>OY101449.1:467500-1667500 GCA_956483635.1 Panzeria rudis
TTGTTTGATTGGTTTGTATAGTAATCATGTGATTTTTGGCTCTTTTAAGTGGCCAAAATTAATAACTATCGTTCCGGAGCAGATATCCGAATTAAATTTCTTATGAATAATGGCTATGCATAACAGAAGCTTTGTAGAAAAAATGGGCATAGTGCGCTTACTTTTACGTAGCCCCCATACAAGGTGAAAATAGTGGTCTGTAAATTTGACCAGACACACCTATCTCTATGTATTTCAACGCGCTAAATCCGAATCTGATGTTCTATTTGCTCCTTACCACCGATTTTCGAGAAAAAAAATTATGGGACCAGCCTGCAGGCAAACCGTTTCAACCAAAAAAGAATTATGAAAATCGGTTGACAAATAACAGAGTTATGCATGGGGGAGCAAATTTCCCCCCTCCGATTAAAAAAAAAGTGATGGGACCGAAGTGCAGACAAGCCCTTTCAAAAAGAAAATAATTTTGAAAATCAGTTGACTAATGACAAAAATATAAGAGACTCTACTTGAAATTGTGGTGGTAGCATGACATTTGAACTTGGATAAATAATTTAGTTCTACTCTATTAAAAATTGTATATGCCTTTTTTTGCTTCCTTCTTTTTAGTGAATTTTTACTACAATGATTTTTTGGCCAAAATATATATTACATTACTCAAAAAGCAACCAAAACTATTTAAAATGAACGCTATTAAAAAAAATAATGATATAAATTAAAGTATGCATACAAAACTTTTACAACAATAATAAAATCACTAAAATTGCTAATTTAAAAAGCCTGTTTTTACTTCTCTTGGTACTGAATATTTGATAGCCGTTATATTCATTGACATTCCTTTTCTTCTTGTTATGAGCATGTTTTAGTACCACCTGTACTCCTGTCTATCACATAAAAAAAATCAATAAGATCGGGGAACTTTTTTTTTGCCTTTGGCCAGCTAAAAGTGCAAAAAGTCACAGTGTGTGTGACGTACGTATGTAAGTATATGTTTTTACACATTTTGAAAATTATTGTAAAAAGATATTTAACAGCGTTTTCTTTTCTACAAAATTGTGTTGCAATATTTGCCCTTTTTAATGAAAATTTGCAATATAATCATGTTTCGAAGAAGTGAATTTATTAGAAATTATTGTATCATCCCTTACGAAGGTAAATTTTTCCTTTAAAGGAATGTTAAATTGAAATTTTTTTAATAAAAAGTAAACAAATTTCTCATTTTTTTGTAGAATAGCAAACACCATAAGTGTTTATACCCAGCAAAAACTTTTGTCATATTTGTAATCGGTAGAACTTTATTAATGGGCTACAAAGTAATGAGTGGTACTTATTTATTTTATTACTATGCTTCGAATTAGAACTACTACTTAGTTTTTAATAAAATTAGTACGTATTTTTATCATTCTCCGGAAGTTGTTACAATTTGTTGATGTGTATTAATAAAATAAGTAGACAACCATTTTTTTAGTCAACATGTGTTTGTATATGAAAACTAATTTTTGACGCTTGTGAACGAGCACATGTTCGTATCCCAGCTGGAACAAAAATTAAAATAAAAAATAAAATAAAAATGGAAAAAATATAAATAAAATATAATGCGTATAAATTTTTTTAAATTTAATTTTTTTTATTTTTTAAGAGAAGTAACACAATCAGGCAATTACTGTCTACCAGTTAATTAATTAATATGTTACCTTCTTTGGGAAACGGATAGTGTAGAGAGAACAGGTGGTGAAGTGGTAGAGATATAGAAATCTTAATACATTTACAACCCTGCTATTGCGCGTTTTTGTGTAGAGCAGTGTTGCAGGCCTGTCTGGTGTCAAATGGAGGCATCGCGTTTTTTAAGCTGTGTAGCCATTTTATTAGTTCTTTTACATCGCCGACGGTTCTGCTACATTACCGACGAAGGAGGGTGCTGGGAAGTTTATTAGGATATGTTAGTACTAATCGCTGCCGGTACTGCCAAAGTAATCAGTGCTATGCCTTCATCACTTTAACAGTCCAACAGCAACCAACACAATAACACACCAATGCACATGAGAAAAATGCATGGCGTTGTTGGCTTGCCTGAAAGTAGTCTTGAACTCAACACCTCAGGGCGCTAACTACTCAGCCAACAGCACCCTCAAATTTGTTTTTTTGCCAATTTTGTTTATTTGACTACTTGTTTTTTAGCTTCAAGTAAGCCAAATAACAACTAGTTAATTGCTGTGACAATGCAAATACATCTGTAAGGGCACCCCTTATTTTTTGGATTTCTCAAACAAAAATAAGTATTTATCAAGTCTAATTGTAAGCTGCTACGACTTAAATCCTCATATACTTTTTAGCCTACCAGTAAACAAAGTTTTGGCTGGGTAGAAAATTTAACATAATATATGTAGAAAATGGAGTTTTACCATATTTACACCACGCAACTTTGTTGCATGCAACTTCTTTTTTCAGTGAGAAAGACAGAGAAGAAATACAAAATGTATACATTTCTATTTCAGCACTCTCACTTAAAATGAAAATTGCATGCAAAAAAGTTGCATAGTGTAAATATGGTATTTATCGTGTAATAAAAAAGAAATATAGCGGAAGAAAAATATGGGATTTTTTTGCCAAATTAAAAAGACGATTGTAATGTTAACTTTTTTAAGAAGCATTAAAAACAATCATTTTTTAATGTTAAGTGCTAGCTCAATATTCATTTTAGGAAATGCAAAACTATGCCGTTTGATTCTTAATCACGCACATCACTGGTGTGAGTTCGAAAAAAGGAAAAAATTGCAAGTTTCGATTCCAACTTGACGAATTATATGTTATTTAAAGCTGGGCTCAAATCGTCACATCCGTGAACGTACAACTCGTCACGTAAAAACGCCATTTTCGGATTATGACATACGTGAACGTACTGTAATCCCATACAGTTTATACGATTGACGTGTCACGTAATTCATTTTAGTACGATTGCTGATACGATCACGGATGTGACGATTTGAGCCCTGGTTTCACTTTTTAGACGGTATATATAAAGGACTTTAAAAACTAGAAATTTATAAGTAAAAATTGAATTTCTAGTCGAACTGTATTGATTATGAACTAAATGAACCTGTTAAGTTGATTTCGAGTACATGTTCGTTAAATTTATAGCTAGTTATAGATTTTCTAGAAAATAGCAATAGTAATACAAAAATTTCAAAACAACGAAGTCGTAGCCAGATCTATAGCAAAGGAATAAAAATGCCAAAAAGGGACATAATTTATATATGCCGATCTCATACCTGAAACCAGCAAAAACAGACCTCAGGACAAATAGACTGGCATCGCCAACTAGCAGCCACAGTGTATTGTCAATATTTATTGGAAAACAGAACAAAATACATCAGAAAAAGATATACAAACCAGGCGCAATTCTAAATTTTATTGTTAAGTAATAATTGTGTTAGTAGACTTTACCTGGCCTTTACACATGCAAATGCAAGTTCGAAAAACTCAATACACTCAAACTTTTCTACTAACACACTTTTGGTTCAGCTATGAGAAAGACAGAGAAACGAATACAAATGGCTTTTTCGTTGATAATACGTACACAGAACTTGCATGCAAGTACTTACATGTCTAAACGCAGGGTTAAGCAAATACAAATTCAATTTCATAATTGTATACACAATTGAAAACCGCGCTTAACTACTAACACAATAACACAATAATACAAACACAACCTAGCAAAACGCCATTTGACATTGACATGTTCTAAGTCATGCATACATGATAAAACAAAGTGCATTTTTTATTAGGTTTTTGGGTGAAAGTGCAATTATAAAAATACTCATTACAGGTACAAATAAACAAGTCACATTTAATCGTGTACACAGTTAAAAATATATAATTTTGTTTATGTTATTAGATATGTTCGTGTGTGTGTAATCAAAAAACATAATTTCATGTACATAAGTAGAAAAAAAAATTTAATTCTCTTGAAATGTAAGTATGGATATGTATATGAATATCCCGACTAGAAATTTTCCCAATACTCATATTGGGGCCAGATTGGGAATGCATGTGGCACATCCAAAAGGGTTATCCCACTTGTGATTTGATTGTATACTTGTTGGGATAGCCCATCTACAAATTGATGACTTAACAAAAGTTCTTCCCAAGTGGGAAACTATTGGGAACTTGTTGGGAAAATCTAACACAGATTTTTAATCGTATATTATGCTCATCTTCAACAGAGGTAAATGTTACATACTTTGGTCCCTTGGATAGCTTCAGCAATTTTAATTCAATATTAGAGTTTGATATTTTCCCGATTTGAGCAAATTTTTGAAGGATTTTGATATTTCCCCACAGGAAACCAATCGGGTCCCAAATACGTTTCTGCGTTACATCGGAACTGGGATCCCAGTTAGATTCCAAATGTGTTTGCATAAAAATTTCTAGTCGGGATGCTAATTTTATATTAGACTGGTTGAAAGTTTTAAACCGCTCATATATAACTTAATAAGAACTAAATTGTTGAATTTGTTTGTTTCTGAGAACGCGAAAAGCAGAAACGGAAGAGGAACTGAGGTAGGAGTAGCTTTTGAGTAAAAGGAGAATATGATCAATGACGATTAGTATGAACTAGGACATTAAAGTTAATCTCTCTTTATTTATTTATTTATTTATTATCTTAGTTTCTGGCAGGAATGTCTCTGGCGCCGAAGACCCCGACATGATTTGGGTCACGTCGATAAGTGAAGTTATGGGACGAAACGGGAACCGACGTAAATATTGTTATTGACAGTAAATATTGTTATTGACAGTACATATAAAACCAACGAGGGATTGGGCCCGACCCCTCCGAATCGAACCAAACTTGCTATGGCAGTTACGTCGTGTATAACTAACATTTGACCAAAAAGAATTAGAGAAATATTTTCAGTTGTTCCCAAATTATGATGCATATAATATTTGAAAATTTATAAAATTTTCTGGAAACTGCTTTCATATAACTGATTATAACTTTTTTAATATCTAAGCAAGACAAAATGATTCATGTCTTGTTTTAAAGGAATTATAATGGTGCTTTAGTGGCTATAAAAAAATGAATGTGAGTCCGATCACAGGGGAGATGTGTAAACATCTAGTAATGAAACATTTCACCTTCTACCGAAACATTCTTCTCATCATTCACCCGTTTCAACTTCGGCGAACCGGGCTTCATCCGCTTCTTTTTCACCCTCGTACCTTCCTCCACACCCGACAAATCGCTCAAACCGATAAGCTTCGCATCAGACACCTCTGACTCACTCCCACCAGGCATATCGCCCTTCCGCTTCCCCGCAGACATAAATAATAGTATTGTTTATCCACCAGCAAAAAATAATATACCCGTACAAAATAGTTGGAATTACCGCAGTTAAACAGCAAAATAACCAACAGTCAAAGACAAACGCAGTCAATAAACCGTCAGCCAAATATCGCACCAAGTTCAGCAACAAATTCGGTAAAACCGAAAAACCCACCTTTTTTCAAAAACCCCGGGTTCAAAAACCGAGACGAACCGGGTCTGAATCCTGAAAAACTGGACACAAAATCCCCTAAATCCCAGAAGTTCCCGGCAAAAAACAAAAACGGCAACGCCGAAATACTTACTCAATTCAAAAACACGGCAACACAGCACCAACCAACAAACTTACGACCTTACTGCAGGAGTTTGACCTTGAGACTCCCTTTGCCAGCGCTAGTGTATTTCTATGCAGCTGTTAAGTTCCTCTGTACTTCTTGTTGTCCGTATGATTACACTAAACACTCATAGACAGCTCACACCGCGTTATTGCAATCTTACTCAACTAAGATTAATCTTACTCAAAATTTGTGATTGTATTATGAAAAAGATTTTTACCCCCTAGCGTATAGATGTTTACACATCAAAAAGTTATCAGATTTATAGAAGTATTTTTTCACAATCCGCGGTTCATGATGCTGTAACTAAGAAAATGGTATTTTTAACATTTTCCAAAAAATATATATTAATGTCTAACCTCTCCACTATGTCGTCACCACATTTATATACGATACTCTTACGGGCTCCTGAGTTATTAATAAAACTTTTAAGCAAAGTAGAAATATTAATAAGAAAATTTAGTAACAATAGTACACAAAAAAAGGAAAAATGATGTCTACATTTGACCGGAACCACTTACCTACATGTATTTTGATACGATGAATCCGAATCTGAGGTCCGTTGGGCTCGTAAGCCATCAAGACTTCGATAAATTTGCATAAGTAGTAAAAATCTAGAAAAACGAGTTAAAGGGACCTCAAATTGATGTAGATAAGTTGGTCTGCTCAAATGTATACTCCACGTTTCTTGTTTGCCAATACACTGGTACACAGCCACACAAAAAAATGGAATGACGAAGCCTACCTACCTACATGTCAGGAGTCCGTAGCAATCTTAAGCATTTGAAAAGGCATGATTCTATTAAATCTTTATAACAATTTTCTGATTTGTGTTTTTTTGCTTTAAGCTCATCTGTTGCATTTAAATTTCCTTAAATTGGTTTATATCATTTTTTTATTTTTATTTCATTGTTGCGAATTTTGCATTCTGATCGTTGATATGCATTTAAAAATATGTATGTTTAGTTATGTGTCAAATTATTGACATAATTTATAATTTTATCATTACCATTAATATTGCTCACTTAATTTTGTTATTAGAGTTAAATTTTATTTACTTTAGATAAATTAAATGTTTTATAATTAAATATGCTGAAATCAGCAGTAAACCAAATAATAGTTTGCTTGTGTTATAAATTATTCGATATAAATATTTGGTAAAAATCAAAAACTCAATAGAAATTTTGGACAATTATTGTCAAAAGAACAATAAAACTTTAAAAATGTTAATTTTAAAGTTGCGATACGAAAATAGTATTCAGAATGTGTATTGTATAATTATTCCAATAGGGCTTAGTCGATTTTCTTTCATCCGACATCAAATTTGGTTAATAATCTTACGGGTTTCGTCTATGTGCCATCTTCAGTGTTCTCGTGAATACAATAGAGTATTCACTGAATATGGCACAAAAACGAAACCAGTCGAATATAAACTAAATTTTACATGAGATGATGGAAAACAGTTCCAAAGCAATAAATAAATTAATGTTCTTGTTTTGTTTGACTTTTCAATTATACTTATTTTCATACTTAATTTTGACATTAATATGCAAAAGGTTGTTTCATAACTGATTACCTTTAACTTGTGCCATTGCACGGTGGGCAGGATATTAGAAATTCGGTCATAAATAAAATTTAAATTTTAAAATTCAAGATGGCGTAACCAATATGGTGGCCAAAATTTTTAGGAAATAATTTTTTTAATTTTTTAGAAAAGGCAAAAGAAGCTCTACGTATTCTTGATAGATATTTTTTAAACAAATGTTTGAAATTCAAAATTGTGAAATTTATATGGCGGCTATAGCACTGATACTTTTTTAAGAGATCATCATTATTCTCTATTTACTTTAAGACTAGGAGGGAGAGAGGCTAGAGATCAGTCATATGGGTGTTTAAATTAAAAAAAGACAAATGATTGATATTTACAAACATATATGTGGAATGTAAAATGGCGAAATCAATATGGCGCCTATAATATTGATACTTTTTTAAGAGATGATTTTTTAATTTCTTTAAGACTATTAGCAACAGAGGGTAGAGATTTGGAATTTGAAATGGTGAACTGAATATGGCGATTATAATATTGATACTTTTTAGAGAAATAACCAAAATTTTTAAAAATCAACATTTTTTTTAAAGATAAAGGAAACTATGGGAGTCTGTGATGGGTATTTTGCAAACAGAACCATAATATTTAATTATTCCAAATTATCTGAGCTCATCTTCTTTATGTCAATCTTCAACTTTTTTATAATATATTTAACACTAGCGTCAAACGGCAAGTTCTCATCCGATATATTTTTCAAAATTTCGCGATTTGTAAAACGTACCATATCAGAAGATGTAATACTTCTGTCTGTTTATGAAGTAAAACTAATTTAAATAGTTATATGTTTAAATTTTAAATTGCATTGTGTTTTAACTTACTAATCACTTGTTAAAGCACCTAAATCTCACGGGTACTTTTTGGGTTAATTTTCGATATATCGAACGTTTAGGAACGGTAGCATACGGTCGCAAAAATATTAAGCAGTTATTTGACATAACAAACATTTCAATATCGATCGCACTTTTGTGCATTTTGATATTATAAAAAGTCGGATATTAAAAGAGCTCCATTTTAAGCACATCTGAAGAGTTGTATCTGATTTTTGTGATATATTTTTTTAGTTTTTTGCATTGACTGTGTAGAAAAAACTAATACAATAATTCTTAGCTCAATTATTTTTTTATTGTTTAAATGAGCAAGGTCCGCTTTAGGTACAAAAAATTTCGTTATATATGTAATTTTTACTTTAAACACTGGTAAAAAATCTCATAGACCTCAACCACAAAAAATTTCAGGGAAATAAAGCTTAAGTTTTCCTCTTTTAGGTAGTGCAAATAAATTTTGCATTCACCTGAAATGTACTTTTGGCCAAAATATTTGAATCCGGCCCATCGTGCATTGATCTATTTTTCTTTCGTATTCTTTTCATATTTCAAATCACTTTTTTTTAACTTTCCAAATATAGTTGAATAGAATTTTTAGAAGATTCACTTATCTAATACACAGTTTTTGTAAAAAATCCTTGCCCATTGATATAAAATATATATCTTAAAATCTTAAAAGCAGGTTTTATATAAATTCAAAAGCTCAAAAAATATTAATACTTAAAGTTTGATAACAGTAGTTCGATCGTTAAAAACTGTTTCGAATCCTATATGGAATATTTTTGCTTTTATTTAACAATAATTTTTTTATTTAAATGCTACTTTTACTTTTTATCAATTTTTTTGGTCAACCACTATTAAGGGTTTATTCTGTCAATTGTATTTCTTTTCCTTTCTTTTTTTTTTGCTTTGTAAGTAGTACTTTTAGCAATAAATTTAAGGAATTTTCTGTTACACCAACACAGATAATGCCAAGCTAACGGCGTGTTTTTTTAAACCAAGTCTGTGTATCACAACTTAAGCAATAATTTTAGTTCATTTCGTATCTTTTCCGTTGCAAATGTTCTGAGGAAATTAATTAAAAGTAAACATTTAGGTTTTTGGTATTTGCCATTTTCGAAAAATTTCCAGACAAAGGAATAATTTCATTAGAAATAAAACATAGAAACTAAAAATAAGCACACACGCACACACACACACGTTAAATTAAAAGAAATGTTGTAAAATGTCCTCTATTCCTGAAAAAATAATGCTGGAGCAAAATAGCTAAATTAAGTAATAAAAACACTTAGAAACTAAAAAAGTAAAGCAAAAACAAAATAAACATAAGCCAACACAATAGGCTCAAAATTAAATGTAGTTTAAGGGAAGAATAAAAAGAAAATGAAAATATATTCAGCAAAGAAAAAAAGACTTTCTCTATTTTTAGCAAAAAAAAAACATTGTTTTCCTCCCACTATCTCAACGTATTCAAAATAAAATTTCGCTATTTCTTTTCTCATATTGTTATATTAACTAAGCCAGCAAACCGAAAGAACTTTATAAGTATGGAAAAAAATTCATTTAATTGGTCGTTTAGCTGCTACTCAAGTTCCAACTAAAGTGTCGTCGTGTGCGGTTTTATGCAGTATTTTTAAAGACACAAAAAAGCGTAGATAAATGTATAGGATCTCAACGAATATTAAAAATTTTAAGGTTATAAAAATATACGGCCCTGTTCTGTAAACCTAATCCGAGTAATATTCTCGTTTTCCAAAAATAAATAATGCCTCCATTGATGTACTTTAGATCGTATATAGTAAACTAATTTCAGATATGATATTTTAAGCTGTAAAAAATATAAAACTGCAAAAAAGTCTGACAAAATTTTGCTACCGGTGGCGTTTTCATACAATATATTATATAACGGAATGAAGCAGCTATTGTTTAAAAAAATTTATTTTCAGTCCATTCTTGGATAAAATTCTTGTACTACAGATATCTATATACACAAGAAGTAAGTGATCTAGCTTGGTTCTAGCTATTCTTTATTGCACCTCACACGTAACAATATTTTTTCTATTTCGGTTTGACAAGTGGCGAATTCTGTGAACAAAGATCATTGCGTTTTATCTAATAAGTTGGTATTCACGTACTACGTAACCCCCGGTGGGACAAAAACTCTGTAATATGTGAATACCACCTAAGCATTTATATAAGTATTTTTATAAAAGTGTATTATCTTAATTCAATTATTATATTTATGTATAACAAAAACTTTTTGCAACATGTAGTAACTTTCAAGCATATCGTATTGTTACAAAGCAAGAGAATAATCGAGTATACTTTATTTTCCTATGATGCGAATACGAAAAAACATGTCAGTTTATTCCATAGAGTATAGAATAAGTATCTATAAATGTTTTGCATTTTTATGTGCAGAGGTTTTTACAAAACTTTGTTTTATTGTCAATATGTAAGTTGTTTATTTAAGGGATTTATATACATATCTTTTCCTCTGTTGATATTAAAGTCTTAAAAAAAAAATGAAAAAGGAAATATGACAAAAAAAACAAAATTGTTTATATGAAACTTTCTCATTTGAGCTCATCAAACATTTACAAAAGCGTATTTAAGGTTTAGTTTAAGCAAGTTTTTAAAGCCAAATTTATGATTTCATTTCAATAAGTCTGCTTCGAACGATAAAAAAATACTTGTTGTTTATTATTGGCAAATCTGAAGCTTATTGTGAAGGTTTTATAAAATTACTTGTATAAATAGTAAAACATGTTTTCACAAACTTTGTTTTGTAAAATAATAATTTGGGTTTGAAATGTGTTTTAGAACAAAATTTCTATAAAATTTTTTGTTAATTTTTCTTGTTTTTAAAAGACTTCAAAAAAAGGAAAACGGTTACACTATGCAATAAATTTCGGGTAATCGAATGTTGCCTCCAGCGCTGCCAGATAAATTTGCGAAAAAATCATCTATTTGAAGATAAAAAAGAAAAATATCGCCATTTACTCTATTAAAAATCGTCAAAAAATCGGGTACTAAAAATTCAATTCATCTATTGACAGTTCTGGCAAAAACAATCAAAATAAAACATGACATTATCTGTTCGTAGCTCGTTACACTGCATAAAAATATATTTCGAAAAACTCTTAAAAATCTCGAAGGACTTCTTGTTTTCGCTATTTACTCGAAATTTGAGGAGCGGCTCGTCAAACGGGCCTCAGATTCGAATTCAGCGCGTCGACA
Organism: Panzeria rudis; assembly: GCA_956483635.1. NCBI lineage: Eukaryota > Metazoa > Arthropoda > Insecta > Diptera > Tachinidae > Panzeria > Panzeria rudis. The sequence goes on from OY101449.1 coordinate 478,829, forward strand.
TACTTGTAGATAGGAGGGCCTGGTCAAATGTACTGCCCACATTTTTATATATTGTGGGTAGTCTGCTATCAATGGCTGTCAGATACAAGCTAAATGACGCAGCTTGTTAAAATTTTGGCAGGAGTCAAATGACAGATGCCTCTTGAAGATAGTAGTGTTGCCCTTTCAGTTAAAAAGGCGGGAGTTTCAAAAAATCACGGACTTCTTGACGCGACCTCATATATGTATGTATGTCCCCTTCATACACATATAACAGGAGGAAAATCCAACTGTCTCGTTTACAAAAATATTTTTTTTGTGTTGCAATTTCTATATTTTTAACACTGCATAAGATCGTCGATTTTCATGAAAAAAACGTCATATCGTCACTTTGTTATTTTTGGAACATTAAATCGTGAAAATGACGATAAATCGTCAAATCTGGCAGCCGTGGTTGCCTCAGTATGAAAGTATACCCTTTAAAATACAAAATTGCCAAGGGGTTTGGCCAAGTTGGTTTGGAAAAAAGTTATGGCTACTTAAATTTTGTAATTACTTTCACAATTTTTTTACTATGAGTAAGAAATTATTTTTGTTTTTTGGCTTCCACTGCTTAAAATAGACTATTTTGTGTTTTTTTTTACAAAATACCACAATTAAATTTTTTGATTATACACTCAAAAAGTTTTTATTAAAAAAATTATAACTTTTATTTTCTTGGTTGTTATGTAAAAGCGCTTTTTTGTTGAAAAAATACAAAATTTACAAAAAAGTTTAAGGTTATTATTTAAAGATAAATTAAAATATTTACCACCATATTAATAAAGGCTTCAAGAAGCCCTAACTTTTTTTGAACCAACTTTACCAAACCCGTTGGGATTTTCTTTTTCTAATGGTATACTTTCATACTGTATTCAAATTATTGAGGCAACCTTTTCTTTTTGCACTGTGTTATCAATTCGTCGTGCATTTATTTTTTGGTGGATGTTCCCTCAAAACTCCGCCATTTAAAAACCGATTTTGGATTTTTTTCTTTATTTAAAAGGATGTACTTCCAGATTGGTCCCATTAAAAAGTGCACAGGATCACGCTCGTACGAAGTAAATACACATGACTTTTCAACTATTTCTTCTCAAGCGAATCCTATGAAACTTAGTACACACATTAAGCTTCTGTTTGAATACTACGTCATGACTAAAAAAATGGGCAATGTCACGCCCATGCGAAGTAAATATTCTTTTTCAACAACTTCCACTAAACCAATTTATATAAAACTTTGCATACACATATATTTATCGTTACAATACAACAACATGGTTAGAAAATTTTACAGGGCTACGCCCATGAAAAGTAAATACTCATTTTAACTACTTCTACTTAACCAACTCTTATGAAACTTCGCACAGACTTAATTCTTGTGAAAGTACAATATTGCGATCAAAATTATGCGCAGTGACATGCCTATTTTGTAGTCGGTTTTTTTGTGCAAGAACTATTTACATATAAAAATTTTGTAGAAATAGTTGTATAACTTTTTCTGAAACGTTCTCTAAAGCTAATGATCAAAATTACTGACCACTGACCATTTAGTCTTCATACTTAAAAACACCCACGCACAAGAATAATTTAATAAATAACAGTTTAAATATTCTCTTTAAGTATTAATTCATTTTCACAAAATTTATTTGTTAATCATTGTATATGACACAAGGCGTTGATCTTAGCAATCGTTTGAGAACTTCCTCCAATTAACCATCGCAATTTTATTATCATTCACAACGCCAAAATAACCATGCATTGCTACCCTCACTGACACACTTCATTTAATAATGAATACATTTTGCATGTAAATACAATTGTAATTTTCAATGTATGTTGGTCCGACTACTGTAATCTCTCAGCCTGTGTATATATTGTTTTATAGGAATAGATTCACATGAATCCTTTAGCCGGTGTATTTTATTAATGTTAAACAATCATATTATTTAAGTAGAGAACTGTTTAATAAGCACAGCTAACATACAGAGATAACAAACAGTCTACTCACAAACTTACTAATAACATTAGTGTTGCCAAAAAATGATTTAAAAATAAAACATAGTGATATGAAAACAATCGCCGCCAACAGTCTGGACACACCTAACAAATCTGCGTATTTTAGTTTTCCTTTTTAGACACCAGCTGCTACAAAAATGGGGTAGGTTGAATTCCGTTTCCGAACGGAATTGAACTCTGTGACATGGCCGTATATTGCGATGTGATATTGGCATTTTATTTTTTAAAAATCTTTCGGAAAAAAAACCACAAGGAAATGTATATATTATATACCATAAATTAAAACTGGAAATTTTTAATGGGCACCTAATTGGGATTTAACTGCGTTCTCAATTGGTTCCGAATGGGGATGTAACGCAAGAACCTTTATGGGACATCATGGAGCCATCTTTGTAAGTTACCGACAGTAAAATCACAACAAGATCTGAATCGTTAGTTTCGCTTCCACAATAATTAATAATCAAATACTTATATATATGAAAAAAATCTGATAAATGACAGATTAACTGTATGAGTTGCCAAAATAGCGGAAATTTGCGAAAATATCGAAAACTCGCAAAAGCTTATTTAATTTGAATAAATAGCAAACTCTTATACCGATTAAAAATCGATAAAAGGGAAAGTAAAAATCATCTCTATGGAAAATGAGCAAACAATACGATTAAAAATCTGTGTTGGATTTTCCCATAAAGTTTCCAAGAGCTCCCCACTTTGGAAGAACTGATGTTAAAATACTAATTGGTAGATGGGCAATCCATATGGACTTGCATATACATTCCCCTGTGGGTCCCAAAATGTGTATTGGGAAAAATTTTTGTCAGGAAGGAATAAAGTTTGTTGAACTTTATTATAAAATTACTGCAATAAAAAGTTTAAAAAATTTTGTACTCTATAGCACAAACATTGCTAGCTGCAAATGTAAGGAATCATCTCCACGCACGCTACACACGAATACAAAAATTACACCGAATTTTTGGAATTATCTCTCATTTGGCAACACAGAAAAGCAGTGAATTTGGCTCGTGCACTCAAAAAGGAAACCAAAGGTAGAACATAATATTTCAATGGCATTTACACTTTAGCCACAAAATTTGTTAATAGAATTACTGAGTCATAAAACAGTAATCCTGAAGTGCTATCAATATATTGGGTGTTTTTTATTGAGGTATAGAACTTTAAGTTGGCATCACTTTTTTAACTGGCGGCCATTTTGTCAGCTGTCAAGTGATTAATATTTAGTTTGGTTTGCCATTTCATCATGAACACGTTGACAAAAGAACAACGCTTGCAAATCGTGCAAATTTATTTCGAAAATAATGGTTCAGTTCGCGAAGTTTACCGCAAGCAAAATCGCAACATTTTGTTCAGTGATGAGGCTCATTTTTGGTTGAATGGCTACGTCAACAAGCAAAATTGCCGCATTTGGAGTGAAGAGAATCCACATGAGACCCTTGAGACGCCATTACATCCACAAAAACTGACTGTTTGGTGTGCTCTATGGGCTGGTGGAGTCATTGGGCCATACTTCTTCCGAAATAATGCTGGAGAGTCAGTTACCGTTAATGGAGACCGGTATAGAGCCATGATAACCGACTATTTTGTTCCAGAATTGGATGGCATGAATGTGGATGAGTTGTGGTTCCAACAAGACGGCGCTACATGCCACACAGCGCACGTCACAATCGATTTATTGAAGGAAACATTCGATGAGCGCATAATTTCGCGGAATGGACCTGTCAATTGGCCACCAAGATCGTGTGATTTGACACCATTGGATTATTTTCTTTGGGGATATGTGAAGTCGCTCGTCTACGCCAACAAACCAGAAACGTTAGGGGACTTGGAAGCCAACATTCGTGGCGTTATTGCCAACATACGGCCCCATATGCTCGAAAAAGTGGTTGAAAATTGGACCTGTAGAATTGGCTTTATTCGAGCCAGCCGCGGCGGCCACATGCCCGAAATCATATTTAAACATTAATGGCATAAAATTATCCTTCCAATAAAGCCAAATTGATGGACATTAAAACGATTTTCTTGTGTTTTATTTCAATTCGAAGTTCTATACCTCTAAAAAAAACACCCTGTATTATCCAATATAAATAAATTGCATAATACAGTCCATATGAATGGATAAAAAAGTCCAGTAAAGGGATTTTAATATTTTAATTCAATACAAGAGTAGAGTATACATCATTTTGTACTATTAATAAATTAAGTAACAAACTTTATTTTCATATTTAATTGCTAAGTCACAAATTGAAGGATTTGGCAATAACAAAAAATTAACACAATTATCTATGCAATGCCACTGCCTTTTTCTTGAAAACAAATATTAAGAACTATACTAGCAAATCTCCATAATATATGCTGGCCATATTTTAATCACTCTTAGCATCTTTTACACTCTAAGGTTTTGTTTTTTAAACAATGTGATTATCAATATGATTAATATGATTATTTCGAACGTATTTGCTTATGACTTCAAATTGATTTTTAGGATAAGGTTCGTACCGTTTAATTTAGAAAGAATTGGGCATGATTAATATTCCAAGAAACTATGGTACTTAATTTCAGAATTTGTTTTTGTTTTAAATGAAATTACAAGAATGAAAAATTTCCGTCTATATATTATAAATATATATGTCAATAAAGTTCATATATTTATGAAATAAGTTGTACTTTTAATATCCCGTTTTCCCAAGAAATCTCAAAAATTATATTTTATATTATATTTTAGTAGATTTTTCCCGGGAATTCCCGAATCCTAAGCCCTAGTTCACAAGCACAAAAACATGAGTTTATAACAAAAGCAACCTTTAAGAAAAAAAATTATTAATTCGATAGAAAAAACTGTTTTAAATCATACCCACTAGGATGGGAAATATTCGTAAGCGAAGCAGATATTATTTCAGGTAATTATTACTAGACTAATAAACTCCTACCATTTACATTCAAATAAATAGTCATTAATGATACGAGTACCTTGAGAACTGTGCATAAGTTATTTTGCAAAAAATAGTTTTCGTCTTATCGAATTGCTTAAGACAATATATATATATATATATATATATATATATATATATATATATATATATATATATATATACATATATATATATATACATATATATATATATATATATATATATATATATATATATATATATATATATATATATATATATATATATATATATATATATATATATATATATATATATATATATATATATATATATATATATATATATATATATATATATATATATATATATATATATATATATATATATATATATATATATATATATATATATATATATATATATATATATATATATAAATATATATATATATATATATATATATATATATATATATATATATATATATATATATATATATATATATATATACATATATATATATATATATATATATATATATATATATATATATATATATATATATATATATATATATATATATATATATATATATATATATATATATATATATATATATATATATATATATATATATATATATATATATATATATATATATATATATATATATATATATATATATATATATATATATATATATATATATATATATATATATATATATATATATATATATACATATATATATATATATATATATATATATATATATTATCTCTTTGAATCGGTGTTGTTGTAGCAAAGGCATAAAGCGCAGTATTCACGGTCAAAATGCATGACGCAAGCATCGTGTACGTGTGCACGGGCAATGTAATTTATGGTAAGTGGCTCTTCACACTTTGCCTATTTATCCTGCTTTTTTGACAATCTTCTTTTAAAACCCTTCCGAAAAGTCACGCACATTACATACTTTTTCTCCATGCTTTTTTGACATTTAAGGTCGTGTATAAAGGCTGATTTAGCCGACCGTAAATTTTGGAAACGTAAATGTAGTCGAATGTGCTGATTGTTTCTGTCTCTTAGCTTTTCAATGTGACAGAAACGATCAGCACATTCGACTATATCTACGCATGGTAGAAAAATATACAAGGTAGCCCTGGAACGACAGCTGACTACTTTTTATTTGCATTTTTCATAGTTCGAACTGTCAAATGTTGTGTATATGTGAAATAACTACGTTGCACACACAATACCACACGTATGTTTTCTGCTTCTGATATACAAACACACACATACCCTCTCTATTAATGTTTGACATTTTCTATCCCAAAATGTACCTTTGCATTAGTTATACGGCTAACTGTTATATTATTCTACCATATATCTACGTTTTCTACATTTACGGTCGGCTAAATCAGCCTTTACACACATGCTTAATGCCGAGAGTACGAAAATTACAAATTGTCTTTCTTGAGTACATGCATGACCTAATATACGTTCAAATACGATCTTCATGCAAGCGAAAAATCAAACAAATTAAGATTTTGCTTCAAGCATCGTCGCTATGATGCATGCATAGGGCTGTTAGATGTGACGATTTTACGTCATTTTGACGATTTGTTTATGACAATTTGCTAAAATGCCGATTGACGATTTTTTTTCGTAGAATCCCTTACATACTGACGATTCGTAACTTAATCATTTTTCAGAAAATGAAATATTGGAACTACGATTTATTCATCGTAAAGAATATTTTTTTAATATTTAGTAAAAGTGTACTAACAAACAATAAACCTGAAAATGATCGTGAATTTATAAAAATGCATTTTTGTTAGAAGTCAATCAAATCATAAGCTCCAATTATATTTTTCTTACCATAATATCGCTATAAAATATTATATATTTTAATGAATTATACTGATGTAGTGATAAGTTAATTCCTTTGTAAAGTCCTAAAACTACAATCAGACTACCTAGCAAAAATTTTGATAGCAAAGCAATGAGTTAAAATGCTAATAAACTTATCATCACTACTTTTATTTTGACGTTTTAACAAATATGAGGTTGTCATTACAACCAAATACTTACCACCTTGGCTTACAAGTAACATCCCAGCAAAAACTACTGCTTCGGCCAAAGCAGGTTTATAAGTTGTTTCTTCTGCTTCGAAAACAGCTTCGAACATGCATGATTTTCATTCGCGATGTTCCACTTTGGAGCTCTTGTTTTTGATATAAAATAGCGCTTCTTTCGAAGCTTCGAAAATGCTCTAAAATCATGTCTCTAAAATCATGTCTCATCGGACAAAACAAATCGTGATTTATTATAAATTTCTCTCTTCCATGCAATAGGTTGGAAATGTAGAAAGAGAGCATACTTTAAATGGGTTTGAGTTTTCAAATGTGTTAGTGTTTATTTGAAACCATACGTGCGACAATTCTTTAAAACCTATATTGTTGAAAGCTACAAAGCTACTGAACATGATTTTGTTTATTTTGGAGTCGTGTTGAAGAAATGTAAAATGTTGACTAACTTCGTAATTTAAACATTATGAACACTGAGAGATCTCTGCCTTCTTTTTGAGCATCCTCGGAAGCGCTTCAAAGGAAAGCATGTGGAAGGCATGAAAGTTTTTTAATGCTTCCAGAAACATGATATTTTTTGGCTGGGATGTTAACTTACTGTTATGTTTCAAGTATTTTACTTAGTGGTCTAATGTAAAACTATTTTGATACGGCCTAAAAACCTTTTTTACTAGTATGCACACAATTAAAAAAATCAACTTTGCTTCTACAGTGGTTGAACTACTGATCATCAGTATTATAACCCTATAGATAATATTGGACTACGTGGTCCATTTTAGTTGAAATGGAGTAGGTACAAAATAGGCCTATGTAATGCAGTCATGGACCATGTCATTTGCAAACAATAGCTTCTAGTTAACCGACAAGTGTTTGCGTTTTAACGAGCATAATGGCTAAAACACGATCACTTGAGTGCTCCATCGAATAGTGACATAGAGTAGTTTTAAGACTAGTCCGATGTAATGCAGACATGGACCATATCATTTGCAATCAACAGTTTATAGTTAAGCGACAAGTGCTCGTATTTTAACAATGTCAACACGAACATTTGATTGCTCCATCAACTAGTGACATGGAGTAGTTTTAAGACTACTCCGATGTAGTGCAAAGTTGGGTTATGTTTATGTTGGTTTATGTTTTGACCATGTTTTCTCTATACATTTGGGGTTACCTTTGCACTAGTCCTGTTCTTCTGTGGAGTATACTTTACATGCGTGTATGGACTAGTAGCGTTGTCTGCAGGGAAGCGCAGATACCACTAATGTGACAATAAGGGAATAAATGTCTCCTTTATTTAGTAATGATTTACTATATGATTTAACGATTATAAAGTAATGCAAACGGTATGCAGTTTGTGTTGAAAAGTAGTTCGTTTGGTCATAAATATAATTAAAAGTTATTAAGCTTTTATTGAAAACGAAAAATCTATTAAATGATGCATATAAAATTTTCCCCCTTCTTGCTGCATATCCATACAAATAGATTTGAATTGTTAGGGAAACACATCCAGAATATAAAAAGTTTTAAACATTAAAGAACAAAATATAATGGCGTAATAGCCCTATATAACTGGAATATATTGTGAATTTTTTTCGATTGATTTACCGCCGCTGACGAGTTTTTATTATTGCTTGGCTCTCTCCTTGTGCAAAATAAGTGTTCATTTAATTTCGTTTTTTATGGATTGTTCTGCTTACACCTAATAGTAACGTACATATAAGGCAAAACAAGCCTAATTGTTGTGCATTTGAAATAAAGTTGATGTTCGATACCTCAGAAACCATTAAGAATTTCTTGAAACGGGGTTTGGATTTGGAAAGATGACATCCAAAATATATATAATCCACTAATAGCTAATTTTTTTCTAAAATGGTCGGTGGGCCAAACCAATAATAAGCTGACAATGTGCAAATCATCTCAATAAAGCCACAGATTAGTCTTCTGTTAGATGAAAGTTTATTTTCTTTTCTACAAAATATACACTATTGTTCTTTATACTTAAAAGCCGATTTTAGACATATTTATAACGTGACGATTTTTTGACGAATATTTTCGAAAGTCATGACACTTTTGACGATTTGTTTCATATTTTTTGACGATGTTTCGGAAAAAAGGCTAACAGCCCTGTGCATACAGCGAAATTTCACTAATACTACTATAATGCAGGTCATTCATTTTGATCGCGAATACTGCGCTTAAGACTAAAACGGAAGAGGTAGGAAAGGGATTTTGTTATGTATTTTACATATTTTTACAAAGGAACATTTTCAAATTGCAACCGCCGACTAATCAAAAAAGGATTCGTTTCGTAATTTAACGAAAATATTTTTTAAAAAACAATACTCTTTTGAACTGTTCAACATACAAAATGTTAACACTAAGGTAGTTGCAGCTCTTAATACTGTAATTAATTGTTTTTTGGATTTTATATTAGTAATAGAACTCTACACAGAAGAAAATTGTTGAATTTCCTACACTGAAAGGAAAGTCATTCATCCAGGCAATGAAATGGTTTCATTAAATGTTCTTCATTACATTAATGAAACTTTTCATTAATACAATGAGCAATTACGTTGCATACATGAAATACTTCAATAACTGCTAGTCATAATTTTTTCATAGTTCATTGTATTCTATTTTTCAAACATAAGTAAATCAACAATTATTTATTTAAAAAAATGTTACCTATTTCTTATCTTTAAAATGTTTTGAATTTCAAAGCAATATATTCGTCATAAATGCAATGAAAATATTTCTTTTATACAATGCAATACTCTTCATTATATAAAACACGTTGTTAGCTATGCGTTTGCATTTCTTCTAACTATACTTCATTTATGCATTTAAAATAATGAGAAAAATGAGGGTCTGTTAGCTGAAGTGGTAGCGCGTTGACTACAAATCGTGAGGTCTTGAGTTCGAGTCTAGTTTCAGGGAAGTCATCAACATTTACTGGTCTGTGAGCAATACCTGCAGCGATTGATAGACATAAACTAATACACATCACAGCACATTAATTGCCTTAGTGTGTTACTTCTCTTTTGTAAAAAAAAATAATGAAACACCTACATTTAACATCTACATTTGAATCTGTTTCTTTGAACTAATGAAATAGTTTCATTCCATTTATGACATGGCTGGCCAAATTAAATTCATAAATACAATGAAAAATTCTTCATTAATCCAACGAAGTGCTTCATTAGCTGACTTTCAATGACAAATTTCATTAATACAATGAAGAAATTCATTGTCTGAATGAAGGGTTTCCTTTCAGTGTATGATCAATATTTTTGTTCTATGCAAATGTGTTGATTAACAAATTTGTTGAAAATATTTAATGCTATTTTCGAAAATTACCGCTGTTAAATATTTGTTTTTTCTGTGTACCAAAACTTAATTAAAATTGTTATAAAATAAATAACATTTATATAATGAAGACCCGAAAACTTAATTATATAGACAAATAGCTGCAATAACTGAAGTTCGAAATAATCGTGAACATGCAAAGTTGAAATATGCTTAAAATACATACAATTGCATCATATACACTTCGTCTACGAGCTTGTGATATATGTCATGCATTAACATGAGCAGGCGAACATTCATTGGCAGTGGAGATTGATGCGATGGCATCAATCATTCCTACATTTGAAATTGTATATACTTGTAAAATATGTAGTTCTTCTATAAAAAGGTTTCTTATAAATTTCCCAAATTTTTTTAAATCCGATTTAATAGGGTCAGTACAATCTAGATAATTTCAATTGAACACAGCTTTGATATTAATCACTGGCGGTATGGAAGAATAATCGAGACTAAAAAGAAGGGACGCGAGACCCATTTTTCTCGCAAGAACTCAACTTCTACATTACGAAGGGCTTTTCCTGCTGACTAATTTGATGTTTACACAGATAATATAATTATATATTGTCATATATAAAATTTTGTACTCCTAAAGGAAGTCCGGTTTTTAACATGTTAGCCATTACAGCTGCTAATATTTTATTAGCAGCTGTAAACAACTCCCATACAGCAAAACTGTTAAATATTAAACGTGTGCGCATTGCCATTAAAAATGTACATTTTTGTATTTGTTTTAAGCGCAAATATTGTTTGTAGTGTTAATTATAAGTGAGTGTAAAGCAAATATAGAGACCAATGAAACAACAATTCATAAATTCATTGTACAAAAGTAGAATCAACACTTGTGTCAATTGTACAGAAAAAAAATCCTGTACAATTCAATATAGACATAATTCCACAAGACTTTAAACAAACGCACATACTTCTTAAACCTTTTTTGGCTTTTCTGCATAATAAAATACAAATTACAAACATACATCCATACATCCATACACACATATTATATTTTTTAGAATGAGGAGAAAACATAAAAAGGGGTGATTTTAATTCTAAAAAAATGTAACACGAAAGTTCCTGGCTTTATTTGTTTTTTCTTTCACGCTTATAGACATTTGTTGTCAATCTATAACAATATATCATTTTACCTGACAGTTGAAATTTGCTTCGACACAATCAAAATTTGTTTGGACACAACAATAAACATTGACGTTGGTCGGCATTGTTGTTGGGTGCTTTCATAAAAAGGAATAACAATTTTAGTTTTCTCATAAAGTCAAAAGCAATAAAAGAAAAGAACAATTCAATAATGTACATTATGAACAACACTTCATAAACAAAGTTTTATGCTCACATGTAGTAAATATACATACATATACATTTAAACGTAAAATATTTAAATGTGTATGTGTATGATGAAGTGCACGTATCCCGTGTGCTTGAATATAAAATGAAGAACATCATCAGCGCTAATAAACTAAAGCAAAATTTTATTGCTTATATTTAGTTACGCAACAATTATTTCTGCGGTCATGTTAGAGGTGTGGGGTAATCACTAACTACGCACATACTTGCACATAACCTTCGTCAAATAATAGCAACCCAGCGGTAAAAATAAAATGGCCTTTTCACTTTTAGCCTTCTTAATGGTCATCTTGCACCTTCTACCTAACAAAAAAGTTTCTATTAGAAGGAAGTGAGGAAGAGGTATTAAATTTTTAGATTTTCCATTTGTTTATCAAAAAATATAATTTATAAATAACAAATATTCTCGTATACTCTTTCGACATGCTGATATTATACCGTTTATCCTGTAGTACTCAAAGTGAAAATATTCGTGAAAAAATTGCAATACACCCTTAAAATCGGAAGTTATCGACAAAAACGATTTTTAAGGACTTTCCGAACAAAAAAAATTTTTTTATGCGCCATTTAAGATTTTTAAACAGTCTCGAATAGAGGAGAACTTAACCTTGTTTTTTTACTTATATTTCATAGAAATATGTATCATCAAAAGAAAAATGAATTTTTTTTACTCTTCCGATTTTTTTAAATTTTGCGTATTTTTTTCCAAAACTATGCTTGAAATCCTACCAATTTTTGTATCTTCTTAAAAAGTGTATCTTATAAAGATTACATTAAGTCATAAATTATTAAAATCGGTTGAAAAAATCGGAATTGACAAAGTTACAATTTTTTACAAATATATCAATGTAAAATTATACATGGACAATATTCCCGGTGCATTTTGGAGCTGCTCACAAAATAAGTGGCAAAATATGTAAGCTTCTAAGCTACTGCTTAGATTTATTTGAAAGTTAGCACGTCAACAGATGAGGGGCTATACTTGGACAATATAGTTTGCAAAAATTTTGGAGAATATGGTCTAACGACCCTACAGTATTCTAAATCTAAGCGCATCGCATGTGGAAAACTCTTGTAACTTTCGCAAGCCTCAACCGATTTTTAAAGTTTTTATACACTTTAGCTTTGGAAAAAAAGGGATAATATATTGAAACAATTACATTCTAAGAACGCGAAAAAATTATGGCTAAATGGGCAAAATAATCTGTTACACTCATATATCTCTTATATTATAAAAGCTTTTTGTTGTCATATTTTTGAGCTGAGCAAAAATATATAAAAAGTTTTAAAATTGCTGGAAATTTGCGAAAGTTATAAGACTTTTAATTTTATATAAACAAATTTAAACTTTTTCAATTCCAAACTGATTTTAATAATTGTAATCGTTATAAGAAACACTTTTTAAGAAAATAAAAAAATTTGTAGGTTCTCAAGCCAAGTGTTGGAGAAAAATACACAAAGCTTTAAAAAATCAGACAAAAATAAGAAATTTAATATTTGTTTTGATGATATTTCTATACAAGTGAAAATAAAATCTTTTAAATGTACATGGAAAGCTTAAGTCCTCCTCTATTCGACACCGTTTAAATATATAAAATCGGTGCAGAAAAAACGCATTGAAAAATGTTTTTGTCCGTGAAGTCCCGAAAAGCCGTTTCTTATCGATAACTTAAGATTTTGAGGTTGTATTGCAATTTCTTAAAATGGCAATGTGATCTATTCAACAAGCCGTTGAAAAAAAATATATAATTTGTGACAGCGTGTAATTATCCTTATTCCGTTATAAAAATAGGAAGAAATTAAAAATCGTATTAATCACATATGCAGAAACCGGTATAAAAATACAAAGGTTAAAAAAATTTACCTCTATTAGCTATTTAACAGACCTTCCCGTGACAACTTTTCAAATGGCCTTCATTACAATGACTTTTGCCAAGCATGCTGACAAAGAAAGAGCCATCTAAGAAGTATTCCAGATGAAAAAAAGCAGAAGAAAATATGTCAACATGTGTAAAAAAGATATGACTATGAAATGGAGCATGGATTGCATCTCAAAGAAGGTGTAAATATGCCTTCTACAAGGCCTTCATCCTTATTCTTTTTACCGCTGGGATGCACAACAGAAATTTATTTGTGTAGTTATATTTGGATGTGTGTGAGACTGTAAATATGTAAAAGTGTGTGATAAAATAAATTGATCACATTGAACTGAAATGTATAAAATCATGTTTTAGATTGAGTTTTGCTTAAAACTTTTTATAGTTTATTATTGTTGCGAGTTGCCAGTTGGTTGTGGAATTCTCTAATGTTTGCAAGAATTTTAATTAAACTAAACAACATAAGGAATTAAAAATAAAAATTAAAACAATTTTTGTTTTTGTTGTAGTGGTTAGATATAGCAAGCTGAAGTTGTTTTGACTTTCAAGGACTTACTTCTTTCTATCGCAAATCAGTTTTGTAATAATTAATTTTATGTAACAAATACTTTGTTGTTATTGATCTTTGGGTTTTATATTTAAAAATAAATAAAATTGCACACGTCTCGCTCTATAACTGCACAATTTGTCAATCATTGACTGATGTTGAAATATGTATGTATATGCTGTTGTCTAGAATTCTCTTCGCAGTGCGATATTATCGTTCACAGAGTGGTACATTGACTGTGACATTAAGATGGTCGTCAAGACACAGTTTCTGTATGTCGTTTATGTCAAAAAGATTGAGTGACGTAAATGGATTTTCCAATGAAAACTTGTAGTTGCATAGATTGTAGATATTTTGCTGTAATTATAAATGATTTAACATTTGAATAGCAGATAGAATCAATTAGACATGGGAAGTGTTATAGCCAGTTAAATTAATTACATTATAAAATAGATTTATGTCATTCTATCATTGTTCAAATTGTTTAAATAGTAATTCATACACAAAAGAAAATTATAATTTGCAGTATAAGGACAGCTACATTGGATCATACGGCTAAATAATTAAAACTGCTTATGTAATGAGAGGTAAAATATTTAATTAGCTTGTACAAAATTGAATGAAATAAAAAAAAATTAATGCTTTCCCAACTCTAAAAATTAAATAAAATAAAATTACCAGGATTCAGAATAAAATAACTCGCTTGTAAAAGAATCATTTATGTAAGAATGAAATAAAGCCCACGAAATCTTATAGACATACAGAGAAAAAAATTATCATCCCATTTAATTTAATTATTTAATTTAATTCAATCAAGGTTTATTTTAAATGGCTTTAATTTACTTTTAAAACAATGCTATGATATTAACATAACTAGAAACATCTTACATATTAATACACTCTCTGAAACAAAATATGTTAACAAAAAATTATTACGAAATTCTGCCAATTATTAAAAACAAAGTTGAAATATTTTAATAACTGGAGACATGCTTTTTGACCTGTCTTAAATTCATCTGAATAATTAAACTAATCACATTTTTTCAATGCATTTATGTTTACAAAAACTTTTCAAACATGAATTGCTTTACTAAACAATGTCTGTGTTATTTAGCTTTGAGCATTTTTTGCTATGGCTGTCTTTACCTGTTAATTTAGTGTAAATTTGATTTTAATATTACGTGTTTTTTAAATCTGCTTTTAGTCCATCATTTAAATTAATTTACATTTTTACATACATGCATATTGTGAAATTTATTAAATTACTTCAACATTGTCGAGAGTCCTTTAAATAAGTATGAAACACAGAATGCTATAAATGTAATATTGAAAGTGGAAAAAATATAACAATAAAATAAATGAAAAATTTAATTAACGACAAATTATTAATTCAAATTAATTCATAACTATAAAAATAATTATTAAATGCTGTAAATTTATTATTTATATATGTAAATGTATTTTTTTTATCATATTTTGCATGTATACATATATGATTAATTTTGTGATATTATTTGTTCACATATGGATGAGCTTTCTGGTAAAGGGTATGGTCAAAAATGTTAAGAAACAGTGCTGATAAGAAACAGTGATTTTACAAAAATTTATTACTTTTAATAAATCATATTTTATTTTACATAAATATTTAATGTTGAAAAACACAAGAGAAATAAAACTTTATTATTTTAACTGATGAAAGACTCTTTTTGATGTTATAATAAATATTTTTATAATTTGAAATAATTACACAGGAACAAAAAAACATACATACACATGTTGTGTGCCTACAGGGTCTTTTTAGACGACTTAAAAAAAAGAAGAAATGTTATCAATTCGCCATGTATTTATTTTTTTTTTTTTTGAAGATGTTCCACCAAAAATCTCTTCCCTTTCTAAACCGATTTTATTTGTTTTTTCTTTATTTAAAAGGATGTATTTCCAGATTGGTCGTGTTGAAAAGTGCACGTGGTAACGACCATACGAAGTAAATACACATACCTTTTCATTTACTTCTACTCAACTGATTCCTATGAAACTTTGTACACACATCAAGATTTTGTTTGAATACTACTACATCATGATTAAAAAAGTGGGCAGTACCACACCCATGCAAATTGATATTTTTTTCAACAACTTCTGCCAAACCGATTCTTATGAAACTTTACATACACATTTAGTTATTGTTACAATACAATATTATGGTTAGAAAAGTGGAAAGTGCCACGCCCATTAAAAGTATATTTAAACTACTTCACTTAACCGATTTTTATGAAACTTTTCGTGAAAATACGGCATTACGATAAAAATTATGGACATTGGCACGCCTATTTTGTAGTCGGTTTTTTACAAGAATTATATTACCATTTAATAATATTCATTATTTATTCAAAGCAATTTTATTTCTTTAAATAATACATAACTTGTGACATTTCTTGTAATAAAAGATGTCATTATTACTACAAAATAGTACGTTTATACGCACGACATATTTGCAAATAAAACTGCAAATTGTTGCCATATAATTATTTTATTGCGACTTACTAACTCACGAAAACTATTCACGAATAACGCACTATTTGAAAATAATATGTCTGAGGTTGCCATGCTTACAGATGTTTGCTAATAAAAAACAATAAACAACAAAAGAAAATTTAGGCAAAGAAAACAAACAATTATTTGTTATTTTATTCATTTCAAATATTTTTTTTGTAAAAATACAGAAATTTTTTTTTAAAAATACAGAAATTTTTTTAAAAGTGGTACCAAGTATTTATATTTTTGCTATGATGCACAAACAGTGAGTTAGCTTATTTGCAAATAGTGCGCGCATAAACTCACTAAAGGAAAAGTTTAGAAGTTTAAGCTCATACTGGACTGTAACAAGGCTAATATGTACAACTTTAAGTACAAAATCTAAATAGTTGACGTGCCTTGACGTTAAATGTCATAACTTTCAAGAGTACAACGACATGTTGGTGTTTAACTTGCTCTAAAGGGGCAGAAAGAACACTTTTAAATGGCTTCATCATCTTTCATCTTTTGTCACTGTTGATAGGAAATATTCCTGCAGAAGTGCGAAGAAATTTTTTTATAATTTCTTAAAATATGCCACTTTTAATTACAAAGGATCAATATATATTTGCTTGGTAGTATGACCTTTTAAACCGTTAAAATTTTTTTCTCGCCTTTCAAATATAGTGGCAAAACGTCTGTTATTTTCAGACTATGTCGATTTATTCAGTTTACTTATACTTATTTTTATGTTGCTTAACCCAATTTTTGTGATATTTTAAATTGATTACACTATGCAAAATGCGGGCTCAAATGCTTTACATAAAGGTTATTCGTGGTACTGAATGCATTTTATATCCAAAACGTAATATTTTTTCCAAAAATATTAAATTATTTTTGGCTTAAGTTCGGTCTTAATTCAATTTAGAGATAAATGTGAAGCACATAGACAACGAAAATTTTAACTGTGCGGAGGGTTGAACTGACGTTTAGATAGCTCCCGCCAATCTCATCAGAGTTCTTTACCGCATAGACCACTCGAACAAAGTCGGTGGTTTGCAGTTAAGAGTTGAATATCATCTACTTTTGATCAATTCATACTGTCAGTCTTAGAGTTGCATTTCATTTGATAGTTATTAAATTCACTATTTTCTTTTGTCTTGTCTTAAGCTTCTTTTTATTATTTCTCTATTCTAGTATGACTCTTGACTGCAAACCACCGACTTTGGTCCAGTGGTCTAAGCCGTAAAGAACTCTGATGAGATTGGGGGGAGCTATCGAAACGTCAGTTCAACCCTCCGTGCAGTCAAAAATTTTTTGTCTACATGCTTCACATTTATCTCTAAATAAACATATAATTTAATTGAAAAATTAAACTAAAACCGAACTCAAGCCAAAAATAATTTAATTTCTTTCGATATGAACCCATACAGTTCGACTAAACTAGTAACGTAATAGTTTTTGCTTTAACTATTTTAAGAAAAGTTTATTGTAACCTAAAGTTGTTCTTATTTCTTTTGTTTTAAGAGGAAAAATAGATGGTTTGTTTGTTGCTATCCGATTTTTTCTTGTCACTTGATAGAACTGTTTAATTGATGATAATTGAGTGTAGGATATAGTAATTGACAGTCCTATATTACAACTTTGTTTGTTGGGTGTGTGATCTTTTTTTTCACTGTAACTGTTAAGTTAAAAGGCTTTTAATTAGGGCAAGTTTTTTAATGTCTAGTATGACCGTTGCAGTTTTTTTTAATAGAAAACAAATCTACATCTAGAATAAAAAGTTTTATAACATTTAATTAGTTTTAAATGCTTTTGAAAAAGGTTGAAGGTTGAAATGCTATCAAAAAATTTTTCTCTTACAACAATAATACAATTTAACAAATATACTATTACAAACCATTATATTTGTTTAAATGCATGTAGAATATTTTGAATTAAAAATTGTATAGCTTGTTACCACATTATAATATCTAATAACTGTAATAATTGAGGTTGTTGTCTGCAATTGTTAAAGCCATTGTTGCATGCTGTTTTCTCTCAATGGTTGTTATTGGCTAAAAACTGTTTGTTACTTTTGTTGAATTCATTTGTAATTGTATTGAAGCTTTTAATTTGTTTGTGTTTTCTTTTGGCCACATTCAGAAACCAAAATAACTGCAAAATCGAATATTAATATGAAAATTATAATAAAATTTAAATGAATTACACCATAATATGGGATTGTAAATAACAACAAAACATTAGCCAAAATTATATATGAAAGTGTACATAATAAAATGATTTATATGAATATAATTCTTTAATTATTATGTAAAGTGTAAAGTGACGCTTAGACTAAAAATTTATTTCATATACTAAATATTTTTTATTTCTCATTAGAAAATAGTTGCAACTACCATAATTTTATAATTGAAATCTATTATTCAGACTTGAAAAGCTATTTAAAAGTAACAAAATGCAATAGTGCTGTTTTTGGGGAAGCTACACCTCTTATTTATATGTTCGTTTTTTTTTTGTCATTCTGCAGGTGGTGCGGGGAAAGAAAACATAAATTGTGAATGGTATGCTCGTGTTTATAAAAATTTATAGGTTGAAAAATTAAGTTGATGTTAATTTTTCCCTAGTTCCTTGGAATATTAATCACGCTCAATTCTTTCTGAATATAGCGTTACGAACCTTAGACTTATAATCAATTAGAATTCACTAAGCAAATACGTTCGAAATAATCATATTAATAAACAATTAGCTACTGGCTTGAGCTTTTCACATGTTTACATGTTCATATATACTTAAGTATAAAATCAAACCAAAAAAGTTTGTCTTGAGTAGAACAAAAATCAGAAAAATGGGAATGAAGAAAAATAAACCGATGGCATCGCTGGGAAAGTGCACTTTAATATCAGCTTGAGAGTGATTTAATTCTCGTATTCAATTTTCACGGAAAAGTTGTATATGTAAGAATTAAAATCAAATTCAACAGAGCCACCTGACAAGTGATGATAAGCAAATACACGTGAGCACTAACGATTGAAGTGTAGCGGCTTCCGAAAGTGGCGCTACTCTGTTCTGCTGTGTAGGTTGGAAAATTATGTTGATGTTAATTTTTTCCTTGTTCCTTGGAATATTAATCACGCCCAATTCTTTCTGAATATAACGTTACGAACCTTAGCCTAATAATTTGAATTCACAATTTATCATATTGAAATGGTACAACATTCCCGATTCCTGATATATTGGTTACTATTTCCGTATTCCCTAATTTTTGTCTATCTGTACCTTTGTGATGGAAAATGTAAGCAGTTAATTTGTATTATTTGATTTTTATCTTTACACGATTTTATATATTTTTATTTAAATATCAATGACAAAGTAAATATTTACTACATCTGCCTGCGTTTATAGTTTAAGTTATTTATTTACGCAACGTTAATTTCGATTTTGATTTTTTCAGTTACAAAAGCGTGTGTTTTTTAAAGCAAGATTCATATATTTATAAATATATACATATGTATATCAATAAGAGTTTCTTATAAGATCCTGAAATATATTTGTTAATGTATGCATATTACTCGAGCGTGAAATACATATTCGAAATAAACGATATAATACTAAAGAGTTGTTCCTTGCTAGACAGCTTGGTAGTTCTATACCCGCAGGATTTAGAAGAGCCAATGTTAAATCAGTAACAATTCATAGGCTTATTTAAAATGAAAGATGTAAACATAATTGTTTTTAATTGTGTTTAGTTGATAAAACAAACCACGTGCTAAACACCAACAGAAGACACATAAACTTGTCAACACTTGTGACAATACACAATTGCTCTTAACTGTTATGCTTGCTTATAATTACGAACAAATCTTATTAACAGGCATTCACACTCTTATACCCATACAAAAATATGCCAACAAACCACAGAGTAAATTAACATTAACACCCATAATATACATTTTTGTACCTACAAAAAAGGATTTACATAAAATCCTAATGTGTATACTTGTCTACAAGTATTTGATGTATATATACATCCTTACACATATTAAATGATTCCTTGCAAATACTTGTATGCCTGTGTATGTTTCCCTGTTTATCTTAGTATAAAAGAAAACATAAAAGTGTGTAAATTATTTTATGAAGTGTTTACTGAAAGTAAAAGTTTAACTAACTCGCAAAACACCTATATAGAGACACATACAAATTATTATACCTAAACCCCTGCAGACAACGCGACTAGTACATACATGCATCCATCGTCCATAAAGGACTACGACTAGTTCAAAAGTAACCCAAATGTATGGAGAAACCATTGTCCATTTAACATTAGGATATCCTACGACTGAACCATATAACCAATCTTCGCATTACATCGGTGTAGTCTCAAAACTACTCTATGTCACTACTTGATGGATCACTCAAGTTTTCATGTTTAAAAGATTCCGAAAACTTATCGGCTAACTAAACTCTTGTAAGCAAATGACATGATCATGATCATCTAGGACCATGTTTTAGCTGGTCGATTTCAGCTAAAATGTGCCACGTAGTCCAATTTTTCTGCAGGGAGTAACTAAAAAAAACACATCTACAAATACCTTTATGTATATAACTCTTAAGAGCTGGTGTGTTGTTTTAAAAATTGTAAGAGTTTATAAAACAAACACTTCTCTTGTTAAGTAGTCATTTCACACATGTCAGTTTGATGAAAAAATAAACGGTAACTGCTATAACAACTCATGTACATTCATTCATAAAAGCAAACTTAAGAACACCGTAAATGCCAACGGTAGTCAGTCTTTAGTTATTGTATAGAGAATTTTTTATTGTTTATTATTTACGAACAAGCCATAGACAAGAGTCGTTTTTCTAACACTTAAAGTTATATTTTTCTTTTTCTTTTTGTAGCCTATGCACTATTTTTATACTAGTGTAGACTAAAGGAAAGTTTTCTATACGTCTCGGTGTTGATTCTTTCATTCAAAGTGTTAGTTAGTTAAATAATAGCAATGAAAAGTACTCGACAGAACATTAGCAATAAATGTCTTAACGAAAAGTGAGCAATATGCCCAACTATATAATGTCATGTTTTTATAAAGCTAGTATATCGAGTTATATGCTTTAATAATTTTATTCGCACATTTCTTATATTTCCTACATGATCATTTTATTATGACTTAAGTTTTTATGTAAACATTTATGTTTCTACAATGATTGGCTTTATAATCACACATTTTTGTCAGCCAAGCCAAGCACTGATAGAAAATAAACCACCACCGCTTATCCATGAATTTTGTGGATACAAATGCATGTAACCACAAACCATTTTGAATAGTTTGATATGCATAAACAGAAAATAAATTATTTATACTATTTATATATATTTCAATTTTAAATAAAAATGCTCTAATAAATACTATACAAAATACAAACAAACGTATGATTAATATTTGACTCAGAAATATAACATATACGTTATTAAACAGCTTTATATCAGTGGCGGCCATTCTCTAAATTTCGTATGACTCATATGAAATTCATATGATGAATATATACATCAGTGTTGACACCGGAAGAATAAAAAAAGTTACGTCTTTCTTTGAAAAAAGTTAAGTTTTTTCAAAATGTATGTGATTTATATAATGATAATATAGTATGTGATGGAAATCGATCGATTTCAAATCGCGCGATTTCACCGAACACATCTTCTGTAAATTGCGCGATACAGTGAAATCAAATCTAAGTTCGAATAAATTCTCTACGCCTCGAAAAAAATTAAAAGCATCAATAAATTACCCTTCAGCAGAATTTGTTTCTCAAATCGCGCGATTTGAAATCCATCACTTTCCATCACATATCAGAATAATAAGACAACAAATTCATTTATAGAACAAAACCATAACAGAATAAAAATAGATAAACTTTCTAGTTTTCAAATAAAGACTTATTAGTTGAGGGTCAAGCAATATGTGCGTATGCATTTCATTGGTGCTTTACCAAATCATCAGTAGATTCAACCATACTTTTGAAAAGCTTCAAACGTTTTATGTTCTTTCTATACAGGCTTTTAAAAACCATTTGAGAATAAATTCCAATTTTTTTAAATCACAAGGGAATAAAATAAGCTTAAAAACTTGTACAAAACCCAACAAACAATTTATATTCAATATAAATCTATATAGGCATATGCAAGTAAGTGTGTGATTATTATGTTATTCAAACCGAACGCGTAGCTCTTGCCTTAATTAATTAATCACGCATTTTTTCAAAAATATAGATTCTTTCTTTGCCATACACCAAAGTTGCGAAAATTTGGTCAAATATAACAAAATTGTAAATGTTACATTGGGCCTTCAAAAGTTGCGAAAAATTTAACAAATGTAACCAAACGGTATCACTGATATACGTATCGTCACAGAAAATGCAAAAAGCCCTATCTAACACTTTTTACAGGGGAAGTATAAAGCTTGTATAAATGAAAAATATGTTGAGAATTAGTTCAAAGTCTTACAGTAAATATATAAGTTTGTTGATCCTTTTTTACTTATATTTTAAAATTTTTTACTAGTTTTCAATATATTTTTCATTTAAACAAGTTTTATACTTCTCCTGTAAGTCTTTTAAGATGTTAGATATGGATTTTTGCTTTTTCTGTGACGATATATTGTTGAACAAGGCGAATCCATTCAAGGTGATGTCAGTTGCGAACTCAATTCGCCGTAGTCAGTTCACATAGACCGCATATATGATGAGCCTCATATTAAAAAAGAAATTAAACAAAAACTTTTTTAAATTTTTTTTATATGGAGCTTGATATGTATGCGGCTCAAAAAAAATCAGCTATCATAGTAGTGCTACTTGGTTGTCAATTTGTTTTCTTTTTGAATATATCGCAATTATACTTTATAACCGCCATAACTCATCGTATCTTGTATACTAAACTCTCGTGGGGACAACATTTCTTAGTTTCCTGGGATCAAATTGAAAAATTCC
Organism: Panzeria rudis; assembly: GCA_956483635.1. Lineage (NCBI taxonomy): Eukaryota > Metazoa > Arthropoda > Insecta > Diptera > Tachinidae > Panzeria > Panzeria rudis. The sequence goes on from OY101449.1 coordinate 502,506, forward strand.
ATTGAAATTCGTGACGCAAGGAACCAAGATTAGTCCTAATGTATGCAATAAACGTAGTCTAGCTTTGCATTACTTTGAACTACCTCAAAAGCTACCCCCATGTGACTACTCAATGGAGCACATGCATGAGGTTGGATTTGAAGTTACATTATGGAGCACTCAAGTGTACATGTTTTAACCTTTTCTTTACTATTTTCAATCATTAAAAAGCGAACACTTGTCGGTTAACTACAAACTCTTGTTTACAAATGACATGATCCATGACTGCATTACATAGGACCATGATGTAACTTGGTCATTTAAGTTAAAATGGGACACGAATAAATAAATGTATAATGTTTTTATTGTTGCTTATATAATTTAAACCGCTTATTGCCATTGAATCCAATTACGATTTCTTAGATTTACTTATTCATCACAGATAAAGATAGCAAGTAAAGTTTTATTAAATATAATTCATCTAACTTTTTGCTTTCTAAATTAGTGTTGGCCACTTTAGTACTGGCCAGAAATATTTTAGTTTATCTCTTGCTTTATGCTTGTAATTGTGAAATCAGAGGCTAATTCTGGCACTCGTTTTATTTCAATTAAAATTTATAGCTATTATAAACGAGGGTGGATTAAGCATTATAGCGATGAAAATATACAGTAAGAAACCTTGATTATCCAAATAATTTGGTGCTGTTTACAAATTGAGATATTCAGTTATTTTAAAGAAAGTTTGGTAGCAATTATTAAAAAAATTGCTTCTTTAGTGGGAAGAAAAGTGCAGCTGAAGCTCATGAGTACACGTTTAGAGAAATAATGATCTACCTATTAAATCAGGCAGGGGATGGTATCGTTTATAGATAATGGTGAATGATAGTAAGCGGTTGTAAAGAATAATACTCTCTAGCTGAATTGGAGGCAGCACTCGACAAAGTTCCAAGTGATCTTACGAAAACAAGTGTTCTTATGAGTAGTAACACTGGATTGATTCAAGTGTATGACATTTCGATATCTAATAGTTTTGCTGGACTTTACTACTTCTGATTATAGTTTGTTTGCCCCTACTTTACTTCTTTCACCAAGGAAACTATGAACTAATGATTGACATTACTTTAGTTGATTTTTATATTTTTTGCCACCATAAAAGCAGCGAAGTAATTAATATTTTTACGAAATTAAAATGCAGATGGGACTTAAAGGTACAAATTGACAACAATGAATGTGCTACTTCAGACAAGTAGTGTTAATTGACACTAAGCCTGAAAACACACCAAATACGACAAAACTCTTTTTTCTTATACCTCAAACACACTCGTATGATTACAACGAATGTTCTGTTGTCGTATACGTCACAAAGAACTGTTTTGTCGTATTTGGTGTGCGTTCAGCCTAACGTTGTGGCGCTCAACGTCAGCTCAGTAAAGAGCAGATGACACAACTCCAAATTGCGGATACTGAATTTTTGGGGACTCTTCCATAAATAGTGTTATTTAGTACTTTGTTGTGTAGACCTCGTGTTCAGGCAGTATTGTATTGAAATTAAGCTGGTGAATTTCTTCAAGAAGAGTTTAGTGGTAACATAATTATACTGTATGTATTCAAATCGGGAAATAAATAAACTGTGATGCCAAAGAGTTATTTGGGAGATAAAATCTTACAAATCTGTTTTATTTTTATTGCAATTCAAACGAACTCAAAGGAAATAATAAAAATGTTTTTAAGAAAAACGTAAAAAAACGTAACAATATTATGATTTCGCATTTTCCATTCATTGTTTGATTTTTAAGTTAATTTTATTAAAAAGTAAAAAAAAGTTTAGTCTAATCAGCTCTCGTATACATTGGTATATATGTAGGTATGTATACCCCAGTGAAAAATAATAGAACTACTTTTACACTAATTCCATACAATCAATATATGTGTAGTTTTAACATTTCAGGAATATTAACAGGAATATTAACAACATCTACATAAAAAGTCGAAATGATGTTCTACTTCTGCAAACCTCTGTAAAAAACATTTACCCTATTTATTTATATATTTTTTATACTATGTATACAATACAATACAATATATTATATACTTTGTGATTGAACGTGACTTCCAGTTAAACGAACAGGCATAAAAAAGGAACTACTTGCAGTGATAACCCCATGAAAAATAGTAGAAATCGTCTCGATTGGCTCCATTTTCGGATTAGAAGTTCACAATTTTATTGACTTTCACTGGGTATAGTCAATATAATATTGTAGGTAAATCTAACCAAGTTAAATTGTTAACTTACTGTTAATGTAAATTGTTGTTACGATTTTTATAAATAAGTAACTTTTATTTGTTGAAGTAACCTTTTAAAATTTAATTTATTTCATGTCTATTATAACTAATTGCTGTCGTTATTTAACAAGATGACGCAATCATGCATAGGCTGTTTTTTTAACTTCAACACACGTACACTGTGTGTGCGACTCACAGCCACAGAGCATATACACAAATACAGAATAAGATATTGTATGTTTGGGCACAACTGCTTTATAAATATGCGAAGCATTTTGAGAAACTAAGTTCCAGATCAAAAAATTTAAATAAGAACAAAACTAAATTTTTTTCTTATACAAGCACATATACTGCTTAAGCCTTGGCATGCATCGAATTTGCGATCTCCTGGTTAATAGTTCAACACTCTATCAATTCCATTGGTTATTCTATGGGTTAGTGCAATTCTAACAAAAAAAAATTGATTCGATTTACCAATATTTTATTTTAGGTGTATGCTATACAATAACAATTTGTGGTGTTTTTTTATACTTTAATGCTTTTTAAATGCCTTTATCTTGCTATTACTTGCTTTCGTTGTTGTTGCTGCTGTTATCTTCATTATGCTACTTACTGCTGTTGTAGTACTCTTGTACAATTGAGTTAAGAAATTAAACTATTGCTACAGTTTTTGCGGTTTAGCTTTTGTGTTTAATTTAATTTAATCACACAAGAAAAGTCAATTACAAGCAGATGTCCAGCAAAATGGCAACAAAGAAAGCTGTTGAAAGTAGCAGCAGCTGCAACAGTAGTAACAGTAAAACCAGCAATTAAAGATGCAAAGCAGTCAAATCGATAAATGTGCAAGGAAAATAAAGAGGCAAATTCTTGGAAACGTTATAATTGAGCTTGAAACAGAAACATCATAATGTGCAAATAAAGCAGCAATAAAAGCATAAATATTACAAATAACAACAACTTAGATACATGTATGTAACTAAAGATATTTTCAGGCATAAAATTTTTTATTCATGCACATGCAGACATACATATATACGTACATATAAGTGTACATAGATACATATTTGAAAGTTTGCTGTGTACTTTGTGATGTATGTTTGAATATAAGGGGTGTTTTTTTTAGAGGTATAGAACTTCGAATTGAAATAAAACACAAGAAAATCGTTTTAATGTCCATCAATTTGGCTTTATTGGAAGGATAATTTTATGCCATTAATGTTTAAATATGATTTCGAGCATGTGGCTGGCTCGAATAAAGCCAATTCTACAGGTCCAATTTTCAATTTGATGGACAAAGCTCCAATTGCTGTGCACGGTGGCGAATCGATTCATTCGGGTCCTCTTCAACACTTTGCTCTACAGCGGCAATTGTTTCTTCGGTGCGCACTGTTCGACGTCTCTGCGGATGCGTATTATCACATAGAGTAAACGTAGTGCGAAAACGATCCATGGTTAACCGAATTAATTGCTCTGATGGACGATTATGTCGACCATATGGACGGAGCTTGCGGTAAACTTCGCGAACTGAACCATTATTTTCGAAATAAATTTGCACGATTTGCAAGCGTTGTTCTTTTGTCAACCTGTTCATGATGAAATGGCAAACCAAACTAAATATTAATCACTTGACAGCTGACAAAATGGCCGCCAGTTAAAAAAGTGATGCCAACTTAAAGTTCTATACCTCAATAAAAAACACCCTTTATATATGTATGTACATTAGAGTGACCCTTATTTAAAAAAAATCGATTTCTCCTAGTCTCACCCTCCAGTTTGGTGACAATTGGTAAAAAACTGATTCTGCCAATTTTTCAGGTCAATGGGTTTGGGGTAAGGCGAGGCGCCAGACCGCTCAAAATCCGGGAAAAACCATAAAATGTTGTTTTCTTGCCTAATAACTTCCGGAATATTAATTTTTCAGAAATGCTTTATAGTAGAAAAATGTTGCTTGTGAAGTGTGCAACATTTTATTTCCTAACAACATTTTTGAAATCTAATAGTTAATAAAATAAATATAGAGTTTTCAAGCAACATTAGCTTATTTTAATGCTTCATTCCTCCACCCAGCTCATGGCAAATAAAGTACAAATTTACAAGGTTTTGTGAAACTAGGAGAAATCAATTTTTTTCAAAATGCGGGTCACTCTAATGTACATATCTCTTACCACACGATTTGCATAGATTGTGTAACGATTCACTGAACTTTTATTTGAAACAATTAAAACTCAAAATTTCTTTTGTGCAATTTTTGTTTGGAAAAAATAACCACAATTTATTAGAACGTTGCTTAAAGCAAATGAATGCGTTATAAAGTAAATAAATACATTTGTGAATCAATTAAAATAAGAAACAGCAGTCAAATGCAAATGTATTTTATGAATACCAGCTGAAACTATGAAAAAACACAAATGAATAATAAAAAAAAACATTTATTTTAAAGGAAACAGGATGAAATCTGTAGCCATAAGGAATAAGTGCCTAAGTGGACATAAGGACGCTCTTGTATTCTCTATATACACAAGTACGACTGGGAAAAATGTCATTAATACTGTTTCAGGAAGTTATACCGAAATGGCTCGTCGAATATATTTTAAGTTGTAGTATATTAAGTATCAAATTGAATATCTATGTTACAAAAGGCAGAACCATGTATTTCTAAATTAAAAGAATTAAAGATTAACTGTCTACTTGAAAGTTTGAAAGTAACTTTAGCACTTTTTTCCTACTGCCGCAGAAATAAAACAGGTACATGTGCTTTTATACTCTAAATACTTTTGATAGCAATCGATTTAAAAGCTTTAAAGGATTTTGTTAATTCTTAGATCAGTGTGGCAGCGCCTTTGGTTTTATGTACACGCACTAACTTTCCGTACCTGTATCAAAGGGAATTGGATTCGCCTTTAGTTGTAAACACATTAATTTTATTAATTGTTTTACTTAGCTGGCGATTCTGCTAACATTAGTGAAGAGGGAGGATGCTGTGATGTGCACTAGCGTAGTACATTATTAATCGGTGCCGGTACTGTTCACAGACCAAGTTCAGCCAACAGAACCTTCAAAAAATATGTTAATCAGTTTTTGCTAAGTTTTGAGATAATAGAGAGGAGGGATTTATGTTGGGGTTCTTAACTATCAACCTCTATATAAAAATGACGTTCTTAGATGTGGAGCTTTTTTGACAGTTAGAAAAGGCAAATGCTTTTGTTCTACAAGTGGGAATACCTAGTTTTATCTGTGTACACAGAGAAAAAAGATTCATTGTGGCAACCGAATTTGTTGCCAACCGAATTTAAGCAATTGCATATACTGACATATAAAATTCAAATTCATTTAAGGGGCTGAAATACTTATACTTAGGTTTAAATCAGTGATATGAAATATATCTATTTTTAATAAAAAAACTGTTTTTATTTTAACTTTAAGATATATTTTCCAATGACACAAATCAAAATGTAGATTGAAATCTAATCTAGAAATATGTAATTCTGTATGTGTAACACTTCTAAATGTTTGCTTGTATATACATACATATGTATACATATATCATGCCATTGTGCAGTTGCTGTAATGTTCTTTAATCTTGCATTATATAGTATTTCCATATTAGAGGGCACACAAAATTTCATAAATTTGCAGCTTTTATGTTTCCCAGCGCCAAGAAGCTTACCTATGCATAACTTTCGTTCACACTTATTTTTATTGACCAACAGTTTCTGTTTTTATTTTAGTTTGTATATTTAGAAATTTAAATATTATTATGATATTTATTTTAACTCTTTTTTAGATTGTCAATTTTTTTACAAAAAATGTGTGCTTGATTTATCACAAATAACTTTGAAATTATTTTAATCAAATATTTAGTTGAAGCAACTGATCCGTATTATTTATATTACGATAAATGATTTTTTCATTAAAATCATCAACATATTTATTATAGAAAAAAAATTATGGATTATCTTAAACTTCTATTCGGTTGGAAACACCAACATCAGTACTTTGGAATTTACAACCGAGTTGTTATAATAATGATTTGTTATTGTAACTTAATATATATCTGAAGTATATTATTTCAGATATAAGAACAGAAATATTATTGAACATATTAAAATTCGTTACTTGTGATGGTATATTAATTAAGTTAGTGAAATATTATTAGTTGTAACTGTTTTCCAACTAATCTGTTTTATCTATGTACACAGAGAAAACAAATTCATTGTGGCAACCGAACCCAGCAAAGCAAAATATTCGAAAACATTATCGCATTCGAATGTTGCGTACACATTTCTCGGACAAAACACTCGAGAACGGCTATCGAAGTCGGAAAGAGATGTTTCAGTGACAAACCAATAGGGGACTAATATCAGGAAAATGTAATTTTTCAAGATTGTTATCTTTTTTTTAATTTATCTATTTTAATGTAAATGGAATATTTATTAATCTTAAATTTTAACTTACGCTGCAGTCAATCAGATTCGAACACGTACCTGCAAGCTAACAGATTAGCACACATCCACTAGGCTATCGTAGCAGTACATTCCTTCTTCGTAAGATGTGGTAAAGTGCGTGGTAATGAATGTGTAATTTTTGTGTGTGATCAAATTACCTTCTCGTTTCTAAAGGAACGTATTGTTTCGCTTTTTAAAATATCTTTCATTATATATGTAATCAATGACTACTTTTCCTGCTGGGTTTTGTATGAGATCTTTATTTCCAAACCAATCTACTGTTGAAGTCCTTAAATGTACCTAAGCTAGATTTCTATTTTTATTATTTATTTTACAAGCTTTCAGAGGAAACACGAAATAAATCACTATTCATTGAAACGGGCTAAATAGTGCAAAACTTATGTTTTAACAATAATTAGGATTCAAATTAGTTGATAGATTTTGAGTTCATTATTACACTTTTTATTATTAATTAATTTTAGCTGTCAAGCCGTCCTTTCATAAATTTTTTAATTGCAAAACAGTACTATAAAAACTACAACCGAATTTTTACAATAATGATTTATTATTGTAACTGCATATATATCTGAGGTATATTATTTTAGATATAAAAACAGAAACATTATCGAGTTTATTAAAACTCAGCACTTGCAATGGAATATTAGTTAAGTGAGCGCAATTTTAGTAGTTGTAACTGTTTTCCCACTGATCTGTTTTCTCTGTGTAGTAATTATAATTCCTTTATTTCAACATTCCTACAGTTAAGACAAAAGTTAATCTGTTATATTTGAGCATTATCTTTATTGACAATTATATATCGATCCATGAAACAAATATTTGATTATTTTAAACGTTTTCCCACCAATATGTTTTCTCTGTGTAGTTTTTATTTAATCGTTATTGTTAATATATTGGTACGTTGTATTTGTATTTTGATTAATTGCAAACATTTAAAAGATTTTGTATTTTAGTCCTACACCTATTATGGTTCCTATTTTATAACCAGCTTAACTTGGGCATACCGACAAAGATTAAACAACTTTAGAGCGCGTCATCAGATATTAATAACTTTGGTATTATTCGGAAGGTTTCAATCAGCTGTTAGCAAGCACAGATTAAGAAGGACATAACTTCCAGCTACAAGTCCCTCCAAAATGCCAATGTAGCCCTTGTTCAACACTTCGTCACGCTAGACGCAAATCGTAGGCAAGTCAATACGACGCGTTTTCCCGTCAACCGATTCATGCATTCAGTTGAAAGTCCACACGATGCGTCGAATAGTTTTTTATGTCATACATATTTTAATTGATAAAATATAATCACACCTAAGATTTGGCCATTTAAATTTCAAGGATTCGTGTCCTTCCCATACATCCTGAAATAAAAAATAGCCATAACGGAAAGAAATATAGTTGTAACTTAATGAAATTTTGTACAAACATTAGCTTTACTATACTTAATGCTTGGAATTAATTTCGCCTACCTTAAAAATTTCCTTTTTCAAATAAGTAAAATCGTAAAAAAAATAAATTGCCTTCACTTAAGAGTTATATGTTTGCTTATATACTAGGGTATTCATTCGGTTAACTGTTAATCAGTTAACCGGTTAATTACTACCTGATTAACTGATCGGTTAATTTGAAATTGGCTATTTTCGATTAACGGTTAAACCGGTTAATTTCAGTCGATTAACCGATTAACCGACGTAAAATTTTTTGAAATTTTTTTTAGTATTATAACGTACTTTTTGTGCGTTTAGTTACTTATTTCGTTCATATACAAAAGGTACATGTTTAGAAATTATTTTTCATACAAACGCAGAAGTGTGTTCAGTGATCTTAACTTAAATAAAGCTTTAAAACCTTTGCACATGGTTATAAATACTGCTAATCTAATTGAACTTGAGGGAATTATTAAGTTTTTGTTTAATAAGAGCCAACGATTTTGAAAATCTAAGGATTAGATTTAATGAGACACGAATTCAATTAGTTTATACCTCCACTCAGTAATATTTCCTTCTAGCAAAATACAATACAAAAACGGAAACTAAGGAATTCAGATATAAACTTTTTTGCAGAATGTTCGGTGCAAAGCTCTGCCAGTATGAGTCGGATAATAACCTGACAACACAAAAACTGTCGATAGTAAGTAATACAAGAAATGTTTTAACAGAATTAATCGAAACAATTTTACGTACAAATATAAAAATTTGCGACGGCACCCGCAAAAAGTTCAATACATGTGTGGTTTCTGCGGTCTAATTTAAAACTGAAAAATCAGAATGCAAGTTATGACACAAATATAAAAAAAACCTGTTTAAAAAAATGTACAACAACAATAGCTTGATTTATCGTAGGCGGCGCTTACGTACAAGCAAAAACCAATAAAAATAAGACTTGGAAAATTGGAATAAAGAATCAGAAGGTAAAATTTGTTCGGCTCACCATATTAATAAAAGGAAGAGGACTTATATTCTACTTCCTCATAAAATTTGGTTAACTAGCTGATGTTTCATTAATAATAGTATCCACGATCAAACGTGGTAAAAGCGAACAAAGAACGCTGATGATTACAGCATAGTGGCTGTCGAAATTAGTAGTACTAATCCGTTCTGCTAGTCTGATTAGATATGCTAATATTCCACTCTTAAAAATAATTTGAATTTACATTAATTCAATTATTGTGAACTTAAGCCAAATAATAATAATTTCCGACTTATACACATTTTCAGTTCAAATAATAATTACGAACAAATATTATAAATTGGATGTAATAGTTATGTTTAACAAATATTTATTTTCATTATACATAATAATTAAAAACAATGTTTATAGAATACTTCTTAAAAGTGGTAAACTTTTTGGTACCTTGAAAAAAAAACGTGTAGTCATATTACAATAATATTTCAATTATATGTTGTGAAAAATTGTAGTACTTTACCGGTTTTTTTGCTAAACTATTTACTAAAAGTTGGCATATTTTTTAATGACTTTTTCGAATAATTCTATACTAACCGAAAACTATTAGTTTTCCCAGTAAAAAAGCTGCATCCAATAACACAGGTTTCTACTATTATGGAATAAAAGTAGCGCTGACGAACCTGCTGATATCGCTGCTGATTTTTGTATGGCGAGTTCCCGGATTGGAGTACTACATTTTTGCTCACAAAAGCGCTTTTGAAGCGCTGAAAGTCATCAACATTTTCAGCACTAGAACTGAAAATATATGAAAAAACTGGTGCGATGTGGATTGGCGTCGTTAACGCCATTTTGAATTTTTTCTTATTTCCTTTCTTGATTTATTTTTATTAATTTCATATTTTTACTTGATGTTTGTTATTTTAACTTTAACTAGTATCGAACTAAGAACCTTCAGGGGTGAAGTCCAACTTACCATTCACTCGACCAAAAACACTATTGCAAAACGGCACCAAGAAACTCAAATAAACTTACTCTTCATTCTTGCTTAAAAACCTGCTTTGGATCAGCACTATAAAATCAGCTTTTTTGTATAGCTAAGAACCTTCAGGGGTGAAGTCCAACTTACCATTCACTCGACCAAAAACACTATTGCAAAACGGCACCAAGAAACTCAAATAAACTTACTCTTCATTCTTGCTTAAAAACCTGCTTTGGATCAGCACTATAAAATCAGCTTTTTTGTATAGCTCGTGTACGAAGCTTTTGTATAAGTAAAAAGCAAATACTTTTCTCGCTTCAAAATCTCCATTGTTGTGACGCTATGAAATCAACTTCTGAACAAGCTCATATTTTAAAGCGAATTATGAAGCGCTTTATTTCTTTAGTGCTTCAAAAAACATGAACATTTTTTACTGGGTTGAATCATCTTAGAAAAATTTTAATTTTTTTTTAATTCTTTTTGATTTTACTTAGTGAGAATGTTGCTCATAATACCCGGTCAAATATGTTTTTCAACTCAAAACCATTTTTTTATTTTGGCTCCCTTCGCGACAATGTGCGACGCGTTTTGTGCTTCTTCAGCTTAATGTATGTAGTATGTAAAAATGCATTTTTTAAGTCCTCTAAAATAAATTTTAACTATTGTCTCTAACAACTTATTTTTGTGTTGGAGAAATTGTTGCATTTGTCGTAAATCCTCAACACTTTCGTTGCATTGGCCATAAATCTGAAAACAAAATACACAGTAAATAAACAACAAGTGCTGCTTCACAAACAATAATAAAAACGACCACATATTTGTGTAAAATTGAAATGTTCAAATGTATAAAGTATACGTATGCAGTGTGTAGTATGTAGTATGTGTGTATTTTAAGCAGGATAAGGACAGAGAACGGTTTACAAAAACTACAACAAAAAAAAAACGTCAAACAATAAAAATAAATAAAACAACAAGAAACCATTTATGGTTAAGCTTAAATGTTCAACACAAGTTGCAAATAACAAAACACGAAATAAAAGAAACCGAAAGGATACATACAATAACGTATGAAAAACAATAACAGCAATGAAACCATAATAAAAATGTCAAATAAATAAAACAAAGATTTATTAAATGAAACAAGTAGTAAAGCTAACTTAAAGCAAAAAAATGTTAAGTAGAACTTATTTAAAAAAAGTAAAACTTATTTAATATTTATCACGAACTCCGATCTTGTATTTTCATTTTAGAAAATTTTCAAGTCAAGTTAAGCCATCTTGCTTGCGTGTTTTCTTTATCACTTGTTGTCTAAAAGATTGGCACAAATAAACTCGTGCATAACAACATATCGCTATCCAACTTCATACGATCAATTTTGAATTTAATTTGCACTTGAACATGTGTTTGGAATATTTGAAGTGGAACATGTTCTACAATCGTTGTCTTTGTCTAAAGCTACGGTCACACTTGGCAATTATTTCCCGAAAAAAACGTCACCAACAGACAAACTAAAATTTTATTTCCTTTAAGTCCAATATTTTTTAATTATGGGTTCGAAATTATTAAAAATTATATATATATATATATTATATATAAAAATTATAGCTTTCTACAGCACAATTAATTTTATTTTGTAATATAAAAACCAAGTTAAATCGCACTAACCGTGAGCAAAAATAATGGTTACGCATATTTCATCAAATATTTGCCAAGTGTTACCGTAGCTTAATTGTCATAGTGTGTGTGTGTGGGTGTTTGTTCGAATCAGCTCTTCTCGGAATCTACTTTAAAATTGTAATCATGCAAGTCTTTTAGAAGTTTTGCGGTATTACTGCATACTGGCTATTAATTCATATTGCTATTGGTGATGGTCTTAGAATTTTCTGTTCTCTCAATAATTTCTTTATCATTTTATGGTTTTGTTTGGCTTTATAGATGAGTTCCATGTAGTTTTGTTATCAAAAAAGTGTATGCGTGTGTGCATCCGACTTCAAACTTTTTTTAAATGAAGACAATTTTATGTGCAGACATGACTCCGTTTTCCTGCACTAGGAAAAGAAAACTACGACTTATTTTTTAAATACAGCCATAGGTTTGTGTAAATGGAAACGAATTTTACGCCTCTTTTAATGTTTGTTTTTGTGTTTATGTGTTTGCGTGTCTTTAGAAGCTTTTGTTTTCATTTTGTAGGTGTAAAGTATTGTTTGTTATTTGTGTTTATATTTTTGCATTGTAATTGGACACGAAAGGTTCTTTGTCATACAAACACGTCTGTTGTATGTACATAAATGCAACAACAGGCTAAAGTACAAACAACTGACAATGAAACTTTGACATTTAGAAAAGCAGTTCAAAAAGATAAAGCTGCAGATTTGGTTTAAGAGCGACCACAAAACATTTTGTAAAGTTTTTCCGATACAAACAGTTGCAAATTATCTAATAAATTTAAGATTTTTCATTGACGCTATTTTTGATAAAAGAAAAATTGAAAAAATGAGGTTGATGCCAATGTAATCGAAATCCAATTTTTACTAAGCAGTTTTTGTAAAAGTGGGATATTTATTTTATTATTTATTAGTGTAATAAGGATTTTAACATAGAACTACACTGAAAGAACTTCTTTTCACAAATCCAATGAAACAATTTTGTTAGATTTTCTAATGAAGTTTCACGAATATTGTGAAAGAATTTCATTAGAATTTCTTCATTAGCTTTCATAGTTTCGTTAGAAAATTTCATTGGATTTATTACAACAACATTTTGTCATTTTATTGAAACCTCTTTAAGTTTGGACAAAATATTTTAACTTTAGTTTTACTTAGTTTGGACTAATGATTTAAAATTCTTGAAATATATGCTAAAAAAAAATTAAAAAAAATTAAATTTGGTATGTCCTTGAATGTCATAATTTCAATGAAATGTATTTCATTGTTTTGATGCAAAGTTTCATTGCATTTATGAAATAAGTAAATCACATACATATTTTCTTTTTTTAAAAACATACCCTTATTTATTTCATTGGTTGGCAACCAAAAGCGAACAACAAAAATAGTTTTTAATGTTCTTTGTTGCTGTACTCTTTCTTATTATTATACACTCATAGACAAATTGCTTTTACAGTGCTGAAGTGGTTAAGGCGTTGCATATAAAACAAATGATGAGAATCAACAGTCTGAGTTCGACATTGTGAGCGATCATCAACATTACAAATATTTCTGATGTGCATTGGCGTCTATCGTACATATTTCAACCATGGAATTGTCAATAAATAAAAATATCCAATAAAAGAGATAAGTTAATTAAAACAATGAAATAATTTCATTAAAATAATGACGGAATATCATTAAAATAATGCCAGAATTTCATTAAAATGAAGAAATAGTTTCATTAAAAGAATGAAATAATTTCATTAAAAGAATGAAATAAAATTTCATTAATTTGATGAAACAGTTTCACCTAATATAATGAAATATAATCATTAGCTTAGTGAAATTATTACATTGGAGCAATGCAATTATTTCATATATTTAATGAAATTTGCATTAAAATAATTTTAAAGAAACTTGTTTCATTAACCCAACGAAGCGTGACATTGATTGAGTTTTAATAAAAATTTTCATTGGATTAATGTCAAAATTCGCAGAATCTATGAACAAAGCTATTTCAGTGTAGAAGTTTCTATATATTAGGTGCGATCCCGCGGGATCCCAATTTGCACGAAACTGTGTCCCGTACTGCAAGATTGGGTAAATGAGAGTGAGAAAACTATTCTTCTTCTTCTTGCACGAAACAGCCCGTACTTTTTCTTCAGGCAGATTATGTAAAGTGCAAAATAGTCAGCTGTTTGAAAAACAAACAATAACAAATGAAAAATATGATACTAGTCAACAAAAATACTGACGAAATAATTGCTAATTTTGCACAATTCAAACCAAAAAACTTTTGTATGTATTCAATAAAGTATTTAAAAACTATAAATGCTATTAAAAATCAGTATGCTGCTTTTTATTTTTTGTTTATTTTCACAACACTTACATGTTACTTTTTGGGATAAAAATTAGGGCTTTTGGTGTTCCCGTACTTTTGTGTTTAGTGAGAGTAATTCTTGCTTATGCCAGCCATACACTGCACAAGTTCAGTGCTCAAGTCTGGCACTGCGTAAATGAAACTTGTGCAGTGTACTTGTGTAGTGTATGGCCGGCGTTACTCTCATTTTACCGAACTTTACCCAGAAAGTATGGGATCGGAGCTATTGTACCCCCTTTTTTCTGAATTAGTATGTCAATTAAAACTTAAAAGCTAACTTGGATTGGACACATTTTTTGCATTGTGCAAATCATGACTTCATTAAATCGTTTTTGTGCCTACTTGCCTTTCTAGTAGGAAATATCCAAGTGCTGTTTAAATTTCAAACGAGCTTTTTCTCATAAAGATTTATATGCAACTCAAACAATTCACCTGAGAGAAAAATTATTATGAAAAGCACTCAACGTCCATACAATTTTTTTTTGTGGAAATTTTCAATGCAGTGCTACATAGTTTTTTTTTAATTAAAAAAAGCATAGAATTTCTTAATAGTTCTTTTTTTCAAATCCACTAATTTAAATAAAAATATTATTGCATGTTAAATTTAATAATGTCTAGTACACATGTAAGTACTCAAACACGTACATAATAAATAAATTAATTTTTTCATAACATGAATGTTGTATATTATTTATAACGTTTAATTTTTTCGTAAACGTTTTTTAACGGAAACTAATAAAAAAAAATTTAATATGATAATTTTCACTATTAGTGTAAATGGAAAATAGACAAGTTATCCAACAAATTTAAGTTTAAATAAACACGAAAAAATGTGTTTTTGTGACCATAATCTAAGAGCAAAACAATATGCGGATATTTATCGTTGCATTTGAATCATACAAACATTAAACCAGACTTGTCATATGAATTATATTACGCTCATGAATGACCAAAAACATCTCGATATGATGAAGTCTAATCAGACTGATATCACCATAAATTGTGTTAGTCGTAAACACGGAGCAAACTGGTCTCTTCTATACGTGCAGAGGATATTTTAATTTTCTTACATATTGATAGACTAGATTATTTACATAAAAAATTAAGAAAAAACAAATAAAAAATTATACTTGAATTGATAGCCTCCTCCTTTTTTGAAGTCGGTTAAAAAACTAATGACTTTTGAAATCACTATTTCTTATCAAACACAGCAGCTAATGATGAACTTATTTTACAGTACAATAAAATCTTCCACCCTCTATTTGTGAAGTTATCAAAAAAGTTTATATTTTGAAAACTATAAACTCAATAATAAAACAAATTTCCAAACAATGTGGCTGGCAATAATTTGGCGTCAAGGAATCGATGTCATTCATTGAATAGTATTTTTTTTCTTAATCAATATCGACAGCAGCTGTGCATAATTTCCCAGATGTTTCCTTAAAATTTATTTATATTCAACATAAAAAAATTAAGGAAAAAGTTCTGATATACATGCTAGAAATTTATTTATTTTTGTTTGTCTTTAATAATTTATCTTTGTTGTCATTACATTTTTATATGGAATATTGTTGATATTTCAGCAAATCTTAGTTAACTGTTATGCCGTAAGGGAATAATAGTTGCTTTGAGTTTTGATGCAAATCTAGTAAAATTCTACACCAGCATTATAAAACTTAAGTAATTGTAATGCCAGAAATTTAAAAGAGTCAAGTAACTTTATTTAGAAAAATAAGTTTTGAGGTCTTATTACAATAATGTGTGTTGTTTATATCTTATATGAAAGGCTTTACTGTAAATTATCTTCCATTTATTTAGACTTTTATTTTGAGGTTGTTGCCTGTCCGTCTAATCTCCTCTCTACTTCGAAGCCATTTTTTCAGAATTATATAATACAAAATTACTATATTTTATAAAATGAAAGCATTCTCTAACATTCCTTAATATGGGACAAATATTTTTTTTTTGTTTTTAGCAATATTTCCTAAAATATAATACAAAGAAAAATATCAACTCACAAGCTGAAGAAAATAACACAAAGTTTTTGAAATATTGCAAAACAAGACTGTCTCTTAGTACAAAAACAACAACTTAATAGAATATAAAAAAGTATGAGATATCCCTAAAGACCAACGCCAACATTTTAACAAATAAGACATAAAGATGTGAAGAATATGAAAAATGCTAAAGCAAAAAAGTTTCTAATGCCACTGGAAATTCTGGGATATTAATAAGTTAAGTAGGTTAATATTCTTTAAAGAAAATACAATTAAAAATGTTACGTTTCGTTAATTTAATTTGCAGGTAACGAAACTTAGCTGCGAAGAAGGTGAAAGTGACATAACCTGTGCCTCCTTTCTGTATATCGTAAAACATCTTATATGATACGTGCGAATTGAAAGAGACACTATGTAAATTGATACAAAAATTAGTTTTCTCACTCAAGTGCTCCTGTACCTTGACATTCCAACAATTATTAGAAGGAAGTGAGAAAACGTGTTTCTGTAATAACATTTTGTGAATAGTTGCTCAAATTTAAAAACGATGCGAGAAGTATTTTTAAAACTATAAATATTAAATGGTACACTTTCAAATTATATTTGGATTACGGAAATGTTTCTATTTATATTTTTTTATATTAATTTTTTGTAAATAATAATAGATAGTCGCCGACTCTTCTTTGTATTGCGATCGAGCTCCGCCGATGGCAAAACTTGAACGAGTTTTCTTTGGTATTGAAAAAATGACAACAAGTATTTTACAATAATTTGAATATACGACACATTATCGTTAGAAAGATAAAACGTATAAAACGCATTCAATAAAGTATTTTTTGTTTACTAAATTACATAGTTTTGTTTGCAAATATTTGAACGCCACCGTAAAAACTTTTCCATCGGCTTGTTGCCCTGTAACTGACTGATTGGAAGATTCCAAGAAATTAGCTACCTTTTTACATTGAGATACAGAAAAATATCGAGAAACTATGGAATTTTTTGTTTCACACTTCATTCATTTAAAACCTTTTAGAATGCGAGAAATACAGAAACGTGGTACTGGGTTATAATTAGTCAGTAGTACTAGTGACAAAGTTAATAGTGAATCAATATCGTTTTACTAACGACATTTCCTTCAGAGTAATTATTCAAATTTCCGTGGTTTTCTTGAATAAACGCGCATTTCTCAAAACCAATCTGTGATTTTAATCAAACTTTTTTTTGTTTAGAAAAATTCATTAAGTGTAAGAGCCTAGAGAATAATTAAAAAAACAATGTACCAAAGACACAAAAAGTATGTGTAGAAAAAAAAGCTTATGTCAGTACCAGTTGTTTACATTGAACAAAAATTTAATTAATTCGTGCGCACAAGCGGACTTAAGGTTTATTTAATTGAAAATTTTTGGCTTTCATTTTATAGTTCTTCCAAAGACATTTACTTTTAATGCAGATCTTGTGGTGAGAAAAACAACGTCTGAAAAACGCTGAAGTAATTATATGTTTTTATTAACTGAACGTTAATAAAATTTATTCAGAAGCCACAACAAATGTGGCTATGTGTTCTTTCAACGATAATAAATTGCCAGCAGGCTATTGTACGCCGATTTAGTTCATTAGAGCTAAACATATTTGAATAAACAAGGAAGTTATGTTATTTCTAGAAAAAATATCGGGAATTGGTACATGTAATTAGCGAAATTTATTGTCCATGCAAAAAGTGGATATACGTGCTTGTTCAAGAAAACCACAAAAGTATCAATTGTCTAAAAAAATTGTCGGCAATCAATAAGCTGATGTATTTCTGGCTGTAATGACTCGTTGCAATACATTGAAAATAACATACTGTTAGTAGTTTAATTCACTTAATTAAACATTTCTAAGGTTTTAAATTGCTAGTAAAAATAGTGGCAGTTGACTTAATTATTTTTTAAAAGCCTAAGAGCATTCGTTTTCAATGCTTGCAAAAATTTACCTGTTGTTTTTGATGCAATCCGCTTTATATGAACATTCGATAGATCATAAAATTATTATCATCCTCCAAAGATACTTACATACTGTGTACATATGAGTAGAAAAATATATAGTATCCGAGCGGTGAAACTTAGGAGGCATTCACTAAACAGGCCTTTTTTCAGGCCTTCCAAGACCTAAATTTAAGATCCAACACTAATTCGTTTCTGCATTCTAAGGATAGGCTTTCTAGAAGGTTTCTTTTGGAAAGAGTATTCTATTTTTAGAATTTTCGTTTTTTTAATAAAAATTTTTCTTTAGAAATAACAAACATTATCGTATTCTTTTTTCGCAAATAATTTGTATATAACACTGAAATTTAAGTACAATAGTTAGTCATCATACATGTTGCTCTGATGTCGATTATGTTGCAGCTACTACATCATGTTCAATTCGTTCCTAATAAATACGCGAAATTTCGCCTCCCTCATATGTATAAAAAAAAATAATTTGGATGAAAAGAAGGAGTTCGAAATAAAAAATCACGATAATCCAAAATATAGAAGCCGCTATAAAAATACCCAGATAACAAAAATTTACCTGTATTTGATTTTTAACGGATCTTCATAGACCAGGCCTTCTATCAGGTATGCCACGTATGACCTGCAAATAGGCCTGCTAAAGAATGCCTTTAATTAGGCCTGCTGAGTAATGCGATGTCCGCAATGACATCGCTTATAAAAAGATATGGGTATGCAACGGGAGTGGAAGTAAATAAGGCCTTATAGAAATCCTTACTCCTTCCATTTACCGCTGGGATGTAGACGCATATACACAAATATTAATAAACACACATACATTCACACATTGCTTATAGCGGTTGTTATTGGCGCCGTCATGGTAGTGTCATTGCCTGAACAATGAATTTGTTTTTATTTGTGTCTGTATCAAAATACATACGTAAGATATTTGGCGTCACTTTTTCGGCGTCTGTTGCCAAACTTAAAATTTTTTTTCTGTAGTATTTTGAATTCATACGTATTTTGAGTGGATACTTTAATGAGAGTTTTGTAAAATATTCAAGAATTACATTTGGTAACTTTTTTTATATATAATATCTTTTATGTTGAAACAAACTTTTCCATTATTGTCAGATAAAAAAATACATTGACTACTAAATTGTCAAAACAGAATCTTAAATACAGAAGTTCATTCAACGTAGCTTTGAAAATGTGGTACGAGTGTAAAATCAATATTACCTTGACAAAACTATGTGTGTGGACATATTAAAATATAATATACGATTCCTTTCAGAAATTACTTATTTCGAAGTTTTTCAATAATTCGTACTTCAATTAATTTGGTCTGGTAATTTTTAAAATATTGACTAATATAAAATGAGCCGCATAAAATAATACAAAAAACTGCAAAATTTATATGGAAAAAATAAAAAGAGAAAGTTTTAACGATCCTTTTAAAATCATTTAAATAACTTGGAATACAGCACAGTTTAATTTTATGTTTGCTACCAGCAGTCAATTATTTTAATTTGATTTTACTCAATATGCATTGATACATTTTGAATTTTTAGTTCGAGTAGTCAATAAATCACAAGCTATAAAATATATTTATAATAATGTCAGTCCCATCATAGATTTTATCAGATAACCCTTGGAATGATTTTAATTTTCTACGTAAAGAGTTTTACAAAAAATATTGCTCCGAAAGGGATATACATATTCAAATTTAATGATAGAAATTGAATTGTAATGCATCAGACTACACTAAAGTTGTATTTTGTGCTAAAGTCGCCGCGATGCCAGCATCAGTGCAATTAACACCAGCTGAAAGAATTCCCAGTAACGGAGCCGGAACTTTCGGGGATCTTCAAAAGACAGTGAAGAGATCTTAGCAGTTCACTTGATAACAAGTATAATTATTGATGCAAATAATGCGGGGAGGCATAGTAGTATTGTAATAAACGTAGTCAAGTGAACGTCGCCAAGAAGCTGTTTTTTAATAATATTTCTTTATTAAAAATAATTTGAATGCAATTTGAAATAGTTGATAAATTCAAAACTGCTGGACCGATTTTTTTAACAGTATATGCTATGAGATTTTAGATGAAATCATCTTTCAAAAAAAAAAAACTAAATTGAAATCGACCTTTCTGTTTTGGAGTTATGGTGCAAGAGACACACAGGGGTGATAACTGATAAACGGAAGGGCCGATTTTCTACAATTTTGGTTAATAACACTCTGGATCAAGTAACGTTTCGAATAAAAACAAACTAAATCAAAATCAGTCCAGCCGTTTTAGCTCTACGAGGAAATAATTAGACACACTCTTTTTTGGTCGGTGGTTAATAATATTTCTTTATTCAAAATAACTCTATCACAAAATTTATAAGAATTATATTAAAAGTGTATTGTAAGGGGCTCTTAAAATTCCTTCGTTGCCAAAATAGATTTGCATCACATACCTGAATATTGAAAATAAATGTAGCAAAAAATTAAATTACATAAATAGGCTTTATTGTTTGCACAACTATTTTGTGTTTAATATTACCTAGATAATTTAATGTGCTGTTAATAGAACCCAAACAATCGAGTTGAGTGAAAAATTTTTATGGAAAGTACACAGCTTTTTGAGTGGTTTCTATACAAATTTTTTACTCAAACCGATTGTTTGGGTTCTATAAACAACACATAAGGTCGAATAAAATATTAGATTAATTAAGTTTAATATATGAATTTGCTAGCTACTTTATTTCATATGTTAACATTGTTTCTTATTCCTAATAATATTTTACCCTAAATTTAAATTTTCTGAATAAAACGTTTTTGGATTTTTTCTTAATTGAACATAAATCAAGTTAAACAATGAGATTTTGTAAATCAAGTACTTAAATCAAAAGACAAAAATTGTATAAAACCGCATGCAGCACCATCTCTAGAAACACTTACAAAACTAACATAAATATTTATATGCAAACACTTATATATTTATGTAAATATATACATATGGATGTTTTTCATATATTCAAAAATAAATGTATATAAATTTTACAAATATTAAAAGCAAAAAAGGGAAAAAAATCTTGCCACTAACAATAAAAATGAAGATCAGACCACCTGTGGTGTCATGTTGTCAAGTAGAGACAGTTGTTGTATAAACATTTATTTCTCTTTTTTAAGAAGAAAGGAAGTAATAAACGAAGAAAATGAATGTTTTATTTTTTCGTCATGGTTGGGAAACAGGAAAATAAATACGTTTTAATTTAATAATATTGTTAAAAATGTAATATATGAACTTTTTAAGGTGCCATTATTCCATATTTGATTTTTATATTGTTTTTGTTCGTCACTTATTGTTTTACTCTTAAAAGCTCTACAAGTTTGTTAGAATTTTCAATCAATTAAATTTTTAAATTACAATACAATAAAAAAATGTATTCAACATTTAACGAAACCTTTCGTACATATTACGATATACTCGTACATATCGTTATTTGGCACCACGAACATATTTCGTAAAATATACGAAATTTACGAATATTAATAACAAATTTAAGTTCAAAATATCTTTGTTTCAACTACTCACAGAAACTTCTTAATCTTATTTCTTAAGACCTAAAAATGTGTTAACGTATTTACACCTGAAAAGTATGTCAATGTACATTAAGGCCGGTCGAATAAAAGTTAAGCCAGTCACCCCCTAGAATGTCATTGAAGTTTAGAAAACAGAATTTTTTTCTCCAAAATACAGCACCTTTTATTTTTTATATATAGCGCTGCCATTTAAAGTCCGATCTTATCATATCGCATATTGTTGTTCATGGCTTGACTATAGCTTCATTTCTGTCTTTCCAATATTTTGCACGTGACAAAAAAATTTTGAATAGCTCTAGAAACGCCATGGATATATCATTCATTCTATTGGGTCACTGGTGTAATTTTTTGTTTGTTTTGTATTCCAATCTACCGAGTCTAAAGTAATTTGTATGTGAAAAAAGGGGAGTAATTTTGAGGCGTGTTATAAAAGTGAGAATGTTAAAAGCTAGACATATTAAGTTTTAAAACGACCTTCTTTCTACGTGCGAAAAAATTTGACATTAGGGGGGAAGGAGCCGAGGTGGAATAGGTGGCGCCAAGAATTTGATGTCCGATATGATAAGATCAGACTTTATATGGCAGCACTACGTATAAAAAGCAAAAAGTGCTGTATTTTGGGGCGAGGCAAAAAAAATTTGTTTGACATATCTTTCATTCTAGGGGTGACTGGCACAACTCTTTTTTTGTATGGAGGTCGACCCGCTTTAATGTACATACATATACATATAAAAAATAACACTGCTTTATAAATTCATTGTTTTGGAGGCTATAAAGTTTCTAATGCATTTTTTCCGAGTAATTAATTAATAAAAAATTGCTATTGTCCAGATAACGGTACATTTGTGTTTTTTGATGTATACTTTCCTTTAAAGTACCATCTAGCGTCAAAAGCTGGTTCGATTAATTTGATCTATATCCTGTTTCAAACTGACTCGTCGAATAACGGATAATTGTCTATTCGGAAATGATAACAAAATCCACAATTATAAATTTTTTTTTAAATAGTCTATGCGACTAAGCCATAATGGACCAAATTGGGATAAAAATTAAAAATGCTATAATGAAAACTAAAAATCAACAAAAATATTAACCATTTGTGTCATTATTCAATTTTCATATTGCACTGTGTAATTTAAACAAAAGTAAATTACTTTTCATTAATTCTCTGCTAACACTTATTAATTATTTATGGTATTAAACACAAACAAATTCTTGTGTTTATATTGCCTTCTTACAAGTTCTACTGCCTTTTTGCGGTATCCCATGCACCCTTGAATATTTTTAGCTCATTTACAAATCAATCATCTTAAAGGAAACTGACTGTTGACCTTCTGCAAGTCAAACATGATGTGTATCAGTTGCTTTCGGCTCTTATTTTTGTTTTTTTTACACTTTCAATATCTTTTTTTGGTCGGAAATAAAGATATAAATAAGTAAGACTGCAAAAAATAAAACGAAATTCAAGACATTTCAGTTAGACAAAGTGTAACCACAAAAAACCTAAACAGTAAAAATAAATTACTTTCAAGTATTGATACTTAAAGACCTTTTTGAGTAAAGGAAAACTGTTAAATGAATATAAAGATATAAGAATTGGAAACAATTTCCCTAAAGTATTAAAGTTAAACAAAATATTTCAACACTTATGAAATCAAGCATAGCAGGCTTGATGGCATCAAAATAGCATTTTGGTAGACATTTGTTATAAAGGCATTTGCCATGCATCCAAAAAAAAAATCAAATACGATCTCAGTTACTAAAACTGCGAATTAAATTAACTGTCTTGTTAAAATTATGAAGACAATTTTATATTTAATTAGAAAAATACAAATATTCAGAATTTGTTGAAAATTTTATTTCTGATCACTTCAGTAATTGATTTTGTTATTAAATTAATTGAAAAAAAAATTTTAATTTTTGTAAACTATTTTTATTGAAATTTTGTGAGAAATTATTACTTCTGTGATCGATACAAAAAACAAAATTAATTTCTGTACTTATTTGCTTTAAAAAACATTTTTATTGATTTTTAGTAGTTCAATACAGTGGTGAAGCGTTACTCCTTTTAATATGGCAAAAGAAATAAATTCACAGAAAATAAATCTGAAATAAACTCAGTTCGAATAAAAATCGTGCTATATCTCTAAACACACATGTAAGTTTTTTTGTAATTCTATTAGCAAACCCTGTCCTTTTTTATAGTAAATTTCAAAAGCGTGTTAAATAAATTGATACTTGAAATTATTCTACAAGTAGACATAAGAATGAAAATACCACTTTATTTGATGTCAATTTATATTCAACTGTTTATATATTTATTTATATTTGCATTATTCTATAAATTGTTGAACAACCAATTGAATGTGTGTATGTATGTATGTATGTGAATGAGCGGGTTTGAAAAGTTTTGTTTTGAAACCTTATTTCCTTTTGTCTTCTAAATCTTAAGTTTTTTGTGGTCAAGTGATAAACTTTCATCATCTGTTATGGTTACGCCTGATGCCATTTTAACCAAAAGCTTAAGGTTATTTGCTTGAATGGCTTTATATTTCTATTCATAAAATATGTATTATAACATGGCTTTTTAAAGCGGTAATGAATTAAATTGACCTTTATAAAATTGAAAGTGGGAATATAATTAAATTAATAACAAGTTTTTCTATAAAGAAGAATTTGCTGTAAATAGTATTGTAAATATGCAAAATATAATATTCGATATAGTTTCACTAATTATGCAATGCCACAAAATATATGCAAATATGAACTTTTAACACCATAGCAGAAACAGCTATACCTCGTTGAGCTTTGCAAACCTAAGCTACGTCACCGAGCAATGAAACTTAAAAGAAATATGTTTTATTTACTTTTTTTGTGTTTTGGTGTAGAGCTTAATTAGTTCTACGATAAGTTAAAGAGAGAAACAAATCGAGCAGCATGGCTCTAAAATACAAGGTAATTGCTTGGTGACGTACCGTGACAAAATGGTGATTTCCTGTGGAAATGCACATACACATGTACACATATGTAAGAATATGTATGTATAATACATATTCGTACATAGATACTTCAATATTCTTCACATTTATCAGTCAGCCACTACTTATGTATTATATCGAACTTCTAAAAACACTGTGCTTGAATATTAAAAACATTTTTTGTGACAAGCTGGGCACCATACTGGTGAAGATAATTCGAGTACGCTGATTTCAATTGTCGTTTTTCGCAGTTAGCTCTAGTTCTCGCGTTATTCGCGATTTTCGAATTTAAAACCGTTAAATATACACAACATTATGCGGCAATTTGATTTCTTGGTGAAATATATAATTTTTTTTTTATAAAAATTTTAGTAAAATTTTAACTTTAAAAATTTTGAGTTTTAATAATCTAAATGTTAAAAAATTTACATAAACAAATTTGTACTGTAATTTTTATTCGCGCAAAATAGTGTTTTGGAAAAAGAATATTCAAAAAAAAGATTTTTTTTTGAAAAAAACTAAAAAAAAATTCAACTTTGCAAAAAAAGAAATTTATACAATTTTTGTTTCATAAAAATTATAAATTTTAAAAAAATATCTAAAAATGCACTTTATAAAATTTTAAGGCCAGTATTTCGCATTTCAGCAAACGATATGGAACTGTGTAGTTGCATACATTTATAAAAAATCATATATTATCATCAGTGTATTTACAGCAACCCCCTTTCCATACGATATTTTATAAAATCCCGATTTTCTGGTCCCATTTTCTTCAGAATCCCGCTTTTCAACCGTTCTTGTCTCGCTTTGACAAAAACCTTCTGCTCGCGTTAAGCATAGTATAATTATATATAACGTATACGCACTGTAATATACAGCCTTTGAACAAATTTGACTCAAGTTTATGAATATCCAAATTCATTATTAGGCTAAGGTTCGTAACGTTATATTCAGAAAGAATTGAGCATGATTAATATTCCAAGGAACAAGGGAAAAATTAACATCAACTTAATTTTTCAACGTACACAGCAGAACAGCGTTGAAATCGGTTCATTTTTCTTCATTCCCATTTTTCTGATTTTTTGTTCTACTCAAGACAAACTTTTTTGGTTTGATTTTATTCTTAAGTATATATGAACATGTAAACATGTGAAAAGCTCAAGCCAGTAGCTAATTGCTTATTAGTATGATTATTTCGAACGTATTTGCTTTGTGAATTTTATGTTTTAAGACCATTTTATATATATTATTTTTGTTATAATTTTTTAAGGTTTATTGAAAATAAGTCTTTTGCTTACATATTATGCACCATTTGGCGAAGAATAAAATAAAGTCCATGTCGATATCAAAAGTCTAAGAAGTCAAACAGAATATATTTTAAGCTTTAACAGATACATAATTTATTCTTCTTAATATTTTTAAATCCTTAAGATTAAGTTTTCGCTATTGGTCCTTGTTTCTAAAAGATGCTTGTGCTAAAAGGGGTAGTAGGCTTAGAAACTTATACAAAACCCAACAAACAATTTATATTCTATATGAATCAATTTTTTAAAGTATACTGATGATTTAGTAAAGCACCAATGAAATGCATATAGACATTGATTAACCCTTAATAAATAAATCTTTATTATTAATTTTTTTCTATACGAATAAAAAGTGTTTTTATTTAATCTGTTGATTTAAAACGTTTTCTTATCGCTGATACATACATACAACTATGTTCATAAATCATGAATACATTTCCTCTTATAGAATTAATTACTACCATTGTTATATTCGTTCATTCACTCAATTGTAACTCTGACTATTATGCCCCATAAAAGCTCAAAACTTTAGTATGCATCGATACAAATACTCCCGGAATACTCTTGCCATGCTACTTAAAGGAAAAAAAGCCAATTGTCATTAAGATTCGATGATTTCCGATATCATGCTATGGCGAAGAATTAAAACATTTTATGTAGTCCTTTTGCACAGCATCATCACTTTTTTTTGTTTCATTTGGACTTTTTGTTTTAATTTGTGCCATTGTATGTTTAATATAATTGCTGTGAATTTTTTTTTGTGTGGCTTTATGTGTTATTTTCTTCCTTGTGTGCATTGATATCAAACTTCTACCCATCCTGCAACTTCATGTTGCATTTTAAAGCGGAGATGATGATTCGTCGTGAATAGGTATGTTAGTGAGAAGAGAAAATGGTCACGTTTTTCTGGTTAGTACTACTCATTCATGTTTTAAAAACAACTACTATCACGTAAATTCAAGCTCCCGAAAAAGAACAATTTAAATTAATGTTATTATTTTACGCATTTTGGCATAATTTTCTAATTTAGATTAAAATTACGTCAACTAAGTAATGTTTGCATATATCGCGAATATGAAACACTGCAACAGGCTTGTATTATCAAATATCAAAATTTTAAAATGGTTGGTAATAAATGTATATGTCAGTTCTATGGGATTGGTTAGCTAATTAACCTGTTATTACCGAATTGCTGTACTTATTACAAACTTTTATTATATATTAGTTTGATTTTGCCAAATTTATAGCCAATAAATTACAGTTGGAGTTTAAATTTAAAATGTCAGCCTCATGGATGCCAGTTCCATATTAAATATTATAAAAATAGACTTATATAAAAAAATATTTTATTTATTTATATAACTTAGTCTATGGATACAATAAATGCACATGCACATTAACTCATTAAGTTGAAAATGACTATAATATAAAATTATTATTTAATTATAATATTCAACATATTCTTATATTCAGAAAAAGGGATGCTTATTTCTAAATAAGTACAATACGAATTAAATAAAATCATAGATTTATTTAAAGGCTCATTCGTATCATACGTTGTTCTATGAATATCTAGGTGAAAAAAATTATTATTATTCTTTAGAGTTATAGCAGGGATTTGAAATTTAATAGTATTCAGTCATTCAGGAAAATCAATTAGACCATTTACAAGGGCATAACAAATTTTATAACGAGATATTAAACCTTGTTTCAACAGTTTTAATATAAATCAATGCAAATTTTTATCGATAAGGCCAGTATGCAATATGTCATAGCCAGCTTGGCCGATGGAATAATAAAAGCATGGTCCAAAAAGGTTTTTAGAAAAATCCTTTTGCACTTATATTTTTCCTATAAAATGAAATAGTAATTTGCAAGAAAAAATAAAAATAGTTTGTTTTAAAATTAAGCTTTATTTTATTAAAAAAAAGAGTCACATATAATTAATTTTTTAATGACTTAAAATATTATCAAAACTAAGAAGATGCTTTGCTTTAAACAACTAAACATGATCACGTCTGATTGCACATGATCATACATGATTCATCAACCTAATCTCGTGAGCAAATACCATCTCTATTTTTAAAAATATGTACACATTATCTTCGATATTCATGGTTGTATTGTGTTTTGATACTTTTATACTCGTATTCGATTCATGCATAAAATAAAGTTCCAATATCCCAACACAAGTGACATTGATGATGCTTTGTCATGTTGGGGATTTGATTTTTATCTAAAAGTAAAATAAATAAAATGAACAGGCAAGGAGCAAAATGATAAACAACACACATACATGTATTATACACTAATATTCCACTGAAATGTCATAGATACACATTAATGCATACAAATTTCCTACATCATAACAAATATTGGAAATTTTCATCATCATTTGTTTAAAATGAAGATTTTATGTACTACTCGTATTTTCTATTTTTTTATTTCTGTTTTAGAAAATTTATTTCCTATGGCAATTATACTTAGTACCGATAAATAAAAAATTACAAATAAATGAAGAAGTGAATAGATTATCGATGAAGGTTAGATTTGTTTGCTTTTATTATTCTTGATAAGATGGAATGGAGAAAAATTACTTTTAGATATTTACGCCTCAATAGAAATAAGTACGAATAGAAATTTGCTAAAAAGTCATTTAAAAAATGAAGCGGAAAAATTAACATGATGACAAATTTGATTGAAATGATTTATTAGAACAGATAAATTTTTTGATAAATTGTTATTGATTTGATAGTTTAATTTGTTCCTTGAACTAATAAATTTGGAAATGTGATATCAAACAATCAATGCTGTTACATTTGTGTAGCTAAAACAATACATTTAAAAGTTAGTTCTAATGTTGGTATTAATTTTAGGAAACCGCATATCAATCCCGAGAGCTTTTGTTACATTAATATTAAAAAAAACGAAAAAAAACTCAAAATACTATTGTAAGATGCATATTGAGGCATGCTTAGTGACATAAATTCATATTTATAACATTTTTGCAATAATGCGAAACAATATTCTTAAAATAATGTTGCTCTTTACAAATATTATTAAAATATAAATTGAAATATTTTACAGTTTTCAGTGTTTCAGTTTGCTTCCAAACGAACTATGAATTGAAAAATGTTCTCAACAGTTTTAAACAATTGGGGTATTCATAAGGTGTCTTATCATGTCATAATGTCATAAAGTACTAATATTTTAAGATAGTTTAAAAACATTTAAGGAATTCACAAGGTGTACTAATGTCATAGGTACTAACATAGTACAACATTTCAAATAGGACATATATGAATACCCTGTCATATATTCAAATACTAAAGACGAAAAAACTTCAAATATTAAACATCAAAGTATTAAATAAAAAATATTTATGTACATACAATAAAAATAAAAAAATTAAAATTCAAAATAGAATCGGTTTTATACGAAAATTATTCAGCTGAACAAATAGCACACCATAAAAACATATATACATAAGTTGTAGTATCATATTATATTTTTTTATTGAGAATATCAACAACAAGCATACAACTATTGTATAACGTTAGTACCTACAACAGTTAGAACACTTAGGACTACCTTGTGAATTCCTTCATTGTTGTTGTACTTCAAACAAAAAAGTCCTAAAATAATAAGACTTGTGCTGTGTGCTGTGTTTATTATTTTGTCATAACTACACAGTAAAGATCAGAGCCGAACGGCCGAAACTCTTTCGTCGAGCCGGTGATAATATTTACAATCCGCCGCCATTGATATAAATGAATGTATGTAATATGCAGTAAAGTATGTCCTGAAGTTGTTCAAAGTGTTATAACTTCACATTTGATTATATTTTTATAGCTGTGCAACAAGTAAAAATAAAAAAAACAGAGACATTTAAAAATATGCAAGTGAAAATTTTTTTTTGTATACTTTAGCAGCCAACTAACGTTTTTCCACTAGCAACCGCCTGGAAAGTTAGTCGGCTCAGTCAGCGGCAACAGCTGGTCTCATTTATGTTTATGTATTTGAACAATTTTACTTTCTGTGTGCGTTGAAAATTGTTTTTACTTTCATTAAAAATGAAGAGTTTAAGAGACATTCAGCTGCGTTTTATTTACTTTATTAACAAGTTGAATAATTTAAAAATAAACTGGCTATTATTTAAATTTGTTCACTTGTTCTTGGCATTCTGATTTCAAGTATTTATAATTGCTTTTTTTATCAGCTGATAGAAATTTGAAATAGCACACTAACTTATGAGGGGTTG
Organism: Panzeria rudis; assembly: GCA_956483635.1. Classification (NCBI taxonomy): domain Eukaryota; kingdom Metazoa; phylum Arthropoda; class Insecta; order Diptera; family Tachinidae; genus Panzeria; species Panzeria rudis. Next base: position 532,740 of record OY101449.1, read on the forward strand.
CTCACAGCAGTCATATTTTTTCGTGTTATTATTTTAAAACATATGACTTTATGACTACCTTGTGAATCCCCCAAATATTCGTTTAAAAATTATATTTTTTAGCTAAAACAAATTAGAAATCACTTAAAAGTATCCATGAGTCTTAATTATTAGTTCGTATCATGAGTAAGCATTATTTTAAATCATTCAAAATTTTACCTTAATGCAATATAAATCTTTTAAATATTCTTATTATTTGAGGCAGTACTAGGAGCACGAGGGGATGTTAACTTCTACCTGTCTTACACATCCCAGCAAAAACTTTGCTTACTGGCAGGCAAAAAAGTATATGAGAGTAACTACTTACAATTTGACTCGATAACTACTTATTTCCATTTGAAAAGTCCAAAAAGTAAGGGGTACGTCTTACAAATGTATTTACATTGTCACAGCAAATAACTAGTTATTATTTGGCTTACTTGAAGCTAAAATATAAGTATTCAAATAAACAAATTTATATTAAAAAAAATTTACACGCATTATGTTTTATTTATATTTTTTTCCATTTTATCTTAGTTTTTTATTTTTGTTTATTGACCTAGCTGGGGTACGAATCTGTGCTCGTTCAGATATGAAGACAAGAACTTTACCCACTCAGCTATTGTTGACTTATAAGTTAAAGCGACAAAAATTAATTTTCATATACAAACACATTTATTTTATTAACACAAATTGTAACTACTTTCAGATAATGATAAAAAAAAGTGCAGACTGCTAGAAACCCACGGCTTCTACACGCTGTTAGTAATCGTCTTACATATGACAGATCTTTTCATGTGTGAGTTTCCAAGTGCTGGAAGTCTTTACCACGTTCTCTAAGAGAATTTAACTTTACCCCTAATTCATTTAGAAGTAAGCTTGTGGAATATGCTTCCATATATAACATGTAACACACATTATGCTCTTCTCTATAGTTGAAAAAAACTATTACTAAGAATTATTACTAATTTCAGGTTCCCTAATGCGCAATACACTTTGTCACCTACATGTGATTATATTCTCTTTTTTCTTTTTATCTTTTATTATTTTATTTTATTATTATTAATATTGTTACTAGTTTTCTAGTTTGTTGACCAGCTATTTACATGAATTTACAATTGTAGTCCACTAACTATATATGGCCCAAAGGGTTATGTTAATGAATAAATAAATAAATAAATAAATAAAATAAATACGTACTAATTTTATTAAAAACTAAGTAGTAGTTCTAATTTGAAGCATAGTAATAAGATAAATAAGTACCACTCATTACTTTGCTTTTGCTGGGATATTATTGATGTTAATGACATTGGGGATTGTAGGGGAGACTGGGGCAGATTCGTCACTTTTTCTTTAAAGCTCTGAATCTAAGAAAGTATTCGACAGATTTAAAAATGGTATCGCTTTTTGTTGTCCTTGGATATTGAATAATAAGATATTAATACAAAGTTTTATCAACACTTAGTATTAAATACTTATTTTTGAGAATTAGTAGAAAAAGTAATTTTCGCTGCGGTAGCTGCGGCTTTTGACGGGACACATTCATCGATCCTATAATTAAATGCAATTGGTTAGATAAAATACCTTTTCAGATAAAGGGATTATGAGCCAATCAAGTATTTATTCATTAGCTGGAATAAATAAATGAAAAATAAACAGATTTCTGTTTTTGTGCTCTAAAAACGCTAAAGTCTACTTCAAACAAATATTTAGCGCGTCTGCGTGAAGTTGAAGGTAGTTTCGAGGAACTTGGTAACTTAAGCTCTATTTCGCCCCAATTTAAAACGCCCAAATTAGAAACGCCGAATCTACCGCGAAAGCGCTTGTACACTTTTTTCTTTTTTATAATTTCAATATTCAACAAAGATTTACATTTCACATATTTTTTAGGCAAATAGCACAATTCTTAATGTTGTTTTGTAAACTCTATTTTAAATATTTAAAATTTTCAAAGACAAAATATTTAAGCTACCCTACGGTAAATGGAACTGACACAAAACAAGTTACGTGACCGGTCCCCAGGTGGTAGCGACCAGTCCGAGTTCTAACACTTCCTATGAAGCGGACCAGCCACTTTTGCATGTGGATGGCCTAGGATGGGGTTAATTGATACTTTGTATGCACCTTGCAACTTGTCTCTGAACTATCTTATGGAGACCTAATCGGTGTCGAATAATATATAAATATTATTCCAAAATTCAGCTGTAATTATCGATTATTTTATTTTTTCATTGCTAGAAATCCAACTAGAAATTGTATTTTATTTTTAAGCGGTGTCTTTGATGGGATTCGAACCAACAACCTTCGGCATGACAGGCTAGTACACTACCAACTCGACCACAGGCACTTATATTTCAATGTTATAAATACCAGTTAACCTGGAGTTAATATTTGAATATAGTTACGAAACAGGTTCCTGAGTGGCAAGGCAGTCTCATTGAAGTGAGACAATTAATATTTTAGAGATACTATGTGATAGGCCTTAGATCCAGGTGCATCGAATTTGTTCAGTGACGTTTACTACAATACTAGCCGTAATACCAACTAAATTGACTGAAAATGGTTAATATGTGACCATTTACACAATATGTCTTTTTTCATCATTCACTACTCCTTATTTTTGGTAGCAGTCTCATTTTCTGAAGTCATAGGACGAGTACTTTTGGATCAATTGTCACCAAGTTTTCCGCAGGGTATGTACAGACGATTGTCAGATCTTACAATATTGTAAGTGAAATGTGCCAAAAACTTCTTACAATCGTGTCAACTAAAAATTTTTGTCTGACAACGTTGGCAGAAAAAGCATTGTCAGTCGATTTTAATACCATAAAATAGTTAAAATTGCGTCTTTATGCTTTTTTATATTTTCACTTTTTAAAGTTAACACAAGCACAGATGATAAATAATTAATAATTTCTGTTAAATGATCTGAGTCTGGCAGCGCCAAACAATAGATCTGACAATTTTTGCATCTGACAATCGTGTGAACTGCCAATTTTTTTACTGACAATATTGTCAGATAAATTTATTGTCAGATAATTGTATGCCAATAAATTGTAAGCTTTACTAACAACTTTGATACAACCGTGTGAACTAATAATATAGCTTGTGCTGACAATTTTTTATTGTCAGAATCAAAAGATTACAAAAACACTTGCAAAAATACTAAAACAGTTGTAGCTAAGCTAGTTCGTAAGCCAGAGATCACAAACTTTGTGGCAGTTCTTTATTTAAATTTTCGCTAAATTTACATCAATAGTCATTGATGTAGAATTGGTGCTTCATAACGTAAACGTGTTTGCCGAAGGTACCCCAAAGACGAAGCTGCCCCAGTCTCCCCTATCTGTAATAGTGTCATTTAAAATTATCCTGTTTCTAACGTGGAAACCAACGATACACTCCCTTAGAGCCACCTCATAAGTGGTCATTGGCGTAGATAGGCCTTTCTGAGGGGGGAGGCAATGCCCCCTACCAGAATTATTTTTGAACAAAATGTTTTTACTAAAAAAAAAACGATTGGCTGCGTGCAGGTTTGAACCGCGACCTCCTAACTGATAGTCTGACGATTTTTCGCTTCATGACAGATATTTTTCATAACAGAGTTAGTCAAGGCTAATTTCGCGACAAGTCAAAATTTTCACGACGAGTGCTCATCAATTCAATTTTGCAGTTATCTACTTGAAGCAGAGAATGATATTTTTTTGTGTGATTATTTCGAACTAATTCACCTTTGAGTCCAAAATGGCTTAAAATTTTTATAATCGAATGGAGTATTCAATGAAATTATAAAACTATGGATTTTTTTTTTATTATTTGTGGTACAAAACAGCTTCCGAAAAGACAACAATTGGTGATGAACTCTTATCCACACTAACTTGGTTGCCTTTTATTCGATCAGAGCTATTATTCGACGCGTAATTTATTAGCCTTTCAAACAATATATAATTCATTTTAAACGAACCAGCCTTTGATTATGAATGACGCTTTAACAAGAAGTATACACCGAAAAACGAAAATGATCAGTTATATTGTGCTCAATGTCCGAAATGAATTTTTTTATTTCTTTTTTGTTTAGCAGATCCTATTTATTCTAAAAAAATGCTTTAGAAAATTAAAAACTTCTATAAATAAAAGTTTGTAAAGCAGTGTTATTAAAACCAATCGATTTTTAGTGGTATTGTTAGTTAGGAAAATCCATAATCGGCTTAAAAATTTCAACAAAAAAATTTAAACTCCCTCCAAAATGTCTAGCTACACCAATGCAAGTGGTGATAAGCAAAAATACACCTGAGCAGTGATAGTGAAAGTGTAGCGGCTTTCGAAAGTGGCGTTCTATGTTTTGCTGTGTACGTTGAAAAATTAAATTGCTGTTAATTTTTCCGTAGTTCCTTGGAATATTAATCATCTATGACTCTTTCTAAATATAACGTTACGAACCTTAGCTTAATAATCAATTTGGATTAACAAGCAAATAAGTTCGAAATAATCATATTAAATTAACTTATTTGGTTGTTTCTAAATCGATTGGGGTGTTTTGGTGGCCAGCTTAACTGAATATTTCGCCTACAGTTTAATTGGCAATGGAATATTTCCTATTTGTGTAGAAAAAGTGTTCAGTTTTGAGCATCTGTCACAAGGTAATTCATTATATGATGAATTTATTCATTTTCTGATACGTTGTATTGTCGCCACTCTTTCTAGCAAAATCCATGACTGTGCAACAAATTATTTGAACAATCCTTCCCTGCCGCAATAAAAGCGGTGCTAACTGCTCAAAAAAATAGAAAGGTACGAAGTATGCTGTAAGTAGTGGACACTAATAATGTTACGATTTTCTTTGTATGCCACAACATGTAAATTACTTTACCGTAAACAACAATTTGTAGCGTAAAATCGTGTGAGTATAGATATTGTTATTATTACTGTTGCATGTTTGCTTGTAAATACATACAAGCCAGAAGAAGCTTTCCGATTCATAAAACATTGCGTGTCTTTATGCACAAATTGTTTAGTATTTTAGAATACATTCTCAGGTTTTTTCAACAGCAGTTTCTACTTTGATTGGGGTTTATGAAAATGGGAAGATGCAAAATTGTAGACACTAATACATTCAGGTGATTGTTTTCTATATTTTTTATTTTTTGTTACTCTCCTAAGTATTTGTTGTATTTGTTTATCTTGTAACATACTGATCTTCTGTAATATACAAATCCAAGCCCATGTATACCAGTTTGTATAAAAAGGATATGCTTTCGTTTACGTGTGCATATAAATGTGTAGGTGTATAATAACTTTACAGTTTTACGTATCCACACATACAGTCATATTCATACATGTGGTAAATAACACGAGTAAATTGTACGTGTTTGTGTTTAAAGAATTTACTTTTTGTTAAAACGTGCGTAAAATTTTAATTAAAAACTTTTTCTTTCTCTAGTTTCAATAGAATTTTTCTTCTCCATCTTTCTTTTGCCATTTTGTTTTCTTTATTTTTGTTTTTATTTTCATTTTATTTATTTATTTTAAAAATAGAAATAGTTATGTATATATATGTCTAACTTTTATGTAAGTGTTATTTATACAAGAGATATAAAGTTGTAAGAGTACTCATGCAGGGCAAGTATTGAAGTAATATTTTAGTTAAGTTTAACTGAGGTTAGGTAACATCACCGCAAGGATATTATTGGCAAAGTACTTGAAGTTTTTGTTTCTTATTGAAAAGAAGCTCTATACTTTGAACAATATTTCTTAATACCTCAACTTTTTTATTCTTTCTACATATCGTTACTTTAATTTACAAAAGGCGTATCTAGCATATAAAAAATTTTTAAATTTGAAACAAAAAACTTAATAAGAAAATAAAAAAGCTTATATATAGTTGAAGAACTATAAGAAATGTAGGAAAGGATCCAGCCTACATATTTTATAATTCTTAAAATATATATAATACTGTTCTGTAGTTCTCTTATTAAGTTTTATGTTTCAAAGTTAAAATTTTGTATATGTTTGATACGCCTTTTGTAAATTAAAGTAATGATATGTATGTTATTGTATGTATAAGTTTTTTGCCTAGGGACTTTTGTTATTTTCTAATTATTTCTTAAGAAATACATAAGTTAGATGAAATTAATATGACAAAAGTTTTTTAATTGTTTTTGGATCTCTTTTTGCTTTTTCTTGGCTGTTTTGCACAAACTTGTACAAGTATTTTAGTCGAAAGGTTAGATATGATAAAACAAATTACAAAATTAACTTTTCTTATAAATTGAATAAAAAAGAAACAATGATGATAAAGTAAGTAATTATTTTTTAATAAATTCGCTATTATAAGTTATAAGAATGTAAACTATTTTGTATTTTATATATTAAGTAATGTGAGGAATTGTATAAAAAATCGTTTGCCCTTAAATGATTATACATATTCATTTATGAAAAGAAGGAGTTTATAAATTCGCTTGTACATTTTTATTTTTATTTTTTCTCATAACTCCGTCATTTATAGACCGATTTGAATTTTTTATTTTTTTATATGAAAGAGTATAATTTCTGATTCGTAATAATTTAATTTTTCATTTTGGAGAGGCTGTCTGTCTGTCCGCCTGTCTATAGTTTTGGAGACGATTTATTTTTGCAAAAATTATTTTAAAGATATTAATGTAATAGATAATTATATTTAACAAAAACGGTTAGCAGAGTAAGTAAAATTATTTTGCTGCGATAAAGTCTTTTAAATCATTTGAAACTTGTTTCTTCTACTTGAATGTTTTTCCTCATAAGCCACTAATTGTTTTATTATTATTTTTTTCAAACGGTTTCGCAAATAAGAAATCGTAAACATGGGCATGTGCATGACATGAAATCTTAAATATATACATACTTATACAAAGAATGTCATTATTATTAAGTATCTTCCACAGACTATCCTTTAATCACATCAACCATAAACTCAATGCACACTTCCACTCTATATGTACTAGGAAAAAATAATTTTTTTTTCTCGTTGAACAAATAACTACAAAAAGTTTTATATATAATATTAATAAAATTATTACTCTACGAGTCCTCTATTAATATGTGAAAAGCATAACTTGCAGGTCATAATTTGTCATGGTTGTAATATAATTTTCAAAATAATTAATTAATTTAAGACATAAAGAAAATCGTAAAAAACAGAAACGAGAAGAAAATGTCATTATATATTTTGCAGCTAATACAAACTATATTAAATAAAGAAGGAAATAAAAGAGACTGTTTGATTAAGAACTAAAAAAAGTACTTAAAATAGTAGATATATGTTATTAATGTAATTTAGTTTTATATAACCTCATATAAAGTACGTATGTTTTTACCGCTTTTACATTGCCAAGCAATAACAAGAAAGAAGTTTCTAAAAGAAAATCTTTAAAAATATTGTGTACAAAAAAAATTAAAAAATTTTACGGCGAAAATTGTTCCATAAAATTTTGCGGCGAAGATTGTTCCAACGGTCTCGTGTTACTTCTAATCAGTTATCTTCTAAAAAATTATATGGGTCTTAGCCCAGTTTATAGAAAGCTCTTTAACGACCCTTTTCACAATATATGATTAAGAGTTAACGTAGACTTGAACGACAAGTTTTGTATGCCGAACTTGTCGTTAAAGTCCATGTTAACTTTTAACTGTACATTGTGAAAAGGGCCGTAAGACATATTTTTCCAAAGCTTTCTGGCATGAATATCGAAAAGAGTGTTTTTAATTACTTGTAATCAAATTGATTTTCAGAAATCTGTTTTTCTTAATTGAAAAACTGCATCGATTGGCACAAATTCGATGTAAATTGGTTGAATGGCTCAAGAGATATCGTTGTCAAAAGTTTTCGGGAAATGTACATTTTGAATACTTTGTTCATAAATTATAAACCTAATATGTAGTATATTTGGAACATGTTTATATATTTAGGCATAGTAAGTATGCTTTACTTTATTTTTGGTCTCAAAAAAGGTGGAGCGATAGAAAATTTAGAAATGTCACACCGCTTTTAGGTTGAGCTTAGCGGGAAGTCTGTAAATAAATATGAAGTATTTAAAAAACATCCATTGCGGCACTTCTTCCTTTAGTCGACTTCAGAGCTTATTCTGCAATATTAATTATTCTTTGTTTTTAAGTTTTATAAACTCACCATTAAGAACAAAATTTGTGTGGATTTTAAAACAAAACTCAGTGCAAAGAATACAAATTTGCTTCCACTTCTTTTGTCAACTAATTCATTATTTCCTTTTATCATAATGAACGATATTTTTGTATAGAACTTTATAAACTTAATGTCAGCACAAGTACATCTAAGAATATTTAGTTCATAAATGACAAAAACTTTTGTCAAACATATTGTATAGAAATTTTTTAGTTCAACATTTTCATATTATATGAGTGCAATACATTTACAAATATTACAAGTCAAACTATACTGTAGGAGTACTAACATTTCTGTTTGTCAGTGATGGCAAATTCAGTACTATTTTCAATACTTTTTCGTTTTTCAAATACTGCAGTACACTATAGTCCCCTATTGCTATAGGGGACTATTTAAGACTATTTAAGCCAATTAACTTATTGGTAAAATTTGGATTGGGAACTTATACTTTCTTAAAACCAATATAGTGAGACCTGTTCTGTGTTTTACTCGAAATAAAAATATAAAAAGTATTTATGGAATTGTTATTACGCAACATACTTACAACAACATTTCTTACGTACTCATCAGAATTTTTATTTCTAGTGATATAAAAAATACAATTCTACGAAAAATAAACAGTGCTAGTATCAAAAGGTGTTGCACAAAACCGTTGAAATAATCAAAAAATATAGGATGCGGTTGACCTTACATCCCTGGAACTTACTTATTTAATAATCAGCTAATCACATTTTTGATTCCATCCGCATTCGAACTGAATCCTGAAAATCGATTTGACAAGAACTTTTGGAGTTATTAATATAGTGCTCTTTTTCGAACTTTTTTGTCAACGATATCTCTCGAATGAATCAATCGGAATTTTTTTGTAATTTAAGAGCTGTTTGGAAAATTGATTTGTAAATTTTTTTAAAAATTTTAAAAATCTACCTAACCGGTTAAGCTATTCTTAAGTTATGGAAAGTCTATATACATACACACACACTCACATACGCACGTACATACATCCATACGGACATCATCGTAAAAGTAGTCAGAATATATTCCTATGACCTAAAAACTTCGAGATCTGATTAAAACTCGATTTTAAAAAATTGGGGTGATATCACTGAATTCCTATTTTTGATAGCGAGAAGTTAAAAATATATTCAAATATCAAGAATGTTTCTTTTGCATGATGATTAAGAATACCTAAAATATTTTTTAAATTCTTAAAAAAGTACCAACCACTAAGGCGAAAATAGTACTTTTTAAGTTAAAGTTCAGTCAATACTATTTCGAAATCTGTATTTTCCATCACTGCTGTATGTTGTAAATATGAAGTAGTGAGAGTTTATTTATAATCATAACAACTAACATCAAAAATACATGAACGTGGGTGCATGGAATGTTTGAAAATATGTTTTATGTGTGTACAATGCATACAAACATTTTTGAATGTTTTCTAAATAGACACCTGCTGTTTTGTCACAATTTTCAAATGAACTTAGAACTATGCAATCTTTTTTACCAACTAACAAAAGAATAACTTCAAATTACAAAGAAATTACAATTTTTATACATACTTTTTTTACTCGCTTTACTACGAAATATGAAACAAGCTTTTTCTATTTTTAGTTTTATATTTCCACATATTGCTACAACTAACACAAACACATAAATATATATGTACATACATGTAACTAACAAGAGACAACTTGTTCGCATGAAAAACAATTTTTCATTTTTAAGAGTAATCGTAACTCATTTGAAAATTTAAAATATTTAAGGTTACGAAACGAACCGAAAAAATCTCACTCAAATAAAAACATTTATCAAGACAATTATGGCTTGAATTTGGAATACTTCCATTGAAAAACTTCTTTTTTCGATTTATCATCTGTTATTTTCAGTATTTTCTTGGTTTGTTTATTTTTTAAGCCACAAATCAATCAAGATTTGCAATTTTTTCTCTCCTTATTTGCAATTTTAACTGCCACTAAAATAGTTGCTGTATACAACATCTGTTCTCATTTCGTCCTAAAAGAAATACAAACAATATTTTCAGCTATTTTTTCTTCGAAAGGACATTCTTTGAACAACAACATCATTCTAGAAGATTTGGTTTTTGTATTCTGGTATATGGAAGAAATTAAGGTTTGTTTGATTTTAATTTGTCGTTTGTTGTAATGTTTTACTTTGTTATATTTGTGAAAATCATGAAATTTTTTAATAAAATTGTATTTGTACTAAACAGGTAAGACTAAAGTTATTTTACTATAAATAAATTGTTTGATATATGTTAATAATGAGTTTGCCAGGATATTTTTCTATTGAAGGATTGCAACTTGTGATTCGCCAATAGCCCAGAGAAAAAATAGTACTTCATTTTATGATATGACTTATTCATTACTTCCATTGGATAAACCATTATACATATATATCTTGCATATTAAATAACTAACAAAATACTACCATATTTACACTACACAACTTTGTTTCATGCAATTTTTAATTTAAGTATGAGAAATGTATAAAATTTGGATTTCTTCTCTAACTTCTCACTGAAAAAGTTTGGTACTTGCAACTAAGTTGCGTAGTGTAAATGATAAAAATATTGAACATATGCGAAGATATCCCGTCCCACTCGTACATACAATTGGGAAATAAAAAGTGTTTTGTATAAAAACATGTTTTTTATGTAATATAACCATAATATTTAGTTGCATGTAAATATTATATGATTAAAACTTATAAAACTTATAATATGTTTGTATATACAAATAGTATAGGTCCGAGCAACCATATTATGGTAAGTAATTTTACTGCAGCTAAAAGTATATATTTGTGAAGTAAAATCAGAAATAAATTACGATTTTTTTTAACTAGTTCGATGTATGTACGTTGAATACGAAATAAAAAACACAAATATTCCATCATATTGTTTGATTAAAAAAACAATTGAAATTACCAACAAAATAGAAACAATAACTAGTCACGTCACCGGTAGCAACAAGTATTAACAAGTTTTAGTTCTAAAACTTTAAATGAAAGTGCCCTATCACTTTTACATGTCGTCATTGGAGGGGGATCATGTTTGTTTAGTCACAATGTGGTTCATATTATTTCTATCATATAACTACATCAATGGTAAAAATTGTGTTGTGTCATTATCTTTTCTAGGAAAAGTTTAGCATTTTTTACTTCTTATTAAAAAGTTGCAATTTAGCATAACTTTAAAACAAAAATTTACCTTGGTGAGGAATAATAAAATAATTTCTAATAAATTCACTTCTTCTAAAAAAGGCAAAAAATACTATATATTTTGATGTGTTATTACTTTTTTAAAAATTTCCATAAACTCATTTGATTAGGTTGCATTTTCTACAAAAGTCGAACGGCTTGTGAGATCGTCTGAAACAGCTATAATATCAGGTTTTGTTGAAAGCTTAATAGCTACTAATGCACACGACAAAATGCGTTCACAACTCAATAACTTTGTATTTCCTACTGTTTTCACCGATAATAGGATAAGTACGTTCGAGATTGCATCACATTTCCACCAGCTAAAATATATCTGACAGTATTGAATATGGTTTTCATAAAAAAAAACTATATAGCTTGTGGAATCCTTCTATAATAAAAAATAAACTAGTACATAACAATTCATGAAAGTATTACCATTGATAAATTTATGTGGAATTTCAAAAACTAGAAGGATTTCGATTAATATCTCGCGAACCAGAGCATTTCTTCTAAATACAGCAGAAAAGGAAGCGGAATATGTGTTTTCGTTATATATGATGCAAAATATTCAACAAAGTAAAATGTATTAGCTTTTACTCATTTCAATTCTACTCCCAAGTAAGTGTCTACCTTTTTTAACTTTCTTTAGAACACGTTTTTGATTTCTGAACAAAAAACAAACAAAAGTTGACCGCTTTTAACACTTTGGTTTATGGCAGTCAAACATTCATGTTAAAAAGTTTAAAAGTCACATTTTTCCCACACTTTTCATGTGGTAGTTATGATTTTAAATGGAACTTAAAACCATGAACGAGCGTTACGTGCTTATAAAGTTTAGTAGTTGGCGTATGATTAGACAGACATTTAAAGGCTTCAAATTAAAATTCAAATAGATAACTGTTGAATATAGTCGAAGAGTGTCTGTGAATGTACAAGTTTTATTTAAAGTTACACAAATTAAATATGAATATATATTTTACATATTAAAAATTAAGTGTGTAGGCACGAGTTTATGCATGCGATTCAATTTTCCAAAAACAAAACTTCAAATTTCATTTTACCTGCCAGTTTGTGTTTCTAGGATTTGTATAACAAAATCGTTCTCTGATTTTTTTTTGCATATATTTTTTCTTTCTGTTTGTTGCTAAAAGTTCTTCTTACAGAGTGCCTTTAAATTATAGTAAAAGAATAAAAGCAAAGGCAACAGCACCTACTTATCATTTATTTTGCTCACGTACAACATGCATTTGAAAGGCAAACAATCATGAATATCAACTTTGCCATGCAATCTGCATTAGAATTCACAAAGACAAGAAATATATATGTATATTGGAATATATAGAAAGTAATGCAGTTGTGGCTTTTAAGATCCCTAAATATAGTAATGAGCTTTTAAGTTCTTCTTGCAAAAAAATTTCAATGTTAAACAAAGATCATATATATTAAATCGTCTTCAATTTCATTTAAAAACTTTGAGTACACATAATTACAATTATCAATGTTTTGTCACATTCAATATATAAACTCTACTATTATATGCTTCCTTTAGGGCTAAGACCGATATAGAAGGACTAAAAATCATGAAACATGAAAAAACACATCAATAATACTTACCAACACGTATACACAAACTAAATATATGTATATTTAACACATTTGCACTATAAATAATCCATACTCTCTGTATGCCTGCATATGGATGCAATTGTGTTGGTATGTTACTTTGATTTTTTGTGGAAAAAATTAAACTTTCTTTGCTGTGGATGTGTGAACATTATATGAAAATATAAGGAAATAGAGAAGGAAAAAATGACAAGCATAACATATAAAAAAATAACTTAAATCGCATCGATGTGTTGAGAAATCAAAATTGCTAAGCAGATGTTCGAAAAATTATACTAATTCTTAACAATAATGTGATGTGAAGAATTTAAAAATGCTTTATTAATTTTTTATGTTACTTTCATAGAGATAAGAAAATATCAGGTTTTGTTAATTATAGTATATTTTCATAGGGTAAAGTCAAATAACTTACCTTCCAAAAGTTAAAGCTAACTAAGCGAGCAACTGGCAATTGCTCTGTTTACCTCTTTTAGCGCGTACCGAAGCAGACATTATTCTTTAATTTTTTTTTTAAACCTAAGCATGAAAGTAGTCTAAGTTCTGGTAATGTGGTATATGCAGGTAGTGTGGTATAACTACTTTTATCAATCACTAAGACCATAGTAATAACTGTACCAATCCTAATAGTTTAACTCTCTCACAAAGTTAAGGGGGCATTAGTGCACTAGCCTTTTGCATGAAAATGGTTAATCGTAAAAAATACTCGAGGTTGCGTTGTTAACTTTTTTATCTGTTATAAATTTGGATTTATTTGTTTTAAGTTAAAGTTAAAAATAGTGCATATTTAGTGTATATTTCTAATTTAATAATTATTACAATAAACCGAGTGGTCGGCTATGTGGTAAAACTAAAGGCGGCTAAAGTGGTATACTGTTTCAAGAAAATAAGCATTTCAAAAAAATAAGTATTCAAAAAGAGAAGAAATATATGAAGGTATGATATAACACATTCTCACAATATTTTTTAAATGGCCTGTTTCTGGGTTTTTTACTCTTACTCCGATTTCTTTGAAACTTGGGAATCATGTTCCTAAAAACTATAGCTAAATAAAAAGAGGTATATTACATTACCCGAGCTAACTCTAACTCTTGTAATAAAGGGTATTTATTTTAGACATAGACTTCTTTAAGTTGGTAGCACTGTTCTGCTCGACAACCGATTTGATAGCTAACAGTTGCTTTCTGGTTAGTTTGGTTTGCAATTTTATAATGAATGGACTTATAGCAGAGCAACACTTGCGAATTGTTAAAATTTGTATGAATAACGAATAATTTCAGGTAATGGTCTTCTTGATTGCCACCTTATCCGATTATTTTCGTTGACGATAAGTCAAACCACTTGTCTATGCCAATAAACCATGTGCAATTGCTATTGGTTTTATTTCACTCCAGTTTCTGCGTGCTATTTCCGATTCCTTGTGCAATTGCCTTCTTCACGTATGGGCCGGCAATCCTCGGCATTTGGTGCGCAAAAGTGCTAGCTTTGTAGCTGCCCATAGGTCGGCTTTGATTAAAGTGTTAGGCCAGAAGATTTTTATTATTTTTTCAGACTTCTGCTGGCGAATATCTGCAACGTGTGTCTATCGCAGGCAGTTGCATTCTAGGTATCGCATCCATACAATAAGGTTCACTTAACGTTGTATTAAACAGCTTGATTTTTATTTTTCTTACAAAATATGGCATTGAACGTATGTGTGTGACAGGAGATAGATATCATCGCCGTAGTTTAAGTCGCCTAATCGCCTGCAAAGGCACCATTAAATTCTAGTGGAGTTCTCTATAGCATTTTCCAGTGCAACATCAAGCGCAATCTTAATTAGTAGAGGTGACATAACACGTCCCTGTCTTATACCAGTTTTGACTTCTATGTTGTCGCTTAGTTTGTTCTCATTATGTACTCTGCTAGGCAAGAAGTTTTATAGCCTTTTGATGAGAGATATTAACTTTTGTGGGATACCTTTACATTCAAGTGTTTTCCAAATGGTGTTATGAGCGAGCTTATCAAATGCTAGATATAAGGGGGATCCCCTCTCCATAGACTGTTATACAATGCCTCTCAATGAACTAACTTGATCGACAAAAGATCTACCTGGTCAAAAACCAGCTTGATCAGGCCCGCAGGGTGGAGTTCTGGCTCCAAGACATTTGTGCTATCACTCTGTTCACCATACTTAGAAGTGTGATTCCCCTCCAGTTATTGCACTCGGACAAGTTGCCGTATTTTAACGATAATTCTCCCAGCATGTTTTCTGTTCTCCAAAACTCTTCGGTTATGGGGAGGATTAATAGAGCGCTGATGTTGAAATCTGCTTTCAGCATTTTCGGCGCAATATTGTCGGCTCCTGATGGCATGCTGTTTTTGAAAGCCTTAATAGCAATAACTATTTGCATCTCTAATGGACTGTCGGTTCACGCAAAGAAAAAACATGATTTGAGCAACCTTAATCTATAAGCAACATACTATGATTGAATGTATTGTTGGAGTCAAATCATTCTAACCATATGAAAATGACGATTTAGATATGTTTCTAAATAAACATATATATGGTTCTAAATAATAATATATATGTTGTCTTCTTGGCCATATTTTAATTAAAAAATTATATTTTTTAACTGCAATCAAAAATAAAATTTTTGAACTGGTCCGCAAACGAGGCCCTATAGAGCGATCATAACACATTGCATAATGCCTCTCTGGAGGCTTAGTCGACAGCCTCGACATCGGACCCGGAAGCGGTATCTTAATCAGCTGCTTATTTTAAATAAATGATTGTATAAACCGAACAAAATGTAATACAATCGGATCGAATGATGATGACCATTGGCATGAATATATTAAATATCCTACTATATAAATTATTCCAAATTCTCTATAGTTTAAATTCTAAAGCAAACTTTTACTATTATTCCTAGTTTTTTATTACCAACCCCTAAAAATGAGTACACAAATTAACTTCTAATGTAAGTAATTAAGACAATAGCGTTATGTTCACTACTCCTCCTTTTCTAAACAACAAAAGCAGAATTTCTTCCTCAACATTTTTTTTTGGAGAACTTAACATCATGTTTTAGGAGGAAACCGAAGAAAATTTGTATAAGAACAATGCTAAACATGATATTTAACGTTTAAGTATTTTCCTCCTATTTTAACTAAACAAAAGAAATATCCGCATTTACGGAAAAACAGCAAAAAAAATCAAAAACAGTAACATCTCTGAAACACTGAAATGTGCAAAACAGACAACTACGCCAAGTATAAAAGTAAAAACGAAAATCGTTAGCATTAAAACTAGAGCTGCCGTGCTGGAGTTATTGTTCCCGAAAATGTCGGAATGAGAAGAAATACGTTTAATTATTAATTTTCACACACACAGATCTTTAATTTCGCAGTATTGTTTACTTATTTAACAACACTTTATTTCTTTATTTTTACTAAGCCGAACATATTTACAATGACTTCCGAAATGATTTTTTTCTTTTAGCAGCAACGTTAACACGACTACTTTCAACACAAAACGGCTCTTTGCCACTGTCATTAAGTGTTCTTAAAAAGTCTGTTCACTGTCGTCACTACTTATAAAAGATTTCCGATAGTTCCGCTTCCATGATTTTGATGTTAATGTTCTCCGGCGCAGTATAACAATGTAATCAATTTATATCGTCAAGTTTGAGTCTGCATCTAATATAAAATATGTGAATATATTTGTAGATTTTAAAATACCGGTTAACTATTTGGAAATTTTCTGATCCCCATTTTCTGGATTTTCAAAAACCCGCCCCGACTGGCATCTCTAATTATAACTTAATGTATAAACTAAATTTGCTACCTTTAATATAATTGAGTCATAGAGTTTTAATGGCTAATAATACAACAAACTACTGATATGTTTTTTTGTTTTTGTATTTATAAAAGTAAAACAACAAACAAAAGTAGCAAAAACAACAACTACCTTACTAAAAAGTTGTGTAACGTTTAATTTCAGGCTTGAGTTTAGCGTAGTAAGTATTGGTAATTAATGTAGAGCAGTATTAGCAGTAGTATTTTATTGTTTATGGGCTCTTTTTAGTTTTTACTTTTTTGTTTTAGCAAGAGAACAGAGTCAACTAAAGAGCAAAAAAATAAAGGAGAAAGGTTAATTATGTGAACATATCATGTGAAATTTACACTTTGACTGCTTTCTATGCAAAGGTGTAATTATTTCTGCTCCACAGTTTTTACTACTTGCCAAAGACTAATATTAAATATCAAAAAAGGGGCTGGGAAAACCTTCAGGAAAGCAAAAGTTTATTTGTTTCACTTTTACACACGTTCTTATTACTATTATTTGTGTTATAATAGAAAAACTAATTAAATAGAAACATTAAATAGATTACGGAAATAATTTTGTTTAGCAAACATGTATTTTTTGGGATTTGGAATATTAAAAGTTTTAGTGCGAGTTAATAATTATTATACTTTTGTTTAAACATGAATTTATTATTTGATCATGATAAAGTTTTAAAGGTAAATTAAAAATAGAACTAAATTTGACTCTTAATAATAATTAAGGTATATTCTGGTATACATCTATAAGAAAGTATGTGCATATTTCTCTTCATCAAATAACCAATCTTGCATCATTTATTTTTATTTTACCATAATTGAGTTGGTATAAATCTTTGCAGCAATTAAGACGTTTGAGATTTGAAAAAAAAACTTTTAAAATATTTCCTTTTTCAAACATGTCATTTAAGGCAAACATGATGTCTCAATTGTACAAGACAAGTTAAAATTCTGAGACAAAGTAAACAACAAAAATATATAAAAAATTTGTTGTTTTTACTTTATTTATTTTATTTTATTTTTTGCTTTGTGGAAATACTATGTGAGCACGACTACACAAATTTGAATATAAATTAGTAAGTTTACAGCATACTAAACAAACGTTTGACTAACACATTTTAAACTAACACAGACATTGTAATCATTTACACTCATGCAAACCAATAGGAAATACATACAAGCAACTTGTTTTGCAGGAATAGCTAGCTATTCCTTGCTGGCGATAAGTGCTAAGTTTGACAGATTTTTTTCCTTCTTTCCAGTTGGCAAATAAATATATAGTTTTTCTGTTTTTTCTACATTTTGTTCTAACATCTCTTGGTATGGAATTACTTCATTGCAAATCGTTGCTTTTCTATGTCTCTCTGCAGGCTTTAGTTGCCTGTTTAATTCCCCAACAATTTCAAGTCAATATTGTTTGGCAAATTGTTGCTATTGCAACAGCAACTATAACACAATGGATGTAGTATTTTCTACATCTTTGTTCATTTTTCTATTTCGCAGTAAACATTTTCTTAAGTTTTAGCCTTTCAAACTTTTACATTCTTATCTTAAGCTGTTACAACAACAACTGCAAGAAGGCCAATATGTACATACATAGCAAGGGAAACAAAATGCTACATACTTGCTTGTATTTGTGTTAGTGTGCATACAACGACAATGGTACTAGGAATAACAATGTGCGTTTAAAATTTGTTTGTTGCTTTATAATTGTGTCAACATGTTGCAGCAGCCAGTGCAAGAAGCATTGCGATGGAATTTACAACGGAAATCGGTAGCTGTTGTTTGCCACGCCAATCCCTGGTGTAAGAAAGTTCTAAAATACCTCTTAGACAATTTTCATTGTATTTAAAATACAATTTAAAGCAATAAAATGTACTTGTGTCAAGCGTCTAATCAGTGACAGTTAAATACAAGGTGTAGAGTCTACACTGTAGACTTTATTTGTTTAATTTGGTCAAACTTTTTCTTAATTAATTAAACCAATTAGTTTAATTAAATAAAATTGTTTACTAACAAAGAAAATATTTTTGAAAATCTTAATTTATTTAATTAGATACACGCAAAATAAACACTATCTTGCCTGTTCTGTAAATCGAGACGATTCAGGACTCGGTTTAGAAAAATAGACTTCATTAATAACAAATTTTTTTCAAACTTTATTGTAGTGTTCTATATTTTACAGCTTCAAATATCATATCTGAAATTATATTATTATATATGATTTGAAATACTCAATGGGGCCATTACCTATTTTTGGAAATCGAGAAATTTACTAGGATTCGGTTAACAGAACAGGTCCGTATATAATTTTATTATTATCACAATATAAGACTTAATATTTTGTTAATTGAAATTAGAAATGGGAAAAAAGAAATTAAAATTTCCAAATATATAAAAATACTCACTTGAGTGTGCAAACTCAAACTGAGAGCGTGAGTGCAAGTCATCAAGATAAGGCATTTTTCTGATATGCATTAGTAAGTCGGTCATTCATTGTGTTGATTGTTATTGGGATGTTTAAGTGATGAAGGGATAGCCTACTGGTCACTATGCTAATGCTTATCACAGCACCCTCCTTCATCGGTAATGTTAACAAAATCATCGGAGAAGTAAAATAATTAATAAAATGGCTACGCATGCAGCTTAAGAAAGTTAATTCATCTATAGCAGAGTTGGAAAACAATTACCCATCTTTAACATTTTCACCACCTGTCATCTCTATACTATCCCTTTCCCAAAGAAGGTAACACATTAAGTAGTTAAGTAGCACGTATTAATAAGGGATGTAACGATACGCCGTTTTGCCGATCCGATACCGATACTTAAAAATAAATATCGCCGATATCGATTCCGATACCGATAGGAATATTGAAATTGAGTTCAAGTTTAGATTAACAAAACTCAAGAAGGGCATTTTTTTATTATACAAAATTACAGTCTAAGAGATTATTAATATTTAAAATTGATATTAACCCAGTATAAAAAATTGGAAGTAATTTTTATGGAACTACATTTCCATTGTTTCCAAAGAATCTATATTAAAAATATGCAGATAATTAGTAGAAAAGCCTTTATAATTTTAAAAAAATACTCGCCATGCTTTTTAAAATACCGATTTTTCAAAGGACATTTATCAACTAATATTCTTCCAAATAACTTAATAGCTTAATTATTAAAATTCCTCTAAAAGTTTATATTTATTCACTTAAATTTACATGAAAACACAGTTTTGTGTCCATGTTCGCATAAAAAGAAATAAGTTGTGAAAATGGGTAATTTTTCATCCTTTTTCCTTGAGGAAAAATCATTATAGAACACCGAGAAAGAAATTTGTCCTAACATCGCTTCCAAGTCGGTGATTGCACAGAAAAAAATAAGTTTCCTTTTTGATAACAAAAATCCCGGTATTCAATAATTTTTTTTTCAAATTTCCTGTGATAAAGAATTCTCCTATATTGATAACAAAATTATTTCAAAATAAATATATATATATATATATATATATATATATATATATATATATATATATATATATATATATATATATATATATATATATATATATATATATATATATATATATATATATATATATATATATATATATATATATATATATATATATATATATATATATATATATATATATATATATATATATATATATATATATATATATATATATATATATATATATATATAAATTTCCGGACGTAAAGCATACACTCTCTAGCTGAGCCATAAACCATTTATTTTTTTATGGGATACAACTTGTTTTAAGTACTTGTGTATAAAAACAAAAGAAATAACCGGCATGGAAAAGAAATACTTACAACGAAATATTTTATTATGTTAAAGATAAATGTTATTGAAATTCATATTTTTTTTTAATAACATGGTTTTATTGAATATAATTCTTGTCTATTTTTTTCTGTGTGGTAATCGAAAAAAAGAACTTTTTTATATAGAACTTTTATATTTATTCTTCTTGTTTTAATGACATTTCAAGATTAAAATGTTGTTTTTCCTAAATTTAACTGCGTTATTGCGTGTCCTACATTCTATTTTTAATTGGCATAAAGTATGCTTCAATTTGTTAATGCTTAAAGTGATCATTAATTGCACCACCAGTATAACTTTTTAATTACATACACAAACAGACATACAAACATACATCTGAAACATTAACATTTTGCAAACTTTTTATTTTTCTTTATTTTTTCAAATCAACTCAAGTGATTGTTTTTTAATTGTTTACATCAAAAAGTTTCATTTGCTTAGTTGTGAGTACATATTTGTTTTCAGTTCTAGTAGTTTGTTTTGCAATACAAATTCCAACATAAACGCACAATAGTAATACACCCATACACATGAAAAAATTCACCAACCCAAAAATGATATACCATATATATTTTATAAAACAACAAAAGCGGAAATGACAGCCTGTTGAGAATTCAAATTTCTATTTCATTTTATATCAACCCAACCACTTATACTGAAGCTTAATACAACTACTAGTTCATTATACAATTACAAACAAATATACATACGAACCCTGCAAACATTTGCTATCGAAACTGTCACTTAAACGTAACAGCAAGAAGTGCAAAACTATCATTATGATGATCCTCTCTTTTCATAGAAGTGTTACCGCTCGGGAAGAAACGAGCAACTACGGTTATACCTACCAGACAAAACTATTTAGTTGAAGTGTTCTTTACATTTTGTTTTTATTGCTTAACAAATTATTGTGTCGCTTTTGTTACATTTTGCATAATCTTATAATTAACTCTTTAGTCACTTCTTCGAGGTTGTCGCTGATATTAAAATTTGGGGAAGGTAGTTTAAAATTCGATACTAATATATTTGGTTTTTGTAAAATTTGCAAATAACATTTAGACGTGTTAAAGAAGGCACTTTTTAGAAAATTTATCAGTAATTGCACTTCCAAATGTTGGCAGGGAAAAACACAAATGTTGCAACGTGTGTATGTATGTATGTTGATGTTAAAGAAAGTTTAGATTCTGCACAAAGTAATGAATAAAGTTGGCAGCAAATATTGCTAATGTTAGCAATTAAAATATGTCAAAAGCCATTTTCAAGAAACACTTTTTGTAGTAGTTGCTGATGAAATTTTATGTTGGCTTTTATCGAATGCATGTTTGCTTGTTTCTGCTTCAAATAGTTCTTAAGAGTATTGTTTCTGGAAAATAATTTACTAAAATAACTTTCAATTGAATTTTATGACTTTTTGCAAAATGTCAACAAATTTCCTTTATTTTTTTAGAAATATATCTTGGTGCCAATGAGAATAAAAGTTTTCTATTCGAACTAGTAATTAAATTTTAAAATTTTTTAATCAATATCTAAAAGAATTTTGATGTGAAATTAAAATTAATTAAGAGTAAAATGCAGAATAATAAAATTTCAAATTTTACCAAAAGTTGTAAAAGGAATAATGAATGATCTTAATTTGTTTCAATTTAAAATTCTTTTGACTTGTTTACTCATTATGATGAAATTTAAAATCTATTTTAACATTTTTCAGCTACTAGGTTAAGTTAGTTTGAACATGTTTCCAGTTTAATAGTTAGAACCAGCCCACTTGGCTTCTCGTTGGCCCCGTTGTGTTACTTGAAACGGTGAAGTGAAGAGAGATCAATTCATTTACATTTTTCCATTAGCAGTGCTAAGTCAACAAGACGACCGGATAAAATAGTTTATCCGTCTGATATCATAGTCCGATAAGGCTGATAAATTTTGAGCAAACAGACTGCAGAAAGCACATTAATACGTGTACCACCATAAGTACAACAACTACAACACCAAAACCACATGCATTTGTTGGTACAAATACACCAGATAACACATGTAGAAATATATTGCTTGTTACAATTTTCGTCAAAAGTTACATTTTGAAATATCCTTTGACAGTTATTCAAGGGGTATTACAAAATGTAACTTTATGTGATTTATATAAAATAAATATTTTTATTTCATATTTCAGTGATAATCTAGTATGTTATGGAAATCGACCGATTTCAAATTGAGCGATTTTATCAAACTGATGTTCTGAAAATTGCATGATACAGTGGAATCGAATCTAAGTTCGAATAAAGTAATCTAATCTTCATAAAAATAAAAAAGCATCCATAACTTATCCTTCAGTAGAATTTGTTTTTTAAACCGCGCGATTTGAAATAGATCGATTTCCATCACATAAAAGAATAACAAGACAAAAAATTCATTTATTGAACAAAAACATAACTTAGAATAAAAATAGATAAGACTTTTAGTTTTCAAATAAAAATTTATTTGTTTAGGGTTAAGCAATGATTATATGCATTTCATTGGTGCTTAACCAAATCATCAGTAGACTTCAACCATACTTTTGAAAAACTCCAAACGTCTTATCTTATACACAGGCTTTCAAAAACCATTTGAGAATTTACAAATATTTTTTGGAAAATCACAAGGTAATAAAATAAGCGTAGTAGGCATAGAAACTTATACAAAACTCAACAAGCAATTTATATTCTGCATGAATCTATATAGACATTGCATAACCTTTAACAAATAAACCTGTATTTTAAATAAAATTGGTAGAATATCTCAAATAATAAATTTAATAAATGCTTTTTAGTTTTCTTCTTCATCTTTATAGTTAACTTTTTTCGTATGAAATGTGACAGTAACATTATTTTAATGACCTATGCAAGTGTATGATATTATTCAAACAGAATGTGTAGTTCTTGCCTTAATTAATGTATCAAGTACTTTTTCAAAAATATTGCTTTGGTCATATATAACAATATTATACTTGTTACGTTGGGCCTTCAAAAGTTACGAAAAATGTAACAAATGTAACCAAACGGCATCACTGATGCATACATTCAAAAGCTCTCGCAAATTTACTAACACCTGCTTATGCAGAAGCTCATGCACAAGGCTGCTTGAAAACAGTACCTGTTTAAGCTGCATTGGGACTTCCTAGTGAAGCCGGCATATCTTCTGAAAGAGAGAGAGAGAGAGACAGAGAGAGCTGCAGAATAGGACGTGCTCGAGAGCATTAGAGCAAATTTTTTTTATTGTACAGCTGGCAGCCAATACATCATTGTAAAAGGTATTTGTGAAAGGACGGTGCTCCATCGGCGATCACGATAATAATGATAGCACATTATGACAGTACATCGCGCTCCGTAAAAATTTTAGCCGTTGCCGACTACATTTCTTATGCAGATTTTAAATATATAATTATAATTTTTTATCAGCTCTAGTTTTCGAGACATACCATTATGTCAAATATGAACGCACTTGCAGGACAAATATGAGCATAACTTGCGAAGGCCATGCTCTATTCAGTTGAATGAAAAATTCAAAATTTTACAACAAAATAATCTTTAAAATAATCTTTAATCGTAGAAGTTTGAACAAAAAAAAAACTTTTTTATATTTTTTTTCACATTTTTGTTTTTAAAACTTTATAGCAAAATAAAGATACAACAACGGGCCAATTTTTTGTCCAGTAGCATGTAGCTATATATTTTCCAAAAGAACTGAGCCCCTTTTCATTGAAATTGGTGTACAACTTTTGATTTTATTCAGAGTTTAATGACAGAACTGAATTGGTAAAATTTAATTTTAATAGTATCAAACACAAACACAAAGTCAGAAATTGCTGTTGTATTAAAATTTAATTTTTATCAATTCAGTTATATAACTGCATTATGAATAAAATCAAAAGTTGTGCACCAATTTCAATAAAAAAGGTCTTAATTCTGTTGGAATACACTTAGCTACAAGCAACTAAATCAAAAATAAACTCGTTGTTGTATTTTTATTTTTATGCATTCTTAAAAACAAAAAATTCAAAACTTTTTATAAAATATTTATTTTTTGGGTTAAATTTGTATGATATCTCTGAAAGTACTGAGCAAATTTACCCCACGTCTCCACGTAGCAATTTTTATTGCCGGCAATTGTCAAATTCCATATTGAAAATTAAATTATTTTTTTAGGTTGAATTTTTTATATGAAGTTTGGCAATTGCCGCAATAAATATTGCTACGTGGAGACGTAGGGTTAGAAACAATGTTTGCACGGCCTCAAGGTTATTTTGTTGTCGAGTTTTGGTTTTTGTTCTTTACTGAATAGAAAAACCTCATCTCAAGTTATGCTACTATATATGGTGAAAGTGAATTTATTTTTTACATAACGCTTTATCACGAAAACTACAGCTGATGGAAAAAAATGGAGTGCAGATGAAATTTGTAAACATGTGTAATGGAAAACTGGTTTCACCTTTTCACCATTTACATCAGCAATGCTGAAACTGGTTTAAAGCTTTAAGCGGGTTTCAAAAACTATACCATTTACATTGGCTTTTTTGTCAATTATTAGGTTTATCGTTGACAATATTTTATAAGTTCATAGAATGTTGTGTCAAACTCAGTATGAAAATTTATTTTCTTTCTTAAGTGCTGCCAGTCAAATGTGAAAAAACTGGTTTATGAATAGGATCATTCACAAAAACTGATTGTAACAACTGGTTTTTCTGATATTCAGGCTACAAACTAGTTTATGATTTGTATGGGAAAACAGGAAAAACAAGAAAATAAACCTGTTTATCGACATAAACCACTTATAACCTGTTTATGGCGTAGATGTAAATGTACTATTAAGAAAAATTTGTAAAATAGAATGTGTAGGATCACTCAAAAACTTTAAGAATGGAAAATTTCAATAAATATTATGTTCTTCAGTGCTTTCAATAGTCCCCAATAAATAAATTGCCTCTTAGTACATGATATGGGATTTTTTATATTTTTCCTTAGTAACGAGAATCCTAAGAAAACACATCATTTGTGAGTGACATGTTAATAATAAAAAGTACTTTTATAAAACACTAACCATTTACCAAAAAAAGGAAGTAAAAAAAATACTGCTCAAATATCCTGCTTAATGCAAAACATCTAGCAAACAATGTAAAAAAACAAGAAGAGAAAAAAATGTTTTCTGTATAATACCTAAAATATTAATGACATCATACTCTAACAGCGACTCACATACACCCAACCAACCAACCAACAGCCATAGATCATCAACACTGACAATCATTAAATATTACATACTTTAGCAAAAAATTGTTTATAATATTACATGCTTTCCTCGTTCTCATGTAAATTTATTTACCCTTGTAAACGCCTTCTAAATCTTAACAATGATGTTATTGTAAATTTCTTAAATAAGTGTCGTAGCTTACGATTCTCTTCTTTTCGGTTTATCAATTCAGCAATTTTTTCCTTCACTTTTGCATTTTCATTTTCCTTTATTTCGTAATACCTTTGAATTGTTACCGACGTTCATTTGAAGAAGTTTCGATGATACAAAAAATGCTGTTGACATTTTTATACATTTACAATGAATACATTTTACTAACTTGTTCATATTATTTAGGATACCTTTCAAAATAAATCCCTTCAACTACTTTTCAAATACATGAATGAAGGTACTTTGTTAAAATGTTTAGAAGATAAATTAACATGTAAGTTAACAAATATTTACACGTTTATTTACAGTTTATAATAAAAATGACACACGAAAGAACACGATAAAAAAGCCAGAGAACACGGAGCTTGCTAAAGTTATTATTAAAATCATAATAAAAGAGTTTTTTAATAATAAGTGAAAAATTGCACTTTAAGAAATTTTGTCTTATAAATAAGAAACCTCAGGTATGATGTGCCTAACATGTTCCATCAGTTTAATTTAAATTTCGAAGTGTTCAACTTTTTTTTATTATAAGGAACTATTATTGTAAATGTTTGATCCAAGATAAACTTTCTTTTAAAAGTGTTGATGGCCATACGAAACCCATATTTTTAAGCTCAAAATTAAAATGTCGTGCTAAACTTTTAATTACCGCTTAAGGCTATTAGTAAAAATGCCATTATACAAAGCAAAGGAAAATATTGACAGCAACTTATTCATTACGAAACTACGCACTACAGCCTAATTTCAGTTGGAGGTTCTATCGACCACATCAAAAGAGTGAGCGAAGAATTAAAATTAATACAACCATCAGCAGGAAATATTTGTTGATGTTTTATGTAAAAGAAGTTTTAACAGTAAACATTTTTCCCCTTCATTTCTTCATCACACATTACTACACAAAGTGGGCGAACACAATAACTGTTTTAATTAAATATGTGGATGCTAATAATGTAACTTCACATGAAGTCTAAAATATAGACGTATTGATATTTTGGAAGCAAGAAAGGACCCTTTTGGGAAATGAACCTATCACAAGATAAGTCATGTCACTTCTTTTCAAAACCTAACAACCGTTTTTAGTTATGGAACTTTATATGAGGTGGACCTGTCACTTGCCAGTGTTGCATTCACAGAAAATATTA
Source organism: Panzeria rudis (assembly GCA_956483635.1). NCBI lineage: Eukaryota > Metazoa > Arthropoda > Insecta > Diptera > Tachinidae > Panzeria > Panzeria rudis. The sequence continues at coordinate 560,013 of OY101449.1, forward strand.
TCACCAAAAAATTTTCAGACAAAAGTTTGTCTAAATATTAGTTTAATTCTCAGTAAATGTTCTTTTAATACAGGCATGCTCTGAAAATCTCATGGCTTTAAATCACATGTGATTTTAAAATCAATAATGGTCCTGCAGACGTTTTTAATTTCATATACGATAATTTTCTTTCAGAAATGATATTTGGTGCATGAACATTATTGATTTTAAAATCACATGTGATTAAGGCCATGTGATTTTCAGAACATGCCTGATAATCAATGAATTGCTTGTTTGACTCTTATTTAGAACGCAAACATCAAAACCAACAAGAAAATCTGTGTCGTAAAAAACAACGCCAATGACGGTATAAGCACACATAACAACAACAATTATAGCAAAAGGAATGCGATTGTACCAAGTTTGTTTATTGAAGATTTTTGACTGAATCAATTCGTTTATGTCGTTGCTTTGATTCTCATTCAGCTTTTTAGAGTCTTTAGATAAACATTCAGACTTGAACATATTTAACAAAGCGAAATTTCATAAATGCCTAATGGATGATGATGACCCAGACAAAAATTTTGTTTGATGTATTACAAAAAATTCAGTAAATATACTTGTTTGATTAAGTAAACTATTTGGTTTAATATTTGCTATAAATTCAGACAAAAATGTTGTTTGATATTTTTCAGAAAATCCAGTAAATTTTTTTCTTTGATTTAGTAAATTCTTTTGTTTACAATTTGTAAATATTATTAGACAAATTGTTTTATAGATTTAAGCAGCTTGTTCACTAAAAAAGGCGTTTTTTCAATCAAATAGTTGAAATATTTTTGTCTATATTTACAAATTTGTTTGTAGGTCCATTCCTAGACATAATATCTACTATTTCATTGAATTACTTTACAGAAATTGAAATTTAGTTTTTTCTGTGTTTAATTGGGGGCAAAAATGCTAAATCAGCTTTTAAAATGCTTAATCGCAAAAAGATCAAAAGTTCAAAAATCGTTAAAAATTAAAAATGTTTGATGTTATGCTAATGGGAAATTTCATTTCGTAGTACTATTTTCCTGTTGAATTGTATTAAAAAAATCTCATTTATATCAAATTTTTTGTTCGCTTTCTCTGCTTAGTTTTTTTTATTTTAAACTCTAAAATTACATAGAATTTATATTATTATTGAATCATACATACATAATTTCGTGCCCACCCAGAAATGGGGCTGCCTGCCTCTAATCAGGAATCTAATAATGCTTTCGATAACAATTTGATTCAATGGAGTTTTCTTAGTTAGAGAATAATGCTACTTTTACACACTATGTATTTTACAGTGGCTTTGTCCCCATCTAAATTGTGCAAGTCTGTCAAAATGACAATTGACAATTACAGACGGTTTATAATTTTTGCCTTCACACTTACGTTTTTAGTTTCATCTGACATAACCTATAATAGACCTTAACAGCTGTCTTCGTGATGGTGTTTTTCGCGACGGCTTTTTGTTCTTGTATTTAATTTGGTTTAAGTTAATTAAAACGTTGGTTTTTTAAGAATATTGATGGCGAAGTAGTGATTGAATGTTAATAAATATTCCTTTAACTATTTCTACTTTGGCATTTTAGTAAATTACCTTAACATGGTAATAGTTTTTGTTCGCATACGTGAATATAACGAAAGACTTTTTTAATTGTAAATTTGCATACAATTTTTATTGTATATCCACAATTATGTTGCGTACCGTATTTAATGCTGTAAATTTTACTCAAAACAATGGCTTCGTAATATCTCAAAACCCATAAGAGATAGACACCTGGGGATTAAGCAGATCGATAGATCTTTTAAAGTTATCATAGGAAACGGTATTTTCTCATTTTTTGATTTTGTGATATACGTGAAGGTAACTTTGGCACGACGATATGTTAAGCGAAGGCTCTACTACTGTGTCAATGAGAGAGTAAATGGCTAGTTTATTATCTAGTAAGTGATTGATTTAACTATTGTAAAGTAATGCAGACAAACGGTATATTGTTTGTATTGAAAAGTAAGTTGTTTGGTAATTGCTGGGTTGTTTGCTTGTTAATAAGAATAACTTACCTCAAAATATGACATCGATTTAAATAAAACTAAACGCAATTTTAGTATATTTAAAAAATTAAATATGCACGAATGAATTTTTTATATTCTCTTTATACCATTGAAATGTTTATAAAATATAGATTAATTTATAGATTTAATTAAATAATTTATTATTTTAAAGAATATGTTTATTTAAATGAATAAATAATTTTATTAATCAAATACAATTTGCATTTCAATTTGAGCTTGAGTGTGATAAATTATTCTTTAATAACTATAGTATTTAATAGTAAACCATCAATTACTCTACTTTTGTTTTATCATTATTTAGTTTTTTTTCTTATTTCACTTTGGTAAACCCTCTATACATTTAACACGTTGATTATTTTATTTTTACAATAGTTTATCTTAAATAACGTTACCAAAAAAAATATACATTTGTATATGGCACTATGTTTAACTAAAAATCTTATAAATAAATCAGGTTTATATATATTTTGGTATCTTGTTTTTTGCTAAACTTTTCATTTTCACAAAAATTTATTTATTTTCTTGTTGTGAATTTAGTATGCAAGACATCACTTTGAGGTTTCTGTTGAAAAATTAAAATTTTAAGAAACATGTTTTGATGCAAAATCAATAAGATTTCATGATACGTTAAGAAAGCCGTTTTTCAAATACCAACACGCATAAAGAAGAGATGTTATGAAGAAATTTATGGAACACCTTGTTAATTTAAGCGAAGCCGTTGAATTTGTGGCTGAAGCCCATGCAGAAATTTCAGCATCATTTGAGGGTATAAAATTGTAAAAGAAATCTGTTTATGATATAAGAAACAAACAAGAATAAGTCCTAGAATAAATTTAAGTTCAACTTAACTTGTTTAACTTGCCTTGAATTTGTGTTAAGTAGTTATTTTTCTTTCTCAATATATCACTATCCTGCAAAGCATACGATCATAGTCCCTATCTGTGGGTACCATATTAACTGTATTTGTGCTCAAATAATTATGATGATATTCGATATCAAGTACTACTTTTTCCGAAGACTTGTAGTAAATGTCACCAATCTGCGCTATGCAACGAATCTGCAAAATTTGCATTAGAAATAAGTTTTTGAACATAATTGATTTTATTTTAATGTTCTTACCTTTAATTTACCATTTTCAAAATGATAATCATTGATGACAAAATGAAGTCCAATTATAGAAGTTTGCATTTCGTTTCGTGTATCCTTGTGAATTTTGTAGTGTCGCACGTGTGATGACTGAACCTAAAAATTATAAATATGAAAACATTTTATTGTTTGTAAGACTAAATTTACATGATGAAATATTTCATAAAATTTGTGCCATGAAACTTTCTTTATTTGCTAAAAGAATGGACAGGGAAGCAATAGTGTGGAAAAAGTGGTAAAAAATAAAATTTCAGTTGGTTTTTGTCAACTTTCTTCAGCCAATTTGCTTTTCCGTGCTCGCAATAAGCAATTGAAAAAAATTCATGTTATTGTCAGTGAAAACATTGTATTTCTAAAAAAACTTTTTAAATGTTTTATTTCATTGAAATTAAATTGATTTTAAATGTATTTTAAATACAAATTATTTATTATAGAAAAATTGAATATTTATCCTATTATTTCATGGAAAATTGTAGAAAAAGAGAATAATAAATGAAAGCAAAGCTAAATTAATATTGAGCATTTACTGCAATAGAGTCAAAACTTAAATAATTCTGCCAAAAAAACGACTTCTTATGGAACAGATTACAAAACGGACGCAATTTAGCGATAGACCAAATGGTATGTTTGTCTACAAATGGGATGCCCGTCCACTATTTTTCGTAGTACCAAACCCTTTATGTCTATTTAAATATAATATTTTTAAATCGGTCAAGAAATGGAGGAGTTATGCGATAATTAATACATATATTGGGCTGCCACTTTGTCCGCCCGATTTTTACTTTTATGGATCAAACTGAGAGCAAACCCTTTCAAACATAAAAAAGCAACGGAGATTTTCGAAAAGAAACTGATGGGATCAAACTGTAAGAAAACCCTTCAAACAAAAAAATAGTTTTTAAAATCGGTGCACATTTGACAGAGTTATGCTTGCGGGGAGGGGAGCAAATTTCCCCACCGATTTTCAAAACAATTTTCAAAATCGAATAACAAATGACAGAGTTATACGTTAAAGGGGGCACAGTATGACTTTTGGCAATTTTAGGTGGCCAAATTGGATATGGATAATATATATGCATAATAGAAGCTTTTAGAAAAAAATGGGCATGGTCCGCCCACTTTTATTAGTAGGTCCAATACGAGGTGAAAAAACTGGTCTGTAAATTTGACCAGACCCACCTACCTATATGTACTTCAACGCGATAAATACGAATCTGATCTTCTTTTAGCTCCTTAATACACAAGGTTTTGAGTAAATTGTGAAAAACCGTCAATTTACTCCAAATTTTGTGGGTGAATGAGCTAAACGAACCTCAGATTCGAGTTGAGCAGGTTCGAATACATATATGTAGGTTGCTTGATCTCGTAAATGTATACACCACTTTTTATTTTTGTGTGACTTTTCTCAACTTTAGGTGGCCATTATCAATAACTCTCATATGAAATGAGCTTTGGTACATACAATGTCTATATCTAAATGATGCTTTTTAGAAAAAAAGTGGAAGTAATCTACCAATTTTTATTGGTAGCCCCCATACATGTTGAAAAATAGCAAACATCCACGAAATTATATAATAATAATAATACTGGTAAAGTTTTATTCCACAACTGTTTTCATTATCTTAAAATATTTTGAGCTTACTATAATTACTTAGCTAAATAATACATTACATATTATATGGAGTTCGAGTCCATATCTTCTTCAATTAATGGATCCAATAATATGGATAGAATACCTGGATTTAATGTTTTTCTCCTCACAGTATGAAATTTCGTAAGCTGCTTTATGTATGGGTCCGATGATATTAGCAGCCTATGCAAAAGATCCGTTTTGGTATAAGTTCTGGATGTTTTTCTAGTATAAAATTCGCGATAGTGCCTCACATGTTTATTTCTTGACTCTTGTGCTTCCTCAAATAGTTGCCCAATTGGTAGAATAAAAATTTCTATTATATATTTGCCATGAAAAAGTGTTTTTTGTACGGTGGAAGGCATATAGGACCAAGGGTATTTAGACAAATACAGTTGTTTGTTTCCTTTGCATACTTTTCATAGGCATCTGAATTTATCTAGATCCCTCATCCTATACATGATAGAATTACATGAAACTTTTTGAAAATATTTTTATCAATTCCGGTTATGTTTGCAGTTTTCTCACCATTCTCAAAAAATGGTCTCGTAGTATTGCCGTCATTTATATTGCCTTGTTTTTATTTGGCATGTCAATTAACAAACCAGCTTATTTTCTAAATTTTGACTGAATATACTCTTTCCTCCTCTTAGCTTTCACTTTAATAGCTTCGCCTTTTACAGGACACACTTTAATTTCTAGCCGGTAAGCATGCATTCCATGCATCGCATCCACGAATGTAACGGTGAAATTCCAAAATTCAGCATTGCACTGTGGATTTTTTTCGGAAAGTTCACGTAAATCGTTCATGTTATTTGGTTTAGCGGAACATATGTAGCAAACCTGACTTGATGTATATGATGACAGCGCGTTACACACTTTGCCATCAATCATCATACACAAAACAAGAGTGCACTTTACTTTAATATCAAGCTTCTCGTTTTTAGGGTTCCGATACACCAAAAGTGTAAAGGAACCCTATTGTTTTCGCTACGCTGTCCGTCCGTCTGTCTGTCACACGCTGTTTTCTCGGGAACCGTAAGAGCTACGGACCTGAAATTTCACGGGATATGTAGAGCTTTTGCCGCTACAACAACAAATATATGACAGCTAAAAATTAAAGGGTGTTCTAAAGCGAGCAACGAAAAATTTTTAAATACTAATGCAATGTTTTCTCGGGAACCGTAAGAGCTACGGAGCTGACATTTTCACAGAATATGTAAAACTTCGGCCGCTACAACAACAAATATATGACAGTTAAAAATGAAATGGTGTTCTGAAGCGACCAACGCAACATGTTGAAATACTAATGTAATATACAGACACTTATATATAGACACTTTAAATTTTCAAAGTAAGTGCTAATTGGTGTAGTCTGTAGAATAGACTACACCAATTAACACCGATATTTAAAACAATACAAATTAAAGGGTATTCTATTAGTTATTGTAATTTTGACTATGTAATTGAGACAATATGCTGTATCTTGGAAACCGTAAGATGTAAAATCTTGAAATTTTAAACACGCTAAAACTAAAATAAATCCAAAATTAAAAAAATTTTAAAACGAAAAAACGCTAAAATGAAAAAAGCGCTTAAAGGAAAAAAGCGCAAAAATTAAGAAAATCGCTAAGACGCAATACATCACCAAAATTAAAAAGATCGCCAAAAAAAAACTAAAAAAACGTAAAAAATCTAAAAAGTCTTCAAAATGAAAAATCGGTAAAACTAAATAAAACATCAAAAAATGAAAAAATCGCAAAATAATTTTAAAAAAACACAAAAACGAAAAAAATACGCAAAAACCAAAAAAAAGCGCCAAAACTAAAAAACGCCAAAAACCAAAAAAATCGCCAAAACGGAAAAAGTGTCAAAACAAAAAAAAATCGCTAAAACTAAAAAACCACAAAAAACCGAAAAAATCCCAAAAACGAAAAAGCGCCAAAACTGAAAAAATCGCCACAACTAAAATAAATCGTTAAAACTAAAAATATCGTCAGAAAGTGAAAACGTTAAATCGGCAAAAACAAAAAAAAATGCAAAAACGGAAATCACCAGAAAAAATTTAAAAAAATAATCACGAAAAGCGCAAAACAAAAAAAACCAAAAAAAAACGAAAAAATATTAAAAAATAAAGAACTAAAATTAAACAAGAAAGCACAACGAAAAAACTGCCAAACTGACAAACAGGGCAAAAACAAAAAGGGATATACATATGTGTATTCGTACGGAACCCTTCGTGTGCGAGCCAAAGTCGCACTTTACTTAATTTATTTATTTGCGTTATCTGTAATTTCGAAACTTTGCCATTAACGTTTTGCACTTATGAATGTGATTTTATTAGGCTTAAAATACAAGTTGTCAAGTTTACTTGCTTAGAGTGTCGTTGATAGTGATGTTACGAATATTCGTAGTCATATTCGAATCACCGAATATTCGAAACATCGAATATTCACAGCGACGTAGTATTTAAAAAGTAAAGTCCTGTTTGTACATATCATGTTAAATTAATAATCAAAGCTCGGTAGACGAATTTTGAACTTTAAAAATAAAAGTTTTAAGTCTTTGCTCCTTCAAATAATGATATAAATACACCGAAAGAAAAAACTTGTTTTTTGTTTTTACTTTTAGTGGAAGTCGTGATTAAAAATGTATGCACGAATTTGTAATCAATTTGAAATCTACTCTTCATTACAAAAATATTTCGCAGACAAATTATTTTAAGTTAAATTTGTGATACGATTTGAGATGGAAAGGTTTTTGAGATCATAGATTTATATACAGTCGACGCTTGATAATTTGAAATTCAAGGGAACAGAAAAAAAGTTAAAATCAACGAGAGTTCGCATTAGCAAGAGTTTAAATTCTCTAAAAGGAACTATAAAAATCCTAATTAACAAGAGTTTGATTAAAATTTAAAAAAATAAATAAAGCAAAAGCTGAATAGAGGGTAGAGAATCCAAACTTTATATTATAAAAGATGACACTCCAATGAATAACACTGCGTCTTCACGTAGCAATATTTATTGCTGAGCACGAGCAAAAAACGTCAGCAAAATGATTTTATTTGTTTGCTTCTTTCTTGAGATGGAGAATACGTATAGCAATTTTTTCCACAAATTTGGGCAGGTAGTGCCTAAAATATATAACTCCAATGTAAAAATATGACAAATTTATATGTTTTTGTTCTCATGTTATATTTTCAGATGACGTCTTAGTATATTTTTCCCGAATATGCAATTTTTCAAAAATAAATAAAAAACACAACAAAAGTGATAGCAGATTGCTTGGCAACAATTGCACGAGCAATCAGCATAGAAATCATTGCGCAATCGATTGCCACTCATCGCAATCTGAGGTCCACACGTCGCAAATGTTATGGAGCTATCAAATTCGACATATGCGGCAGTAAATATTGCTACGTGGAGACCGCACGTAAGGCAATGCATATAAACTTAAAGCAAATTTTATTTTTTAAAAACACAGCATATTAAAATAATTCAAATTATAGAGCGTAGATGCGAAAAAATTCAAATTATAACATGTTGGCGATCAAGATGACATTCAACAAATTTGAGATTATCCAGTGGACTAAATTACATGGATTTTTTAATTTAATTTATTGAATGTTTTTCAAAGGACCTGTGGCAAACATTTCAAATTATTAAGAAATTCAAATTAACAAGTTTCAAATATCAAGAGTCGATCGTGCCTTATTGCTATAATTTTTTACAAGAAATTTTCTTAAATAAACTATATATAACCAACTCTTAAATTAAAGCAGTTCCATGTTATTTTAAGCGCCTTGCTCTAAGAAATTTTAAAATATATCACAAAAAAAAATTTTTAGTATACGAAAAATTTACTTTAATGTCAAAGTTTGACTTTATAATAACGCTGCATATTTTGAAAAATTTTTTAAGCCATTTAAAATATTTTGCTGTAATTTTGATTCAGAAAGCGGAGTTTTTCATAATTTCTACCTTAAACAGTTACTCGTTTCACTATTGATAACAATAAGATATATTTACTCAAGTTGCTACTAAATAAAATTTATTTTTTTAGCTTGGACCATAGTTTCTTCTTTGCGTTTTTTCTTATGCATTCATAACCACAAACACACATATCCTAAAAAAAAGAGATATTTAGAGTGCACTTGCAAGCTAAAATGTATCACATAAACTTTGTATCTTAAGCATTTATGTAATTTAGTGCTTACACAAAACTTTTATGCATATTAAAGGGCGATTTTACTAACGATACGTACGTTATGTGTTTTTACACAGAGGAGAGTAGAGAATGCAACTTTATACTTCCAAGAATGCAAGACCACACCATAGAATCATATAAATACGAGTAGTAAGTACAAACCTCTTCATTATTTACTGTCCATGTGAGATTTGCTGCTGGTTTTGAGTGTCGCGACGTACAATTGCCGCGTAATATATCACCGATGTGGTAACGTGGTCGCATGCCAATGATAAGTGGTGGATTGTGGGGCAGTTCTGAAACAAACACAAGAACACATACACAAGTTTACAAACATATTAGTTATATGGAAAGGAAATCAATGAAGCAGTGTTTGTAAAGTGCGAAGTGATGTAAAATATTGCATTAATTGTAGGAAATAAACAGATGGTTTATAATTTCCTGCATAATTTTTGTGTTCATACTTACCTACAACATCTAATTCGGCTGCAGCTATTAATGTATGAAATGAAGGAGCATCGGCTGATACTTCACAGGAATATTTGCCCGCAGTAGCCATAGATGCAGATTCCAAAACCAATTGAGTTTCATTTGATGATAAACGCTGTGAGTAGTATACAAATTAAAGTAAATAAATAAAAATTGCCATTTAAAACATTTTTAATATTTTTTTTTCTTAAATAATTGTTAAACCTACTGACTTACATCTACTCTTACACCTGGTAATTGAAAAACTTTTATGGCGGGATTCTCTTTTGGTGTATAACTGTAAAACTCCCTCCTTCCTTTATACCATTTTACTGAGTAAAGTGTGTCATCCTCAATATCGTAATGGCATTTCAATGTGATTTGCTGGCCTCGACGGACTGCATGAGGCACTTTTACGCGAACATCACGCAACGCTAAAGAATCTAGACACATAGTGGATAAGCAAAGTCAAAGTGTTAGACGAAATTTCAAATATATATGAATGGATGAGCTAATTTTGCAAACAAATTTATATATATTTTAGACAAATTATAATTTTCGAAACAAATTTTGCTTAAAATGAGCTATGATAATTTAATTCAATAAAATAATATTAGTGTTACTCAATGGACCATTTCCTGACCACTATTACTATTTGAAATGCAAATTACAAAAAATTTTGTTTTTCTTTAGCAGAAAAACCGACTGTTATAAAAATTAAGTCCTTCAAAAATGCGTTGACTAAGTTTATCATTTTTAAATCAATCAAAATGTCAAACAATATCACCTTGCCATTTCCACTTTTAACAACGAATATGCTTTCATTCATTTTAATCTTTTACTAAGCCTAGCATATGCAAAGATACACTACATGTCTCTAAAATAGCACGACCTTATTCGTATTTCATTTAAAGGGAAACTGATTAATTTACTTCGGTTGTATTAAATCAGCTTAAGCAATAACAAAGTACAAAAAAGGTACTATTCTAATGCCACGTAATACTTATTATATACATATATATTTTTATATATATATATATATATATATATATATATATATATATATATATATATAATATATATATATATATATATATATATATATATATATATATATATATATATATATATATATATATATATATATATATATATATATATATATATATATATATATATATATATTTGTTGCCCTTTATTATATATGCCCCTTACTATCTATTGTAATTTTTTCTTTTTAGTGTTGACATATTTTTGTCACAAAAATGCATTATCTGCCTTACTGTATATCTATCCGTCTATCTCTTTGTTGACAGACAGTCAGTCAGTCATTCATGCATCCATTCTGTTTTTGCTAACACGGAGGACTAACCCCTTCTTATATATTGTATGCATTCATTCAATTCATATGAGTAAAAGTACAATAACTACTATTTTCCATACATCCTTAACAGTCAAGCTGATATGAGACTGTGAGTATTCAAAGTGAGTATTCCTTGTTGGTTTGGATAATTCAGTTGCATTTCATATTGTGGCAATAAAATGCGATTTTATATTGCGCCTTCCTACTGTCAGTTTTGTTGAAGTTTCTTTTAAGTTTTTTTTTATATTTCTTTATTTATATTTATTTACATATGTATATACTTATTTTCATTTAGTTTCATAGTGTTGTTCACTTTTTTATTGTACTGTGTCCTGTGTGTGTTATCGTCAAGTGCATTAACTTTCTCTTGTCACTTCTCAAGTGAAACAGAACTGTAAAGAACTTAGAACACAAAAAATGTTTAATATTAAGAATTTAATAATTAAAACAAATGGATACGTTTGAAATAACGATTTATTTTTTATACTTATCGCAATAAATACAAGTGTTTTGTTATTAATTAAATAAGGAAAAAAAGACTAACACCACGTGTCTTTTTACTTTTACATAAGAAAATATATCGAAAATGCCATGAAAAATCAAGCCTGCAATAAAAGATAAATCTATACATATAATATAACAGTAAAAGGGGAGTGTCTGCACATGAAATATTTTGTGAAAATTTTCATGATGGCTTAAACAGTAATCGATGTAGAAAACAAAATACTAATTTTTGAATTTTTATGAAATTTTGTAGGGGGCACTTTAGAGCCTGGTTCAAATTTAGGATACTTTTCCCTGTTAAAATATAGAAAAAGCAAAATGCGCAATTTTACCAATACAAATGTTGATATAAATTTGAAATTTTTTAACGTTGCTTATTTTGCATAATGGGAAATTTAACCAATACATATGTATTATTATATAATATATATGTATTATTATGTTCTAGGATACCTTATGCATAGGGGTTTTTATTCCCGGACTTTTTTGTTTCCCGAGAGCAGGAAATTAAAAAACAAGTTCCCAGGATTCCGAGAATTCCCGAGAATTGAAAAACATATAATGAGTCATTATATTATTTCGAGCTTTATTTTAAAAGTATTTCACAAACAAAACAGTTTCTAAAGCAGTGAGATATAAAAACAAAAAAACTTAACAACTAACAAAAACCAAAAGATTCAAAGTAAATTACGTAAAAATATCAATATTTTGATCGAAGTTTTAAGGAAACTTCGTATTTAAAAATCAGAGCAGTTTTATTTCTGACCATTCATCAGTAATATTAACATGTGGTTGTCAGAGGCCGGAAGTGATCCAAAAAGCGATTAAAAGGTTGTCTAGGATAAATGTTGCTGACTAATAAATATCTTAGAATATTAAATTCAGTCCCTACTTCTTGTTATGCAATGAAGACTTTTACTTTTATATTCTTTGTTGCAAATGCCTTTTTAAAACAGTCAATGGATTAATTGTTCCATCTCACAATCGGTTTCTTATTTAAATAACACAATTTTCAATTCAAGAGAGCGTTGTGTAAATTATCAATATTTTTTTTTATCCTTTTTCCGTTGTCCTCAAATCATAGCAGCGTTTAAAGTTTCCTCGAAAATCCTCTCTTTCAAAACATCACTGTCATCTGAACTAATATCTATTGCACACATTTTCTTCGTCATCGAAAATTCGTGCTTAAAGATTTCCTGCATATCGAATTACCGTTCATTTTATTGCATTTTGAAAAATATTGCAGTTGCTTTTACTAAAAAATTTGGTTATTTTATATAATAAATTAACAAGACAACTTTTTCTCTTCGTTATTCAATCAAAAATAATTTAATATACACTTCGTTGGTTTCTTCGACTTACATAGATATTATTTCATGATGAACGACAATAACTTAAAGTAAAAGAAGAAGTTTTTGGTTGCCAAAATGTCTACTTATATCAACAAAATGAACTTTAAGCATGGGAAGCGGCAGGTTCCTCTAATTTAGAAATACATTTTTATTTCTCTTCATACATTTATACATTTATATATATTTATACCGCCTATTATGGATGGCGTCGTCGATATCACAATAGCACGATTGAAAAAATTTACACTTGTCTAGTCTACTCTTTCGACAATAATTGATTACTATTAACAATTAACACAGAAACAACTAAATTTCATTTTCTGTAAAGTAATTCAATGAAATGGTAAATATTTTGTCCAGGAACGGACCTACAAATAATTTGTAAATGTAGACAAAAATATCTAGACAATTTCATTAAAAAGAGTGTTTTTTTTCAGTAAACAAAATTTTTAAATCAATATAACAATTTGTCTAAAAATATTTACAAATTGTAAAAAAAAAACAATTTACTAAATCAAACAAAAAGATTTAGTGGATTTTCTGAAAAATATCAAACAAGATTTTTGTCAGAATTTATAAAACCAAACTTAATCAACAAAAATATTTACAGGATTTTTTGTAATATATCAAACAAAATTTTTGATTGAGTCATTTTCATCATCCACTAAGCATTCATGAAATTTTACTTCAAAGAACAAATTATCACCAAAAAATTTTCAAACAAAAGTTTGTCTAAAAATATTTTTAATTTTCAGTAAATGTTCTGCCCATAATCTATGAATTGTTTGTTTGACTTTTATTTAGAACGCAAACACCAAAAACAATAATAAAAACTCTGTCGTAATAAACCACCCCGATGACGACATACACACAAATAACAACAACAACAATCATAGCAAGAGGAATGCAATTGTACCAAGTTTGCTTACAAAAGTTTTTGATTAGTTAATGTCGTTGCCTTAATTCTCATTCATTTTTTTAGAGTATTTAGATAAACATTCAGACTTGAACATTTAACAAAGTGAAATCTCATAATTGCTTAATGGATGATGATGATGATATAGACAAAAATTTTCTTTTTATTTTTGTTTGATTAAGTAAATTATTTTTCTTAATAATTGTAAGCATTTTTAGACTAATTGTTTATTAAATTCAGACAGAAATATTGTTTGATATTTTTCAGAAAATCCAGTAAATAAATTGTTTTATCTATAATTTGTAAATATTTTTAGACAAATTGTTTTATAGATTTAACCAATTTGTACACTAAAAAAACACGTTTTTTTCAATGAAATTGTTGAGGTATTTCTGTCTATATTTACAAATTCGTTTGTAGGTCCGTTCATAGATAAAATATTTACTATTTCATTGAATTCCTTTACAGAAAATGAAATTTAGTTGTTTCTGTTTGTTAAATGTGTGCAATTCTGAATGTTTATCTAAAGGCTCTAAAAAAATGAATGAGAATTAACGCAACGAGATTAACGAATTGATTCACTCAAAAATCCTCAGTAATCAAACTTGGTACAATCGCACTCCTTTTGCTATCATTGTTGTTTTTGTTATTTGTGTGTATATCGTCATCGGGGTTGTTTTTGGGACACATTTTTTTTTGTTGTTTTTGGTGTTTGCTTGCTAAATAAGAATCAAACATACAATTCATTGATTATGTAAAGAACATTTACTGAAAATAAAATTAATTTTTAGACAAACTTTTCTTTGAAAATATGTTGGTGATAATTTTTTCTGTGTATAGTAAGAGACTGTCAATAGTAATCATTTGATGTTGACAATGAGTAGACAAGTGAGAATTTTTTGCTGCCATGTTGATGTGACGTTCACGACGGCATTCTTAATAGCGGGGAATATTATCTAGTCATAAGTAATTAGAATAATAAGTAGCTAATTGCATAAAAGTAAGTTGCAGAATAACTGGTTAATTGCTGTATTAGTGTAAGTAAAATTGTACGATTCTCTTGATTATCTGGAACAAACATTATGAATTTTTCAATCTACTAGAAAGTAGTACATATATCCAAAACCTTCTTAAAAAAGAAATCACACCTTTAAAGTGTGTAGTTTTATCTCGTGATGGTGCCTTTTTATTTTGTTGTCTTAAAATATAATAAAGTACTGTAAATGTTTGCATTTATAGTGACATGAGTCAACATTTAAACTCTATGAGAAAGTTTCCTGATTGCTTGGCAAAATAAAGCAAAGTCATTGCAACGAGAGAAAGAAAAATCAAGGAAAAAGCATTAAAAGAATAACAAAAACAGTGTAGAAGCTATTGAAATTGGAATGAAATATGTATGGTATTTTAGAAGCCCAGCTTTGAAATTGATGAAATTGACAGACTTAGGTGTTGTTTCCACAATGCAAACAAGCATTGTTTGTCTGAAATTTATATGAAAAGCACTCATTGTTTTGAGCGATTTCTAAAAAATTTTTTACTCAAGTCCCTTGTTTGCATTATGGAAACAGCACATTAATGTCGTTAGCTTAACGTGTAAGCGTGCTAAGTCCACTTTCTTTCTAAAAAGAAAATACAGCTCAAACTATATCAGTTACAAAAGAAAAGTAACAGTTAAGCGTTTTTTGTTTGCTTGGTGTTAAGTCCACCAAAGAGCCAGTAGAAGAAAAAATAAGTGCAAATCCTTGTAAAATTTACAAATTATTATTTTTATTTAAACCAGAGGGCACATGTCTACCCATTGTTATTTAGTGATATTCCACTCGTTTCTAAAATTGACAACATTTTCAATTCGAATTACCTTAATTTCGATTTGTATTACAGTATACTTCGTTTATAAGCCACGCCGCTTATAGTAGAATTTGCGATATATTCCAAAATGTTAATTTTTCTGTCATCTGTAAGTAAAATACCTGCAAAATTTTTTTATATAGTCCATTAGCTCTATAGTCCATTTTCGCTTATACGCCATCAAGATGTGGTTTGAAATATCTTAAATATATGCAAGTTATGGAAGATATAATCCAAAATGCAAAAGTCAAACATAATAGATTTGTTAATGATAATTTTATAAAAATATTACTTACATTGAAGTAGAAACTATTTTTATTTTAGCAATCTTAATTGCAATATTTATGAATTGAGTAGATAAGGAAGTAATTTCTAAGCGTTAGTTTTATTTTTCTACTGTTAAAAGAAATAATTATATAGGAATTCGCATATAAGCCGAAAATTGGCTTATATAAAATTCAAGATATAGTAAAATTAGCGTTATAGTCCACAAATAGCATGCAAATGTGGCAGTGGACTATAAGCGAATTTTACTGTATTGCTTAGAACAATCAGTGATGGTTGAGTTTTGCCATAAACATCATCATTATCTTATGAATTCTCGAGGCTTAAGAAATATTTAAATTTTCAATGTTAAATTTTGTTTGCTTCAATGTTTGTGTGCCTAAACAAGTTTTTGTTTATTTTGCTTATAAGCAGCTATCAAATTTCCAATTCAATAAGCATAAATTTCGTGTGTGATCCTTTGGGTGACTATAATACCGTCTGTCTCTCATTGGGATTAAATGGTCAATGGTTTTATTGTGTAACTTATTCGCAACGGGGAAAAGTGAGGAAGACGAAAAGTTAAACAAATCCATTCAAAAAGATTTGTTCTACTAAATTTATTCGAAAATTATATTTTTGTTAACAAACAATTTATTGGTTTTCTTACTCCAAGATGTATAAGTTAATGATTTTATTTACATTGTCCCTTTTATGTGGTGCCTCTTGGAATTGAAAAATAATTTACCTTTTTAGCTCCTTAAACATGGTTTTTTATTTATTTAGTCCTTTGCAAGTCTTGGGCTTTACAATAGCAAAATTTCCATGTCGAAGGCGTATTTTGTAGCACTCTGGGACGATATGCACAAAATAAATTAAAATTGCCGACTTATTTTGAAATCATTTGTAATTCTTCTGGCATTTCATGTATTATAGATGTTGTTTTTGAAAGTGGTATAATTCCACTTTTCAAAAAATTGGTTATTAGTTATTTTATTATGATATAGCCTAACCCCCATATTCATGGAATATAAAATGAGTTTGAAATGTATTTTATGTCAAATTTTTCATACAAAATTTTCTTAAAATAGATTTTAAATACATTTTATTTATTTCTTAATATGGATGTAAATCTTATGAAAAATACCGTTAAAAATTTTTGTTAAAGTGGACTTACACCATTTACAAAAATAGAACAGCTCATATATTAATTAATTTGGTTTTTGTTATATAATAGAATGGCGTTGAATGTAATAAGTCAAAATGCGAAGGCGGAAGTAGTAAATATATTTTATTAGAGGTTTAAAGCTTTCAAAATCTAATTTATTTCTACATCTTTATTTTGGTGCCACTGTGCTTAAATTCAAAATTTTATTGTTTAAAGGTCATCTAAGTTGGGGGTTTCTTCCACATTCCAATACTTTACATATTAAGTATTCTATAATGATCATTTAATCTTTGATGATTGATTTTGATAACATATTTACAAACTCTGTCTGCAGAAAAAATTCTAGACATGAATAATTTTATATTAAGATAAATAAAACACATTAAGATGAGTAAGAAAAACATTAATATTAGACAACAAGGAATAGAAGAATATAAAAAGATGAGTAATATAATTTAAAATTTTTGCAAAAAAATTTAAATGGCTCACTTAAACTCACAATTCTTTGGCTGTTAGCAAATATAAAAATATGACTTGTTATACAATTTCCTTTGAGCTAAGAATAAGAACATTCATAATTTAAGCTTTATTGCTCTTAAACTACTTCGTTCTTTCTCTATTCGAACAAGAAATGAAAACTTTTCTTTCAAAGTAAAAGAAAACATATATTAAAGTATATCGTAGTAACTGGTATTTATTCTTAAAAAATAACATCAAAATGAAAAATAAACTCAAGGGTCCACTTAGTTTTAACTTGTTGTTCTTTCATAAAACACATTTCTGTTCAAATCCTTGATGTGGTTAATGTATGTATGTGTGTAGTTGTATATACTGAGTCTTTTACATTTGTCTCTTCACATTTTTTGTCTGATTCTGTGTGTTAACACACATTACTTATTGTTTCGTAAGGTAATGCTAACTATTTACATGAACTTTCGTCTGCCCAGCGAACGTTTGTTATTACATTTTTTGCAAACCTGGGAAGATTTGTCATATGACTATTTAAAATGACGGTGGTACAATATGTTCCCGGGTATTGAGCAGTGAAAAGATAACGCATCACTTAAGTAAAAGAAACAAAAAAACACAAACAAAATACCATCATCGTACAAGCAGATGCTTTTCAAAATTAATATTATTTGCTTAAAGTACAGTAATTTAACTAGTATTAAGGACAACACCACAGGATTAATGTCTCAAATCTGGATATCAAGCCTATCAATGAGTATATTAATTATGTCAATTGACACCCTCGCATAACAACGGCATGTAAAAGTAAGAAACCCTCTCATATAAAGTTCTAGAACTTGAACCGCTTGCTAGGAACCGGTCACGTGACTTGTCTTGTGACAGGTTCTCTTCCCAGCATCGGAAGTCCGCTGCACCTGATCATAAAAAATTGGTCTGTAAATTTTACCAGACATACTCGCATATATTTCCACGTGCTGAATCCTAATCTGAGGCTCGTTTGTCTCGTATATCCTTAAAATTTCGAGTAATTTGCGAAAAATCTTTATATGGACATTAAACTGTCGGCAACTGCTTTGGTCTTAGAACTTCGCACGTTTGTCGCCAAAGAGAGCAAGATACATTTATTATATATACTATTACAAAATCTCCAGTTTTCGAAAATATTGAAAAATTAATTCGAATGTCGTTGACTTAGTCAGCAAATATGGTAAGTAGTTTTTGTAAAAATTTTCAGGAAGGCCAAAAAACTGTATAACTCTTTATTAGGGAAATTTTTGTAAATCTGTTAAAGTAGTTTTTTTATTTAATTGACCTTGTTTAAATAAAAATAATCGTAAAATTCAAAAACAAATCTTTTACAAACTTATAGGTTTCTTTTGGACTTAGGGCCTATGCACATATTACGTAACACTATTTTCGGCAGTTTTGTACCACCCCCCCCCTCCTCGTAATACTTTTTACAAAAATTTTCAGTCTAAAGTATCTAGTCCGTAACAAATCTTTAAACCCCCCCCCCCCCCCCCCACTGGAGCGTTACGTAATATGTGAATAGCCCCTTAACATATTTAGTTTTTTGGATTTTCCACTTTTAATGTGGACTTAACTGTTTTTTCACGACTGATTTTGGTAGAGTGCGCCATAAAGTATATACACATGCATATGGGGGTTTGAAACCATACACATGGAATCCATTTTAGGAAGAATTCAGTTTCCCACATAGTTTGACACATAGTGACTCAGCATATGATATCTTAAAGTTCTTATGATTTTTGTGTTCACCACTTTTATATAAACCCCTACGAGAAATATTTTTGTGAAACATTTTTACACTATAACTATTCGTAGTATGAGCCTTTTTATCCATTTCTTAAAAAAGTGGCGATAAACTTCCTTCAGCGGCGGTATAGCAGGCTGAAGAGTTCTTTAAAAAATGTTCCTCGTGATATTTTACATAAAAGTTCTGACTGCATCTTATACCTTAAACATAAGATCAACAAGATTTACTAATTGTGAATATGTAAGAAAATAATCCATTTTAAGTTTTGAATGATTTCTTGCGTTTAAATTATTTTTGGAGCTTAGGTGCATTTCATGTAACGAAGAATGAATACAATTTGGGATAATTGTATTTAAAATCTCTTTTAGATCGTAGAGGGAGGTCACTGATCATCAGGAATGGAACCGATCTAAAGGAGATATCAATTATAATTGCTTTGGACCACCAGAGTAAAATAAAAAGGCGAATCTTGTTTCCTTTATAAAATATATATAAATTATTCACTTTTGATTTATTTCCTTTTAGGTTTTGAGTACGTACATTTTAGATCAATATAAATTTTATAATTATTGGTAAAATTTATATGTATGTTACGGTAAGTAAGTTTAATTTAGGTTAAGTACAAATTAGTTAGCTTATGTTGAGTGTAATAAAATTAACTTCTCAGAGGTTGAAAGACGAGTGAGCAAAAAGTCAACATTAATCAATAAAGCTTCGTAAAATACTGGTATTTAAATTTAGAACGAGCACGAAATTAATTTGATAATTAATATAAAAATTATTATGAATATGAAAATAGAAAATTATAATTTAGGTGCCCAAACTTAGTTTGGACAAAGAGTTAGAGTGTTAACATGTTCCACAAACATTTTTCTCGTGCAGTTTCACATAAAAATACAAAGTATATGTCATACCTTAAACGAAAGGCTTACAAGATTTCCAACGCCGAGTCGATATATATGGACTTAGCATGTGTTTTTAATTTTTTTTGTTTAATTTTTATTTTGAACTTAGCATATTAGCTTACCATTCCATAACAACAAGAAAAAGCAACGTAACGATATTTTTTGTAAATGGTGTATTTTGAGTTTTACTAGTATACTCGTACTACATTTAAATCTCAATTTTCATAAAAAATGGACTTACCAAGTTTGCTGACTAAGCCAACGATATAAAATTTAAATTTTTAAACCATTTTCTGCATAATAAATAACACTGAGGTTTTGTTTGAATTTCTTTCCTGTTTTATTAAACCCACATAAAGTTTTAAATTTCTTGGATTTACACTAAATTAAACATACATTTAAATCATATACATACATTTTTGCTTTAACTTACAAGACATTCAAATGTTGTATACGTAGGGGATGGTGTGTGAAATAATTCAACAAATATAAAAACAAAATCAAAGAAATGTAAAAAATGAGGTCATATTAAATTAGATTTGCATTTAAAGTTAAACTTAAGTGGAACAAAAAAAATGCATTTAAACATAGAAATCATCCCTTTTCTTTGAGTTTATACATTAATAAAAAAAACTTACACTTGACATCATCCTCGCAAACGACATATATGAAACACTAATAAACAAGAGGAATTGTCTTGATAAAAATCATAAAAACAGGAAGTCATAGTTGATGGGGTAAGTAATCAAACATAAATATCCACACAACTACATTCCAGAGTATGTATGTAACTATGATTTTATTTACAGAAATTATAAGGGTGAACTTTGATATAAATAGTTTTTGTATGCGGATGGATATTTTGTCAATAGAGTGTATGTGTGGGTGTATAAGTATGACTCATTTATAATTCTGTTGAAATTAAATTGTATAGAAATCAATTGATACGTAAATATTGATTGCTAACTTTTATAATCAGGGTTGTATATGGACATGAATGAATCACTTGCTTCTACATCGCACAGTTATACACATACATACATATGTATGTATGTATATGTAGTTATGTGCGGATATTAGTTTTAATGTGTATGTGAATATTTTGTTTGTTGTTTTTGTTTATGTTTATGCTTTTTTTTTCTTATAAATTTTTACTTTATATGTAAGTATATCATTGTGTATATCATCTTTTCTTATGTTGTTATAAGGGGAGGTTGCAAAAGATTATCTTCTTATTTAAATAAGTTAAGTAACTTGTTTCTATTTTATTTCCTTTGACAGGGTGGGTTAATTTGTGTGTCAAACAGTAAGATTGTTTGACTAAATTTAGCAAGTTAGAGTTAACAGCATATTTGTAGGACCATATACTCTACATATGTACATATAAAATTACAGAAATGAAGATAAGTATAGCTACGAAGAACTATTTAGATATTTCAAAAATACTTTACACATTTTTTCAAATCGTTACAGAAGTTCATTGCAACTATATCTTCACTGTAGAGTGTAAATTTATATCTTAAAATATATAATAAAATAATAATATTTTAAATTCAATTGAATATAGCATGAGCTATTATGTATACGAGATGGGCGCGTGTCGAAATTTTTCAACACGACACGACCGAACACGAATACCGGAATGCCCAACACGTACGAAACACACACGCGAAAATTTTTCAAAACACGACACAACATGCACGAAATCAAATCCAAAAACAAAGCAAAAATCATTTCTTTATATTCAAAGACATATTTTTCTTTTATTTTAACGCTTCATGTTCTATTTGTATTTGTATCTACATATTTTAGCTGATACAAAGGACCCTTAAGGTAGAGCTTGTGGTGGCTCGGCTATGCTAATAAAATCGCGATTAAAACACTACTTAATGGGTGATCATTGTGAAGACTATCTTCAAGCAACTAACATCTGGATTGAAGCTGTTCATCAAAGCCTTGTGATTTCATCAATTTACTCTCCTCCCAGGTACTCTATTATAGAAAATCAATATAGTAACTTTTATAATTCACTAGACCCACGCTTTTTGGCCGCCGGTGACTATAACGCTAAGCACGCGTTCTGGGGATCACGTCTAATCACACCAAAGGAACGCGTATTGTTTGACACGATTTCTGAAATGCGTTTAAATGTTATATCAAGAGGGCAGCGAACTGACTGGCCAACAGATCGCCAAAAAAATTCCTGATGTTATTGATTTTGGAGTGGCGAAGGGTGTGCCCAGCGAAATGATCCAAGTTGAAGCTTCTTTAGATTTGTCTTCAGATCACTCACCAACTATTGTCACTATATCTGTGGCTTGGAGCTTTAAGGGCCAATGTCAATATTTTGCTGTTTTAAGTTAAACATTGCATCAGGATTATGTTCTTACTCTCTTTTATTTTGCTGAAACAGCCAATGGCTAATGTAACCCAGAACAGCTTTATAGGGATTTTTCTAGCCATTGTTACTATGAGCTCATATAGAAAACTTAAACTTAAATTGCCTTTTTCTCAAAGTGAATATTTTGGCCCTTTTAGAACCAAGCCACAGATATATTCACATACAAACAACTTCTTCACCCACTAGTGATTTAACGATGACAAACATACGTATTAATTGGTTAAAATACAAAAAATATTTGAGTACTCATTGCACAGAAAATATTCCATTAAAAACGCCTGCTGACATAGATGACTCTATTAGAATATTTGAGGTAAATCTTAAGCAAGCTTCTCTAAATGCTACTACTACAAATCTTCAGGTGAAATATTAAACGCTTAAAACGCTACTAGAATATCAAAAAACTGCTTCTCTTCAAAAATTTCTGAATGGGCTCGACGCAACACCTCAAACAGACTATTCACTATGGAGAGCAGCCCGAGGCTTCAAAAGACCAGTGATATATAAGCCTCCATTGCGAGCTTCGAATGGAGACTGGGCAAGAACTGACGCTGGAAAAGGTACTCTATTTGTAAATCACTTGAGGAAAGTATTTACTCCAAATACGTCTGATACTATACTTGAGCTGCCACCAGTCGTCTCTATACCAGATGTTACCTTGAGGTTCAATATTCGTGAGATTGAACACTGTATTGCGGGCTTAAATTGCAAAAAAAAGCTCCAGGCGCTGATAAAATAAGCAATAAAATGCTCTTAGTGCTACCCTATACTGCAAAAAGGATAATTCTATTTATTTTCAACAGTATTTATTAGTAAGCTAACACCCATACTGAATAGTACTGGATGCATTCCAGACCATCAATTCGGTTTTAGGAGACAACATAGCACGATTGAACAAACACATAGACTCGTGAATAAGGTAGGAAAAACCTTCGAGGAAAAGAAATATTATTCTGCGCCCTTCATCGACGTTTCTCAGGCATTTGATAAAGTATGGCACGAAGGTTTAATACATAAACTAAAGCAAAACCTACCCGCAAACACCCTTAAGCTTTTAGAAAGTTACTTAACTGAGCGAAAATTTTATTTAAACAACTGCAAATAATTAAAAAAGTTAAAAAGGTCCACAGAAAATAATTGTTTTCTGCCTTGGTCTAATTTTGATTTAATGTTCAATATATATTACGAAAAATGGACTATAAAATTCAACACAAAATGTGAGTAAATTATACACAACTTTTCGTAGAAGCAAAAAAGTCCGTTTTCGTAAATATTTTCTGAATAAACATGATCTTCGATCAGGCTTTGAAGACTTCTTTTCTGAATATATCAAATAGTAACTACACTGAGATAAGAAACTGCCCAGCAAAAACTTTTGTCATTTTTTTAATCGGTAGTACTTTATTAATAGGTTACAAAGTAATGAGTGGTACTTATTTATCTTATTACCATGCTTCAAATTAGGCTACTTACTTTTTAATAAAATTAGTACGTATTTTTTCCATTATCTGAAAATAGAGTCGATTTTAATGCTCACGCATAGACGCATGACCGAACTTGCTGCTCCATCTGTAGCTATGAATACTGTTAATATTGAGGAATCAGATGCTCTTGATGTTCTTGGCATGAAAATTCAATGTGACGTTCGATGGACCACATTTTTCAAGTATCAAAAGAAGCATTCAAGTGCCTCGGTTTTCTAAGACGTTGTAAAAGATACTTCACTCTGCAAAGCACATACACTTATACCATATTTACACTATGCAACTTTGTTGCATGCAATTTTCATTTTAAGTGAGAGTGTTGAAATAGAAATGTATACATTTTGTATTTCTACTCTGTCTTTCTCACTGAAAAAAGATAGTTGCATGCAACAAAATTGCGTAGTGTAAATATGGTAATAGTCAACAAAAAGTTAAGTCGAAAAAAAAACAAAAGAAAAAAATAAGAACAAATGTAACAGAAATGAACTGAAATACAAGCATTGAACGTCGAACTAATTTAAATAAATAAATAAATAAATAAATATGAGCACTGAACTAGTTTAAAATTTAGAAACTATGAGAAAAAAATGAAAAACTGAAATTTTAGTAATAAGATAATTTATAAGTATGTTAGCAAAATTTGTGTAATGGTTAAGTTAAAGTATGTTAATAAAAATTGAATAAATAGTAAAGATAATTGTAAATAAAAAGGGAATCAAAACTGCTTTTTGACCATAGATTATACGTAGATAGTCAACTAAAACTTCAAAAACCTAAGGCTGCTGTCAAAAACCTAAGTCTAAGAATGGCTTAGTAGAACATTTTGTTTTAGTATTGGTTTAAAATAAAATATTCCCCACAGCTACAAAACCATACTTAGTTGTACAAAAAGTATTTAACCCTCTGCGACTGGCGTGACTTTATTATCACAATTCCACTGACGTGGTAGTACACTAGACACTATTTCGACTGCTTATATTTTCCAAGTTCCGTTTGTAAACCCACTGAAACTATTTTTGATTTTAGTTTAATGTAGTAGTTTCTTATTTATTGTAATTTTTTGTTGAAAACAAAATGACAAAGCTTATTAAATTTATTATTAAAATTATTGGCATGACATAAATCACGCTTAAAAAACTTACAAACATACAAAAAATAAAAATCGTCATATCTAATTTTTTTGGTAAAAAGTTTAACATTAATTTAAATTAATAATGGTTTAATAAAAAGTTACAACGTATTTTGTCAGGTCTACCTTAAAATTGACGTGGTAGACTTGTAGACACTTGTATGCTCACATCAACGCGTACGCTCGTTTCAATTGCTTTCTTCACACTAACGCACTGTACGCATGAGTACGTAATAAGAAGGTACTGAAAATACCAGAATCGATAATTGTATAATTATGGCGTAAAACAATATTTTCTGTTTACTGGTGTCTGCTAGACTACGACGTCAGTCGCAGAGGGTTAACAAAATTTATATTTTTTAAACACGAATTTTTACTTGTTATATACAATTAATTTGGCATTAATTAATGAAAATATGAATCTAGAATCATTTTTAATGCAATTGAGCTCAAAAATTTTTGATTCGCTAAACATTTTTTTGCATTTTTTTCTATTTGCCACTACAAAAATTTGTTCCAAATAGTATTAAAAATGCGATACTGTTGAATGAAAAAAAAACGGTTGAAAGCTTTGATAAATTTCAACACACAAATGTCAACAAAATTAAACCAATATTTTAAAATTACAGCAAGAAGAAACATAAAATTTGTTATATTTAATAATATAAAATAGTGTTTGTGTGTTTAAAAAAAAAATTTAGTGCATTTTCAAGTGCAAAATTACGCTCTCTGATGAGTGTTGAGTTGCCTCGCTCAGTGTGTTGGATAACAAAATACCCATGTGTGGGAAGAGAGTCGTAAATTTTTTTGACAGGAGCCCAGTTGACTATCTTCGTATAATCTATGTTTTTAACTGTCAGATTCAGGCTCCTAGTAAATCATTAGTAGAAGCCTACCAAGTAGCTCAGAGCACACTTGAGCTGTAAATAAACTAAAGTGCTGTAGGAAAAACCATCCTCTATACTGAGACAACTCATACAATTCTTACAACTCCATCTAATCTCATTAATATTTATACCACCTACATCCTACCGAAAATGGAATACATCTCTAATGTATGGGTCAGTGCTTCGAAGTCTATTTTGAAGTTACTCGACCGAGTACAGGAGAGAGCGAAGAAGCTCATCAGCGACAGTAGGATAGAAAACTCTATTGACTCACTGGAGCATCAACGCAATGTGGGATGCATTTCTTTATTTTATCGCTACTATAATGGAATATCTTCTGATCAAAACAGGGAACTTGTTCCCGAAACCCGCTCTTTTCTGAGAACAACGCGTTCTTCATTAAGAGCACATCCCTTTGTAATCGATACACCAATAAATCGCACTACGCATTACAGAGAAAATTCGTTCTTTGCCCTAACAGTTCGTATGTGGAATAAGCTTCTTGCAGATATCTTTCCCGTCACTTTCAATGTTGGAAGGCTCAAATCGAATGTCTATAAACACTACTCCCTCTATCCTCCGCATAATTTTCCTAATTCCGGCACAATGCATTGCATGAGTAGGGGCCATCCCCTGAGTGCTGGTCTTATAAAAAATAATAATAATAATTTGTTGTTATGTATTAATAAAATAGTCGGGTAATAAGTCGACAACCACTTTTTAAGTCAACATGTGGTTGTATGTAAAAACTAATTTTTGTCGCTTAAGCTTATAAGTCAACAATAGCTGAGTGAGTAAAGTTGATGTCTTCAAATCTGAACGAGCACAGGCTCGTATCCCAGCTGGCTCAAAAAAAATTTTTAAAAATAAAAAATTTTAAAGAATATAAATAAAATATTACGTGTATAATTTTTTTTTTAATTTTAATTGTTTATTTGACTAATAGATAAATAGTTATCGAATAAAATTGAAAGTAGTTACGAATTAAATCCTCATATACTTGTTTGCCTACCAGTAAGCAAAGTTTTTGCTGGGTAGGTAGTATGAATAAAACAAGTATTTACTTTTTACTTAAACATTTTTTTTAAAACCCAATATTTTTAGTTTTATATTCATAAATTTTCAGAAATTTGTGTTTTAAAACAAATTTTTAAGTAAAAAGCAAATCCAGATTCTATATTCAAAATGTGTCAACTCCAATTTTCGAGGAAAGGAGTTATTGATGGCAAATGGTGTATTAACGTTTAGTGAAAATTTCAGAGCAAAAAGTGAAGTTTTGCGACTTTTACACACATATTGTCTCAAAGTATATATTTTTTTAGAGATAATAAATGCTACTAATTCCCATAGTAATTTGACAACATTTGTGTATTTAACTAAATTATTTAAAATTAGCATCAACTCTTATTTAATGGAACATGCTGAACTCAAATGTACTAAAAATTGAGATATCGAGCGACGAGTTTTAAAGATATAACCATTTTTAAGCATGTACAATAAAATTTGTTTTAGACTTCGACAAGCTTGCGCAAAGTTTTTGAACGGAGACAGTATACTTTTAGAAAGTTTCTTAAAGCAGAAGAACTAGGCTTTCATTTGAGTTACTATTCGTTCAAATCGGACAACCCGTCGTAGTATTAGATCAATTTATTCGTCAGATATATAATTTACTTTTCTCAAATTGTCGAACTTGAACTTGAAAATTTATCATAGAAGTAACAAATAGTTGTTTGCAATATTTCGAAATTACAATTTTTTCTCAATTAATAGAACTTTTAGTTGAACAATATTTGCTAAGTCTGAAAAAATATTTGTAAAATGTGCTATCTAAAAAAAAAATAAGTGCAAAATATAAAATTTTTTGCATATGTATAAAATATTAAGAATATTTAAACCATCTTATGGAAGCTACATTAATTATTTTTACAATATTAAGCGATATTACTTTTTTCGCTCTCCTGAGAAGTTAGATTTTTCGACATGACGTTTATTGAATATAGACTCTCGAAATGCTTTTTTATTCATACTACCCATTATGCATATATCCACCTCCGCCGTTCTTAAGAACTTGCTTCGATGTGCATGTCGCTGATTTAAAAGTTTTCAGTCTGACCAATTTTTTTAATTTTTTGCTACCTTTTACTGCCATATTTCCTGGGGCCTTATTTCTTAGGTCCCACAAGTAGTACTATTGTTATGGTTGTTTTTACTTTATGTTTCCTTAAAATTTCATTATATCATTTTGAAAGATGCTTACACATACATACATATGTGTGCATGTATATGAGTGGATGTACTATAATTGCATTATATTACTTTGTATCAGTATATTATTGTTTATATGTACATATATATGTAAATATATGCCATTTTTAAAACCAGCATTTTAATTAAAATGATTTCTTATCTTTAGTTTCATATTTGATATTATCACAAGGACTTTATAAGTTTTTGCTTTTAAAATTTTGCAGTTAAAAGTAAAGAAGGAAAATAATAAAAGTAAAACCATAAATTTATTAAATATGTCAGCTTTCAAGATTCAAATCTTATCTTGATTTGATTAAGCAGCTTAAAGTGCAGTTTGTAAGGTACTGTACTTTTTTGTTATCCAAAAAATAATAATAATATATTAGTTTACATATATCCATACTTTTATATGTTAGCAAAATTTTATACAGTATAATTCGTTTATAAGCCACACCGCTTATAGTAGAATTAGCGATATATTCCAAAATGTTAGTTTTTCTGTCATCTGCAAAATATTTTTTATTTAGTCCATTAGTCCTATAGTCCATTTTCGCTTATACGCCACCAAGATTTGGTTTGAAATATCTTATATATATGCAAGTTATGGAAGATATAATCCAAAATGCAAAAGTCAAAAATAATATATTTTGTAATCATAATTTTATGAAAATATTACTCATATTGAAGTAAAAATTGTTTTTATTTTACCAATCTTAATTGCAATATTTTTGAATTGAGTAAATAAGGAAGTAATTTCTTAACGTTAGTTTTATTTTTCTTTTTTAATATAAATAATTATATAGGCATTCGCATATAAGCCACAAATTGGCTTATATAAAAATCAAGATATAGTCCAATTCGCCTTATAGTCCACAAAAAGGGTGCAAATGAGGCAGTGGACTATAAGCGAATTTTACTGTAACATTTTTATTAAGAATAACGTGCTGTTGGCTGAAGTAGGTCGAGCGTTGACTAAAAGGCAAACTATTAATAAGAACGTGAGTAGGATCCCAGCTCAGGGCAAGTAATCAACATTGTAAATTTTTAAATGTGCATTATTGTGGCATTGTGTTAATTGTTGTTAGACTGTTTAGGAGATAAAAGCATAGCACCTCAGTAGAAAATTTTCGTGTTTTTTGAAGCACTAAAGAAATAAATCTTATCATAATTCGTTTTAAAATATGAGCTTGTTTAGAAGCTGATTTCATAGCACGCCATCAATGCAGGTTTTAAAGCGAGAAAGTTAGCATTTGTACACACACCCAATGGGTAGTATGAATAAAAAGAAATTAGCTTTTTACTTATATAAAAGCAATGCAGGTGTTGAAGCGAGAAAGAAGAGAAGTTTATTTCAGTTTTTTTGGTGCCGTTTTGCAACAGTGTTTTTGGATGAGTGGTTGGTACGTTGGACTACAAACCTGAAGGATCGTAGTTCGATACTAGTTGAATTTAAAATAACAAACGGTGAGTAAAAATATAAAATTAATAAAATAAATAGTTAGGAAATAATAAAAATTCAAAATCACGTTAACTCAGCCAATCTACATCGAACCATTTTTTTCATATATTTTTAGTTTTATTGCTGAAAATGTTCAAACCAGGAACTCGCTATACAAAAATCAGCAGCGATATCAGCAGGGTTTTCAGCGCTACTTTTACTCCATAATACTAGAAACCTGCTTTATTGGAAGTAACTTTTTTACTGGGACTGGTCAATAAATCATACCCGTAACAATTATAACTAATGTATGTAGATCACAGCGCCCTCCTTTGTCGAAATTTCTCCTCTGCTTTATACCTTTCCAAAAGAAGGCATAACGCAGAGGAGAAAGTAGTAGGCATTAACCCATTTTGTGGCCTTTTTGATCTTTGATATTTTTTTGACACGAGATTATAAATAACTTTTGAGACAAATTATGCAATACAAATAGGTTTATGTAGTAAATTCCGGCTTTTTCGACTATCATTCCGAGGTTAAACCCTTATTTAGTTTGTCTAGTTAAGCTTTTTTTTAAGATGTGGGTAGAAAATCTTTATGCCGACTTGCGCAAAATAAGATGTGATTTCAGACCTATGCTTTAGATAATTTTTCATATAGCTTTTCATAGATTACGTTTTTGCCAAAAAAAAACGACGAAAAATTGGACCACCATTTTTGAAGTAGAATATGTAGTAAAAATCAGTTTTAACTTTTTAAATTTCGTTAATAACACTATGCTAGTCTCAAAAAGTAACAAGCGGGGTAAAGATTTGAGTACGCTGATTTCAATGGGGTTAGCCGTTCTCCGAATTAAGTTCTCGTTTTTGCATTATTCGCGATTTAAAATCAATATGATAAAGTACCACAAAAGCATTATTTTTGTACCCTTGCAAAATTTTTCGAATTTAAAACAGTTGAATAAATACAACATAGCGCGACACTTTGATTTTTTCGTGAAAAATCTACTTTTTTCCTAAAAATTTTAGTAAAATGTAAACTTTAAAATTTCTGTGTTTTGATCACCTAAATTCTCATAAATTTACATAATACAAATTTGTACTGAAATTTTTATTCGCGTAACATTATTTTCTGTAAAAAAAACAAATTCGAAAAAAAAAGTTTTTTTGGAAATAAATTTCATTTAAAAAAAAACATTTTTTATTTCGGAAGCAATGTCACAAAACACAAAATATCTTAATGCTGTTCATATTTACTCAAATTAGCAAAATTTGAATCCAAAAATCATGCTCAAAGTATAAAAAAATCGTCTTTATGGTAATTTAGTAAGAAAATTTTAAATCGTGAAAATCACGAAAACAAGAGCTAACTTTGAAAAAGGCTAGCACCATTGATGGTGCCCCGTTTGTTACAGAAAAAGTTGCAAATTCAAGCACAGTGAAACAATTACTTCAGCATGTGAAATATTAAAATTCTAGTATATAACTTCTGTATTGAAGAACCAAATTTAAGCATCCATAATTACACTTAACATAACTCTCAAGCACTAAAATTGTTACTAAGAAAAAAATTTAAATCAAAGCCAAGCTGAAACAAATAAAAAACTAAATAACTAAATGCCAACAATTAAATAGAAATCAAATACTACTCAGGCACAATTAACAATATAGGCAAATAAACTTATAAAAAGAACAATAAACCCCACTACTGTAACTATTTTTAACTTCACACGACATCAAACACATAAACGCAAATACCCCACCTGTAGAAAAACACCCTCCTCGGCATTGTTTGTTGATGGTGGACAGAAAATAAATATTTAGAAAAAAATGTTTAACTAAAAACACTCACGTATACACAGAGTGTTAAATGTAACAATAATACAAAACAAAATGAAATTTACCATGACACAAACATTAAGGAAATATAACAGGAAACAGTGGCAAATAAAGCAATTATCTGCCATGACAAAACTATTATACTATTAAATTACTAAATAAAACACACTCTTACAGCTAGTGTATGCAAAAACTGGAACCGAAAACCGGTTAACCGGTTTTTTACCTTTCTGAAAATAAACCGGTTTCGAATAATTTATGTTTACGAATAATTCGCCATGCCGGTTTTTATGTCCCGATTAACTGGAGTTTTTTTATATCCCAAATGGTATTTTTTCCATTTTTTTAACTTTTATTTTAGCCAGCGTTTATTCTACCTCAAGTTTAGTTTAAAATATGCAAAGAAATCGGTTGAAATTTCGTAATCCTGTCCCTTATATTATTTTTCAATATTATTTAAAAAGCATGTTTAGACCCTTTAAAATTTATCGAACCAAATACATACAAGGAAATATTTGCATTATATGCTTGAAGTTATTTCTCTAAAAGCTATTACAATCAATTTTATTTTTAAAAACAATTGCTTATTTGGCTTAAAACAAAAACTTTAATTAATATTGATGACGCATTAAAATTTACCGCGTTCTTTATGAAAAAATCAGCTCTTCGGCTCGATATTGATTTTAAAAAAGAGGAAAAAATAAAATTTGAACATTAGATTTTATTAAAACCGGTTAACCAGTTTATATGCACAAAACCGTGTTCAAAAGCGGGTTTCTTAAAAAAGCTATTTTTCGAATATGTAATTCGAAAACCGGTTTTGCATACTCTACTTACAGCGATATTTACAAGAACAAAAATAATAACTATATAAATAATTAGAGATGTGCGCGTAAGTGAGTTTTCGCTCACGATCACGCACGATCACGAAGAGAATATTTTTTTCACGCACGCTCACTCCTAGCAAATTTTAAAACTCTCACGATCACGCACGCTCACGATAAAAATTGATTTTATCGCGCGCGCTCATGCACGAAGAAAACTTAAGCTATCACGATATTTTTTTTATATATCCCGCAAAATATAAAATCAAACGTTTCAAGTTTTAAGAATGTTTTGGTGTTCATATGAAAACGATTTTTTGGCCCAATGAAATAATATGCATGGGTTGTTCTCCTTTTGAGTTTTGTTTTGTTTTTAACTTTACCAATTTAATTAATATAAATATTAGAAGGTAGGATTCATGTTTTAATTTTCGCCTCATCCATTATCCTAATATACAATAACATTTTTCGATTTTTTTTAAACATTTTTGTATTACATTTGCCCGGCGAATGATTTGTACGAAAAAATACCTCAAAAAAAGTGAATATATATCTACTATTTAAAATCGGCGCCGATTTAAAAAAACATATTCTACTGAAATATGACTTATTTACCCCTTTTATTGTTTTCAAGGCTTAGAATATTTTATTAGAATACTTTTTGCGATACAAAACAATAAAAAGCGTAAATAAGTCACCTTTCAGTAGAATTTGTTTTTGAAATCGGCGCCGATTCCAATCGACCGATATCCATCACATACCAGATTACCACAATTTTAACGGACACGAAAAAATCTTTGTAAATGACAATCAGCCATATATCATTTTAAAGTGCTCTAAAATATCTTTTTATTGGTATATAAGTTCTTAAAAGCCATTAAACCATTATGAGTGAAAGGAAATTTAAAACATTTTTAACCTGTCTTTTTACGTAAAAATACACTTATCTCAAAAACTGACCGATATAGCGATACTCAAGCGTGTACTTTATTTTACATGAACGAAGGTGTGCATATAAAATTGCTATAAATACGCGTAACAATTTATCGATGTCTATCCTTAGTGTGCATGAATATACTATACATATAGTACGTATGGATGAGGATAGTTTTGCAATATAATATTTTCTCTGTTCTGTATTAATCTTTTATTATAGCTATAAAATTCTTTAGGATTATAAATTACTCTAATACGCATTTTCTTTTCATGAAAGCTTTTTGATTCAAGATGGTTTGTTAGTTGTTACAGTAAAATTTTCCGCGGATGCTGCTGAAATCGTATATTGAGCACATTTATTACAACTTGCATTAAGTTTAAGTCGGGATGACTCCTAATTATGTAGATTACTTTCATTAAGTTTTGCAGGATTACTAATTAATTACGATTACAAATAATCTAAAAATAATCAGGATCACTTTCAAATAATCAAAAAAAATAAAAAATAAAAATTAATCAAAACATAATCCGACTACTTTTTAATACTACTTCTGATTCGCTTTAATTGTTTAAAAAGAATCAAAATTAATCTTAGGAAGTAGTCAGATTATTTTTTGACTACTTTTGATTCATTTTCAATATTTGAAAGTAATCCTAAGTAATCTCGACTACTTTTTATTTTATTTTATTTTTTTGCAATCATAATCATTTAAGCAATCAAAGCATTATGTATAATGAAAAATTGGCATAAAGTTAACATAACTAACAAAATTGAACTTGGTCTTAACTACTTTTGCCATACATTATACATTATGCTAGGATGTAATCATGAGTTAAGACTACATTATACATCAATTTTTGATGTCAAATTGTATGGAATACCTCACTGAGACCAAGTTCAATTTCATCACTTATTCTAACTTGATGCCAATTTTTCATTATACAAATGGCCTCAGTAATCAGAAATTTCTTAATTTCTTAATTGCAATTTAACAGCTATGGTTTAAGTATTATAGTTAGTATTCAGCAAGATTAAAAATTATTATTAAATATTATACTTCGAGAAAAAATAATATATGATATTATGGGTTTAGTTTTACTTTTTGTGTTCGAAAAAACCGTTTCTACAAAAAATAACCATTTTCTTAAGTTGGATTTTTCGAACCTACCTCCTGAATAATAATTGTACTTTTCATATCTTACAATTTCTGGTGCTTTTAAGAATTTTCACTTTTATGTTTAATTTCAACGGATTTCCTTAACAGTTTTTGTTTGTTTATTTATATTTTTCCTGGTCGTTTCCTTACTTTTAACTTTTTTTAAGTCTGTTTACTTTAATTTGATATGTTTTACTTACTTCAGAAAGAAATCTTGAATTTAAATCTCTTTCTGGAAGCATATAATTTAGCCTTTTTCACATTTAAGTCGGTGGCTGGTTGTTTCAAAAGCATTTTAATTTCCATTTCATTCATTGGTTTTGCTTTCTACTTTTTGGTTGTTGTTTTATTTGTTTTTTTTCAATATATTTTCATTTTTAACTTAATGTGTTTATTTTTCCATCCCTTATGCAGGTTTTCTTTAAATACCCTGAAGGAAATGTCGATAGTAAAACTGTACTGATTCACTGTTGACCTTGTCCCCAATACTACTGACTAATTATTCCCGAGGCAATGTTTTCTGCAATATACATTTAGTAGATGCTTGTGATTGAGATTCCACTAGTGACCTCGGAGCTATTGACTTACTATAGACTAAATGGTTCTTATGATACCACATTAAGACATTGGCACCAGAGATTCACTAGTGCATTTCAGTGATTCTAGTCAACATATATGAACCTTTTTACTAAATTAGATTTTTACTAAATTAGATTTTTATGAAAATTTTTAGTTTGAAAATGACACAATAAAAAATCGTTTTGTAGCTGTCAAGAACTTTTCTTCCCATTAATGGCTAAATAACAAGTGTAGACGATTCCTTGACAATGTGACCAAAAAGTCACCAAACTTGTCGACAAAAGTGATGACTTAGAGACACTTAGCTCCTGTCATCCTTCAGGGTATTAACATTAAAACACTTAAATATAAATCCATGAACAGTAAATGCGTATGAGTGTGTGTGTATATGAAAGAAGCTGTAGCATGTCAAAACGGAAGTCATTCTTAAATCGTGATTGTACTATTATGTGTCTTTAAAAGAAAAATACTTTTACAATTTTGTATCAAGTAAACAATATCATTTTCACTACGTTATTTTCTTTTAAAATCTCAGAATGAGAAACAAAAACTTTCTTACGCCAGAACAAACAAAGAAAATGCTAAAGAAAAACAATGACAAAAGTTAAGAGACGACATAGAAAAAAAAATAAATATTTTAGAAGTATTAAAGGATTTTGGGAATGTAACCATTTATTCCATATCGAAATCTTTAACCGAAAAAGTGTGGAAACTTAAAAAGATTTTTGTGTATTAAAATTAGAAATCGAATGGTATTTTTCTATAAGTTTTGTAATATACTTTTGTATTAAAGTCTTACTCATACTTTCTAATAGATATCTTATTTATATTATTTCTTTTTTTTGTAGGGAAATAAAATTTCAAAGTTTGTTTTCTGTTCAAACAAATGTAAAAACTTTTTGCCAGCCAAATATATTCGTACATACATGTAGCATTTTTTTATGAGTTGAGTAAAATAATAGCAATACGTAGAATAAGAATTAACATTTTAGAATATATGTAAGTGCAAGGAATTTGAATGTAAAAATAGCAATTTTGAAAATTAAATACGTTTTTTATTTTTATGCACACTGGGTTGTTTTAAATATGAATCAATGCGAAAACGCGCTGTTATATATTTATTATATTTGGTCAATTCACAACCTGTTGCATGTGTTGTAGATCCTATAAATGTTGTTGGTACTTTCCAAATAAAAATTTGTTTAGAAACATGTTTATGAGGAAATTACCAACAACATTTTTACGATCTACAACTCTTACAACGGCTTGTGAATTGAGAAATTGTTTTTATTTAAATCGAATAAAAGTTATTAAAGAAGTTTTACAAAATAGCACCAACAAACAGAAATATTTATCTTACCCCATGACACATTACATAATCCTTTAAAAAATTTGTAATTGGAATAAATAAATTTGTCTTGGTACTACTTACCTTTTGTAGAAATTGCCATTAATATAATCCATATTAGCTGTGATGTACAATATGCAACTCGCATTTTGTTATTAATTTTATTAATGTCACTCTCTTATGTCCTAATTAATTTAACAACATCTACCTGGAAAGAAACAAAAAACAAGACTTCATATTTAAAAATTCTGCGAATAACGATAGAAATATTTGAACTTGTTTCTTAAATTATTATAAGATTTGTAAATCGTCAGCGTATATCAATCTAGGCGCACGGTAGTGCGCCAGGCCAAGTTCCGGCCACACTGTGGGTATATTTACACTTTGCTCCATTTAATCATGAAATAATGAAACTTGAAGCATAAGGTCCCCCTACAGTGGTAAGAAACCTCATAGATGAAATTTTGAAAGTTCTACCGTAAAAGCTGTCCGAGATATAAAGGTATAAAAAGTGCATATTTTAGAACATATTCACTAGCTCACTCACTGATTCATCAATATTATTGGGCACTTCCACTATAGCTAGGGTTGCCATTTCCATTTTGTGAAAAAGAGGACATCAACCACAGAAAACGAGGACATTTGGCCCAAAAAAGAGGACAATATTTATATAAAAAAATTAATTCAAGTCTCGGGTCACACTATATAGGGTTTCTTTCAGAAAGTCTTGCTTTGAAATTCTCTTGTGTTTTGTATTTCTTACTTGTCAACCTGATGTTGCCTGCAGCTTAATTTTACATTTTCTTTTAGTTTTTATTAAAAAAAGTTTCATTGTGTAGGCATGAATGAAAGTTTAAAAGAGAATTAAAGAAAATTTCAGAAAGAAAACTTTCATTTGTGAACCGAGACTAACAAAAAGCACTTGGCAATCAAAATAAGTGGTGCCATGTCATTTGAAATAAAAGTTCTCAACAATTCAAAAATTTCAATGTAAGAATTTACACGATGAAATATTTTATGAAACTAATTGCATGAAATGTTGTTCTGTTGGCAAGAGCAGCGTTTCCAGTTAGCGCCAATTCACATATTACGCAACACTATTTTCGGAGGTTTTTATTTGTAGCGCGTTAAGCATTGTCTATATGTAGGCAAATAAAATAGATTCATATCCACGATAAATTTTTTGTTGTGATTTCTAAGCCTACTACGCTTATTTTATTGTGGTTTTTAAAAACCATTTGTAAATTCTCAAATGATTTTTGAAAGTTTGCCCGCAACAAATAAATACATATTTCTTTACCATTAATTACTTTTATCGAAAAATTTTTTGTACACATATTATTTCAATCACATTTTAAACAGACCACTAAAGAAATCGGATTATTGCTGAAAATTTCATTATTTTAAATTGGAACTTTCAAAATATCAGAATCAAATACAAGTTAACAACTCCGAACTGGATATAGGTAAAATTAGTGTTTTCGGATTTCTGTGTATTCGTTTGCTACTTTGAACTAGTGTCTAGTTCTGATAACTTTATATGTGATTATCCTAATGAAAAGTGACCGTATCTTCCGGATGCTGAAATTGAGTTAGCTAAATTTCCTAAAACTATGAAAATAATGTCGTGTTTTACCGACCGCGAAATTCCAAAAACATACTGAGATATGAATTTTAAAATATTATACATAAATGTAAAAAATATAGTTTTTTGTAAATGAGCTTTAAGCTTTGGCAATATAGTGGAAGAAGAAGGTAGATGTTGGTAAAAATCTCTTTTTAAGTCATTTTGAAGGCCCTTTTAAAGTGGGGGAACATGTCTCAGCAGTGATATCAACCATAATTTCAAAAGCTACAAAATTTACACAAGGTGCTATTATTGACTCTACTGAAAATTCGTGCTGGGAAGATAAGGTCCATTTTCATCAGCATCATCACATATTATAACAAACTTCAACCTCTATATATGAAAACATTAGAAAAATAGTGCACCACTTCTAGTTCTATTATGATATAATTGATTATATTTAAACACTTTTACCAAAAATCATTTTTTTATAAAAAGGGAAACAAGCAAATAATCTTTTATAGAAAAAAGATTTCTTGTTAAAAACTTTTGTTTAAAAATAGTTTCTTGCGAACTCCCAAATGACAACCATTGATAGATAAATTGCTTTATGTTTGCGTGTCTCAAATTACTAATTTTTCTTCATATGTTTGTAAAAGTACAAAGCACAGCCGATCTATACAAATTAATCAAATCTTTAGGACCTTTTGGAATGAAAAATCTAAAATTGGGAATAAGGCATAAAAAAACTGGCCAAGAGGTGTAGAGAAATATACGGGATAGGAATAATTGTCAAGAAAATTTCATGGAAATTTCAATGTATAAACAGACGATGAAATAAGTAGCAACTTTAAAAGAGAAAGGAAAACATTTTTAATAAAAAAATATCTGGAGAAAGTTGTGAAAAGTAGTACAACCCCGGACAGTTGTTAAAAAAGAAGCAGGACTACCCCGGATGCCCTAAAAAAATAACAGTGTCCGGGGAAAAGAGGACGGATGGCAACCCTAACTATAGGTAGAGAGCTGAAATTTGGTATACAAGTAGGTCTTGGTGAACAATTAACCAGAAAAATCTAAAAACGGGCACTTTTCTCCTGGGGGACTACGGTGCCCCTTCTTTGTATGGGGCATTTCCAGTATAGCTAGAAAACTGAAATTTGATACACAGGTAAGCCCTCATGAGCAATTAATGGAAAAAATTGCAAACGATCACTTTTCATCTGGGGGGCTATGCTATCCCTTCTTTGTATGGGGCACTTCCAGTACAACTAGAAAGATGGTACACAGGTAGGTATTGTTGAGCAAACAACCAGAAAAATCTGAAAGCGGGGTGTTTTTATACGGGGGGACTACGGCGCGCCTCATTTATATGGGACACTTCCACTATAGCTAGAAGGCTGAAATTTGGTGTACAGGTAGGTCTTGATGGGAAAGCACTAAGAAAAATGGGAAAATTAAAATTTTTCATCTAGGGCTTATTGTATGAGGCACTTATTGTATCAAATAAAAGCTTAGAAAAAGAACTGAGATCCGCATAAAAACATAAATGTGAAATAACGCCAAGTTCCTATCCAAAAATTTCGCCCGTAAAAAGTACTGAGATCAAAATAAGGACCAAGTTCTGGATAGATACAATACCATCTCATTTCTAGGCAACCAGATCGTGTGCTAGGCGGCCAAAAAGGATGGGCCTAGTGAATTAAAAAATTTACTATATTGATTTTCTATAATAGAGTACCTTGGAGGAGAATAAATTGATGAAATCACCAGGCTTTGATGAACAGCTTCAATGCAGATGTTAATTGCTTGCAGATAGTCTTCACAATGATCACCCATTCAGTACTGTTATAGTCGCGATTTTATAAGTATGGCTGAGCCACCACAAGTTCTACCTTGGGAGGTCCTTTGTGTCGTAGCGGGTATATCCCTTGATTGTAAAAAAGCTTCTAGCCATCAAATGCGTCTCAGAGATAAGCATAACATCAATCTGTTTATCCATCATGATGTATTCGAGTTCGTTTTTATGTTGGCGGATGCCATTTGTGTTCCAGAAACAGATTTTTAAGTTCATGGTTTATTTAATGCAACCTGTAATAATGTAGACTGCATTTTCAACCCTTCCTGCATCATGCAAGTCATGTTGGTTGTAAAAAAATTTACAGTTTTTTATTAAATTTTCTATTGAAGCCTCAATTCTATCAAAATTGAAACCAGTGTTTTCGTTGGCAAGAGGCCGTTTTTGAGCTGTAGGCGGGTTAGGCTTCAAAGCATTAGCGTATGAGAACTAACTGTTCGGTATGTTTTGCGCTATGGCCTGGTCAGCCTTAACCCTTATGTGCGCGGCAAAAAACACCCTATAATGCGCTGCAAGGTACCCCGGTACCTATATAAAAGTTACGTAGAAAACAAGAATTTCCGCACTAAATAATAAATATGGGATTGGGAATATATATCTGTAGCCAATCTCATATATATTTTACTACGTTTTAATCTGATATTTAGAGCGAAAGTGCTTGTTTTCAACGTAAATTTTGTATAGGTACCCGGGTACCTTGCGGCGCAATAGAAGGTGTTTTTTGTCGTGCACATAAATTTTGCTTAATTTGATTAGAAATTTCTACGTCTAACACGTTTATATATACTTTTATTTATTTATGCAGAGCTACTAACAACAAATATATGTACTTGCAATGACCTCATTCCCATATAAAACACGTACAGGTACCCGGGTACCTTGGTGCGTATTTAAGGGTGTTAAGAGTAAATTGATCTCTCACGCATATTACAAAATTTTGTTAGCTGTACGGCTGCAAAAATAGAAACTTTTCTGAAAGTTAGTAGTTCTCAAAAATTTTCAGATATGCAGATTAATAATTTTAATGAAAAAATTTTTCTTGAATAATTGGTATAATTGGTATTGTTTGAGTAAAAAGCTACAAAATGATTTGACTTAATATATCGCTAGCCCATTGGGAACACGTCCATCCATCATCCTCTCCAATCCACATCAAACTATTTTGCCATATATTCTCAGTTTTATAGTGCTGAAAATATTGATGATTTTTAGCGTTTCAAAAAGCGCTGTACTTGCCATACAAAAATCAGCACCGATATCAGCAGGTTTCTAGGGGTTAATATAACAAATATTAGCAGCAAATAGTGAAATGTGAAATATATACATACATATATACGAATATAGTAACATATTTATGTACATATTGATATCATATATAATAAGAAATCAATATTGTCTGCATCTGTAGCTGTATATCCATTTAGATTTAGAAGCACGTGAGTATGTTTGCACTACCCTGCAGACAAAGTAACTGGTATGTAGTTGGAACTATACTAGTTGCTTTTTGTTTCAGACTATTTACCTATCTATCCTTTTTTCATACACCGAACTATCGATTTTAACATTAGGTTGTCATAGGAGACCAACTAGTTCATTTGTATACAGTTATATCCCAGTTAGAGTCCTAGTTATGTAAAAAAGCTTTGGCTCAACTGGGGTACGAACACACATTCCTCATACTTTAAGGCAAGTACTCTACCCACTGAGCCACATTCTACTTATTATTTTAAGAGCTAAAAAAATGTTTTATATAAAATCGTATAACTGAAAATTTTGTGCCTTTTGGGCTAGTATCGTTACTAGTCTCGATACAACTAGTAATATTATTGTCCTTTTTTTACTAGCATCGTTACTAGTCTCGATACAACTAGTAAAATGATTGTTCTTTTTTACCAGTAAAGTTACTAGTTTTGTTACAACTGGTAATATGACTGTCGTTTTTTGACTACTATCATTACAAAAAGTAATATGACTGTCACAAAGCGTTACTAGTTGTAGCTTTCGTTGCTGGGTAGTAAAAGTAGAACGCTTGCACATATTTGCTTTCTAAGGTTGGACGTTAGATACACAAAAGAAAAGTTTGTATGTATTAATATTTGTTGAATATAAAAATCCTATAAATATTACAGTGGTGTATTAGATCCTGTAAAGGTTTAGTTAAATCTACATAGCGATGAAACAAAAAGTGTATATCTCTTATTTTGTATTGTTGTAACTTTGCGCATTTATCATCTAAATCTACACCCACTGAAATAAGTGTGTTAATAAAAACAAACTATTTAGAAATGAATAATTTCGTATGGCAGTTCAAGACCCAAAGATTAAATTGCCTTTTATATAAATATGTCCAGGGAAAATATTGAGAGCTATGATATTATGTAGCAGTTTCTTAATGAGTAACAAAGTATACAATGAAGCTATTTATCCTATTATTCCCTTAGGATTCTCGAAACTAATCTAAACTTTCAATTTTACCCAATAGCATTATGATATCAGAGGTATAAACCATTGCGTACACCACAAATTTCTCAACATTCCATAGATTTTCCCAGTAGTGATACTGACATTGTTGCTCCAGAGCAAAAGTTTGTTTGAAGTTACTCCAAGATTTTTAACTTTATCTACTATATCGATCCTTGCTTGTTCCAGCACAATTTTAGGAATATGAGGTAAATTATGTCGTTTCTTCGAAACAACCATAAGTTTAGACTTTTAGGGTTAAGACGTAGTCCATTAGTTACAGCCCAAGCTCTATCATTTCGGTACAACTCGGCTTAACTCCACCTTACTTGACGCAAAACTACCATGAAACACAGACTGCGATCTTCCTGTTAAATATGAATACATTAGCTTAGTGGCAGAGTAGTAGAAAATTTGAAAATTTGTTGTAGTTTCAGTGCTAGAATATCAGCGTTCACGGTGTCAAAAGCTTTGGAATGATCCAAAAGAATTAAAAAAGCTATTTTATTATCATCTAGTTGAGATCTTAAACATTCTGTGACGTCAATGAGTGCAGACACACACCTGTTATGTTGTCGAAATCCAGATTGTCGTGGCGTGAGCAAGCTGTTACATTGTATAAATTCACTTATTTGATTGTACATTAAACGCTCCAATACTTTGGACAAATGAGGTAGTATAGCAATAGGGCGAAATTCATTTCCGAATTTAGGAACTGGAATAACTTTTGCATTTTTTTCCATTGAGAAGGATATATTTATTTAGTTAAAATACAATCAAACAAATAAGTTATGTAAGGCAATATGTAAGGAAAAATGATTTTAAAAATTTTTGGATGGACGCCATTGCTGCTCGTTACATTGGTTTTAATACTGGGGAAACTTTTATAAACTTCGGCATCAGAATTTAATCGAAATTCAATGTGATAATCAGTTTCCTGGTAGTTACTGTAATGAGCAATATTGGTATTAGATTGGGGAAGATCTGTAAATTTAAAATTTAATTTCTTAACATCTAAGTCGTTGGTATAGTTTTGAGGTTTGCCAGTTATACCAATGTTTCGAATTTCATTCCATCTAGCCCTACTATCAATGCAATTTATAAACTTGAATTCATAATAACCAGATTTCGCAGTTCGGATGCTCGTATTAACCCAATTTCTTAAAGATTTGAATGACAAATACAGTTCCGGCGTTTTAAAACGTTTCCATCGTTCATAATCGGTATTACAATACATATATATATATATATATATATATATATATATATATATATATATATATATATATATATATATATATATATATATATATATATATATATATATATATATATATATATATATATATATATATATATATATATATATATATATATATATATATATATATATATATATATATATATATATATATATATATATATATATATATATATATATATATATATATATATATATATATATATATATATATATATATATATATATATATATATATATATATATATATATATATATATATATATATATATATATATATATATATATATATATATATATATATATTTTGTTTACGGCTAAGTATTTTTTTTCTTACGAAGGACTTTCTATCTTAAGCAATACCTTTTAATTACAGCACCATGTTAAAAACGTATTATTTTTGCATGCTTTATTTATCGTACATTATTTTTTTAGTGTATAATTCCATTCTTCTAACAATAAATCAGTATACATGCCCAAAAAGCAAAAACAGGATTTATTATTTGTATGCATAATATGCAAAAACTAGGTAAGTAAGATACAACATAAAAAATTGTTATTTATGAGTCTTTATACAAAAATCTGAAGAAATCAAGTCCTATAAAAGCATTGTAAAAATGTTCATATATATATATGGGCATTTCCACCGGAAAGTCCACTGTCTGTCACGTTCGACAACAAGAAAGTAAGCTTGTTTTTCAGAACCATGTGGTTAAATTTTTCCTAAAATTTTACTGACTGTAGAGCTACTTACGGACTACACAAACATGCAAAGAAGTATAAAAAAACTTACGTTACTTTAAAAAAATCAACATAATTGCTTGGGGTCGAACGTGACGGAAAGTAAACTTTCCTGTGGAAATACCCATATACATATGTACGTACATACTAGAACATACTATAAAATTTTTTCATTGTTTCACTTGTTGTACAATATCTATATTATCCTTGATTTCTTAATTCCAATTGTATTTGCATTTAAAATGACCCGGAGATGTATTAACAAAATCCAAAGCATGATTACCTTAGGAATTTATCAATAAAGCTCTTCAACAATGAATGCAACAATTTTTCTTTAACCAAACGCACCTGTGACAATGTTCCATAATAGCTTCATGCAACATTATATTTACTTATGTTATGTAATCGTAGTATATACATACTT
Organism: Panzeria rudis; assembly: GCA_956483635.1. Taxonomy (NCBI): domain Eukaryota; kingdom Metazoa; phylum Arthropoda; class Insecta; order Diptera; family Tachinidae; genus Panzeria; species Panzeria rudis. The sequence continues at coordinate 604,695 of OY101449.1, forward strand.
AAATGTCTTCAAATACTATTGGTGGTGATTATGGTAAAAGTTATTACAATTACATTGTAGTAGTTTTTATTATTATTTTTGTTTTCAATGCATTTCAGTTTGAGTCTCTTTAAGCTTCTTTTTTTACTTCTATGGAGAATGTGCATGTTACTTTAACCAGAGAGACAATAAACATAAAAGGATTTGGGATTTTATATTTTTATTTTTATTTTACAATTTTCCCCTCTTAACAAATTTACAAAATCCTGTTAAATATCCTTTTCATTTAACTCATACGCATACATGAATACATACATACATAAATACGTATGTATTTACTATAATTAAAATTTGTAAAGAGAAAATCCTGTAAAATTGTTGTTGAAGTCAGGAGATGTCTTTTAAATTAAAGCTTAATTTTTGTAATGAAGGTCTTGTAAAAGTTTAACATGGATATTTTTGTTTCTCTGTCAAGGTTTTTTCAATCCGATTATTGGAGAAGCTACATACATATTCTACACTACTTGGTATGGATGTGCTAAACTCAAAAAAGAATGTCACATGTACCAATAGAGGCGTAAGCTGGGGAAGACCTCTATTACGCAGACGATATTTGCCTTCTTTCTCACAGATACTATGACATGCAAGACAAGCTCTGTGCGATAGAGGAAATGTGGGACTAAAAATTAATCTTATAAAGACCAAAACATTGTGCATAAATGCAACAACTACTCAGCCGTTCCTTCTACGGCACCAACCTGTAGAAGATGTTATTTTTATTTTCTTCTTTTTGTTACTTTCTTTTCTTCTTTTTGTTACTTTTGCTCATCCCAGGATGTGAAATCCAGATTGGACAAGGCGAGGCGAGCTTTTGCTATGTTAAGTCCTCTATGGCGATGCACCCAGCTATCTACCAACACCAAACTCAGAATCTTTAATTCCAACTGAATCCAGTGAATCTTGGAATACTGCACCCAAACACATCAGTAGCATCCATGTGTTTGCAAACAGATGTCTCTGTAGAATCCTACGTATATTCTGCCCTGAAAGAATAAGTAACATCAACGTCTGGCATACCAGCCACTAAATGCCAGTTGGAGATACGTAGACGTAAATGGCGCTGGATTGGCCATACGATTAGTGCCTTTTCACACTCCTCTTTTTTAGCCTGCCTTTTTTTGACAATTTTCTTTTAAAACCCCTACTAAAAGTCACACACATTTACATTACAGAGACTTTTTAGGGTTCCGTTACACCAAAAGTGTAAGAAACCCTATTGTTTTCGCTACGCTGTCTGTCTGTCTGCCACAGGCTGTTTTCTCGGGAACCGTAAGAGCTACGGACCTGAAATTTTTACATATTATGTAGAACTTTGGCCGCTACAACAACAAATATATGACAATTAAAAATTAAAGGGTGTTCTAAAGCGAACAACGAAAAATGTTGAAATACTAATGTAATGTTTTCTCGGGAACCGTAAGAGCTACGGACCTGAAATTTTCACAGAATATGTAAAACTTTGACTGATACAACAACAAATATATGACAGCTAAAAATTAAAGGGTGTTGTAAAGGCGAGCAACGAAAAATGTTGAAATACTAATGTAATATGCAGACACTTATAATGGGTGATTTTATAAGAACTATCGGAAAGTAAAAAAGAAAAAAACACATAAAATTCAGAAAAATGCATGAAATATTTATTTGGATCGATAGTTGGGTCGATATAATTTAATGTTTGAAGATTATTTCATGCAAATGTTGGCCGCGGCTGCGCCTCAAATGGTCCATCCGCTTAGTCCAATTTTGGCATACTCTTTCCAACATTTCGGCCGGTATCTCACGAATAATGTTGGCAATGTTGGCTTCCAGTGCGTCAATCGAAGCGGGCTTGTCGCTATAGACATTAGCCTTAACATAGCCCCACAAAAAATAGTCTAGAGGCGTTAAATCGCACGATCTGGGCGGCCAATTGACTGGTCCCAAGCGTGAAATAAACTGTTCACCGAACTCGCCTCTCAATTGGTCCATTGTTTCGCGTGCTGTGTGGCATGTGGCACCGTCTTGTTGAAATCACATGTCATGCAAGTCAAGCTCTTCCATTTTGGGCAGAAAAAAGTTTGTTATCATCGCACGGTAGCGCTCACCATTCACAGTAACGTTGTGATTCGCATCATCTTTGAAGAAATACGGCCCAATGATGCCGCCAGCCCATAATCCGCACCAAACGGTTTTTTTGTGGATGCATTGGTAGCTCTTGCAATGCTTCTGGCTGCTCTTCACTCCAAATACGGCAGTTTTGCTTGTTCACGTATCCATTCAACCAGAAATGAGCCTCGTCGCTGAACACAATTCTTCGATAAAAAAGTGGATCTTCATCTAACTTAACAGAGCACGCATTTTGGTAATAAAATTCAATAATTTGCAAGCGTTGTTCGTTTGTAAGACGATTCATGATTAAATTATAGACCAAACTGAAGATGTTTGACAGTGACACAAGATACAAAACGTGCGTGAGCTGTCAAAACTAGTGTTGCCAAAAAGATAATAGCAAAAAAATCACTCGTTATATAGACACATTAAATTTTCAAAGTTTAAAATTTGATATTTAAAACAATAAAAATTAAAGGGTATTCTATCAGTTAATGTAATTTTGACTATGTAATTTAGACAATTTGCTGTATCTTGGAAACCGTAAGAGGTAAAATCTGGAAATGTTAAAAAACGCTAATACTAAAAAAATCCTAAATTAAAAATATGTCAAAGCGCTTAAAGAAAAAAAGCACCGAAATTAAAAAAAATCACTAAAAATGCAAAATATCGCCAAAACTAAAAAGATCGCCAAAAAAACTAAAAAAAAACGCCAAAAACCGAAAGAATTCGTCAAAACGAAAAAAAAGCACTACAACATAAAAAATCGCTAAAACTGAAAATATCATCAAAAAACGAAAAAAATCGCCACAAATGAAAAAAATCATCAAAACGAAAAAAGCGCCAAACCGAAAAAAGTGTTCAAACAAAAAAATCGCTAAAACTAAACAAATCACAAAACATCGAAAAAAAATCCCCAAACCCGAAAAAACGTCAAAACTGAAAAAAAGCGCCAACGCTAAAACAAATCGCTAAAACTAAAAATATCGTCAAAAAGCGAAAAAAAACGTTAAAACAAAAAAGCGCTAGAACAAACAAAACGTCAAAACTAAAAAATTGGCAAAAACAGCAAAAAATTGCAAAAAAAACCAAACGTTGAGAAAAGAGCTAAAAAGGATAAACGAGAATATTACACCAATATTGCACTGCAAGTGGAAAGAGCTGCTTTTCACAACGATCTACGCGGTGTATATAAGGCCGTTAACAACCTCGCAAATATCAAGCCACCTTTAAAAGATAATGATGGCAATATTCTTGCAACTGAAGAACAATTAAACCAGTGGAAATTTTTCTTCGAAAAACAATCCGAATCACCCGCGGCTGAAGTTCAATACCTCATAAGCAACATACCACAAAGTGTATGCTCTAGTATTTCAACCGAACCACCATCTTTAGAAGAAATTCTGGCACCTATTCAAAAGCTGATCAGATATGGAGCTGACATTCTCGCTGCCGCATTACACCCAGTTTTCCAGAAGATCTGGATAAACAATAAGATCGAGCGTATTTAGACCTTATAGATCGTATGTAGATCATATAAACACTCTACGTATAATTATTGTGCAGTCCGTAGAATGGCGCTCCCCTCTGTTTTTGGACTTTGAGCGGGCATTTGATACCATCCATAGAAATTCCATAGGGCAATCATTGATATAATCTGCGAACTATATTCGAATGCTGAGTGCACAGTCCGCTTCAAAGGTAAGAATATCGACAAATTCTACATTCAGCAAGGTGTTAGACAGGGACGCGTTTTATCACCACTGTTATTTATCGTAGTATTGGATAATATTCTTTCAAGAGCAGACGCCGATGTGCCAGAAAGTATACAATGGCGACCACATCAGACATTATGTGACTTGGACTATGCAGACGATATTTGCTTTCTGTTGCAAACTGGAAAAACTTATTGGAAATGCCACCAAGGTTGGTCTACGCGTGAAAATGAAGAAAACCAAGTTAATGCGCATTGGAACAACAAACCAATCAACGAGCAAACTATCATAGAGGATGTAAAGCAATTTTCATATCTTGGTAGCGTAGTAACAAAATACGGTGGAGCAAATAATGATGTACTGGCACAAATTAATAAAGCCACACACATGTACTACAAACTAAATAGGGTTTGTTCAGACCGGAATATATCACAACGAACAAAACTACACATTTTCCATACGAGCACAAAACCGGTTTTATTGTACGGCTCTGAAACTTCGAAAGTGACGGACGTCATATGCAGCAAACTCCAGGTATTCATCAATAAATTCCTTCGACGAATATACCGTATATACTCCCCTTCCACGGTCTCAAATGTGGGCTTGCTAAGAATCTGGACTATGTCCACTGCTGTCTGAGTATTTGTATTTTATATCCTAATTATTATATATGTATGTACATGTAGAAAAGATTACGTAACGAATAAAAAAAATTGCTTATGAAAAAAAAATATTGTTTATATTTTGTCAACATCAAAAAGAATATTATTTAAGCTTTGCTATATAAATCCTAGTGGACTATAAATTCAAACCCCTATACAGCGTTTAAATAAGTTAAAGCGCCTGATAAGCTGCGAAGAAGTAAATAAGTAAAGAAAATTGTGTAACTTTATGAATTAGCGCACCATTCTAGAGTTTTCTGCCATCTATAAGTAAAAATTTGTTATACCCTCCCCAAGCACTTAAAAAAATCGAGAAAAAGTTTCACCCTCAAATAAAAAATTATATAAAATACCAAAAATATAGCATCGAGTATCTAGACCATAAAAAGAACTAAAAACCACAAAATTTTCCACTTAAAATACGCGTTAAAGAGAACTTACAAATAAGAAATACAAATGCGAGTGTTACACAAATTCATAGCAGTGAATATAAAAAAATAAAAATAAACAAACTAAAAAGTATTTTTTATGCTGAAAAGCACAACAGCAATGCCAAAGTGATGATATTTTCTTAAGCTTGAATTAAGCTATTCAGAGCTATTCAGGAATTGTAAAATTTTTATTACAAATTTCCGCCAAATCTAACAATTTTAGTTATTTTTTCTCCAACATTTATTTGATTAGCATTTCCAACACTTGAATTTTTTCTTGATTAATTGCTTTTTGGAAAATGCCACATTTTTATTTGCAGATATTTAAATTTACTTTGTTAACAAATATTCCTTTTGGTATGTGATGTGGTTACTTAAAATTTCTTTTGCAAGAAAACAAAGGAATTAAGTTTTGTTTTGCACAATTTTTTAAATTAAATGCATTTACTTTTTAATTTGGGTTTTGCACACTGTTTCAAGTTTTCTTTTAGAAAACTATTTATATGAAGATATGGAGAATTTAGCGTCGCATCAAGGCAGAGATGAATAAAACTAATAGTAAAACAATCATTTTTAAAACAGCCTTTTATTGAAATGCTCTAACTCAGTACGGGCGGGGCACTGCCCACTTTTCTATGTTGTATTTTAGTTTAAAAATATTGTTTGTATTATATGGGCATGGTACATTTTTTGCATCATAATTTTGTATTGTGGCGGTATCTTAAACTATGTACAAAGTTTGCTAAGAGATGTTTTTATTAGATGCATAGGACTTTGAATTCAAATGAAGCTAAGAAAAATATTTTTATAGATAGATAATTAAATAACATTAATGATTGGATATGATATGGGGTATGTGGCCACCACGGCTGGCGCGTAAATGGCGCAATGTGGAACTCCAATTTTCACACACTTTTCGCAGGATTTGCGGCCACATTTTGCCAATAACTCGTCGAATGTTGATTTCCAACGTGTTCAGTTGTCTTGGTTTGTCAGCGTAGATGAATTACTTTATAAATAATCCAATGATGATAAATCACACGATCTTTGTAGCCGATTAATAGAAAAATGTATGCAAAATCATTCCTGCGGGGTTAAACACATGACAATTTTCAGAGAAACTTTTCGCCGAAAAAAAATTTCTTTTCTCAAAAAATGTTAAAAGACGTTCCTGAAATTAGCATAAAAAAATTCCAACGTTTAAGTTTCCGGTAATTAATGAGTTAATGTTTTTTCAAGTCTTTGCTATTTGCAAGTGTTGCTCTACCGTGAGTCTATTCATTATAAAATGTCAAACCATACTAGCCACAATGCAACTGTGTTGTTAAGCAAAGCAGTACTGCCCACTCAAAGATGAATACGTCTAAAAAAACACGTTGTATAAGTAATTGTAAAAAGAGATTGGCCCTGAACGCTTTTTTACTCATGGTCTTGTATTGACACGGGAACCCGATGTGTGTGCAAAGTTTTATAAGAGTCGGTATAGTAGAACCAAGGTAGATTGAACAGGTACCACTACAAGAACAGCTGTTTTAGTAAATTTGAGAATGTGTGCGTCACACAGACAATAGATTTTGACACATGTCTGGGATTTTTCTATCAACAACGGGCATGTGTTTGTAAATTTGAGAGAGCTTATGAATGGGTGCGACTCACAGATAATGGATTTGACATATTTCTGGGGTATTTGTACCCAACAAAATACATGTGTTTTTTGGTGTTGTATTTGTTTTAGTTATGGTGGTACCTGTAATGAATATGCCTTGAGTAGAACTACTACAAAAAGCTGTCGCAAGATTTTCCCTTAACAAACAAACTAACATCGCAATTTAAATAAAAGGTTTTAAAAATGAAAATGGTTATACGTAAAATTCTAAGCAACTTTGCTTTACCCTGCGTTTAGACATGTAAGTACTTGCATGCAAGTTCTGTGTACGTATTATCAACGAAAAAGCAATTTGTATTCGTTTCTCTGTCTTTCTCATAGCTGAACCAAAAGTGTGTTAGTAGAAAAGTTTAAGTGTATTGAGTTTTTCGAACTTGCACTTGCATGTGTAAAGGCCAGGTTAGAAACCATGGAACTAAAATGGATTTCATGCTTGTTAGTGACCAGTAATTGGGCCCGACCACTTAAAAGGCAGTTTCAAGCAGTTTTGTTAATTAATCCTATATTAAACGCGTCATAGTTTGGGAACCACTAATAGTCGTCTAAATTTTTGATCGAATGTTATTTGTATACGACTAAGCTGCCATACCAAGTTTTATTTCATCCAGATGGGTTGGGCCCCAATTACTAGTTGACTTTAGGTGCACTACAAAAGTCATTACAACATATTTTGGAATTTCACCAATCCCGAAATCTATTTTACACCCATCGTTTTAAGTCAAAATTGCTTAGAACTCTTCGTAAAATTTATATATGCATACATATATATATATATATATATATATATATATATATATATATATATATATATATATATATATATATATATATATATATATATATATATATATATATATATATATATATATATATATATATATATATATATATATATATATATATATATATATATATATATATATATATATATATATATATATATATATATATATATATATATATATATATATATATATATATATATATATATATATATATATATATATATATATATATATATATATATATATATATATATATATATATATATATATATATATATATATATATATATATATATATATATATATATATATATATATATATATATATATATATATATATATATATATATATATATATATATATATATATATATATATATATATATATATATATATATATATATATATATATATATATATATATATATATATATATATATATATATATATATATATATATATATATATATACTCGTATATACATCTATTTTAAAACTCGAATTTGTTATGTTTTAGTGAAAACTGTCTTAATAAAAACAATACAAATGTCACACTGAAATCCTGACTTTTATGTATTCTTTGGATGCTTCTCTAAATAGATTTTATTTAGAACCCAAATAAAGCTCACGACTCACGAGCACTCATCAATACACGCCAAAAATACTTTGGAAACTCTGATAAAAATAATGATAAAAATAACAGATTTTGCATTTGAAAATAGTAATAAAAACAAGTTTTTAATTTCTGTACAAGGTCAGTAGATGTTCTATGTATACATAGATGGATGTTATTTAAGCTATGAAAAATATCGAAGTAGTGGATAGATCTAACTAGAGAGCGATTAAAAAATTTTGCTTTATCTTCTGGTTTTATATATCCATTTTCTTTAGCTCTATTTCAAACGTGATGTGGTAGCTCTAATATTTAAAAATTTGGTAGGTATTGATCAAGAAGTAGAAAACCCTGAGGTATACTTTGAAATTTTCACACAATGATATAATGGTAGAAGAGTCCACTTATTACGTTTTTGGCATTTTAGCTTTCCACTACAGCGCCTTCCTAGGTACACTCCCGGGTATACCCGGTAAAATACGTATGTTTTAAAAGGTCTACAGTTTTAAATCAAAAGAATACAGAAAAAGTATTTATGAAAATGAGTTCACTCCGTGTTCGCCGTTGTCGAAAGAACTAAAATTTAATTGAGGGGCTTAAAAGCAAAGGGATACAAGTGCAAAAAACAAAATTCTGAGTAATTAAGCTTCAAAGTTTTTTGTTCCTATGCATTTCATGTCTATTATTTTTGGTTTCTAATACATAGCGTTTTTTGAGATCATCCTACGGGTCTGATTTTTTTATAGTGGTAGATATTAGTATTATGTGTTGATTTTTGCGTATAACTCAATTTCCCCAGTTTTGATACCTGTACCTCTTTGCTTTTAACCCCCTCAGTTTAAGGAACCAATGTTTGATTATAATTTGGGACATGTAATCGCTACGGCCACGTAAATGGCGTGATCTACACATGATACATATATACATATATGTATAAATGACATTATGCAGAATTGTTCTAACGCCTCCAACACGTCGCCTGGTGAAACATTGAATCGAAAATATTGATAGTTACAAAGATTCAAGCCTGTCAATTTTAACGTAAGTATATGACACCAAGCTTTTTTGTGACCGCAAAAATAACTCAAGTGACATAAAAAAGGAGTTCGCCCTAGAATTAGCGAAATAAACAAATTAATTATTATAAAGGGCAAGCAATATATAATCGTCATAGCTCGAAATTTTTATTTTTGAGCTAATAGTGCGGAATTATTCGCTATATCGCTCTTCATATTGTGTAAAAATTTCATATATGTAAATATCTTGTGTGTTCAACTCTTGAGAGAAGAATGAAATTTTCTTCCTCTAGTAAGTTGTGTGTAAATTGAAAACTTTTAACTCGTTTTCTGTAAAACTAGGTTTTTAAGTTATATATAAGTTAACTCCTGGTTTAAAGTCCTCGCATATTCATCAACGGTGGTATTGCAGCTAAACACTTATTTTTTATAGCCGGTAAACCAGTGCACCGGTTAATAATACATTATTTGAAAAATTTATCTTTTACTTTGTTGTGTTATATTTTTATGGTTTAATAAAAAAAATTAATAATTTTTTTATTTTTTGTGCAGCATTTCACGTGAAAATCAGCTTTACTCTTTTAAATTTTAATTTTTCTAAAAAAAAATATGACAACGGTGAGTGTCATAGATATAATGGTATCTAAATAATGAAATAAATTCTTATTATTACCTTAATTAAATAAGGTTTCCTCGATTTTGTAGTTCCACTTTTATTATCTCTATTCGGAATGACATTTAAGCAAACAATTTAATTTAAATCATTTTACTTTCAACGCAAATTTTATTCTGGACGGCTCTGCAAGTTGCAATTGTAAACTTATTTGAATTATGTTACCGGCACGTAATCACATTATTAAACATTTAAAGAGTTATAGAAAAGATGCATAACGTTTTCCTTTCCACAAAAATGAAATATTTCAAAAATTTGGGTCAAATATTTAAAAAAATAAAACAATCTTATTATTGTTGTTGTAGTATGAAGAATAAATATTTTTAGTTTTAAGAAACTGGACCGTTTAAATGCAGTTTTGTACGATAAGACCCGGCTATTTTCGTGGCAGAAACACAACCTCTGTCAGTAAACTTGTACACGGAACTGATTTTGTAAATCATTAACAGTACGAAAATGTGTTTGCAAAAGAAGTCAAAGAATAAATTGCAATTACATATGTATTATAAAGTGGTGAGTTTCCTCTTCTATACAGTTAAAAAATATGTATCTCAATTTACCGAAGTTGTGATGAGAGTTAGTGAGAATAGTGATAATTTTTTCCACCATTTCAAGTTAACACTCTCAGAGCAGATATTATATACAATGCTTTTTATAAAAAGGACAAGAACTTAGTTTCTCTCTACTCTATAATTATTTACTTATCATTTTGTTTTGATTTTGTATTATATACACGTGTTCCTTGTTATTAGTTTATTCAACAGGTAGTTAAATAAAATAATGGCTGACGCTTGGTTTTGTCTAAGTCAATAATGTTTATCAATGTTGTTGGACTTAACGTTTGTAGAAGATAAAAGGCACCAATTAAATTTAAAAAATTTAGTCGACCTGTATTATTTTAATCCAAATATATTTGATTACTTTTTGCTTGCGTTCGTTTAATTTAATTTTTCAATCAATTTATTTTATTTAGAAAAAATTCTTAAGCTTGTAATAATTGAAAACAGAAATAAAATTTTGGCTTAAAGTAAGATTGAACTTACATCATGGTATTTCTTGTCCGCCTCGACCACACTGCCAATCACGGCAAGTACAGTAAAAAAGCTCAATATCATTTACCTTTTAATCGATTCAGCTGAGTCATTATACTATAAGTTTTTTTTCAACTTTCATTTGATGGTTTTGAAATTCACAATTTTTTGCAATTTTTGAATTAAGCTCTTTGTTTCCCTTTATCCCATCGGTTAACGAGTACTAAATTGTGAATGTTTGTTTTGTTCGTTTTTATTTATTTGAAGAGCGTATATAGGTTGTACAGGTTGCCAGTTTAAAGATTTAAAAAAAACCAGCCCACTTTGGTCCCTATAGGTCCCGTTGTGTTAAGAGCGTATATAGAGTTTATAACTTTTTTATGGTTTAAATATTTTTGACGATTTTATCCAAATTATTTTACCGTTTATTTCACAATATATCTAGCAACTACGATTGTATATTCCGTCAGTAACTGCACGTCTCCACGCGCAATATTTATTACCGAACATAAGAAATAACATCGGCAGAATAACAGCACAAATATGTTCATGTACAGGCTTATGTTCTAAGCTATAGAGCACGTATTGTGGTATTGGACATACATTTAAAAAATTCGTTGTGAATGGATCAATGTTTTTTGTCTTTATTTTAATTTATTTAATTTTGGTTAAAATTATTTTATTTAAATTTGCTTTATTATATATAAAAAAAAACATTGTATTTTGTCCACAGCACCAAGTTTCTTTTGTTTAATTCGCGCAAACAACAAATGTCGATCAAATTTGACAGCTTATGTTCAACATTAGTTCTTGAACATAAACGATGAAAGAGAACTAAGTCTGCAACTTCAGGCAAAAACGCTGTAAAATAAACCGGCCCAAAACTAAATCGATGGCAGTATCTTTGAAATTCTCTCATATTAATGTTTATTTTGTTTTGTTCTTATATTTCATATGAAAAATGTATGAATGAGTGGTTAAAACTGAGAGCATGAGAAAAAACGTTCTCAAAATAAAATAGATTCTATCTCATGACTGCTTTTTACGGCGTATGATTACTGTCAATTTGTATGGAAAAATTCGTCTAGCCCTAGTTCTGTTTCATCATTAACTTTCAACAATTATGTCGCAATATATTTGCAAATAAATTAATAAATAGAATTTGACAGATGAGAACATAATTATTTCTAAGTTTATTGCTCGTGGAGACCCCAATAATGTTCATAGCTGCTAGATTTGACGATTTATCGTCATTATGACGATTTTTGCGCCTAAAATAGCACTTTCACGATTTGACGTTTTTTGCTCTAAATTATACGATTTTTAAAAATTAGAAGTTGACAATTCGGGAATTCACAACAGCGTTCTAAAATGTGTCTTAATATAACGACGTTTTAATTTTAGTCTTTTATTATGGGTTGTCAAGTTGTTTGTTTTTGTTTTGTGTGTAAATGACAAGCTTAAAAGTCCAAGAATCATGTTTTTTTTCCATGCGGCAACATTTTAAATAAAGAATTTGTGTGTGGTTTAAGTGTGTGGGTGTTTCTTTGGTTTGTTGATACCCCATGGTAAATGGAACTGACACAAAACAAGTCACGTGACCGGTCCCCAGGTAGTAGGGACCAGTTCGAGTTATAACACTTCCTATGAAGCGGACCAGCCACTTTTACATGGAGATGACCTAGGATGGGTTTAATTGATACTTTGTATGCACCTTGTAACTTGTCTCTGAACTATCTTATGGAGTCCTAATCGGTGTAGAATAATATAGATTATATTTTTCCAAAATTATTATTACAAAATTCATCTGTAATTATCGATTAATTTATTTTTTTATTGTTACAAATCCAAGTAGCAATTGTATTTTATGTTTAAGCGGTGTCTTTGATAGGATTCGAACCGACAACCTCCGGCATGACAGGCTAGTACACTACCCACTCGACCACAGGGGAACTTATTTTCTCAAGTCATAGGACGAGTACTTTTGGATCATTTGTCACCAAATTTTTCGCAGGGTAGGTACAAAGCATCATTGTGCCTGTGTTGTTGTTCTGTTTGTTGTGTATTTTGAGTTCATGTTGTATCCATGTAAATAGTGAGAAATATTTGGCAAACTTCGTCGTTACTTTTATTACTTTAATATGATGTGCTTTGTATCGTTGCTAACAATAAAATTTTAAGGTGTAACAATATTGCTATTTCCAAATATTAAGATACACATTGTGAATTCCTTAAATATTTATTTGTTGACAACATGCATTTATCGTCTTTTTAATCAATTCTAACGTACTTTTATTCGTTCAACGTCTTGAACAACTGAAATCTCGTTAAAAATGTGTATGTTCTTAAAGAGTTAATGCAATACACACATCAGAGTCACTCATCAAGCATGCCAAAATATCAAAACTTTTTGATTTTCCATCCAGAGTTTCACACATACAAAGAAATTTTCACTTATACCAATATAATGTTTGATGGTTATTTTGTTATTCCTGACTCTTAAATATTTTTAAACGACTATCAAAAACGAATATGAGATATTGTAGTCTTTGATTTCCTACCTTGTCCAAATTTATTCAAACAATTTTAGTTTTACCATATTCTTAAGCAAATATAGAAAGACAGAAATTGTGATTAAATGATGGAACAGAACTAAGTCTGCAACTTCAGGCAAAAACGCTGCTAAATAAACGGCCCAAAACTAAACCGACGGCAGTAGCTTCAAAATTCTCTCATATTATTGTTTATTTTCGTTTGCTCTTATATTTCGTATGAAAAATTTATGAAATTTTATTAAAACACGGCTACATTGTTGAGAGAATGAGTGGCTAAAACTGAGAGCATGAGAAAAAACGTTCTCAAAATAAAATAGATTATATCCCTTGCAGGGATGGCAAATAAGATTTTCAAATTCTACCAATTGTGGTTTAAAATTGTACTTTTTTGAGCTTAATTGAACCAAAATAGATTTTTAAAACCAGAAACATATATCAAGTATAGAAAATATATGTATCACTTTTCCATATACATAGGTATGCACCTGCCTGTGGCAGAAAGGAGTATGTGCTTAAGTCAGATTTAGCAATTCTAGTTTCTAATCGAAAATAACTCATTAACTTGGAATGTTGAACGAACTATATTCTCCATATAGCTCTGAAATATTAGCTTTTACTATAATACAAATAAATTTGTAAAAATTATCTTTTTCAGACCTTAATATGTATCATGATCAGCGAGAGCTTTAAATTGTAGAGACTACATTTTGTTAGTTGACAATTTTAAATGTTCCTATCTATATGCCTAATTTCTCGAAATTTACTTAATTCAGATAAAAAGTCGCATATTGACATTTCCACAAAAAAGTCGCCATTTTATCGCATTACGTCACCAAAATAAAACATAGATTTTTTCTTTCAAAACCCAGCGTAATTGGTTGGTGATGTAACGTGACAAAAAGTAAACTTTTCCTTGGAAATGCCCTTATGTACGAATGGATGAAAAGGATAAAATATTTATCACAATAAAAGAGGTACAATAAAGAGATTTTCTAAAAAAGTTAAAAATTATTGATTGTACTAAATAAGGCATTGGTGTACCATTGTACTTTTGAAGTCTGATCTGTACCAAAAATGGTACAATTGTACCAATTTTGCCATCCCTGATCCCTTGACTGCTTTTTATGGCGTATAATTACTGTCAATTTGTATGGAAAACTCGTCTAGCCCCAGTTCTGTTTCATCATTAAAATTCAACATATGAGTTGGCATTAGGCCTTCTTATTCCACATAAATAAAATTTTGTAAATAATTAGTTTCTGAGAATATCTCAAATTAATGCAATATACATATGTATATCGTTATCTGAAACGCAAAACGCACTAACATTTTCATAAATTTACAGGAGAAGCAATAAATATGCTATATTATGTAATTGGTCAGGTAGTTTGCTCTTAGATTTTTCAATTATATCGCTATTTTTATTCGGAATTTTTTCGAAAATAGTTATGCATATGGAAAAAGCCATAACTACCAAAAAAAAAGTACTTTTTATGACGATTTTTTGCTAATTTCGATGAATCGACTATTTTGACGCTATGGCAGCTATGGTAATGTTAATTAAACTGTTATACAAGTCGAGGGGAGATTATGGTGTATGAAAATATGTAGTTTACGTTAAATAAAAAACTAAACAATAGATGGCGCTTAAAATAATATTATATACTACATTTTCTTTTTGTAACAAATCGAATTATCCATAAATTAATTCTTGACGTAATTATGCGATTAATGAATGGTCTCCATCATCTGTCTGTTAAATGAAAAATAAAATGGTTTACTGTTTGTTCTGTTTGCAGCATTTTTTTGAACTAGTTCTATCTCAAAAATATTAATGCCTTTAAAGCAATCTTTGCAACCGAAACGAGTAACGGTATTGGTAGTGGTAATAAAAATATTTTTATTTTGGTATCGGTAGCGGTAACGGTATTTGAGTTATATCGGTATATACCGCTACCGTAAGTAACTCTACTACCTGTATACTACTGGTATTATAGTATTAAAGTTTCGTGTCACTGTGCTCGTTCACGGTTATCTCAGAGACGCCTTCACAGAAGGCAAAGAAACTTTGTGGGTGACTTTAGATTGGGATTGCTTTAAAGCAAACATTTACCTTTGTAAGGCATGATACAATAATTTCTTATAAATTCAAATCCGTTCTTGAATCAAGCGTTCTTTACTTGGTTTAAGAAACGGATTTAATAACGGATTACTTGATTTTTCTTTTGAGTGTAGCATTAAGAAACAATTTTATTTTTACGAAATACCATTTTTTTTTAATAAATTCTTTTACAAATGTTCAGATATTAAAAAAATGATTACATACATACGTACGTTGTTAAAAACTAGAACTAATTTATTAAGGCATTTTCACACTATGCCATTTTTGGTTTGCTTTTTTTTGGCAATTTTCTTTTAAAAACCCCACGAAAAATCTCGGACATGTACACTATAACTTTTTCTTCGTACGTTTTTTGACGTTTATATACGAAAATAGCAAAGAGAAATATCAAAAACGCCTCCGATTTCAATTCGTGGTTTTTTTCTTACCCCGTAATTTTCTCAACACCTCTCACCAACATACTAAAAAGGTATGCCTTTAAAGTCAATCAGAAGAGGCATAATGTAAATTTCGTGCAACCATAATAACTCTATTGATAATGTAGCTCTACCTAAAAATTTCCTTTCATGCCGATGGCTTAGGGCTAGGCCACACGGGCGTTTTTAAAACGCGTGTTTCTGCTTTTTTATATTAAATTTGAAAATGTAAGATTTTTAAACTTTCAAATTTAATACAAAAAAGCAGCAACACGTGTTTTAAAAACGCCCGTATGGCCTGGCCCTTAATATAAGAAAGGCGTAACTAAAATTTTCGATATTTTACACAAGAAGGAAAAAGCTGAATAAAGACTAAAGCATTTCCATACAAAAATAATTATATAAATGACCATAAATCCGTTATTTTCACCTGTAACTTACTTAATTCTGTAAAGAGGGTATAATTATACGTTTGCTACCAGAAAACGTTAAAAACGGGACTTCGAAAACAATTGAGATACGCCTTTTTTATATTAAGCCATCGATACGGGACTTAGCCGATGAATTTTTAGCTTGATTTCTTAAAGTTTATGGTCAAATGCTGTAAAGGGTGGCTAGCGGGATAGCAAATCAAAAAGGCGATTTCTTTTGGAGTTCTCACTCGGTTAACCATATTTTCAACCCGTTCAACCATCAACTCTAAAACAATCAAAACGTATTCATATTTTTCTAGCAGAAGAAAAAAATACAAGGCAAAACATTTTCAGTACGAGCTCGTCTTAATTTTAAATGTCCAAAAAATTATATCTAGTTTTTAGCAATCTGATCAGTTTTTAAGCATTTTAAATTATGTAAATGACTTTTTGGGAAAAAGGGAGAATTTGGTTATATGTACCTGGAGTTATAGTGCAAACAAGATTTTTTGTTAACAATATATTCTTATAAACTTTTATAACCTTTTTTATTAACAATATATTCCATTGAAATTTTGCACTACATATGATTTATGTACTAATACAAAGCAAGAAAAGCATATTGGGAATCCCAAATTCCAATGTTTAAAAAATCCTAAAAAATTTCATTTTGGTGTTCCATAATGATATTTTCCTGTAGGAAAAAGATACAAAATTATCCAGTTTCGCAACTTGTTTCTTTTATGCGAATTTAAACGAAAAACAGTGTTTTCATGTAAATTTCAGTACATAACTATTAATTTTCAGTTGAAAATTAGTTCACAAATTTCTTCAGATATCGATTTTAAAAAAGCATGGTTCGTATTTTCTAAAACTATAAGGGCATTACAACATTTGTGTGTGACTAAAATTAATATTTACTTGCTTTTCTACTAATTATCTGCATATTTCTAATATACATATTTTGGAAGCAATGAAAATGTAGCTCGCTAAAAATTACTTCCAATTTGTTTTACTAGGTAAATAAGAAAAAAGTTTTCATTAGTGATTTTTTGATTTTGATTTTTTTTTTCCAGGCAAGAGTTCTATATAAACAACAAAATGTTTCTGGCATATGGTGTAAAACTATATACTTCGCACAATTAATCGCAATTTCGCTGGTATATTAATTTAACAATAGACGATTTTCGAAGAAGCATGGCCATATCTAGTTCCTTAAAAAAAGATTTTTTCTCAGTTATACTCTGTATTGGGTCAAATGCAAAAAATAGACTAATGATTCTGATGGCCACACCTAGAATAGCGCATGCCAAACACAATTTCTGAATTGCACCGTTTATACACATATATACATATGTATGTATGTACATAACAGTGATCGTAAAAAAGTGAAATTTTTATTTCTTCAAGTATCACACCACAAAAATATTCTAAAATCGGTTCAGGACAATCACCTAAGATTAAGGCCTGTCCCACGCTCACTGAAGGCTAAGCAAATGTTATTTTCTGTTTTTTATGTCTCATAATTTAATATATATCCGGCATTATTTATAAAAAATATTTCATATATATTAAGGGCTTATTTGACAACTTTCTATACATAAGTTGTCAAATAAACCTTTAATAAACATAGTATGTATATATTTTATATATAACGCAAACACATTTAGAAAAAAAAAGTCCTAAAGAGTTGTTGTCTGTGAAGTTTCCAACAGCTTTTGTCTAGCGATCTTTATCTAAATCGCATATTTAACAAAATAAACACCAATAAGCAATACAGCTAATAACTATTAAAATCTCAAAAAGCCCATAATTTTAAAAATTTTGGGAAACCTTTTCGTTCCCTAGATACGATAGTTGTTTCTGTAGCTATTTGGGCAACTGAACATGAGTCTGCACTTAATTTTTTTATCTCTAGTTTTCGATATATACCGTTATGTCAAAAATGAAGGCACTTGCACGGCATATATGAGCATAACTGGAGAAAGGTTTACTCTATTCAGTAAAAAAGAAAAGGCAAAATTCGGCAACAAGATTATCTTTCAGCCGGTGGAAAGTGAATTAAAATCACACCGGAGAGAAAAAAATATCATTTATTTTTGTCAAATGTCTCAATGAGCCTGAAGAACACAAACTTATTATAATACGCAAACTAACAGATATAAACTTTTATTATTTCTCCATTTAAATTTTACAGAGTAGGTACTTATTTTCAGCCAGTTTGATTGGACACGTACAAATATTACAAAATTATTCCTATAAAGTTTCAAAAATTGTTTTTTATTATATAACGGTATTTTTTATTATAATGTTTTATTACGATTATTGATATATAACGAGTGATTTTTTTGCTATTATCTTTTTGGCAACACTAGTTTTGACAGCTCACGCACGTTTTGTATCTTGTGTCACTGTCAAACATCTTCAGTTTGGTCTATAATTTAATCATGAATCGTCTTACAAACGAACAACGCTTGCAAATTATTGAATTTTATTACCAAAATGCGTGCTCTGTTAAGAAAGTTCATCGCGCGCTTCTTCCATTTTATGGTCAGTTTAATCGACCTACTGAGGCTTCTATTCGGGCTATTGTAAAAAAAATTTCGCACCAAATTTACATTGTTGGACATTAAACCACCAACACGTTTACGTAGAGTGCGAACTGAAGAAAATATCGCAGCCGTATCGGCCAGTGTTGGTGATGACCGTGAATTATCGATTCGGCGCCGTTCGCAGCAATTGGGCCTCTGTTACTCCACTACGTGGAAAATTTTGCGGAAGGATTTGGGTGTGAAGCCTTATAAGATACAGCTGGTGCAAGAATTGAAGCCAAACGACCTACCACAACGCCAAATTTTTGGTGAATGGGCTCTTGAAAAGTTAGATGAAGATCCACTTTTTTATCGAAGAATTGTGTTCAGCGACGAGGCTCATTTCTGGTTGAATGGATACGTGAACAAGCAAAACTGCCGTATTTGGAGTGAAGAGCAGCCAGAAGCATTGCAAGAGCTACCAATGCATCCACAAAAAACAACCGTTTGGTGCGGATTATGGGCTGGCGGCATCATTGGGCCGTATTTCTTCAAAGATGATGCGAATCACAACGTTACTGTGAATGGTGAGCGCTACCGTGCGATGATAACAAACTTTTTTCTGCCCAAAATGGAAGAGCTTGACTTGCATGACATGTGGTTTCAACAAGACGGTGCCACATGCCACACAGCACGCGAAACAATGGACCAATTGAGAGGCGAGTTCGGTGAACAGTTTATTTCACGCTTGGGACCAGTCAATTGGCCGCCCAGATCGTGCGATTTAACGCCTCTAGACTATTTTTTGTGGGGCTATGTTAAGGCTAATGTCTATAGCGACAAGCCCGCTTCGATTGACGCACTGGAAGCCAACATTGCCAACATTATTCGTGAGATACCGGCCGAAATGTTGGAAAGAGTATGCCAAAATTGGACTAAGCGGATGGACCATTTGAGGCGCAGCCGCGGCCAACATTTACATGAAATAATCTTCAAACATTAAATTATATCGACCCAACTATCGATCCAAATAAATATTTCATGCATTTTTCTGAATTTTATATGTTTTTTTTTTTACTTTCCGATAGTTCTTATAAAATCACCCATTATAAACATCTATTTATTCGTACATATCAAATTTAATAAAAATGTTCCTGTTAAAAAAGATTTCGTTGTTATCTTGTGTTAGTAAAAGGGTACGAGCCACCATGGCCATAATCAAATAAAAATAGTTTAAATTCCAATTCCATGTTGTTAAACTATATAGTAGTAAGGACAAGTTCGTGCATTTGTCAAGTGTTACTACTTTTGTACTTCAGGTGGAATACTACATACATCAAAGGAAATGTATGATGTAAATATGAATATATTTTTAGTCCCTGACTCCTCTGTAACGCATTTCAACAAATTTTCAGTTCAAATGCTGATCTTTGTAACAACTGCTCAATTCATTAGATTTATGTATATGCGTATACATATTTTTGTTAGATACATATGTCTTAAACAATTTTTTTAATGCGTCAAAGAAACCTTTGTCACTATATATTTGGCAACGAATTAAGCTAATAATTTTGCTTAGCAAGCTAAAATTATTTAATTTTTAGTCCCGTTTCGAAATAAAATTTCAAAATTGTTTTTCAATGTTATTTTATTTTTATTGTCGTCGAAAACAAACATTTTTAGACGTAAATATCAAACTATAAATCAATCGCTCTTACATAGCCAATTCACGTCCTTAATAATTGTATAAGCAAAAAAAGAAAAAACAGTTATTTGCTCTGACATTTCGTTATGTAAAAATATTTCCAACTAAATATGTTTACGTTGAACATCTTATTTAATATCAAGTTGTATAACAACAAATTGTTCGAATCCCATCCTACCAACTTCCGTTTAACACTTATTGCCACTTTACGTGACATAAACTTGCCATCTTACTTGTACATTCGAACGCATTATATTTGCTTGGTTTAATATTAAATAAAGTGAATGGAAAAAAAGAAGGTAAAATAAAATAACACATTGATGTTTATCCTTGTGTTGATAACACAAATTGATTTGATTTGACAATTTTTTACTGCTGGAATTTTTTGTCGATTGTGTCATGTTTTTGTCGGGCCCAAGAAAAATATGAAAGGATGGCATATATGTAAGTATGTATGTGTATACCTTAACGCGTGATGTCATTTAAATTGTATCTACATACACACAATCAATAAAAAAATGGAAAAAGGTGTTACCTCTAAGTATTTTATGCTTATTTTTCCTTAAACAATATACAAATTTATATTGTATGTAAGTTTGTATGTTAACTTATGTATTACACGGTGGTTTCGATGGCCATTTATTAGGTTAAAAAATATGTATCTACATATATTTGCTTCATTTTGAAATACATATTTATTTCACTCTTACATATTCATTTGAATCTATTTGAATGAACTTATAAAGATTGTCTTGGAAAAGTGCAATTGAAGTAGAGTCTATGACAGATAGGAGTACTAATCTTTCTGCCATTAAATTAGGCTTGGGGCAAAAAAAACTCCCTAATGTAAACTTATTCTAACTAAAATTAAAAACCAAAATGAGAAAATTATACAAGGGAGCAGACTTTTTGGTGCCCGAAAATTGCACGGATTTTTTTTGTGTTGCTCACAAATGTCACAGCTTTACAATTTAAACTCCAGAGTCACTGTGCACGTGGATTCAGCAAATATATTTTATTGTAAATTGTCAGTTGATTTCTTGTGTAATCATCCAGTACACAAATACACATATACAAATTTGCACGCGCGCCCCAGCTTTGAGTTCCAACTCGAGTGAATAAGTACTTGAAATGAGAAAAAGAAATCAACAATACAAGACAAGATGTTAAGGGTTAATAAAAAAAAATATAAAAATGTATTGAACACAAAAGCCTTAACGGGTATGTAAAGACGAAGGAGGATGAGGAGGAGTTGATGGGAGAGGGGGCACAACTGAGATAACAGCAATAATATCAAATGCGATGACAATAAGAAGAAGGTCTATCTCAACATACTAAATGTAAAAGCCGCTGGAATGCCAGGTAAAGTTAATATAAAAGTTTATTGAATTATATAATTTTATTAGAAAATTCTCTTACATTTGTCATCGTTGCTGTCATGCAATTGTGGTAAATTAAGTTTTGCACGAAGCTAAAATTTGTACACAATTCCATTTAGGAATTTTTCCTCAATTGCCTTTTTTTCCTCCTTAAATGGAAACGCAATAAAAAGATTTGATTTGTTTACGTGCCCGTATTAAAAATAAAGTAAAAAAGGTTTTATTTTAAAATTAGTTATAAATAAATTTTATATTCAATCTTCAATGTAGCAGGACTATTTGAAAATATGTATTTATATGTTTTCGCAAATATGCATACATGCATATGTATGTATATTTTGTACGTTAAAAGTATACATATAAGAGCGATAAATCCTTTATTTTTGTATTATCTATCAAAATTGTAATTTAGTTTTATGTAAATCTAAACTTCCTTCATTTATCATTGTCTTCCTTAAAACTGAAACAAAATAAAAAATAAATGGAAAAAAACTCTGAAAATTGTTTCATTCATTTTAAATTACGAGTACATATGCTGATTTGGTAATTTCTGTGAACAATTTTAATTTTAATAATGCTCATTTCAAGTGCGAGTATTTGCAACTCAAGTTATTTATAATCTTGATGACATTATTGGCTCGATTTTATAGTCATTATATTAAGTTTTCACTTTGTATTTTTAATGCAGTGTTATCCTTGCACTGTAGCAATATCTACAACAAAAAAACGTATAAATACTCGAATATCCTTATAACTCTAATGTATGTGACTTCTATGACGCCATATAAACTCCCAGCGATAAAAGGAAAGCGTAAAGAGGTCTTTTATAAGGGCTTATTTAGCAGGCACTAGTACTTCCAGTCCCATTGCTTATTCATAAATTTTTTACACGCGATGTCATTGCTGACCTAGGCCTTCCTCGATCCCTTATTTCATCAGTCCTGATTGAAGGCATTCTTCAGCGTCATACGTGGCTGGCCTGATGGAAGGCCTGGCCTTCTTATCTTAAGCAACACTATGCAGTTACAAAAAATCTAAACAAACTAAAAATTTAAAGGGAAAATGCACTTAAGCTAAAATTTCTTTTGCTGTATTTCCGTAACGGCACTTGACATGCCTCTGAAACGTTACCAGATAGTTTAAATTATCGTAAATAATCGATTTTCGTCAAAAAACGATTTTCGAAATATATCTCGCTTAAGCTTTTTTGGCGGTGATGGCACGATATGAGTCTACAGTTTGGGTATTTATTAAGAAAAAATTGGACATAATACCGACGCAGTTTCGTAAAAAGGGCCAATCTGCAGTTATTAATGGGGGCCAATCAGTTTTTGTTTACCTTGTTATGACAAGTCAAAAGGGCCAATCTGCTTGAGCCTATCTGCAACGAGCTGGCTTACAAGGGCCAATCTGCATAATTGACTCTTTTCATATTTGCTACGGTCGCTGGTAGTGTAGGTAAAGCGCTATGATAAGTAGGCTGTGGTAGTCTCGAAACACCTGTCAGTTCAACCTTCCGTACAGCAAAATTTTTCTTTGAATGTTCAATATTTACATGCTTTAGAATTTCTTTCTTAAATAAAAAATAATTTGATCGAAAGATTAAATTGAAAATGAACTTAAGCCAAACTAAATAAATAACTTTGGATAAAAACCATATAGTTCATAACTCAATTATTATTCATAACTCAATTATATATTTTGGTATTTTTTAAAGGGTTTTGGCTTTGATAACAGTGGGCCAAAGTGTGTGATCTTTTGAAACCACATTTTACAAAAACATATATAAAAATAATTATTTTTCAATGTTCTTTGCGTGTTTACTTAAATGGAAATAAATAGTGGTTATATTATTATTAAAATTAGATTAGAATAAGAATAAGAGGAGGGAAAATAAATATATTGAACATTGGCTCACGGGGAAGGCTCGCCTGAGGATTAGCGCTACCAGCAAAGCAAAAACAACAACAAAAATTATGTACATAGATTATTTTAAAATAGCCGTTGATAATTGCACAAACTTCTTAATAACGACCATTTCCTAATTTATCTGTATTATTTAGCTTCTGTCGCAGTTGAGGGCGTTGGACCAGAGGTAGAAATAGAAAGAATTATGAAATAGAAATATACGAGAATGTTTGATATTTCTAAAGAACATATTTTATAAAAAAAACGAAAAAAGAAAAATAGAATACTAGTACGGTTTCTAGTTTCCCGGACTTTTCACATTCCCGGGAAACGGGAAATAAATTTGTTTTTCCCGGGACTCCCAGGAATTTTTGAAAATTAGTGATTTGAATCAAACGAGCTCAAGATAAGAAATATAATTTGTTTTTTTAATAAAAAATAGGAAGCAGAAAAACAAGTTTATTCATTCTAAAAGCAAATACATACATATATGTACATATTTAAAAACTAATTAAAAATAATTAAATTCATATACATATGTATGTATGTTTTTTTAATTGTCTAGATGACATCATCTAAGTGGAATTTATGGCACTTGTGGTTACGTCCGTTTGAATCTCTTTAATAAAGCCGCCGTTTTTGATCGTAGGAGTCTAAAATTTTGCATGAAAATGTAGTTTGATAAAACGAACCATAATCAACAAAAAACTCGGATTTCAAATTTTTGTGTAGTTACGTCCGTTTGCATTTAAGGTGACGATATGTATCTACATGACACTATTGTACAAACATTTGGGCAATTCAAAGTGGGACCATATCAATCCTATTTTTCATATTTCATATTATTTTTACACGCATAAAATGTTATTGAAATATTTCAAACTATAAATTCATAAAATTTGTAATTCATATTCTATTATTTTCTTTAAAATGTTGATGTTTATAATACAATAAATTAAAATATAGAAAATAAATAAAAAAAAGTGTTTGTGAAAAATAAAAATGTAAGACATTGCAATTTAATACATACATATCGATTTTAAAATTAACTTATCGGGAAAAATTAAATAAATTATAACCGTTATGAAATATACACGGTTCAAAGTGTGAGGTAGTATTTGAATACTAAATACGGGATAGATGCGAGCTCGCTTTGAAGTGCCCAATTATTGTAATGGTGACTTTATTTTTATTCTGTGGGTTTTATGTTGAAACTTTAGCACTCGCTTTATGTTTTTCCTTTATTTTTGTGGCCCATTTGTTCATTCACTTATAATATTTGAATATTCATTAAAGTTGTTTATTACAAAATTAAACTACATCCCATATGTGTACCCTGTAGGCCATGTCTTCGAGACATCATCAATTCATTTTTGAAACAAGTATCTATCACTGACGACGAATTGACGACACTCCAAGCCAACTATTGACGACATTTTCAAACAAGGGGCACAAAAGTCGTTGTTGGTAACATGTTACTAAACTGATTTCTTAATGTGTTTTATAGGCGACAAATTATTGAAATGAAGAATTGTTTTTTTGTACATACAAGTTCTAAAAATAAAAAAAAGAACATACTTCCTATTCGACGGACCTTTAGCTTTTTAATACATTCTTTGTCCTCCAGTTGACGTTTAAATAAAAAAATCTGTAATTTCAAAACTTCGCAAAATTTTTGATATTGCTGTTTGTACATGTTGTTTGATAAATAAAAAAACCTATAAAATTATTCTTAGTACGTCTTTAACAGAATTTTATATTAGAAGTATCCCAATTATCTTGTAATCTCCTTCTATGGTATGTAGATGCAAATTTTTGTTGATGACATTCCCATTAACCATTTGCATATTCACACTCGTAAGTATGCATGCTTGCTCGATTGTATGTAGCCAAGATATAGGAGGGCTAAAGCTTCTGCTGTTAACTGTCTTCTCTTATTTAAATTATAGCATTTTATTAACCCCACTCATACCAGAAAACATATTATGTTCCATGCGAGAATTAAACGCAATGCAACCAACATACATATGTATAATTAACGTGACCAGAAGGTTTTTGTCAAAAGCGGGATAAGAACGGTTGAAAAGTGGCACTCTGAAGAAAATATTACCAAAAAAGCGGGATTTTATAAAATATCTTATGGAAAGCGGGATGTTGTAAATACAGTGATGATAATATATGATTTTTTCTAAATGTATCTATGCAAACTACACATATCAATTTATTTATTTATTATTATTAAATTACACACACAACAAGATTAAATGTTATAAGTTAAAGTGGAGATATGTTTGCGTTACAATATATGCCACAGTTCCATATCGTTAGCTGAAATGCGAAATAACGTAACTAACAACAAATGTAAAGTCGTATTTCCAATTATTAATTATTACATCGAAGCGCTTGTCCCTAAAAATTTTTAAACTATGTATTATCATAAAAATCAATCGCATCAAAAACGAAAATGAAGAGACTTTTTATTTCAGTCACTTAAAGTATTTTATTTAGTCTTTTTTCTCTCCTATAAAATTAAAAACAATGTAGTTATGTAATTTTGCATTTCAGCTAACGATATGTTCTTAGGAAATGCATTGACTTACAGGCCTTAAAATTTTAAAAAGTGCATTTTTAGATGTTTTTTTTTTAATTTATAATTTTTATGAAACAAATATTTTATACTTTGCTTTAAGCCTAAAGATAATTTTGTCTTTAACACATGGAACATGAAATCGTTAGGATCCGACAAAAATAAGAAAGTTGCAAGTCAGAGAGTGAAAAAAACCGAATTATCTTTTATAAAATTCAGTTTATAGTCAAAAGAATATTTTTGATCAAAAGTTCTGTTTTTTCACTTATGTCTTGTAACTTTGTTCTATTTTGTCGGTTCTTAAGCATTTTATGCATCATGTGTTCTTCACCAAATTAGTTTCAACTTTGGGCTTTGAAGGCTATTTCTGGATTTTCGTTTGATTTTAATAGAGAAAAATTTTAATTGAAGTTATCAATGTTACCGAACTCTATTGTTTTTAAGTCTTTCAATTTAATTTCTGCAATAATCAATAATTTTCAATACTACATGCCTTACTTGACTTCACCATCCGCACACTGTGAAAGGTATAACAATAGCTCTGATCATGAGATCGTGGCTAATCTTGAAATATCATGGTGTTCAGTTCGACCCTTATACAGTCAACAATTGTTCTTTGTCTTTTCAATTATTACATGCATTTAGAATTCATTTCTCAATAAAAATAATTTAATTGAAGAATTAAATTGATCGAGCTTAAGCCTGAAAATTAAGTACCTTTGGACTAGAAATTTTTAAGTATTGAATTTTGAAACAAGGTCTAAAAACACAATTTTTTAAATTTTAAGTTCCTTTAACTCAATAAGTTTCTATTCGATTAACACAAGAAAGATCTATTTTGCTAATTTGAAAATTTTCGATATATTTGGGAATAATTAAAAAACACAGCTATAAATTTTAAAACTCGAAAAAGAGGGATAACAATTGTAGGTGGGATCGACCTCCTAAAAGCGGGATAATCCCTCCTAAAGCGGGATGTCTGGTCAGGTTATGTATAATATACATTGTACATACATATACATATGTACATAGTCCCACAGCCTCGTTAAAGAGTATGAATGTTTTGTTTTATGCAGTTGTTGGGTCACATAATAATTGAAGTTAATTTTATTTAAATCGATTTAAAATGTCATAAGAGAAATATAATCTTACACAATATCAAAATTATACATGAAGGTCAAGTAATTCGTTTAAACTACACAAATCCTTAAAAAAAAGTTTAATTTTATTTTTAGTTTTTGTTTAATGCTGCACATTAAGGTGGTTCTAAAAACAATTGACCCGGTGACACCCTAGGATTAAAGATTGGTTGGAAACAATTCCAAATATATTTTTTAAATTTTTTTTTCACGCCACTGGATACCGCCCTTTTAATTTTGTGTACGCTGCGTCACCATTTGTAGTCCGATCATAACATAATGCATATTGTTATTCATGGCTTGACTATAGCTATTTTAGTCCGACATCAAATTCAGGGCGCCACCTGTGACATCTCGAATCCTTCCCCCCAAATGTAATATTTTTTGCACGTGGCAAGAAAGCTCTCCTGAAACTTAGTATTTCTATATTTCAATATTCTCACTTTTATGCCTCGCCCCAAAGGTAAGCCCCTTTTTATTTTTCAAATACATACTACATACAACCCAGGTCAAATAAAATAAAATATAAAATTACATCGTAGAATGAAGGGTACATCAATGACGTTTCTAAGACTGTAAAAACAAATATTTTTGCCACGCCCAAAAATATAGCACTTTTTGTGTTTTACATATCGCGACCTTAGTATTGTTTTGGCCCACCGATCATTTCAAAAAAAAATTGGATTAAGTATGAGGTATATATATTTTTAATACCCTCTTTCAGAATCCAAAAACTGTTTCGCGAAATTGTTCCTGGTTTCTGAGATATCAAGCATTCGTTGTGCTCGATATCATCATTTTTGATAAATTTTTTATAAAAAAATTTTTATTTTAAATAAAAATCAGAAATCAAGTAAAATACCAAGTTTCATCAATATTAACTTTTTATTCCATGTAAATATATTTTCTAATAACATTTATACGCTTATTTTCAATAAAAAGTAGAAAATTTCATCTCAATAACAAGTTACTCAATACACAGCAGTTAGTATACACATGGAGCAACAAAAGCTACTTTTACAAATAAAATAAAAAAAGTGGCTACTGGAGCACATAACAAGCTATTTTACTTTCAGTAAAAATATGTTAATTTCTAATCAGATTGATGAAAGTTCACAAAAATTTACATTTTTCTTCCAAACATATGCCGGAAGCAGACATATAAAAAAATTCTATCGGATATATTTTGAGAAAAGTTTATGTAAATCTTCTTTGTTGTTTTTCTCCACTCCGACTTTTTGGCATATGCGCCAAAACAATACTAAGGTCGCGATATAGCGCCGCCATTTAAAGTCCGACT
This sequence comes from Panzeria rudis, assembly GCA_956483635.1. Lineage (NCBI taxonomy): Eukaryota > Metazoa > Arthropoda > Insecta > Diptera > Tachinidae > Panzeria > Panzeria rudis. The sequence goes on from OY101449.1 coordinate 633,471, forward strand.
TTACACAATCTGTCTGTTCCAGTACGTGCACAAAGTTACACAATCTAAGATTGGGTAACTTCGGATACGTAAAGAAACAGACCTAATATCTCACATGTATCTTTGTTTATAGCTTGACTGTCACTTATTTTTTGGCTCTGGTGACTTCGAATTCAGTGCACAACTTATGACATCTCGGTTCCTTCCCCTCTTATGTCCAATGTCTTGCACGTGGCAAGAAAGCCCTTCTAAAACTTTGTATGTCTACCTTTTAACATACTCACTTTTATGGCACGCCCAGAATATTTTGCTTGCCGTTTACAAAAAAAACTGCAAAGTGTTGTATTTTGGATCGTGGCAAACAATTTTTTTACAGTTCTAGAAATGTTATTGATACAGCTTTCATTCTAATGAGTGACTGGTGCGAATTTCTTTATATATTGATCGACCTGGCTTAAATGCAATACTACTGTGGCGTGGCATAAAAGTGGGTATATTAAAAACTAGATATAGATACTAACTTTTAGAAGGGCTTTCTTGCCACTTGCAAAAAAGTGGCTGCAAGAGGGGAAGGATCTGAGATAGCATAAGTGTCGCCAAGAAGTTTATGTCGGATTAAAAATTCACCACAGGCAAAACTGAAGACATAGTCAAGCCATGAAAAACGATATGCAATATGTTATGATTGGACCATAAATGGCAATGCAGTACAAAAAAAACTAAAAGGGCGGTATCCAGGGCGTGGCAAAAAATTAGAAAAAAATATTTCTAGAATTTTTTCCAACTAATCTTTGATCCTAGGGGGTGACTGGCTCAACTTTCTTATTTTGTATGTAGGCCAAACCACTTTACTGCACATCTCCTGTATATACATTAGGGTCCTTATCTATATGGGAAATTTTTTTCTCAATTTTCTCGTACGCTCTATAAACTTTTCTTTAAATCTCATAGTTATGAAATTATATATAAAATTTAAAAATATCAGTGGTTTATGTCAATGCTTCCTTCGACCTGCCAGCTTATGACTGTTTTATGAAAATCGTGACTTTTATCAATTGAGTTAAATCACTTAATCCTGATTAAAATCAAAAGTTGTGGATCGATTTTAATGGAATATGGCTTGTTTTGGTTTTACCAATAAGCTAATAGAAAAATATAAAAATTCCTTTTAATTTTTATGTTTTGAAATGTTTTAAAAACCATTTTTCCAAGTTCTACGATATCTCTAAAACTATTGAGCAGATTAAAAGACATTGTTGGTGGTGTCTAAGACAATTTTGTTTTGTTGATTAATTAATATTTTGTTTAAACTTAATAGGACAAGCCGTTATGTTAATATTCGTCGCGCAACTGCTTCATATTTGAAATAACTGCATATCTCGAAAGTTTAACTACAAAAACAAAAATAAATTCGGATTCAGCACCTCAAATTACATAAGAAACAACTTTCAGTTGCTCCAATCCATAACCTTGTAAATCTGTGCTTTTAATTGTCATGAGCTGGGACGACGAAGAAAGCATTAAAATAAGCAACTGCTTATTAATATGATTATTTCGAACGTATTTGCTTTGTTAATCCAAATTGATTATTAGGCTAAGGTTCGAAACGTTATATTCAGAAAGAATTGGGCATGATTAATATTCTAAGGAACAAAGGAAAAATTAACATTAACTTAATTTTTCAACGTACACAGCAGAACAGAGTAGCGCCACTTTCGGAAGCCGCTACACTTCCATCGTCAGTGCTCACGTGTATTTGCTTATCACCACTTGTCATGTGGCTCTGTTGAATGTGATTTTAATTCATATATATACAACTTTTTCGTGAAAATTGAATACGAGAATTAAATCACTCTCAAGCTGATATTAAAGCGTTGCCATCGCTTTATTTTTCTTCATTCCCATTTTTCTGATTTTTGTTCTACTCAAGACAAACTTTTTTGGTTTGATTTTATACTTAAACATACATATATATGAACATGTGAAAAGCTCAAGCCAGTAGCTAATTGTTTACTAATATGATTATTTCGAACGTATTTGCTTTGTGAATCCAAATTGATTATTAGGCTAAGGTTCGTAACGTTATATTCAGAAAGAATTGGGCATGATTAATGTTCCAAGGAACAAGGGAAAAATTAACATCAACTTAATTTTTCAACGTACAATGTTCATATATACTTAATTATAAAATCAAACCAAAAAAGTTTGCCTTGAGTAGAACAAAAACCAGAAAAATGGGAATGAAGAAAAATAAACCAATGGCAACGTTGGGAAAGTGCACTTCAATATCAGCTTGAGAGTGATTTAATCCTCGTATTCAATTTTCACAAAAAAGTTGTATATATATGAATTAAAATCACATTCAACAGAGCCACCTGACAAGTGGTGATAAGCAAATACACGTGAGCACTGACGATGGAAGTGTAGCGGCTTCCGAAAGTGGCGCTACTCTGTTCTGCTGTGTACGTTGAAAAATTAAGTTGATGTTAATTTTTCCCTTGTTCCTTGGAATATTAATCGTGCCCAATTCTTTCTGAATATAACGTTACGAACCTTAGGGCCATTATTACAACTTGACAATAGCTAAAAGCAGACTTTTCTCGGACGGATAAACAGTTTATCATTATTACAAATTTTTACTTTAAGCTACCAGGTAGGATGCAACTGATTTTAACTTATCGCTCACTTTCATTTAAAGTGAAGTTTTAATAAAGGTAAACCTTTTATTCGTCCGACAAAATCCTGCCTTTAACTATTGCCTAGTTGTAATAATGGCCCTTAGTCTAATAATCAATTTGGAAACAACTGCTTTTTGAATTTGTTTTTATTTATTTTGATAACTATGGGATTAAGAGACAGTTTTTTGTGGTACACAATGTTGCAAACTTTACAAGCAATATTTTCTTCTTACACAATTTTGGTTGTGAAATTAATATTTTTGAAGTTATGAGACAATCTGGTATGTGATGGAAATCGATCGATTTCAAAACACTCGATTTCATCAAACTAATAATAGCAAAATATGTGTTACGTAAATCGCACGATACAGTGAAATCGAATTTAAGATCGAATAAAATATTCTAAGCCTAGAAAACGATAAAAAACATCAAAAAGTAATCTTTCAGGAGATTTTGTTTTTTAAAATCGACGTGATTTGAAATCGATCGATTTCCATCACATGCCAGAATAAAATTAAATTTTATGGCTTTTTCTCCGCAGCCGATTGATCTGAAAATTTTGCAGGATAATTTTTTTTCAATATTCACCAAATTAGGAAATGAGACTGTAAGAAATGTAACTTTTAATATTAATGTACACATTGCAGGCGCGGATACAAGGGGGGAAGGGGATATCCCCCCCCCCAAAACGAGCAAATTAACTATAGAGTTTCTAAAATAAGTTTGAAAAATACTATGTTTTACTTAGAAGTTTCCCCCCCCCCAAAGCTCAAGCTGGATCCGCGCCTGGTACACATATACTACATCTAAACAGATTTACATACTTACATACTTGTTTTGTTTCTTAAATACTTTTTAAAACATTTACCGTTATTCTACTCGTTATTAGTAGTTATTATACTAGTTTTTTCTTTTCTTCTTTCCAAAATATTTCTTAATGAACAAAATATTACGAATTCTTTGTTCTAAAGAATTTCAGTGATTATCTGCACGCTCTATTGCTCACAACAATCGGTCACTCATTCAGAATGTTTAAAGATTTTTTAACTATTAAGAAATCATTATAGATATTGAAAAAACACTCATAATATAAATGAAAAATAAATTATTTTAAATTAATTATACGAAATCTGTGTTATTAAAAATATTTACTATTCGTTTTCCATATTTCTTAATTTTTCTCCAACTTCTTAAACGCGTTGACTTCTGTTTATTACTTTTGTTCTAGTTTTTTGGAAGAAGTTATTTATATACTTGAAAATTCACTTGCTTCCCGTCTTAGGTTTTTCCAAAATTTTTATTTTATGCAACTGACCAATTGACATCATATTAATTTTGTAATTAATTTCTTATGTAAATTGTAAAAAAAAAAGAAGTTCCTATGCTTTGGCTTTTATTTTTATTTCGCGTATTTTCTTTTATCGTTTCAATTATATATTTTGTAATGAGACTCGTTCTTTTCCGTTTCGCGTTTTAATTATTTGTCATTCTGTTTTTATTCTTCAACAATATTCGAGGTAAGTACATATGTATGTATCTATATTGAATTTTTTGTCTTTACCTGACGTCTCCGCGCAGTAATTTTTATTGCAGCAATTGTTTTGATATTTTTAATTCCACAAGGAATACGAAGCAAGCTTTATTTAAGATGTTCAAGCATTTTTTTCTGATATAGGTAGTCACATAGTTTTTTTTTCTGATGAGGCCAAAGCTGGTAGATTTTTTTAAAATTGTTGGATGAATTGGTAGTTTGCTTGGCTTGTTTGTTTTTTTAAGTTATTAATTTTTCTTTAGCGAAGAAATAAGCTTTTAGACTTTAAGACTCAAATCTAATTTTCGTAGTAAAAACCACTACAAATTACAAATTAAAATATTTTAAGTGACTTAAGTAGCCACTTCATTTTCGTTTTTAATTTGGCCGATTTTTATGATAAATGTTTACAAATTTGTAGGGACATGCGTTTCACTGTAATTCGCAATAATTAATTAAGAATGCGATTTCGAATTCTTGGTTAGCTAAGTGGTTTAAAATTTCGGCTAATGGCATATAATTCGTAAAAACTTATATTTTGCCTCTGTAGTTCAATAAAAAATTAAAAAAAGCCTAGAAGCCGATTCAAGTACCAGAACTTTATATGAATGGAACCGGTAACATTTACATGGCGTTGTCATTGAATGGGGTCAATTGACTTAATTAAGATACTCAGTGATATGTTCTAGATCCAAACTTGTAGGACAAGTGCGTTCAATGCAATTGGATCAACTTTTCCCGCAGATATAATATAAAAATAATTAAATTAAATGCAGTTTCTATCGGATTACATACAATTTTGATATTTTTTGTATGTATGATATAGCAGACTTTAATTAGATAATTTACATTTATTTAACTTGTCACATACTCTATGTAGCATTTTCCTTCATGTTTCTGTAAAAAGAATTAATTGATTGCAGTTTTCGTCAAAATTATATCATATTAATAATTCAACTTTCTTAAGAGGAAAGACCTCTTCTAACTAAAATTTTTTTGGGTTTATTGGACTACAATTAGTTTTAATTTGTTACCGTGCTTTTTCCTAAATTAATACTTTACTATTTTGAAATACATTGAAATTGATTACTGAGGAGTATTAGCAAGTTCTTATGCGCATTTTACTGGGGTCAATATAGATAATTAAGGAACTTCTACCCAAAAATCTCATAGAAATTTAAAATAATATCAAAGTCAAAACATGAGTTCCATAATCAATCAGGTTTCTTATTTTCTGACTTTACCATTTACAAATTGGCTGTTTTTTTTTAAGTCTAAATGTAGTTATAACAGATTATTGAAAGTACCTAAATGTAGAAGCAGCAAGAGCTACGTATTGTTCTCGCAAACAATAATAAGTACTGTCAATAAAAATATCTGTGAACAATTCTAAGTGATGAGCGAGTAGAACATTGTTTTAAGGTGTATACTTGACTAAAAATTTATGAAATATTTTTTCATAAAATATTTGATATTATTTCATTTTATCTGGCAAAAACATTATTTCAGCTTGACAAATTGCATTTGAGTTTGTAACTTGACAGCATCTAAAATATATTGACAATCAAGCTCATTCAAGCCCGTCTGGCAAGCCTAATTATAATGTAACGCTTTTGTCTGAAAGCCCTAATTTCGAAATGTGATTTAACATAAAAATGTTACATACAGCCTAAAAGCTCCTTTCTAACATTTTCTTAATCGATTTTAACAGCCCCATACATTTTAAGCTTTAAATGACGTTTAAGGAATAATAAAAAAATTTATGTTCGAAGATAATAAATCAAAACACACTCAGCGGCCATTGAACTTGAAACCCGTTAAATTTTTTGCTTTTTTAGTCTCAGAGAGAATTATAATTTAGATCTTTAGCTGATAAAATATAAGTATAGAAATATTATAGGCAAATCGAGCAAAGTAATGAAATTAAATTGTATGACCTTAGTTGGAACTAGAGTTATTTTTTTCGGTTTTAATTTTTTTTTAATTGAACAAGTTGGGATTTAATAAAAAAAAATAGAATACTTACATGAAGAATTTATGGTACATATTCAATTAAAGGCTAAAAGTGAAAAAAATTTTTATAAAAAAAATTAAAAGAAAGTGCAATTGATTTAAATATTACATACTTAATAAATATTAAGTTAAATCTGAAGGCATAAATATATTAATAAATGCCATTTTATAATCAGTCAAAACAACTAAGCCGGTTTGTTATGAACTATGAATTAGAAATTTGTAAAATTCTGCTTAAGCAATTTCATTTAATAATATTTTTTTAAATTTATTTAGCACTACGTGAACCTAAATTGTATTTTTATTAACAACAATCAAGGTAAGAAACCTTTAAAAATTTTTGGTGCAATTTCCATAAAATTTCTGTTTAAGTTTGCTCTGTTGTTACAATTTTAATGATTTTAAAAATTGTATGTATGTATTTAAAAATATATCTTATTTTTTAGCTTTTTTCACCTTCAAATCATTATTGTCACATATGTATAAATAACACTGGTACTAACATCAAGCTTTAAGGAATAAATACAAACAACACTCACGCAATGATTTCTTGCATCAATAAGCTTCTGTATCCTTCGGCTGCATTGGTGGCCGCAGCTTCGGCTGCAGCGACCTTAGCCTCATCGAGTGGAGCGCCTAGTGAAACGCAAAGTGAAATTTCATCTGCAGATAGCGACTGGAGTGATATTAGAGCGATAGCAATGAAATTGGGTGTTTCCAATCCCGATGACTTGCACACTGAACGTTTTAAAGTAGACCGACAAAAATTGGAGCAAATGATAAAAGGTAAGATTAAAGCTAAGAAAATACTCCACATGATATTTCTAGATATATTATGTGCTATTTGTTACGCTTTTCTATAATTATAGCTGACAGTTCTATTGATGGCATGAATGGAGCAGAGTATTTCTTTGAAAGCGTAAGGGAAATATAACATTTTAAATAATTTAAATTAATTTAAAAAAATTATAATAATAAAGGTTATGAAAACTACCGAAACTTATATTAGCTGGCCTTGTAGACTTAAAATCGGCGCAAAAAGTAAAAAAGGTATAGCAGAATATATTTTCTTATCTAATTATGATTACAGTTTTTTTTTTGCTTTTTATTTAATAGATCCTCATGTTCGCATAGTGGGTAAAGTTGATGAAGTAACAAAAGCTAAAGAGCGTATTTTAGCTAATTTAGACACAAGAGTAAGTTAGGCTAAAATCTTAATAAAGTGATTTAATCAAACTAATAAAATCTTAGGGCAATCGCGTTGTAATGAAAATGGACGTTTCCTACACTGATCACTCCTATATCATAGGACGCGGTGGTAATAATATAAAACGTATTATGGTAGATACTTCAACGCATATACATTTTCCCGATTCGAATCGTTCGAATCCTATGGAAAAATCCAATCAAGTTTCTTTATGTGGTTCGTTGGAGGGTGTAGAAAATGCCAGAGCATTGGTTCGTTTATCTACACCACTATTGATATCATTTGAATTGCCAGTTATGGCTGCAGGGCGCCCGCAGCCAGATAGAGATACACCATATGTAACGATGGTGGAGCAGAAGTATAATGTTCAGGTAACAAACGAATTTAAAATTTCAATATTCAACACTTTTTGTTATTCTTTTGCAAAAATATGTAGGTTATCTTTTCATCTCGTCCAAAGTTACACTCCTCATTAGTTTTGGTAAAGGGCTCAGAGAAGGAAGCTGGACAAGTTCAACAAGCTACACAAACCTTAATAAATTGTTCCTGCGAAAATGTAGCAGTTTGTATCGTTAAAAGATATTTTATTTATTTAAATAATTTATAAATATTTCTTTTTAGCATCAAATTTTGGTAAACATGCAGCTGGAGATATCACCACAACATCATGAAATTGTTAAAGGAAAAAATAATAAAAACTTATTGAGTATTATGGAGCGTACAGATACTAAGGTACATAAATTATTTCCAATTACGTATTCATTTAATTGAAATAACGTTTTTTCTCTGTAGATAATATTCCCCGATTTATCGGACATGAATGTTAAACCATTGAAAAAATCTCAAGTGACAATAACTGGGACTATAGAGAGTGTTTATAAAGCACGACAACAGTTACTCGTAAGTAGCGGAATTTATATGAATAATAAAAGATTCTGTGAAGAGCGTGTCGTCATATAAAATAGCTACAGAACACAGCATAACTTAAGATAATTAAATGCAAGTTATTAGGTCTGCTCATTTACTTTCCCAGCAGAAACTAGCAACGAAAGAGTAAAGCAGAAATTTGTAAAATTACTCTCCCAGATATGAAAAAGTAAATGAACGCTTTACTAGCAAAAATTTGCAAGTAACACAATAAACAGTTTGTACACCCATAAAACTTTACATTAGGAGGAACTTGCCAGGTTTTTTTCTTATATTTGACTCACATAATATTTCGAGTGTAACATTTATGATTTAGCATTAAGGTTGACAACTTTCTGCCAACCTATTCAAGCGTTTTAAAGTCTTTTAACGGCTACTGCTGCAGTCAAATTAAAGAAAAATATCCAATCTTACCATATTTAATATTTTTGACTTCTTAAAAAGTATTAATGTTTAAATAATTTATTAAAATTAGAAAAAGTTAACTTTTTCATGAATTTTTCAAACATTTGTTTTGTAAACAACAGATCTAAGCAGCTGTTTGGCTAATTCCTGCTAGTAAAAATTTTACTAGCAAAAACTTGCAACAAATTTTTTTCTCTCAACTTTTTATGCTCTTTTTTTCACTCTCTCGTTGCTAGTTTTTCGAGTGCGTGAACACTTTCCAGTAACAATTAGTGACAACTTTCAGCTATTGAACAGACCTATTGTTATGATAAAAACAATTTGCTAAAGGTACTTTTAGACACTACCCAGCAAAAAATAAATGAACGCGTTCGACATGAAATAGTGTTTCATGATTTCTTGATCACTTGTTTCTTCGAATGCATTCTGAATGACATCGTAAATCGTAAATAAAGCTATAGTTTTTGAACTCATTAAAAACGTATGCAATTTTACTAGGTAATATATTGTATAAAATATCTACTGAAAAAGGCTTTTTGAATTAAATCATCGCATTGACACATTTTCATAAAGCAAAATAAGAAGGCAATAGCTCAGTGGTAGAGAGCATGTCTTAGCAGTCGGAAAAGCATGGTTCCTATCCCAGCTGCGGCAATATTCTTTTTATTTCATTTGTTTTATATTTACATGAAAAAACGTCATCGAATCAGGGAACTTGCATTCATTTTAATGACGAGCAAGTTGTCAAATTTCCCACTGCAAAATGCATACATGGTGTGTAAAAGCAAAGAAAATTTGCTTTTGTAAATGCCAGCCTGCATTTACAGTGTGAAAATTTTCAATTAGAACGTGTTCTATTTTGAACTGACAAAACACTTGACATCAGCTGTTTACAAGTCAATTTTTTTGTGGCACCAAGAACATAGTGTTTGTGATTCGGCAAATACATATATATTAAAATCTATTTATTTATACATATTCTTTAAAAAATAAAATTTGTAATTAATTTAAATACAAATTGAATACAAGAACACAAAGCTCTCGCGAAAAATAAAAAAACATCACAAAATAAGCTGCTGTAAACAATAATATGTTATATCAGATGGAACTAAAAACATAAGTGTGAAAGCAAAAATTATAAACCTGTAAATTGCCAATTTTGACAGACATTCAGAATTACAGAAGGATCGTCAAGCTGACAAAGCCACTGTAAAATACATAGTGTGTAAAAGTAGTTTAAGCAGAGTATCATTAGCTCTATTCACTGAACACAGCTATTAATTCAGACTTTATTAAAAAATCTAGGCTTACGTCCAGTTTAGTGACACAGCTCCAAATAAAAACAAATTACATAGGGGGGTAGAAAATGCTAAAATAAGAAGAAAATGTAAATTAAAACATTAGGGGAAACGCAAAGTTTTCGAGCTATGGACCTCTGAAGTTTTCATATATACATACATGCCTATATATGTAATTTTCTACTTTATTTCTGAACGTATATGGCCAATATTGGTATCATTTTAAAGCTTTTGAATATATGTATCTTTCTGAATATTCAAACATTTTTAAACTTTTTACCCATTACGAAGCGGGGATGAGTTTACGAAAATCAATAGTTTTTAGAAAGCAAATAAATAACAGGTGAACTAATTTATTTTTTCATTATATGTGTACATTTATTAATATTTATGAAATTATTATTATATATGAAATTATTTGAAATTATCGACCCTGTTCTGTATACCGAATCCGAGTAAATTCCTCGTTTTCCAAAAATAAATAATGCTCCCATTGATGTGTTTAAAATAGTACAGAGTAAATTAATTTCAGAGTAAATTTCTCGTTTTCAAAAATAAATAATGCTCCCATTGATGTATTTAAAATAGTACAGAGTAAATTAATTTCAGATATGATACTATAAGCTCTAAAATATATGAAACTGCAAAAAAATCGGAAAAAAATTTGCTATTAGTGAATTTAATTTCTGAAAATCGAGCGTTTTCAAATCGAGTCGATTTACAGAACAGGGAGGTATTTGTGTACAAAAGACTTTAGTTAGCGTTGCCGGTGTTTGTTATACCGCAGAGAAGAAAACTGTTGTGCCCGGCCGAAGGCCGGCTATACAAAAAGGCTTTAGTTAGCGTAGCCGGTGTTTGTTATACCAAAGAGGAGAAAATTCTTGCGTCCGGCTATGGGAAAAGGCTTTGGTTAGCGTAGCCGGTGTTTGTTATACCATAGAGGAGAAAATCTTTGCGTCCGGCCGAAGGCCGGCTATCCAAAAAGGCTTTAGTTAGCGTCGCCGGGTTTGTTATACCATAGAGAAAATCCTTGCGTCTAGTTAGCGCAGCTGGTGTTGTTATATCATAGAGGGGAAAATCCTTTCATTTGAATAAATTGCATACTTACCTAGTGCACTTTCTTAACATTTTCGTGTAAAATTTTTTATAAACTGTATTAAGAGCTAAATATTTATTCAAAAGCTTTAAAATAATACCAATATTGGCCATATACGTTCAGAAATAAAGTAGAAAATTACATATATGTATATGTGTATATATATATATATATATATATATATATATATATATATATATATATATATATATATATATATATATATATATATATATATATATATATATATATATATATATATATATATATATATATATATATATATATATATATATATATATATATATATATATATATATATATATATATATATATATATATATATATATATATATATATATATATATATATATATATATATATATATATATATATATATATATATATATATATATATATATATATATATATATATATATATATATATATATATATATATATATATATATATATATATATATATATATATATATATATATATATATATATATAAATATATATATATATATATATATATATTTAGAGGCACATAATTCGAAAATTATGCGTTTCGCCTAATGTTTTTATTCAACATTTTCTTCTTTGTTTGCATTTTTTATCCTCCTATGTAATTTTCTTTTTATTTGGAGCTATGCCACTAAACTGGACTTGTTCCAAAATCTATCTGTTAATAATACTATCACTTTAATAAATAATTTTTTTTTTCATATGTATAATCAAGCTCTTTATATCTCCTGCAAAGTGTTGTAACATTTGATGTACCATTTTGCATTATATATGACAATATGTACTTCACAGAAATTTATATTCTACGTACATATTGCTTGAAAATCTAAATTCCAGGGTAATTTACCGATTGCCTTAATTTTTGACTTTCCCGACAATCAAAACGATGCTTCTGAAATAATGAGCCTTAGCACTAAATACGGCGTTTACATAACATTACGTCAAAAGCAAAGACAAAGCTCTTTGTCCATTGTTATAAAGGGCGTGGAAAAGTTTATTGGTAAGCTTCAAAAGATAATTTCTAGTATAAAAATTGTCTTTAAGAATTATATCCTACCACTAGATAAAATTTACGAAGCCCGTCATGAGATTCTCCGTTTGACAACACCGGTAATTAAACCGGAATTACCGGAGACATATTTTATGCCAAAGGACAAAGATCTTGATTCTGTTTATCGCACCACATTAACAGAGTTGTTAGCCGGCTACACTGAGAGCCCTAAGACTCCAAATGTAATACCAACAGGACACATACAAATTTCATCTTATAGCAACAATAATAATAAATATAACATAAATAATAATTCAAATAATAACAGTACCAATAATCAAACCTTAAATCAATTGCACCGACAAGAATTTGGTACTTTATACCCTGACACTCCAAAGGGCATTTGTCCACCGACACAAAAATATATGCCGGTCCGTAATAACAATTTTGTTAGGCAACAACAGGAGCATCAACAACAACAGCAACCAGCGCAACTTAATCATTGTAATAACTTTATACAGGCCATGCAACAGCAGCATCAACAACACATGCAGCCACAACAGGTTCAGCAACAAATGCAAACACATTCTATTCTGCAACAACCACAACAGACTCACAATATATCACCACGGAACAGTTTCAGCAACAATACAAGTGGATATCAGAGTTTCTGTAGCAGTACAACATCTTTGGAACAGGCTTATCCTCCATTCGGCAATACGCTATCTGCCGTTTCTAATTCTGGTACTAACGGGTCAAACTTATTAACGAACAACAGATCATCTCCCTTTTCGCCAGATTCTAACTACAGCAGTGAAGCTGGTTGCAGCCGCATGGGTAGACGATCAAGCGATGGTGTTTTATTGTTAAATTATGACTTAAAGGTTTGTCACATTATCTGGCTTTGTAAATATTATTTTTATCTTTTGCTGATACATATTTCAGCATAATCGTAATTTTGATTTTGACATAAAGCGAGCTATGGGCTTTAAGGCAATGGAACGTCCTCCCATTGCTGGCGAACTGCGTACTCCTACACCCAATTGGATGGGTATGGGCTTAAGTCGCACTTCTCCAGCTCCAATTGAGGCAGTCGATGATTTGGCATCTTGGCAACGTGGTATGTCGGGAGCTGGCATTCTAGCCTCCCCTTATGGCTTGGGTGCAACAACTAGTATTGTTGATTCGACACCCAGCAACCGACGTTTACAGCTAAACCAATACAAGGATATACATTCCTTGTTGACTGCCTTAAATTTGGATCATTACATAAGTAAGTTTATCTTTTAACCAGTTCCTAAAATATGTATTGATATTATTCTTTGCGTCTTTAATCCTTTTAAGAAAATTTCGTTCTAAACGAAATTGATTTGGAAATGTTTACTATTCTCACTGAAGAGAATCTTATGGAATTGGGTATAACTGCATTTGGAGCTCGCAAGAAACTTCTAAATGCCATTCATACCCTACAAGCTAGTGAGGCGGCAAAATCAATCATCCCTTTTGGATCCTCTAATACACCATCAACAAGATTTTCAGGATCTGCAGCACCTGGTGCTGAGCGTCGACCTTCAAATCAGTGGTAAAACACCATTGTAATCGCAAAAGTTTCGAGTTGAACTTTGAACTTTTTAATTTTTTTTTACTTATCTATTTTAGACTATTATCTTTTTTCTTTTGCATGCTAAAAATGAAGTGATTTGTAGTTGTAACTAACGATTAATTGAACTCTGAATTGTAGAAAGGACTTTCTTTCATGAGATAATTATACAAATTTTAAATTGAAACTTAAATCTCTTTAATGAAATAACTAAAACTCCAAATGTTTTCTAATGAAATTTAATTAATAAATTTTATTAACTAACTATTTCTTCAACATGAAAAGCCTTAAACAGAAAATAAATCTTTTGATTTTATAAAAATGGTCCTAAAACAAGGCTGAAAGTCCAATTATGTATTACAATGTTTTTTATATTTTGGTAAATATTTATTTATTAAATTTTTGTTTTTATATTTATTTTGAAGAACTTTTGAACTGCATAAAATTTTCTATTCAATTTAACAAAAATATTTATAAATACGTTATTAAGTTGTAACTATTCTTTTTTATTTAATCAAATAAATCTATTGAACTTTACTTGAAATACCCAAAGAAATTTTAATAATTTTGGCTTGAGTTCAGTTTTAGTTAAATTTTTCAATTAAATTATATTTTTATTTAGAGATAAATGTGAAGCATGTAGACAAAGAAAATTTTGACTGCACGGAGAGTTGAACTGACGTTTCGATAGCTCCCTCTAATCTCATCAGAGTTCTTTACCGCTTAGACCACTCGGCCAAAGCACAAAATACACAGAAGTGACACGAACTGAACTATATTTCTGATCGCTTACACAGTGCCTTTAAATTTCATTTTCTTTTGCGGCGTCTTTCAACTCGAATTAATTTTGTTATGAATAAAACTAATTATATATGCATATATTTCCACAATTCACATTAAAAATATTATTTTTAATTAATTAATTATGTTAATTTTTATTCGTCTTTTACATGTTATCTTTATAATTGCAGCAAAATCTCAAGAGCAATATACACGGTCAATCAGCTTGATGTCAGATTCGTGTACGTGTGCTGGACGAAAAATCAAAACCAAGTAGATTTTCCATCAAGCGTCGTCGGTGTCACTAATACTAACGAAATTTCACACATACTACTACCACGCTTGTCAAGCATGTTGACCGTGTATATTGCCCTTCACAAATAATCAATCATGTGCATGTGTGTGTAAACACACGCTGTATAAAGTAGCATACACATTGGCGAACTTGAGTGACAGTTTTGCTCAAAATTTGCCTTGATCGATAGTGTGAACATAAATTTCGTCTGTTAACAGTCATCCCCAAACATTTTTGCGGTTGAGTGACAGTCAGCGGCCATATTGGTTTTTGACTGATAGTGTGAACAAAATAGTGTCAGTCAAGAGTTATTTTTTGTAGCATAAACTTCACAAATTTTGCGGATAATTAATTATTTAAAGAATTCAAATATTTTTATGAAATGCAACGTTGGCTGTGTGAGATGTTAAGATCGTGCGAGGAATTGTTAAATAAAAAATAAATAATTGAGTTAAAAAAGTCATTATAAAAAATTTTTGCTATCAATAAATCGCATCCAATTGGTATTTTATATGTTTGTGTGTCAAATTTTTTTCTTGAATAACGGTTTGAGTGTCAAACATGATCGATAGTCTAGACAGTCAAAAGTATTCTTCAAAACTGATGAATTTTTGACTGTCACTCAAGTTCGCCAATGTGTATGGTATTTAAAACAAAAATCACCATCACAAAGTAATTGCAAGATCCCGAACATTAATAAAACAAATCTACGACACATTTATACACACACAATTCTTTTTTCACACTATATTTTTAATAATAACGCATAATTTATTAGAATTTAAACATTTTTAGCGCGTTATTCAGTCAGTAAACTTTTTACATTTTTTCGTTTTGTTTATTTTCTTCTGTTCGCTACCATGTTTGTCTCTTTAACAGAGCCTTAAAGGGCAATATACACGGTCAACATGCTTGACAAGCGTGGTAGTAGTATGTGTGAAATTTCGTTAGTATTAGTGACACCGACGACGCTTGATGGAAAATCTACTTGGTTTTGATTTTTCGTCCAGCACACGTACACGAGTCTGACATCAAGCTGATTGACCGTGTATATTGCCCTTAAAAACAATTGATAAACCTGATTGTAGCGTTATTTACCTGTCACTTTTATGATTTCTGTATATTTTGTGACCAAAATCGGTGGTTTGCAGTCAAGAGCTGAATATCATCTACTTTTAATCAATTCATACTGTCACTCCTAGAGTTGTATTTCATTTGACAGTTATTGATTTTCATTTTTTTCTTTGTCTTGTGTTAAGCTTCTTTTTATTATTTCTCTATTCTAGTATGAATTATCATTGATAATAATAATTACTAGTGTATGAATGTATGTTACTTGTTTGTTGCTTGAAATATTTTATGTGTTCTTCTTTTGCTTTCGATTCTTTTCTTACAAAAATTGTAGCAATAGAAAAAAGTTACATATATGTAAAGAAAAAATACCAAAAAGTTTGTAATAATACTTTTGATATGTTGATCTTAAACCATGATACAATAATACAGGTACATGCATTAGAAAATGTTTCTCATCTATGTTTCTCATGTGACTTGTCAAAAATTACATACTGAGCAACAACAAAATTCGTTCTACACACAAACAAACACGTACTTACAAAACACAGCAGACGAGAATTTTCGCTAAGGTATGTACCTATATTATTGTATCATGTACTTAAACTATCTAAGTGAGCTTTTATGAAATACATCGGTGACATCGCCTTTCAAAGGAAGTTTGGCCCAAGCTTCTTGTAAGAGCTTGTGTTAAGTTCTTGCTACAGAAATATGTCTCCAAACTTTTGAAATAAATGTTAAAATCTTTAGCTTATGTTATTCAACCAGAGTGTGCAAACAAACAAAACTTTTCGCAAACATTTCATGCGAAGACACCAAGGTAGATTGAACAAGTACACTACAAGAACAGCTGTTTTTGTAAATTTGAGAATGCGTGCGTCACACAGACAATAGATTTTGACACATGTCCGGGAGTTTTCTATCAACAACGGGCATGGGTTAGTAAATTTGAGAGAGCTTATGAATGTGTGCGACTCACAGATAATGGATTTGACATATTTCTGGGGTATTTCTACTAACAAAATATATGTGTTTTTTGGTGTTGTATTTGTTTTAGTTATGGTGGTACCTGTAATGAATATGCATTGGAAGACACAAACTTTTAAAATAATTTTAATCGTTTCGTACATGAGCAAAACCAAAACAAATACTTTTACAATGCCAAAAAATGAAACAAAACAATTGGCTTTTCATTCATCTGCATGCTTTAATATCGGGTTTCAATCGTACAACAACAACACAAAAGCAGAAATGTATTTCGTTGAATGCTTCATTGTATTTAGCATAAATACACTAACACATTCTCTACCAGTGGTGCCAGAAATTTTCGGGGAAAAATCTTTATTTTTCGAAAAAAATCTTCATTTTAGAAATAAAGTCTTCAAAAAATGTTTATGTGTAATATATATATATATATATATATATATATATATATATATATATATATATATATATATATATATATATATATATATATATATATATATAATTAATGTGTGCTAATTATAATAAAGTTGCTATACATATACCTATGGTCATATGTATATAAAAACACAAAAATTAATACTAAACATGGAAACGCAAAATTCAATTCAAACAGGTTACTTATATTAGAATTATAATATATTAGATGAAACTTATCTCCTGGTGCTTAAGCATTGTCTATATGTATTTCATTGGTGCTTTACCAAATCGTCAGTAGACTTCAAACACACATTTGAAAAGTTACAAACCCATTATCTTATGTAAATGATTTTCAAAAATAAGTACAGTAGGCTTTGAAACTTATACAAAACCCAGCAAATAATTTGTATTCGATATGATTCTATTTTTTCTACACCTTTACATAATTAGAAATGCATTGGATAACAATAAAAGTATTTATAAGGCAAAATGAGAAATAAAATTCAAATTAAACCTTTAAGAAATTCATTATTTGACATTTTGTTATAATTTTATGTTAAATGTAATGTATTTGCTGGTGTTTAAGCATTGTCTATATGCATTTCATTGGTGCTTCACCAAATCGTCAGTAGACTTCAAAGACACTTTTGAACAGTTACAAGCCCCTTATCCTATGTACAGACTTTCAAAAAACATTTGAGAATTTAAAAATATGTAAATGATTTTCAAAAATAAGCACAGTAGGCTTTGAAATTTATACAAAATTCTCAAATGGTTTTTAAAAGTCTGTACATAAGATAAGGGGGTTGTAACTGTTCAAAAGTGTCTTTGAAGTCTACTGACGATTTGGTAAAGCACCAATGAAATGCATATAGACAATGCTTAAACACTAGCAAATAAATTTCATTTAAAATAATATTATGACAATATATAAAATAATAAATTTCATATAATATATTAGTTTGTATGTAAGTTACATTGTACATTTATAAGATCAAATATACGTACAGTGCGCCCTCGGTTAATGCAACCCTCGATGAGCGCAACCCGGATTATTGCAACAACTCAAATCTTAACATTGTAGACTCAGTGAATACAACTTGGCAATAATTTGGGACTCATTAAACGCAACTTTTAAATTTTGTCGTCGGTTGTTTGGTTTTTCTTTTTCTTTTTATTGACTTCAAAGAAGCTTCTTCAAAATCTTCGTAAGACTGCAGCGCAGAAAAAAATTTCTAATACCAAAAGTATAAAATTTCTGACTTCCTTCTATACCATTTAATAAAACTATTAGCCGATTCAACTGAATATTATATTGCTTATTTTGCAAAATCATAAAAATTTGCCATACATTTCAGTATCAAAACTTTAAGTTTTAAAATTTTAAAACAAGAAATTGTTTAGAAAATATTTATGATTTTATAAAATAAACAATACAACATTCAGTTTGAGTTAGCTCTATAACAAATATTCCATTACTCATATTTTTGTGCATAAAAATTCGTAGTTTTTATTTAATTTACTTACAACCCTTTTCATAATGTACGATTAAAAGTTAACCTGGACTTTAACGGCAAGTTCGGCATACAAAAGTCCACGTTAACTCTTAATCATACATTGTGAAAAGGGCCGTTATTGGGATTGTATATGTTAATATCTTTCTGTATTTCGTTTTATTTAAATTTACTTTTGAAAACATCCATTCAACGTTTGCAGATGAATTAAAGAGACACATTATATTTAAAGCAAATTTCTACATCTTTGGAAACACTAACTCACTATCTGCTCTAGTATTTTGAGATTGTATGCCAAAAGTCTACCGCAGTAACGTTTTCTAAATTTTGAAAATATTTTTTAATATGTGGTGGAGCTATCTGAGTTCGTCATCTAAATTTTGAACCTCAGTGTCATTAAATAACTTTGGAAAACGTTTTGTTAGATTTTTTAGGTATTTTTTTGTACTAAAAAACGCCATGATACATTTTTATATACATACATAATAAGTATACTTTATAAATTAGCAAATAGCAATTCTCTACAGTACCTTATTCTTTTATTGAGCTAACGTTTAGCTGACATAGGTAATTTTATTTAATAAATTTAACGCAGCCGTGTGACAATAACAAGTGTTAAGAATAAAAAATCTTCAAAATTAAGGTAAAATCTTCATTCTGGCATCGCTGTTCTCTACTATGATGAGCAAATCAATCGGGAAACGTTTGCAAATGTATTTTCTTAAAACTTTTCAATTTTGTTCTTGTTATTTTCTTTACTAGCTGCGTACATTTAAGTTAACGTACCAAACGTACATTTTGTGTAAACAAGCACAAACAGTACGAAACTAAATGGGACTATCATTCTCGTTGTTATTGTTTTGTTTTTGTTTTACACATTGGAAAATACAAACCAAGGTGGATTTATACAGGTGATATTATAAGCACAGCTGCTCTACTTTTTTCCGCAAATTAGATGCTCGGATGTCAAAATTTGTATACGTTGACATAGGGGCTGAGATGTCAAATGTTATTGTAATGTAGTAGTTGTCTTAGAATCAACACCACCTGATAAAATTAATTCACCTTTCCTACTCTTATTCAACACATCAACGTTAAAATAACTTTGAAATTTAAATGTACATATTAAACCATATGTTTAGGACAAAACCAAGTGCATATATCATAAAGCTGCCTCTTCATAATATTATAACCCAGCAAAAAAGAAATAGTTAGTGCATGGGTTCTACTGAAAATGAACTGGTTCAATTTAGATGCAGAACGCATGATTTTAACACAGGCGTGTCATTCGAACCAATGCAAGTTCGATGATAAAGTAATATAAAAGCTTACTTTTATTAACATTATTATTAGAGCCCGCCCGAAGCCAGTTTTTTGAGGCCGAGACCGAATCAACCTAATATTCGCCCAAAAAGCCGAATATTCGGTAGAATGCGAAACTTGCCGAAGCTTTGATCGCATCAACTGATATTGACATTTTTTAAAAATTCATTAGAATTAAAAACGAAAACAATAAATTGTTTTTGTTGAGCTCGAGTTAAAATAAAAACGTATTATTGCTTTCATTGATCTGGGTTTTAGTGGACACCTTTACTTACGATGACTATATAATTTAGTAATTACGAAAGTAGGCGGCGCCACGCCTATAAGAAGTAATACTTAGTTTTTACGCCTTTCTGTTAACCGATTGATCCAAAATTTGGTACACACCTTTACTTTTGATTACTACAAAATTTTGAGATTAGAAAATTGGGCTTGGCCACGCCCATAAAAAGTAATATAGATTTTTACCCCCTTCCTCTTGACCGATTGATCTGAAATTTGGTAAATAGCTTAACCTTTCATGGCAATACAATTTAGTGTTAAAAAATGTGTGGCGCCACGCCCATACAAAGTAATACTTAGTTTTAGCCCTTTCCTGTTAACCGCTTAATTTGAGATTTGCTGGACACCTTTACTTACGATGACTTTACGATTTTGTAATTAAAAGTGGGGCGGCGCCACGCCCATAAAAAGGTTTATTTAGTTTTAGCCCTTTTCTTTTAACCGATTGATCTGAAATTTGGTGAACACATTAAATTTTCATGACCGATTGATCTTATGACGTTACTATTATTTGTATTCAGTATTATTGTAAATCGCAGATGGCTGCCACCACAAAATGGTGATTAGTTATTTGTCTATAAACACATCAATATGGATATCAAATGAAAGGGTTTTACTGGTATAATACAGTACGCAATGAAAAACTTCCAAATCCAAAATGGCGGCCTCACAAACACAGGGCATTGATCAGACTAAAATAAAATCGTGGGGCGCATCGACTTTGGGTTATCTATAGTAAACAATGCCCCACGGTTTTAGTTTAGTCTGATCAATGTCCTATGTTTGTGAGGAGAGTGGTGTGGTAGCTGGCACCTGGTACTACATAATTATTTTTGTAGCTTTTAGTGCATTATCTGCATCATTGTTATGTTTCATTACAATAAAACCATATAACTTAAAATTTTTTTTTACTTATTTTATTTACTTACAGTCGTTTCTTTTCTAACAAAAATTGTAGGATTAGATAAAGGTTATGCAGAAAAAACCATATGTATTTCGATCTTAAAAAAGTTAAGACAGCTTTTATGAAAAAACGCTCAAAACTTATTTGTAGAGTCCAACCGAATATTCGGTTTTGGATTCGTATTCAGCCAAAATTGTGGTTTCGGGTGATATTCGGTTTAGGCCAACTTTTTGGCCGAATACCGAACCCGAAACTTTTTATTCTGTATAAATAATTCAGTTAATCGAAATAGTATTTTCCAAATTTAAAATATGTCAGCGCTATGAATCTGTTTTTCCCGTCCTATATCTTTTCAAATTGAATGAAAATGTTACTTAGTTTTATAAAGCGTAACCAAAAGGTATAGTACCATAAATTATTGAACTGTTTGTTGCCAAAATAAATATCATGAACTAGGGAATTGTAAACCGATTTCAATACCAATCGAAAATCTTCTTTGTGTTATAATAAAATGATTTTTCGCCATCGAATTTGCTTCTGCGATTTTGCACTAAATTGATTATTTGTCTTTTAAAATAGATTTGTTTAAATAATATCAAAATATGAAGAAATCTCATTTTCAATCTTGACGATAAATTGAATACTTTTGATAAAAAATTTTTATTGTGTATATCATCAAAAACTTCACTTTGGTAGAGATGAAATCGTATAAATATATCGTCAAAAATAGGTAAATATTCCACTTTGTTCTACCTTTTTATTTATTTCGACTCAACTTTTTGATTGGAGCTCTTGTAACGTCATCAATAGAGTGATGGAACACTCTTAAATGCATGTGTACCGAACCTAATATTCCAGTTGTATTTATCATTTATGCTAATTGCATGCCAAGTTTTCATTAGTCATATGCTCGTAAATGTTTAAGTTTTATTTTTGCCCGATGGAATAAAATATATTCAATTTGTGCTATTATTTTGACTGACACTGTATGTATGTAGAAATACTCTTACGACTCTTTTCACAGTGTACGGTTAAAAGTTAACGTATAATTTAACGGGAAGTTTTGTATACCGAATTTGCCGTTAAATACCATGATAACTTTTAGTCACATTGGGAAAGGGGCCGTTAATAAAATAAATGACTTTTTAATTCTTGTAAGTTTTAAAAATGTCAATATTAGTTAATGCTAAAAAGTTTCGGTAAGTTTCGAATTTGACCGAATATTCGGCCTTTTGGCCGAATATTAGGTTCGAACTCAAAAAACTAGTTTCGGTCGGACTCTACTTATTTGTGTTTATTTAAAATTTTTTTAGTTGTGTGCTTGTTTGAAAGTTTACCATACTATGGTAATCTATGCACAGTTGAATAACCTCCATTAACACAAAGCTCAGTTATGTTGATTTTAACTTTAAGTTTGTTAACTTTCAGTTTGCATAAACTTAAATTTTAAATGAAAGTTAACAATTTTCGTTAATAATAAAAAAAATTAGTTAGCATGTGTCATGAATCAATCAAAAAAGATTGCCTGAAACAAACTATTTTTGGAAATGCAAAAATTTTAGCAATTTATATAAATAATATCATGGTTCAACAGCATCTGTGTTAATGAAATTTTATTTATCAAGATTTAAATTTTGAGTTTAGTGTTAACTGCAGGTTAATATTTTTATTGTTAACGGCCCTAAGATTATCCAGTTAATAATCTAAGTTTTACCGAGCAACATTGCTCAGTTGATCCTTAGTTAGAATTGTCAAAAAATAAATTAAAAAGTTCGATACTTGAGAAGAAAATTAAATAATTTTTAAAAAATTCAATCAATATGTAAAAAACTGAATAAAAATTCATTGATTTAATACTATTATGCGGAAAAAAGTGAAAACTGGATTTCGGATTTTTGCGAATGAAGGAAAGAAATATTACGTACGATATATCTTAAAAATTTAGTGTTGCCTTACTTATAATAAAAAAATTCAAGAATGCCACATATTGATTTCAAAAAGTACGGGCAGAGCTGGCAAAATTGACAGCCCCTAATCAATTATTGAAAAACAGATTTGCTGGCTAAAGAACGTTTAAATTTGATTCTTTTAATATAAGCATACGTTAAACTAAGTTTAACCAAGACGTAAGAAACTAGCCCTAATAGTACATTTACATCAACAATGATGAAACTGGTTTAAAGCTTTAAGCGAGTTGCAAAAATTATACCATTTACATTGGCATTTTTCTTAATTATTAGGTTTATCGTTGAAAATATTTTATGAGTTCATAGAATATTGTGTTAAACTCAATATAAAAATTTATTTTAATTTTTCCGTATTGCCAGCAAATGTGAAAAAGCTGGTTTGTGAATAGGATAACTCACAAGAGCTGATTGTATGCAACTGGTTTATCTGATAAACAGGTTACAAACTAGTTCATGATTTGTATGGAAAAACAGATTACAAACAAGAAAATAAACCTGTTTATCGATATAAACCAAATGTACATACTTGTATGATTGTGTTTCTTTTAAAACTTATTTTTGGGACAAAATCATGTTCATCTATACATAATATGTACATATTGGGCCTGATTGTTTAAGGCGTTGGCGTAAACGCCTAAGTCGTTTTTTGTAGAAGATTAAAGAACACGGGTTGTGTGCTGCTTTAATCTATTACAAAAAACGACATAGGCATTTACGCCAGCTCCTTACACAATCAGGCCCATTATGTATAATAAAACTAAGCTAATGATAAAAATATATCAGGTATACACGTATGTAGGTAGGGTAATCCACAACAAATAAATACATTTTTTTAATTTTTCATGAATATTTATTTTCTCTGATTTTCAAAAACAACTCATACGTTTCCATATTACTTTTTGCCACATTTCGTACAAAATAATGGTTATTACCCTCTACTACAGACTTTGGTGAAATGTACATATCCTTTTCTGGGTCATATTGATCACGGCCTAATATTTTTAAAAATTCATGACGTTCACGTAAGCGAAGCTCTCGTGAAGTTAAAACCTCGAGCAGAAGCATTTGATGTGACTTCATTTCTTGGTGGGCATATGCAAAACGTTCTACGAAGTCGTCAGATTCTAAAATATTGATAATTTAAAAGAAATTATTTAGTTTTGATATGTTTAACCAGCTTTCACTTACTTAACATCCATAATCTAGTCTTGCTTAAAAGTAAACACTTGATTTCATCTTTGTCGAAGCCCATTTCTTCACGTATGCAAAACGTCGCCTGTTGCAGATGCTCCATATTATAAATAATCAAACGTGGTAGTTTGCTAGCTAGAAAATGAACATCATCTCCAGTTAGAGAAAACTCTTTTTGGAAGTATCCCAACCTTTTATCGATTTGTTTTGTGCTGAAACGTTTTGACGCCAAATAGTTGAATCGTGTTTGCATATCATCTAAATCGACTTTATATATTAAAGGATTTTTTGTTACAAAATCACCAAATTGTTCGATGAGGACTCCTTGATCCTTAAGAAATAATAAACGGGGCTTAACATCTTCATCTAGCTGTAGACCGAGCCCAAATTTCGGTAGACCTTTGCGTTTTTTAACTACACTTAAATCTACGCCTAATTGTATGAATTGTTGCAACAATTCTGAATTCTCAACATAAGCGGCCAAATTATAGGTAGCCAATAAAGCCTGTTTGGAAGTGCCGTCTGTAAGCTGTACGGCGTTAGATCTTCCTTCGCTTTTTACCTTATTTGTGTGGTTTCAGTATTTCGCGAAGTTGCACACTAAGACCTCCTGTCAAGTCTGCTAATTCATTCGTAAAGCAGCTCTGGGCGAGTCAACATCACGCGTCGTTGGCAATTACTTCGTAAATGCAACCAGGCCACTGTCGTTTATTTTCCTTCGAGAGTTTTGCGTCTCACACCGCATGTGATTAGTGGTTGGCGTCGGTTAACGGTATTCATTGCAATATCCCGTTGGTTTCCATTAACCACATGCAAAAACAATTACATATAAGGAATAAATATTAATAACTGGTTGGAGAACCAAACAAAAACTTACTGAAAATAAAAAAGGAGACGACTTTGGGAGTTCCGGCTTCATATACGACGGTATAGGTCGTTTGGGATTTTCTCGGAGGAGGCTCCTTAATACTGAAATTGTTGATGGCGTTATAACCTTTTGGTTCAGCCAAGTAAATCTCCCATCCCTTGTTGTAACAAGGGGGTACGGAGAAACTCCAAACGAAAGAAGAAGTCTGCCAATTCTTTTTGTGGTAATATACCTTCATCTTTTTCTTGTTCTACATTTCTAGTAGTGGGTAGTTGCTTAAATTCAACAGTACGTTGTGGCTGTTGTTTAATCCGAACAGCTGTTCCAATTATTTAAGTGTTGGAAAGTATTGTGTGCTTGGAGCTGCCATACTTATTTTATAAAACGAGATGTGTTTCTGATTATAACAGTCATATTTGAAAATAAAAAAAAGTAATTAGCATACAAATATGTATGTATATCGAGGGCCTATATTCAAATAGTGCTATCTGCAATTTCCTCGAAAATGAGTTTATTATAGCAAAGTGTTCTCTAACTGAATTGCCCTCTGTCATTTTAATTAGAAAGAAAAAAATAATGTTTTAAAGGTTTTTTTTTCGTAAAATTTTTATTGTGCTATCTAACAACCACGTTGTTTTGTCAGCAAAAAAGTGATGTATGCACTAAATTTGGCCACTGCAGCGTTTAGGATGCCCATAGACGGGTCAAATGTATGACAGACCCCACTTAATTTTTCTGTCCCAACATTTTCTAACACACCTAACCAATAACTCCATTCCTTAAGGGGGCTCCCATACACAGAAAAATATATTACTTATATCCATGGAATTTTTTCATAAATGCTATGAATCTAACATGATAATTTTTTTCCAAATTATTTTCATTCCTGCTAGGAACTTTTACATAAATTAATTCATAAATTCTTTAAAAATAATTTTTAAAAATTCAGTATTGAACTTGTATAGTCTGTTGTACTAGGCAGAACTATTTCCTTTCTGCCATACATACTATTTGGAATTAATTGTATTTTTACTTTATATAAATAGAAAAGCATTTTAGAATTTGTTGACAAAAAAGTTGAAATTTTTTTTTCAAAGCAACTTTGATTTCATAAATTTATTTATTTAAAGCTAAATTCATACTTTGAATGAAAAAATGTGTATTTTATTTATAAATTACGAAAATATATGAACAATAAATTATGAACTTTTTTCATACTATTTATGTTCAAACTTTTTTTTGTGTACAAAATGTAAATTTTTTTACGGGAGTCCGTGTGGCAAGCGATAAGTGGCAAGTATGGATGGTGATAAGTGGCAAGTATGTTTTGAGAAAATGTACGGAACAAAAAACCAATGGAGGTCAGTCATATATTTAACACTCGTAGGGGGAACTACCTATAGGTAGTTATGGGACTTTTTTTCTATCTATTTCTAGTCTGTATTGTAAATTTTGTATGAACACTAGGGATGCCAAGCGGGACTGGTGTTTGTAAATCCCGGCATTCGGGATTTCAGAGTTTCAAATCCCGGGACGCCGTGATTTTTCTGGATCCCCGGATTTATCGGGATTTCGGGATTTTTTTTGTTTTAATAAAAAAATCAATTTATAATGTAAAATATTTGTATTCTGTATATTCATAATAACAACTGTAAGAATAAATAAAAGTTAATTTCAGTGTATTTAATACAAATTTTAATATTTTACTGAAAAGTAAAATATAAGTTGGGGAACAGGTCGGAATGGTATTAAATATTTCCTGGCGCAAGTTTTTGAATAGTAAACAAAACTATTTTAAAGGATCAGTTTATGTTCTAATTTATGTAGAAATGTTGTGTTTTCTTTTGTTTTTATTATTGAAATATATAAAAATGCGAAAAAACTTGTTTTTTATTTTTGTCCACAAAAATGTACAAAAAACCGATTAAATTCAAAAATTTTCCGATTAAATCGAATAATTTTTAGCAATAAAGCTTACTCGAATAACTCGAACGAAATAAAAGTTTTACTCGATTGCTCGAGTAATTTAAAAACCTCGATTTCGGTTAATTGATTAATCGAACAATTGAAAAGTCGATTAAAATGAATACCCTACAAGGAACTCTTCTACAAACGCTCATATTACGAGTTTTTAACAGTTTGAGTTTGGACGACCTATGCCCGATTTTTGAAATGTGGATACTCCAAGCGATGACCACATTTTCTTAGGAAGGGGTAAACATAAAAAAGATGAGGATTTGAAGGAAAGGAACTCCTCAAAAAACCCATATATTACCAATTTTTAACCGTTTTAGTTTGGTTGAACGGTTCTTGAGAAAAATGGATTTATGTGGACAAAAACCTTGCTGACATAAAATATTAAAAAAAATCCACATATCGTCATATAACTTAAAACTGATTAAATTAATCATTTCAAACTCAAACTGTTAAAAATTCGTAATATGAGCGTTTGTAGAGGAGTTTCTTACCTTTAAATCCTTATCATTTTTTCGCCCACGTTGACTTCTTCCCAAAAAAATGAGGTCATCCCTTAGAGAATCCACATTTCATAAATCGGGCATAACTCTTCCAAACTCAAACTGTTAAAAATTAGTAGTATGAGCGTTTGTAGAGGAGTTCTTTGCCTTTAAGTCCTCATAATTTTTTCGCCCACGTTGACTTCTTCCCAAAAAATACATTTTTTAAAGCATTTACTACGTTTTAATTGTTAACAGAGTAATGTTAACTTGTTAACAGAGTTCTGTTAAATTCTATGGTTTTTGTCTAGGGTTTTATATTTTAAAATTTAACTTAACACACATCCGATATATTGATTATCGATCGTATAACTCCGCCATTTCTTGACCTATTTCAAAATTTTTTATTTGAAAGGACATAAAACTTAATAGACAATTAGTAGAATGACACAGCATTTGATCGGCTCAATAGGATTTTTGTATTGAAGTCGGTTTTTTTGGCAGAGTGATTTCGTCCATATTGGTAGACCACACTAAAAAACAAAAATACATATACTAAAATTCAGTACAAAAAATTTCTAAGTTTAAGTAAACAATTTTCCTAAATTTAAGTAAATGTTTCTAAGTTTAAGCAAATTTTTACTAAAATCTAGTAAAATTTACTTGATATGAGTAAAAAGCAAATAGTTCAAATCCTTAAAAATAGTTCATAAAGATGCACAAAAATTTTCTTAGATTTAAAGAAATATTTACTGACTTCAAGTAAATATTTATTAAATATAAGAAAGTGGTTTATAAATTTAAGGAAATTGTATCATAAGAACTAGTTAATTTCATATTAGTCTAAAAAATAAGGTTTATAAAAACACGTACTCCTGATTAGTTCATCAAATTTTACTTACTTAAAAAGTGTAAAACGCTGTTCTCAATTTGAGTTCATATTTCTTCTTAATGTTAAGAAATTTTCGCAGAATTTAAGAAAAAAGTTTCCAAAAATTATTTTTTGTTAATAGCCTACAAATTTTCTGGAAAAGTTTCCTTAAACCTAGTTCAGATAAAATTTAAGACGAAACAGTAAAAAACTTCTTCGACTGAGTAAAAATTTTCTTGTCTTATAGGCTGTAATGTACTAAAATAAAAGAAACTTTTCCTTAAAAATAGTTCAGATACCTAAAAAAATAAACAGAATTACAAATTTGGACTAGTGAAAAATACTTAATTTTATAAAAATATTTACCAGTTTTAAGTACTTTTGAACTAAATTATAGGATATATTATTTCATAAGTATTATTTAGATAAATGAAAAGATATATGTATATGTAGGTTTTGTTAGCTTTTAGGAAAAGTTTTATTGAAATCTAAGAAAATTTTTAGTATTGTCGAGGAATATTGGAACTTAAAATATATTTTTTTGTAAATAAAATAAAATTGTAAAACACAATGGTATCAATGCTTATGAAGGGTACCCTGTTAGGCTAGTGGGTAGAGTGCTAGTCTATCAGCCGGAAGGTTGCTGGTTCAATACTTGCCTCCTCCAAAGGTAATTAATATGTATGTTTGGTAAGTTAATTATGAATATAATATGTATATGTAAATAAATCTCAAAAAGTATAGAATTTAAATAAAAATAAGTACTAGAATTAAGGACATATTGAACTTGAACTTAGTTTGAGGCCATATGCAAAAACGACTTTGGAAAATTTAAAAAATTTGAGATCAGAGATGCAAGACATTTTTTCTCCAAACTCCGCATTTTATAGAAAAATTTTACTTAATTTTAGTAAAATTTTACTGAAACACAACAAAATACTTACTATAAACTGGTTCATTATGTACCTATAGATTTTCATAAATTAAGTAAAAATTTTCCTAGAATAAAGTCTATATCAGATAAATACCCAGTGAACATTGATGTCATTCTGACGTCAGCATGATATCGTGAAATGTCATACTTGACATAAGAAATGACTCATAATTGACTCATATATGACTCATAATTTCACACTTAGGTACATCACATACTGACATAAAATGACACAAATCTGATGTTAATCTGACATTATAATGTTCTTAGTTTAGTGAATTTTATATACCGATGACGTAATAATCTTTTATTTTATTATAAGATAATATATTTTATTACTTCAAACCATATATGCACATGTAAATTTAATTTATAAGATGCTCCATTACATAGCAGATCATAATACATTCATATTTTCACTAAGTGCAATAGATGCCATTTGTAAAGTAGCCCTGGGCTAGTCAACATCGCGTCGTTGGCAGTTATTTCGTAAATGCAACCAGGACTTCGAGAGTTTTGCGTTTCCCCTCCGCATCTGATTAGTGGTTGGCGTTAGTTATCGGTGTACGACGGTGCAGATCGACTGGGGTTTTCCGTTGATACTTCTGCAAAGAAGCACGATATTTCATGTGAATTGATGGTGGCGTAATAGTTCTACGAGCTGGCCAAGTAATCCTGCATCTGCATGTCGACAGATGTAGTAACGGAATAGAAGGAAAAAATAAATAAATAAACTTGCACTAATATATATATATATATATATATATATATATATATATATATATATATATATATATATATATATATATATATATATATATATATATAAATAAATACATACTTGTAAATCTTAGCAAACTGTATCTCAATTCATACGGTTGCCTGTAGCCTTCCATTTGGTGAATTTGATGTTTTTGGAAATATGCACATATGTATTTTCATTTTCACAATTAAAATATAATTTTTTATTAAATTATTTTTCAATTAAATTTTTTATTTCAAATGACATGCATCCGTATATAATATTTTAGTCACAGTGTATGTCACTGATAGATCAAAATTACGTAAAATTTGATTACCTAGCTATGACTTACCAGTGATGTCAAACCTAGGTCATGTGTTCACTGGGTAATGAACTAACTTGAAGTAAATATTTCACTCTGTTCAAGTATAATTTTAATAAAATTAGCATCAAATATACTTCCTAACATCAAGGAAATTTTTACTAAATTCTTGGAAAATAGCGGCGTTGGCGCCATACGACAACCTTTTTGAACTCAAATTTAGTAAATTTTCTTAAGATATAGTTAATTTTTTTTTGAGTGCAGATAGACGATAAATAACTTATTAAGGACTTCTACTTAATATGTTTAAAGCCCGTGCATCGCCGGGTCGAAAAAAGCTAGTATACCATATAGCTTTTAATTGAATTATTTTTTACACAAAAGTATAAAAAAAATTGCATTTTCAATCCAGCTATAATAAAAGCTATACCTAATCTGTGTTGCCGGACCTTTTCAAAATGTGGAATTACAGGTGTGTTCCAGATGACTTCGGGCAAGTTTGGACTAATGAGAGTAAACTCAACATTTACTCTCTCAAATTATAAAATTTGCCCAAAACATCTGGAACGCGAAAGCCACAATTTTGAGTCCAAACATTTTAATAGTGCTAACTTATTAACTTTCAAGTTAAGTTTGCGATTTTAGTCGTATAAATCTCGTAATATAATGCATTCTTATGGCGAAAGAAAAAGGTGCATCACAGGCGAAATATATAAAAGCAAATGCTTTTCTATTAGGGAATGTTAATGAAGTATTGAAAAGCATTCCAGTTGAATTACGCTAATATATAAATAGGAGAAACTTTTCTGAAAATAGCCATGTCGAATAATTTGTAATATTTTTTTTAGATTTACCTAATTTTATATGAAAGAAAAGTTTTAAAATTCAAAGTTATTATTTTTAATCAGGGACTGAAACCAAAAAAAAAAATGGGTTCAGGAAATACCCAGAACAAGAAAAAGCAAAAATTTTTGGCAGCCATTCGGCACTTTTAAAAATTGCAAAAAATAGTCAGCTTTCGGGGTGCTGCCACCTGGTAGGAATTTGCTTTTGTCGTTATTTTATTTTGATTTTGTTTTTAATTTTTTTTTGCATGCAAGAAATATAATGTTTCTTATTATTCTTCTATTAAAACATTTTTTTTATTTTTGAACCCGAACTTTGCTGAATTTTCGGGTTCAACGGCTTCGGGTTCAAAGTCTTTATAAACAGCGAACCCGAACCCGTTTGGGCTCAGGTTCGGGTTCGGTTTCAGTCCCTGTTTTTAATTATTTTGTCTGGGTTTCTTTTACTACATTTATACGCACGTGTTATTTGCAAATAGAAACGTAGTGCTGCCAATTATGTATTTTTATTATAACCTCTAATTCACGAAAACAATTACTGTTTAACGCGCTATTCGCAAATAGGAAGTTTGGGTTGCCACCTTTACATATGTTTGTTAATAAAAAATAATAAAAAGATAAATATATTCACAAATAGATTAATAATCAGTGATTTAACAAGTTACAATAAAAAAGTATTTGACAGCATTTTACGTTTTTATTTGCAATTAAGCTCTGCGTATAATACCACGTTTATACGCACTGTTTATTTGCAAATAAAAACCTAAATGCTGCCATTTATTAAATCACTGAATATTTATCTATATATTAATATATTTATCTACTTCTTATTTTTTATTAACAAACATGTGTAAAGGTGGCATCTTAATCTTCTTATTTGCAAATAGTGCGTTAATCAGCAATTGTTTTCGTGAGTTAGTAAATTACAATAAAAATACATAATTAGGAGCACTACGGTTTTATTTGCAAATAACCACTGTGTATAAACGTAGTATAGGCTAGGTATTTGTTAATGTTGTATAATGTTTGTTTGAATTTGCACGATTAAAGTTTTTTATGTTTAGAAATTTGTAAATCTATTATCATCTTCGATTTTTAAATCGATTTTTAAGTCTGTTTAGCATTTCCTATTTTCTATTTTAAAATAAGAAATAACAACCCAGCTACTTACATTTGCAATTAATGTAAACATATTTTCCATTTAAATGTTTTAAAAATAACTGCTTTACAATAGACAGCTTATTTCACTTTTACTGTTTTATGAATTTGCTAAATTTCAATTGTTATTTATGTAAACACAAAACATCTGATCATTTTCTTCTTGTCCAAACTTAAAAAAAAAAGTTAGTGCAACTTTGGACAGGAATTAAAATAGAATTACTCTCTCATGAGCTCTCTCACTTGCCCAATTTTTGTCATCTGGAACGCTTTTCGGGCAAGTTTGTGTAACTTTTGGTAAGTTCGGACGACTTTGTTCTTCATCTGGAACACACCTTATAATTCTTTTATATTAGGCTCTCTTTTTGTAACACAAAATAAAAGTTTTAGTAATATTGAAATGTTTTTATAAAGCACATAAGAAAGAGTTTAAATTATAAAATAGAGCAAATCTCTGAAGATAACGAAAGCTTCATCAAAATATACACCGAAAAAACTATAATTCGTATTATATTACTGAATTCATAAATTGAAATATTTTTTCTAAATTTCATGTAGGTTGAATGGAGAACTTGCGCTCTCCCACAAAGAGTCTGGAGGTATAGGAGGGATAGTCCCCATACAAAGTAATTATGGGTGGAGCTGGTATTATAATAAACGTTTTGAATTGTGATACCATTGCAGTTATAAATATTTCTCCCTGCTTTCGAATGTTTATTTTAGGGTCTGACGTTCGGTTTTAATTGAAACCGAAACCGCGGCTTTCAATGCTTAAAAACCGAAACCCAAAACCGACAAAAAACCGCCGGTTTTTAGCTGTTTACTTTTACAGTTTGTGTTTTTATTACACTCATTCGTAAGCTACAAATATGTAAATAACTGAAAATTTTTTAAAATATCTTTAAGTTGTTTCGTCAAAAGTTGTCCGATATACATACATATGTATGTCTTTATATGTTTTCTGAAAATCTCAAAGCTTTGAGAGTGAATGTCAAGTAGCTTCCGAAAATGAAGAAAACAAAACAATTTACTGCAAGAATTGCTGATAGATGTGGAACAATCTTAGAATTATACGAATACAAATAATAATAACAAACAGAAAAATGTTTTTTTTTCAAATTTTATTTTCATACAAGCACTTGTTTGGAATTAACGTTTAAATTTAACAAATATTTTGGCTGATTCAATAAATGCTTCACTTTAACCTCTTACACCAAAAGCAACAACACTGAAGTAAATGTGTTGTTTGATTTTACAAAAGTCTTTCAAACTTCTAGTAAAATGCTTCTGTGAAATTATAAAATTTATAGATCATTATCTTAGCTGATTCAGTAAATGATATTGTTTGAATTTTGTTTCCATTATGGATTACAAAAAATTTTCAAAATTTATTTTCAGTAAAAAGTTTTTTCAAATGGAAGTTAAATATTTTGTGTAAAATAAAAAATGTATTATTACTTCACAATGCAAATAGAAGCAATTAACAAAAATCGGCATTTACTGAAAGCAAAGAAATATTTCTGTCGATGATATCTTTTTCACAAAGTTAAGATCTCGGTAATATGATTTTCCATTAAATGCTTTAATATAGATTTATGAAATTTTAATATTCATTTTTTTCTCTTAATTTTTTTTTTGTAATTTTAGTAAAAGTAGCTGAATCATATTTCAATAAAGTTAAGTAGCACTTAATATCTCGGCATATTTACATATCTATACTCACAAATATACGTTTTTCCAAAACCGAATCCTAACCGAAAACGACCGGTTTTAATGCTTTAAACACTGAAACAGCGGATTTTTAATTTTCACGGTTTTTGGTATACCCTAGTTTATTTCAATGAAGCTGCCCAATTTAACCTATAAACCATTTTTAAACTGGGCGTTTAAACTACTCACATAGACCATATTTACAATTACCGTTGTGCTGTCAGATTATTTTATATTATTTTTTTAAAAAAGTAACACAATCTGGAAATTACCTCCAGTTTTTGACTCAGTAATTAAAACTTTATTTAGTTAATTTTCATATAAATTTAAATTGTAATAATATACAACGTCTGCTTTTCAGTCGTATTTAGTTGTTCTTATTTAATTGTGACAAAAATATGGTAGCACCATAAAATACCACAAATTTCCCCTAAATTTCCCAAAAAAAAGCAGCTGTTCAACATAAACAAAGAAAAATTCCAAAAAATTAATTTTTCTTCATTCAGGAAATAAGAATAATAAAGAGTTTCTGCAATAAAAACAGCTTACAAAATCACAAAAAGACAAATATAGACAAAGAAAGCCCAAATTGCTCAGCAACAAAAGTTGAATTGCCAGCGGCCACAATTTTTTTATTTCCACAAGAACAACAATCAGTCAAAATCAAATGGCGATTTATAAAACTTAAATCGAATTTAAATGCATAAGATTGGAGATATAAGTTATATTTAAATATGATCTTTAAAAATGAATTTTTTATTTAAATAGAAATTAAGTTTAAAAACCATTTAATTATTAAGTCAAAAACTGTGGGGTTAATATCTACCAGTTAATTAATTAATGTTTACCTTCTTTGGGAAAGGGATAGTGTAGAGAGAACATGTGGTGAAGTGGGAGAGAGATAGAGAGCAAAATTCATTTACACTCTGCTATTGCGCGTTTATTTTTTTTGTAGAACAGTGTTGCAAGCCCTCTGGTGTCAAGTAGAGGTATTGAACTGTTTAAGCTGTGTAGCCATTTTATTAGCTATTTTGCTTCGCCGACGAAGCAGGGTGCTGTGAAGTGCATTAGGGTAAGTTAGTATTAATCGCTGCCGGTACTGCCAAAGCGATCAGCCTTATGCCTTCATCATTTTAACAGTCCAACAAAAACCAACACCATAAAACACCAATGCTCATGAGAAAATGCATGATGTTGTTGGCTTCCCTGAAACTAGTCTTGAACTCAAGACCTCAGGGTTTGTAGTCAAACGCGCTAACTACTCAGAACAGTACCATCAACATACAACTTTTAGTTTAGTTTAACTAAACCAGCATTAAAAACGTTCACTGGTTTATTAGTTCTGAGGGCCAAAATCACAGTTTGTGCTTAACTAACGCCGATTTTTCAAATAAATAGACATACATATATATGTACATATGTAAATGGTTAAACCACTATTATTAGTTCGCTAAAGACTGTGAATTTGTCCCTCAGTGGAACAGTCGGATTTGATTCAAACTAAGTAGGCCCGATAGTGCATTTCTTGATCGTTTGAAAATATGAATCCCTTTAAATCTTTACGGCTATATTCATAATAAATTATCAAATTTTAATAAAAGATTTATGAAACAGATTTCCATACAAAATTTGTGTCATAAACCTTACATAAACTTTTTGTAAGTATTATAAATAAGAGGGTTAAACTGCAAACTAGAGATGTGTAAATGTCGTGAATTTTTCGTGTCAGGCGTGATTCACACGTGACTCACGCGTGATCGTGATTAAATTAAAAAATAATCACGAAATCGTGCGTGAGCGTGATTTACAAATTAAATACCGTGCGTGATCGAAAGCGATTTTAAAAATGAAATTTTCACGCACTCACGAAATTACATTTAGTAGCTTGCTGAAAAAAATTTCCTCTTTACTCCTACAATAGTTTGATTTAATTTGCGAATTTTATACGACATTTCTGATAAGTTTCTAATTTTAGATCCGAGTTTTCTGCGACATGTCGAAAATTCCTTAAAAGATTCGTCAGAATTCGTAGAGAGTTTCGGCAAAGTTTTTAGAATTTTCTCAGACAAAGAGGTTCGTTTTCTTGTTAACCACGCATATGGACCGTCTTCGAATACGAATTCGGCATCTTGTGCAGACTTTCTGCCCTACTTCGGACCGAAAGTACGTGTGTCGACAGCAAAAGAAACCCAGTGAACCTTTTATGCCGACATGTCTGACATCAGGAAACATATGTTTGTAAGCTGAAGACAACCCAGCACACAAAAAGTCAAAACGTTTGAAATACGATATATCGCTTATTTACTAAAACAGCGGACACAAAGATTTTGTCTTCTATGATATTTCGCACCACGGCGTCACTTACTAAAGATTCTGTATAATACGAATTTTTACGAAATATTTTGCAAATCTGGTACATAAACTAATATTAGAAGTTACATAACTTTCATTTTAATAAATGACAGCTTACAAATATACACCAAATGAAAGCTTGGAAGGTTACCTATAAAAACAAATATTTGAGTACTGCTATATTGCCCAGTCTTTAAGATACCTGTGATTTTACGTAAAAAGCCAGGCGAAAAATGCTTAAAATTTAATTTCAGTCATAATGGGTTAATGGCTTTGAAAATATTGAAAGTATTTCATACAATAAACGCTTACATTTTAAAATGAAATCTACTCCAGCATGATTTAATATATTATTTAATATATTAATAAAGGTACATAAGCTTTTTTAATGTAACACTGACGATTATGTGTTAAAAATAAAGAACGAAAATACTGTTTATACTCTCTTCATACAAACTGATGTATCGGAATTGTATGGTGTTTTGCATCAAATATTTTAAAAATAATAGGAATTATAACTTTTTTGAGAAATTGTTGTAGTTCGCAGTTATGTGTATTGAGCGTTACTCGTTTTTAGCATGCTTCAATATTCAGTTAAATTAATAAAATAACTGCGTAGGGATGCACTTCTAAATATTTAAAAGTTTTGCGAACTTTGTTAAATAGTTTAAATTGCAAAAAGTTTCATCAATCAATAATAATGTATTGTAGTTTTTTAATTTAATTGAAATTTTTAGTATGTAAAAAAGGAGTTTATGTTAAAACTTATCGAAGATTATACATCTGAATTGTTTTAAATTAAAAAAATATAGTGGGTTCTAAAAAACATTAAATTCGTAAGAAAATATATTGAGCATTACGTTAACAAAATTCTTAAATATAATTATCTCTAAATTTGATTAAAAAAAAGTTAACAGCAGCGGAAGGGCAGAACCGATATGGAGAGCATTATCCGTTCAGAAATTTCTGATTTGATTTCGAAAAGTCATTTCCAGAGCAACCGTGAAAGCAAATGTAACGCTCAATCCACAAAAATAAAAAAAAATCTAAAAATGTTAGTTTATATTAGGAACCATTGAATGAGGACTATAAGACCTTCTCATATTTCTATTAATTAAATTAATAAAGTTAAAAAAAAGAAAATGAAAAACCCAAAATGTACAATCACAATGAGAATACCAATGGATATTATTTCAAAAACTCGTTTTCATATGAACACTAAAAAAATATTAAAACTTTAATGTTCGATTTGTGTTTTTGTGGGATATAAAAAAATAAATATCGTGAAAGCTTAAGCTTTTGTCGTGCGTGAGCGCGCGTGATAAAGTCAAATTTGATCGAGAGCGTGCGTGATCGTGAGAGTCTTAAAATTTGCTGTGCGTGAGCGTGCGTGAAAAAATATTTTTTTCGTGATCGTGCGTGATCGTGAGCGAAAACTCACTCACGCGCACATCTCTATTGCAAACATTACCAATAAAAAATAAAATCCATTCGATATATTTTTTCTTTTATTAATTTATTCTTATTAAATTTATTTATATTTATATGCAAAATTATGTTTAATTTCATTTTCTTTATTTTATGTCGATTTTAGTTTATAATTAATTTTTCTTTTTGTCATTAATTTTACTTCCAATTAAGATATGACTATTTTTATTTAATATAATTTTCGTTTTTTGTACAAGACTATTTATTATAATATAATAATTAACGCCCCTTTTCACAATGTATGATTAAGAGTTAACGTGGACGTTAACGGCAAGTTTTGTATGGCGAAGTTTCCGTTAAAGTCCATATTAACTCTTAATCGTACATTGTGAAAAAGGCCGTATATATAATATTTATTTTATATATTTTAAATGAAGTTTTTATGATTTTATTAAATATTTATATGAATGTTTTTAATTTTTCGTTTTACTGAATATTTTTACTTTAATTATTTCTTTGCTTTTATGGTATTTATATAGACTATTTTTAAACTGTAAATTATATTTATTTTACGACCCTTTACTCTTCATTTACAAACATTTTATTTTAACTTATTATATATTCATTTATTTATGTATTTGTTTACGTCTAGTTTTATTTACAATTATTCAATCAATCAAACAACCAATCAATCATTATGAAACTCATAAATGTACATATGACAACTAATTATCTATATTTTTTATTAACATTTGTGTTAAGTTGTATTTGTTTTAATAAAATAAACAAACATATTTTTATTTAAAAAAAACTTAATTAAACCCCATTAAATTTTAAGTTTAATAAAAATACTAAATATTTTAACAGTCACTAACACCATTTTATGGCGTTATTTCATATAAATTCAAATTTATATATATTGATGTGACTTTGTGTATTACATTTTACAATTTAGCAGCCGTGACATTAAATATCTACATGGGTTTTTTTGATTTTTTGACTTCTAAGTCAACGAAAATGACTAAAATTTTATTAAAGAATTATGTTTAATTTTGTTTATTTGGCTTAATTTTGTTTTATACATAACTTAAGGAAGACAATTGGCACAACACTTGCTAAATACTAGACGAAATAAATAATTAATTACATTTATAAAAAAAGCATACATTAAAACCACCAAATATCTTAATAAATATTTATATGAATTTATTATCAATTTTTGATTTAAGCATTTTGATAACTATAATTTATTGATATATGAATTTATAAAATCTGACATATTACTCTTTACCGGGGCTTTAATACATATTTTATTTACATGTCGTTTTAATTTCAAAAATAGATCTGTGTTCACAATCGATAACCGCCTAAGTCACTTTAATGAAGAATTGTTTTATTTATGCTAACATGTTCTACTAACAAAACTTTTTATTTACATAAAATCCCCTTTTCTATAACAATGGTTTTAAAAAGAAATTGACTTAAGTCGTACCGAACAAAAATTGTCAAAGCATACTTAAAAATGTTATTCCATGAAACTGTATTTGTAAAATTCTGAGATAAGCTGTTTTTACAATCTTCACAAAACAAATTATCAGTAATAAAAAAGTTTGCGTAAGAGCCAAAGTGAAAATAAGTGAGAAGAAAGATATTAAATATTCTCTTACAATAAAAGCCAAAGTCAACATAATTTTTGCAAAATCATTTTTTGCTTTTGCAGCAAATTAAATTTCCATCATCATGCTTTGATTTCTGCTTTGCCCGTATTATAATCTTTAATTATGCACAATATTTTTCAGAAACATATCCGTACACGGAGAGTATAGACATGGCTATAACATATTTACGACAAAAACATTATGATCTCAGCACTAATGTATGATTGTGAAAATAAAGGACTATATAGGACTTATATAGGAAATAATATAATTATATAATAATATAATATTTTTTTAGCTGAGACATTAATATAATATTTTAAACAACTTCATTTGGATAAAATATGATCTGACTACAACCACATAATTCAATCATAGTGTATGTTGCACATAGCTTAAAAAATGCGTTTTCCTTGCGTGTATAAAAATTGATTTTTCGAATGTATTTTTATTGGTTTAAGTTGTTATTGCTTGTGAGCAAGGAATTATATCACTGCTTGTGGCATTTCAAATAATACAGCTTTTCTCATAATTATAGTGCTAGTGGCATTAAGCTTTTTAAAAATAATATAACAAAAACAAATCGCATAATATATAATGCATTTATTATTTTAATGCAAATGTGTATGGTTAATCTTTGGCTTTTCTTATCTCTTATTTTAAGAAACTAGTTACCGCTTGTATGGATTTTTTTTAAATGAACCAATTAAATAATATGTTTGCCTAAAAATTTCAAAGGTAATTTGATACATATTTTCAAAATAATTCTCACGGTAATTATCTTCCCAAAATGCTTTAGTTTTTTTGCAATTTGCGAACATGCTAAAACATATTTGAAAAATCATGGATAATATACTTATTTACATATACAAAATTAAGAATACACTTGAACTAATGATACATTTTTGAAGTGAACAATTTTAATGAAGTTTTTTTATTGAACCAATACAATGTTGAAATTAACAGAATTAATTAAGTGTAAATATTACTCATCATGTTGATTCAAATTCAAAAACTAAACATACATATATGGGAATAATGATTAACTACAAGACTTAAGAATTGCCGGTTAGGTTAAAAATATTTTTTCAAGTTAAACATCACGGTTGTCTTAAAATACACACTGCCTAATCAAAATCTACAATTTTCGAAATATTTAATTTGTTATGCCTATCTCAGCCAGCTGATCAATATACCTGAAAATATGTGATGATACTGACGGAAATGGATCTTAACTTACCATCAAGAACTTTCAGTAGAGCCAAAACAAGATGTTTGCGCAAATTTTGTAGATTTTAAGATTATGGATTGGTATCACTGCTCAAACATATTCCTGTGTCCCTACAAGCTTAAATATTCCTATAATAGCTTCCGAAATGATTTAAAAATAAATTTTCGCAACCTTTTACGTCATATCTTCCACAATATTGCCAAACCTAAAAGCTGATTTATCAAGACTATATTTTTACATTTATGATATTTAAAACATTATATCCTGGTAAATTTTGGGAACTTCGAGGCAAAAAACGGCATTATTTTCAGAATTTTATCTAGTTTTGGGGAATTGAGCTAACTCAATTTCGGCCCCCGTAAGATAAGGTCCCACTTCAACAGGATCATCACATACAAAAACTTTGGAATAATAAATGGAAGTTACTAAAATACACTTGTAATAATAAATTCAAATTATTTTTATTAAGAGTGGACTGTTGGAATATTCAAATCAGATTAGCAGAACAAATCAGTACTACTGATTCGACAGGCCGCTACACCGTCTCATCAGCGTTCTTGTTCACTTTTACCACTTATGTAGGTGAATGCTTTTTACAAGGAAACATCAGATATTTAACTAATTTTTGCCATCAAATAGAATACAAGACTTTTTTCATGTAAATTCTTGCATTAATTTGTAATGCGACTCAACTTAGTTTTGCCGAAATTTCCCTATCTGATCAATAATCCAACACTCACAAGCTCTTATTATTTTTTGTTGTCGCTTTTGATGGGAATTTTATTAATAGCTACATTCAAAACTGTTTGTGTGTTAGTTTTTCAGTTATTTTTTTCTGTATTTTAGTTCCAGATCGTCAACCGAGTAGTAAACATGCATATAAGTTATATGATATATATGATATAACTATTTTTGCGCGAACCGCAACATAAATTAATGCAAGAATTTACATGAAAAAGTCTTGCTGGCAAAATAAATAGCTGATATTTCCTTTTAAAAAGCATAATTAGTAAAAGTGAACAAGAACGCTGATGAGACGGTGTAGCAGCCTATCGAAATTAGTAGTACTGATCCGTTCTGCTATTATGGAAACTTTTTTTTAATTCCTTAGAAGGATATCTATAATTTAATGAAAATGTGTAACATTATAATTAAAGTTCTACTGATGAAATGCAGATATAGATTTTGGGTTTTTGACACCAAACATTGCCTATATATATCAAGATTAATTAACAGGTGAAATAATTTTATTTAGCCGATAGATAACTGAAAAATCTATTTTGTCAAACCTCTAACTACACAAATCACAACCTATGCCAAATTTTACACTGACAACATTATTTTACATAATATCAATGAATGGCATTCATGCACCTAAATTAATTAGTTTTTTTGCAAAAATATGTTGATTCAATGTGCGCATATGTTATTTCAATGAAAGTATTTATTGAAGTGCAATGTAAAACGGTCCATTGAAAGCATTCGTTGTTGTTATCCTTTAACAAAATTAGTGAACTATTTTATCGACTTAACACGAAAGTACATTTGGTCAAAATGAATGAAAAAATTGTTGAAACAATGAACTTTTTCATTGAATTTTTATTTCCTAAAACTATAATTTTTGTGCTATAAAATGCGGAACGCCATAACTTCTTCCATTTGAGCAAGTTTCTCTACACTCTTTTTAGGATTTTCACCAATGGTACCAAAAACTAAAATTTTTGCCTCTGGGTAAGTAAGGTACATTTTGTCAAGACGCGACCAATATATAGAGCTAAAGAATTAAGTAATTTCTCTGATGCCTTATTTTATCTTGTATGAATAGGCGGAAAAAAGAAGAACCATATCAGAATATTATAATAGAAGGAAAGAGTTTGGCATATTAGGGAATCTATTCGAGCAACACCTCATTTTTTTATATTTCTGCTTAAGTTTTAAGATAAGGCTTAATTTATTCTAAGTTTATTAAAAAAATTATATTTTATACTAATTATGTTTTAAGTTTTTGTTTACATTTGTTTCTGTTCGATTCCTAAAAAAAATATTTATAACATTTAACACTTAAAATCTAAACATACAACACATTTTTTATTAAGAACTTTATTTCACTTCTTCTCTTCACTAACTCGTCGTACAAGTCTCTTTGACAGTTGAAGCACTTTACTTTTGTAGTTGTTGGTGTTATGAAGCTTATTACAGCAACATAAATTTCAAGAAATAATATTAAAAATTATAAGAATTTCTGAAAATTTCTATTGTTAAATGTAAGTACATACATACATACATACTTATGTACATTGTTTATATTTATTTATTTTTTTATGTAGTAAGAACTCGTTTATAAAAAGTAGAATTGAAAATTCAAAAGAAATTATTTTATTTCTTCTAACGTTTGTCAAAGATTGAGGATGAGAGTCGTGAAAAAGAAGAAGAAATGTATCATTCATCATCATTTTAACATCAGCATTGATGCAATAACAATTCACCAATAAACGCCATTAAATAGTTATTCCTTGAAAAAATTTGCGATGGTGATGAGTTTGTTTCGACTGCTGCCAACGACAAATGCACAGATGTGTGTAATAACTTTGACTCTAAAACTAATGCTCTCACTGATGGTGCCGTGATGGGGACGAAAGCACTTGGTGTTTTACAAAGTGAATTTGAAGTAGCAAGAGTAGCAGCAACAACAATACTATTTGCAGCAGTCGCAGTAAAAGTCATCAATAATGTTTGATCCTTTGACATATACTTGGCGTTATTGCTTTTAGACGCATCTACAGCACATAATGGAAAACTATCATGTGCATACGTTTTCCTATAACCCAGAGTACTTGACAATGATAATAATAATGATGATGATGACGATGACGATGCTAATGCTCGTAACGTCGATGTCGATGAACGCCGCGATGGAGAGCTAAATGGCGAATATGGTGGAAAAAGAATTGAGGCACAAAATGTAGGTGGTAAAGTAGCAAAATCGATTGCTTGAGACATGTGGTGTTGGCCTTTATTTGGTGTTCTTATAGCAGTAATAGTTTTGTTTTTTGTTGGATGCTTGATTATTGTATTAATATTGGTATCATTTAGAACGACTTTTTCGTTGATGACATTTCGATTTGCTACTAAACAAAATTTCTTGTGTTGACATTGTTGTCGTTGTCCACACTTACACTGACAGTCATCATCATTGGCATCTTGATAGCAATTTTCATTTGTTTTTTGCTGTTCTTTTTCATTTCTATATTGTGCTTCATGCCATAAATTTATTACTGAAAAAATCTCTTTCGTTTCTCTTGTTATTTGCCTAAACAATTCAATGCAATTAAATGTCATTTGCTTGTCGTGTGTCAGTTCATTTCTTAGAGTTTTTGTTAAAAGTTTTTGCTGGTTTATATACAAAAGAGTCACTACCAAGAATATGACCAATGTTGCTGTTATAACTTTCATTGATAAGAATTGAAATATACTATAACACGAGGTTTTCATTTTGATGAGATTGTTTGGAGCCAAATTACTTTTAAAATTATTG
Source organism: Panzeria rudis (assembly GCA_956483635.1). Lineage (NCBI taxonomy): Eukaryota > Metazoa > Arthropoda > Insecta > Diptera > Tachinidae > Panzeria > Panzeria rudis. The sequence continues at coordinate 678,064 of OY101449.1, forward strand.
GCAAGTGTCGTTGTTGGGGTGTGTGGTGCATAAGACATCAATAAGTGTAAAATTTTCAAAATGTTTTGTTTGACAATTTTACCCACAATAAAATCAGCAGTTGGGGAAGCTGAAGATTTAGGAGCTGGAAAGTGATTGACACAAGCAATAATAATCATTAAAATAAATAAATAACAATACGTGGGATATGTGAAGATTAATCAAATGTCAACATTTACCTGAAAAATACGTCAAATACGATTCGTTATGTTCATAACCATCACTTTCGCTATGTCCACCATAACCATGCTCGGGTGGATAGGACTGCCCGGAAGCCATTATGCGTGGACGATCTTCTTCGATAATACTTTCAATTTCTTCTTTGAAAATATTAAAAATACTCGCCGTGCACTTAAGCTAAAAATGAAGTCAAAAAGACATTAAATTCGTTACTTTAACCCAATTTTAGAGTTTTATCAAAATCTCCTCTAAGAAATTTTAATATGGCCTGATTTTGTAACAATAAAACGCTTCCAAACGGCTAAGATTTGTATGAAAAATACTTGGAATGGATTTTTTTCCAGACAAATTTCATTCGTTGTATTTTAGGAAATGACACCTTCATTCACTAATTTTACTTACCCTCATTTGTCCTTTAATAAAGTGTTGAGTGGTCACCATAAAATGGACCGCACTCATTACGGACTCCAAATTAGTTTCTTCATACTTTTCAATTTGATAAGTTTTAATGTGATGGGGTGGAACCTGTAAGAAAATTTACCATTTGTAGACTATTATTTAATTTCAATTGTATTTATTTGTTCTTAATTTAGAATATTACAACAAGTTGACGGTTATTTAAACAATTTTTTTGTTTTAATACATCAGGAACTACAAACACTTGATTTTCTTCTTATCTTTAGAAAATGGTGTACATTTGGAGATTAAAAAAGTATGGTTGTGTATAACTAAGATTGTCACTGTTTATGGATTCGAAATTATACATATATGTACAATTTTTGTTAAAAAAATTAGCCCTTTGGAGGCATATGGGTAAAATTTCACGTCTATATGTATATCAAGGTTATTTTGCTGAAAAATTTTATATATATTTGCCAAAATATAATGAACGAGCTCACTAATCTTTCCATGCTTTGGGTTAAAAGTAACCCAATAAGAAATTTTACAGCTTTAAATTTTGCTCCCAAAGTGGAGAAGGCTGGTTGCTTTTGTTCATAAATTATTTTTTAAAGTTTGTTTCGTATGAATTTTCCAGACTTCTGAAAACAATTTCAAATATTTGTCAAATAAGTGAGTCATTCGGACCCGCATGACGCAAAAGGCTAATTTTGTAAAAAAAAAAGTTTCAAGGCTGTCGCAGCCTTCTATGTCGAGAGCCGTAAAAGATATAGACATGAAATCTTCACAGCATATGCGTACAACAACAAATAATAAAAATACAGGAAAGTTTATTTTAAAGTGTGGATTTAGTGTTGTGCTGTTGGCGGAGTAGTTAGCGCGTTTGACTACAAACCCTGAGGTCCTGAGTTCGAGACTAGTTTCAGGCAAGCCAACAACATCATGCATTTTTCTCACGTGCATTGGTGTGTTATTATGTTGGTTGTTGTTGGAGTGTTAAAGTGATGAAGGCATTGCACTGATCACTTTGGCAGTACACAGAAAAAAAAGTTTCGTTTTTGATAACAAAAATCCCGGTATTCAATAATTTTTTTTTCAAATTTCCTGTGATAAAGAATTCCCCTATATTGATAACAAAATTATTTCAAAATAAAAATATATATATAAATTAAAAAAATGTTGACATGGCTGGAATACGAACCCGGGCTTTCCGGACGTAAAGCATACACTCTCTAGCTGAGCCATATCCCATTTATTTTTTTATGGGATACAACTTGTTTTAAGTACTTATGTATAAAAAGAAAAGAAATAACCGGCATGGAAAAGAAATACTTACAACGAAATATTTTATTATGTTAAAGATAAATGTTATTGAAATTCATATTTTTTTTAATAACATGGTTTTATTGAATATAATTCTTGTCTATTTTTTTCTGTGTACCAGCAGCGATTAATACTAACATATCCTAATGCACTTTACAGCACCTTCCTTCGTTAGTATTGTAGCAGAACCGTCGGCGAAGTAAAATAACCAATAAAATGGCTACACAGCTTAAACAATGACTCTCCTTGACACCAGAGGGGCTTGCAACACTGCTTTACAAAAAAAAACTCGCAATAGCAGGGTTGTAAATTAATTAAGCTTTCTATCTATCTCTCACTTTACCACCTGTTCTCTCTACTCTATCCCTTTCCCAAAAGAAGGTAACACATTAATTAATTAACTGGTACACAGAAAAAAATAAGTTTCGTTTTTGATAACAAAAATCCCGGTATTCAATAATTTTTTTTCAAATTTCCTGTGATAAAGAATTCCCCTATATTGATAACAAAATTATTTCAAAATAAAAATATATATAAATTAAAAAAATGTTGACATGGCTGGAATACGAACCCGGGCTTTCCGGACGTAAAGCATACACTCTCTAGCTGAGCCATATCCCATTAATTTTTTTATGGGATACAACTTGTTTTAAGTACTTATGTATAAAAAGAAAAGAAATAACCGGCATGGAAAAGAAATACTTACAACGAAATATTTTATTATGTTAAAGATAAATGTTATTGAAATTCATATTTTTTTAATAAGATGGTTTTATTGAATATAATTCTTGTCTATTTTTTTTCTGTGTAGGCATTAATTGCCTGATTGTGTTACTTCTCTTAAAAAAAAATTAAAAAAAACCAATACTAATACAAAATGTTCTATAGAAAACATATAATTTTAACTGAGAATCGAACCAAGCTCCTTCAGATTTGTAACCTTACGCACCAACCACTCAGCTAAGGTCCTGCCTCAATATCGACAGCACAAAGCTAACATAAACTTACTTTTATAACAATACTCAAAACAGTCATATTTCTAGCATATGCTTGGTCATTATATGATTGCGCGACAGGTCTTTCTAAGCATTTATGGGACTCATTTTTGAGTCGTGTTTTGAGCGCGCAACTGCTTAATAACTTTTTGATCGTCTAAAGTAGTCTTAAAAGATTAAATTTTGAACATATTTATGATTGCGCACAAGTCGTTTTCTAATCATTTGCGGGAATCATTTTTGAGTCTTGTTTTAAGCTTGTAACTGATTAATCACTTTTTTATCATCTAAGGTAGTCTCAAAAGACTCCGTTTGCTGATTTTTGGTAAAGCAATCATCCAAATGATATTTTGGTACTAATACATTCCGTTTGTCACAGAAAGTGGTTTTTTAATATATTAAAAAGTACTTGAAGCATTGAGTTTAACTAATGGAATAACGTTTATACATTATTTAATTATTTGCTTTACTACAGTTGTTACAATTTGAAATTTTCTGTCACTATAAGACTTAGGGCCATTATTACTACTTAGTAATAGTTATAGGCAGGATTTGGTCGGACGGATAAACAGCCTATCATTATTACAAATCCACTTTAACCTATCCCGTAGGATGAACTTGCCTTTAACTTATCGCTCACTTTCAGTTAAAGTAAAGTTTTAATAAAGATAAACTGTTTATACATCCGACAAAATCCTACCTTTAACTATGGCAAAGTTATAATTAATGGCCTTTAATCAATAGATATTTAAACTCTAGTAGTTATGTTTTGTTAAACATACGAGGAAGCCAAATTAATTTAGTACCAAACTTTTTGTATTTAAATAAATACAAAATAAAGCGATATCAATGAGTTTTTGTTTTGTTTTAGTTTTAAACACAAAAATAAATTTTTTAAAAAAAAATTTTCTATTTTCTATGAAACAAATCTCGATTTATTTTATACAACAATTAAATTTATTTATTGTTGTTAACATGTTTATGTTTTATACAAATAAAATGTAACTATCGACAATTTTCAGCAAAACATTAAAAATAAAAATTATAAATAAAATGAAAAAAAAACACCATTTAAAATATCCAAAAATTTATTCATACCAAATCTGTTTTTTATAGATTATTTGAAAAAAAGTAGTAATAATTTGCTGTACATGATTCACATACAATAAAAAACTAAACTAGCCTTTCATTCACTAACACTAAACATAAGAAATAGCAAAAAATGGCTTAAAATTAAAGTAGAAAACAAAAAATTTTTTAAAAGCTTTAAAAAAATGGATCGAGCGCAATGTGCAAACAAAACAAAAAAAAAATTCAATGAATTTGGGAGAAAAAATATGTAGTTAAATAATCTAGGCAAAAAAAAGTATCGATATTAGTGGCTTTTAGGAGCACTCACATTTAAAAGAGAAAGAAGATACTTGTAAATGTATGACAAATATATATATATATATATATATATATATATATATATATATATATATATATATATATATATATATATATATATATATATATATATATATATATATATATATATATATATATATATATATATATATATATATATATATATATATATATATATATATATATATATATATATATATATATATATATATATATATATATATATATATATATATATATATATATATTAATATCATTTATTCGACCTTTTTATTAAATTTTATATATAACTATTTATTTAAGCTATAAGGTCAATATTTTATAAAATCGTCGCCGATGTCAAAAAATTCTACTGAAAGATGACTTAGTTACTCTTTTTAATGCTTTCAAGGATTTGAATTTATTCAAATATTTTTTTTATACAAAACAATAAAAAACGTAAATTAGTCATCTTTCAGCAGAATTGTTTTTTAAATCGGCGCCGATTTGAATCGATCTGTTCCCATCACATACCAGAATACATATTATAAATGAGAAATTATGAATGTTTGTGAGGTTGGATGTTTGGATGTTTGATCCACTATTACGCTAAAGCCGCTTAATGGATTTGGTTGAAATTCGGTACACGGATTACAATGCCTGCGACTATTCTGGCGTTTCATCATATATATTAAGATTTATCAAAAGCTGATAGGGACCAAGATTTTGCTTTGTATGGGAAATCGAATAAAAATATATTAGATTTTGCCCAAATTCTCCTTTATATGAAATTCCAATACTTCGGTTAAATGTTATTGATGTGGTATGCTGTTATTTGGAAATATAAACATCATCTATAATTGAGTTTGTAGCTTAGTTTAAGCTTTTATATTAAATCATAACATAGTATATATACAAATATATTTATAGTACACACATATGTACACATCGTCACCTGAAACGCAGAACGCCCCAACGGACATTTTCATCATTTTACAGGAGAAGCAGTAAATATGCTAAATTCTTTAATTGGCCAGTTCCTTTTCCTTTTAGATTTTTTAGTAGCGATAATTATTATTGTTCAGGTAAGTCTAATCTTTATAGTAGCTGTGTATGTACTTTGGTGAAACACATCGAAATTTACTAAAAATTGGATTATATTTTTTTGTTACGTAGGGCTTTTTACATTTTATTTAAGGATATATGTGTAAACATGTGTATATACTTATTTGATTTGAAGATTTTAAAGAAAACTTGCTATAATGGCTTTTCCTGTGATTTATAATCATAAAATCTTTTAAATCCGAAGCATTTAAGAATTTTCTACTGACTCATTTGAAGTCATAAATATTCCTTTTTTTTGTTGTTATGTATTTCTAAGTTTATATATTTAAACTACTTATGCATATATATATACACACATAAATAAATTCTCAGCTTCTGTTCAAGTCGTTGTTGTATTTCTTCACCAAACAATACAAAATGAAATCAATATATAAATGTATATTGTTGTATCTTTCGAAATAAGATGAACAAACTACTTATGTATAAATTTACTAGCTTTTAAAAGAAAAAATGTAACTTTTTGGTTTACATTTATACAAAGTAAAACAATTCGACGGGAAGAGAACGCTTATTCAAGTGGAATTACATCTCTATTAACAACAAAAGGCAGTGTTTGAAGTAAATGTAAAAGTAAGTTAATGTGACGTATTTATTGCTATTGATATTTCATATATATACGATAAACATTAAGGCATTATTAAATAAGCAAGGCTTACATTTCGGCATCAGTTTTAAACCTAATACTTTTTAAATCTCCTTCAAATCCAGTCAAACAATGCTAGTCTTTCCTGTAAAATTTTTGGTAATAATATTTTGGTTTAATACTTTTCCTTTTGACAAATAATTTAAATACCCAATAAGGACATTCATGACCATTTTTCATGGTATATATGTTTCTTTTAATAAATGTATTTACAATTTTAGATTGTTGTATCTCCTTTCGAAGAAAGACTTGAACATGTTGGTTGTGTGTGGCGTCTAAAAAAAAACTATTGAATTTGTTTTTCTGTACAACTGTTTCAAGTTGTTGTACTTTTTCTAATGCTTTTGTAAAAAAAAAAAGATTTACGGTTGAGTGATTAACTAGAGCAAGTAGCAGTTACTCTTTGATTTTTTTTTCAACTACAAACAAGAGGAGTAGGAAAAATGGTGGAAAACAATGTTATTGTGGGTTTCAAGTTAAACTGCTTTAAAGTAGCAAGTATAAAGAGGAGATGGGCATTGGTCACGTGACTAGTATGCGTCATGCATGAATGTTCCTTATAAAAATTACAGGATATAAATATGAATAAAAATAACTGAAAGGACCACTATGTCGAAACGATTCTTTATTTCGTACAATTACATTTAAAACAAAAATAAAATGTTGGAATTTGTTTTTGCTTTATATATAATTGTTCGAAAGAAAGAATCGTGTCGACATAGAGGGCCTACCAATAAGTTTTTCGTATAAATTCGTGAGCCTGTCTGTACACAGAAAAAAGTTATGTAAAATTGACATAACGCAATTTTGATTGGAAATCATATTAAATTTACTAGAAATAATTTGTCGTTTAAGTGTGTTAGTGGTTAATTGCTTTGTTCATTGCAACAATTCACTGTTGTGCTGCTTGGTTGTGTGACTTGTTGTTGTTTTGTTGTTTATTCTTATATAACTCACAAAAATCGAATTACCATCGAAAACTTACTGCTGCTGTTTTACAATTATCATTGTTTCATATTAATTTGATTAATCTAACCTTAAATCTCTTTGCTATAAACTTTACATTTCATTTTACATCAACATGACTATAACTTTAATTTGACATAAATTTTATGCGAAATCAATTAAATCATGTTGAATTAGAATGAAATTCATTTTACATACGATGGTATTTATTTAGTGTATATCTAAAGTAAAGTTTGAGGTTGTTGTGGCCGCAGTGGTTAGCGCATGGACTATCATGCAAGTGGCACGAGTTCAAATGTTGGGTGGCACAGCCAACTACAACATAACGTTTTCTGATGCCTATGCTGATACACATCATGAAAGTGAAATAATTAATAAAATATCTACATTAAAGTTATGTTGTTTCAACTTGACATAACTTTAATTCAACATGATTCTTCCTGTTGTTTCAACTTGAAATAACTTTGATTCAACATGACTCTTCGTGTTGTTCCAATATCAAATTTACGTTGCTTGAACTCGAAATAACTTTGATTCATCATGATTTTTCGTATTATTTCAGTATCAACTTCATATTGATTTAACTGTATTGGAATATTAAATTAAAATGATATATAGTTCTTTTAAAAGCAAAAATGTTTTCAAAATTTTTTGTAAATTATTGTAAATTATGTTGAATTAACATGAAAAACCTATGAACCAAAATCACTACCGAAAGATGTTAAATGAACCTGGTTTTCGACGATTTTACATTGAAATTTTTCTGTGTGTAAACCAACTTGTGTAGGAAAATAAAATCGGCGTGCGTGAACATGTATAAGTAAAACTTCTGCGTGATCTCTTAGTGATTGGATCACAATTTTTGCCTCTTTAAATATTTACATACATAATTATTTCCGGTTTATTGACGTAGTCATACAACTTTATTTATCGCTTTACTTTCAAGTATTGCAGATATAGCCCCAATGAAAGATTTTTTGTAAAATTTAACAAAAAATTTTAGTGAGAAGTACTCACGATGCCATCCCTAGTATAAAGAATATATAATTTTAAGCGAATACAGTCACTAAACAAGCATCATCTTCGCTGTACTTCACTCGGTATTGAATGACTTGACTTTGACTGGTGGCGTTGATGATAAGAAAAGCAGAGAAATTTGATGGTCTCTACAAGTTTTTTTTTCAGATTTTGTTTCTCATTTTTAGGTTTATGATGAAAAAGTACTTGTCAGAGACAACTAATGATGAAAAATTTATTTGTAAAACAATGGTTGTTAAGAAAAAAATTTATCTATTAAAATGGTTTAAGGATTTTATATATTCAACTATAATACTGTGATAAGATGCAATGTCATCATATCAGATTTGTTTGTGTAATAAATCAAACAATGTTTGTCTTTAATTTCATGCAATCTGCAATAAACTGACAGAATGTATCATTTATGTTAACAAATCTTCGTACAGATTTTCTATATAAAATTTTTTGCAAATTTTTAGAGTTTTACCATAAAATAAAAAATAACAAGTGTTCTAAACTAAAATGGGCTTGCTGAGCAGGAGTTTTAAACTTATTTCTTTTTATTTGAAAGTATTTTAGAGATATTCGCGAACAATTTGCTTATTTTCAGTTTCTTAGTTACTGTCAAAAATACCGTGGCATTGAAGTTGGGGTTTCTAAATTAACCCATTAAGGCCCTGCGTTGCGTTTTCGCAACGTTCACTTAAACCTCCCCTCAGGCATTTTGTGTTTACCTGATATTGTAATAAAGCACAGTGAAATAAAATTTAGTTTAATATCTAATCGACCTGTTTTTGGATTTGTATCATACATAGTTTGTTTTTATAAAAAAATTTTATTTTAAATTAAATTTTTCCTGTTTTTTGGGTACTTTTGAAAATTGTTAAAAAAATAAACTAATATATAATGTACCTATCTCAAACTTTTGACGGTGGTAGCTAACATACGAAAATTATTATTTCTACTGAAAAATATAATCATCTGAGTCATTTGCCACTATTTTTATGATTGGATTTCTAAGTGATGCGAAAATGCAACACTGGGCCTAAACGATATACAAATTACATAAAATTATCAAATGCAAACATATTTATACAATCACTTGCTATTTAAAACAGCATAATAAAATCATGTTCTGTCTTTCTCGCGTTTATATGTGCTCAGTGGGACAGCCTGAAGCTGATAAACGGGTGATTGTACCGCGTATGGGAAAGTGCAGATGGCAAAACGGCTTCCAAACTAATAGTTGTACCATCCTCCAAGATGAATAAGGTCTTGCAAGAACTTCACAATGGTCCTAGTGGCTGTCATCTTGGAGTGACAAAGACACTTGAGAAACTAAAACAGCGTTTTTACTGGGTTGGATGTCAGTAAGCCGTAGCCGACTGGGTAACAAACTGCCCACAGTGCATCGCAGCAAAAGATCCAGTAAGAAAAAGTCGAGGATAGCTGCAACAATGCAATTCGAGTGCACGATTTCAGCGAATAGTAATGGATGTAGCAGGTCCTTTCCCCGTCAGCGAGGCTGGAAATCGTTATGTTCTAGTGGTAATGGACTATTTTAGTAAATGGCGATAAGTATATACCACAGTCTGATGGCATAGTATAGAGATTTAATCGTACCCAAGAGGAGTAAGCGTGCATCAAAAGGACTGGGATGAGCATATTCCCAAATTTTTATTGGCATATAGCTGAGCATTACTTGACATCACGAACACCCGCTAAAATTATTTTCGGAACGGAATTAAAATTGCCAGGTGATTTGAAATTTGGCGTTAAGCCTGCACCAACAAGTGATGACGGTACCAGCACTTCCCAAGAGTAAGAAAATTTAATTGAGCTGCATGAATTCGTACGCAATTGAATTAAATATAAAATGTATATCTTTTTTACTTTTTTTCTAAAGACATGAATAAACCATTTTAAATTAAAATTTTTACAAATGCGTTTGATTTTTATATCGTTAAGGCCCAACGTTGCGTTTTCGCAACGGCGATTATCTGGGCTCACACTGATCCGATTTGCCTAAAAATAGTTTTTTTTTCTTATTTAGGTATAAACAATCAAATTTGAACATTTTCATGATTATAGCTCAATGGGATCGTGGCTCGGGCCTTAATGGGTTAATGTCTTATTACTTCATTATATTACGCAAGATCTTATGCTTCAATTGTTCGCCATAAAATTATCTCTTATATTACAGCATTTATATAATTGCTGTTCTCCTCTCAATGAAGTACCTGATTTATTAAAGGCATAAAACTAAACTGATTTCGATCAAATTAACACAACCGCTATATATGTATACCTACACGCAAAGAAAAAACATGGTTGAGGCAACCATAATCGAAGAGCAACATATTATGATTGAATATATGGTTGAAAACAAACATATATATATAGTTCAAAACAACCATATACATGGTTCAAGCAACCATATGTATGTTTCAAAACAACGATATATATGGTTCAAAATTATAATAAATGGTTTGAAATAACCATATATGTGGTTAAAAGCAACCATATGCATGGTTCAAAACAACCATATATATTGTTCAAAATTACAAAATATGGTCTGAAATAACCATATATATGGTTAAAATTAGCCATATAAATGGTTCTAAATAATCATATATATTGTTCTATATAATCATATAATTATTGTTTTCTTAACCATAAGTTGATTAAAAAATTGACAGGAGCTAAAAAATTTTATTATTTCAATATAAATCAAAAACAAAATTTTTCAACTGGTTAGTGTGTTGAATCTGAAATAAAAATGATTATCTATTTTCACATAGATACATACATATATGTTGACACATGTTATACTTACAATCGGGCATGTTCTGAAAAACATTTCGTTGTGAAATCGGCAACTTTCAGGATAGAATCCAACTAAAAAGCTTATTGGAGGTTTTCAGTTAGTTTTTGTGTTTCAAATATTTTACATATTTTATCAGAACAAAGCTACGAATGCACTAAATTGTCCGATTAAAGAACACTTATCTTCGCTTTTGAAATTTTGCTATTTCAAAACTAAATGGTCGGAATATATCACTTTTTGTTATTTTAATTTTTTTTCACACCAACCACTCACAAAAATAAACCAAACGCTGTCAAGTAAAACACAAAACTAACAAAAAGCATTCAAGAAAAGGATAGAACAAAAATTTTTTTGGAAGCAGAGAGCCATGTCTGTTTTAAAACCATAGCTTTATTGCAAACAAAATAGTATAGATAAGAACGATATTTTATTATTATAGAACCATTCTGTTGTTGAATTTTCAAATAAATCATGATTGTAGTCAGAATTTTTTCAACAATATATATTGTTCAAGCCAACCGTGTGTCAATTTTCATGAAATCTAATAATTTCATGATTAAATGTAAACGTTAGTTTTTTGCCTTAAACTAATTAAGGTTCACAGTCATTTAATACAATAATAAGTTATTTGCCACATTCAAAAACTTTATCGGGAAACATGTCATTGCTGACGCAACCATGCCACAACCATATCTTTTCTTTGCGTGTACAATTTACAGATAAATTGTTTTAAGCGAAAACTTCGAAAGCTTTTCTTAAGAAAATAATTTGATTTTGTATTTGTGATCAGCGAGCCCAAATTAATTTAAAGGACAAATGTTTCTATATTAATTTTTCTTTTAAACTAGTGTACTTGAAGTTTTCTATTATTTTGTTGTCCATCTCCTATCGATTTACAAAATTTATTCGTTGAATACCTTTTTGCAACTAGAATTTACAATAATCTATTACAATATTTACAATAATCCTTAATCTCTAGCACAATAGAATTTTTGTTTGTTTCTGAAAATACTTTTAACTTTTATTGGTGTATGTGATTCAGCGCTAGAAAAAATTCTCATTGATTTTAATGCCTTCATAAAACCTGTAATAAGCCTTACGAGCCATATTTAGTATTAAAAAATAAAAAGGTTTTTCTTGTCCTTTGACAGAAAGAAGCTTAATACTTACCACTATGCCATTAATAGTCCATGTCAAATTAGCAGCTGGCTTAGAGTATTTAATTGAGCAATTGCCGTCAACCAAATCACCGATACGATAGCGTGCCTGTATACCCGTTACGGTAGCCTGCTCTTCGGGTAATTCTATGTCAAAATTAATTGAAACGAGAGAGAAAAAGAGAAAAAGAGTGATTAAAAAATGCACAACAATACGAAATTAATTAACTATATGGTTTAGACGAATAAGCAATGAGCTATTTATTCATGTTAATAATACTATTGACAGGGTTAATTTTGTAATCATCATAAGTTAAAAATATAATAATTAATTTTTTTTGTTAAAATTTTACATATATTTTGAGCACTCTTGTACAGCGATGCCCTTTTTTACGATATAACAAAAAAACTGTATGACATACTGTGTTGTCATATCGTAAGATTTTTACGATATGACAACATTGCGATATGACAACACCGTATATGAGTATCTTAGTGTTGTCACATCGTAAAAAACTTACGATATGACAACACAGTATGTCATATCGTTGTTTTTGTTATATCGTAAAAACCCCAAAAATGGCATCGCTGCTCTTGTAGCAGGGTGCAAAAAAACTGCTAGATCTTAATAATTTTTTTCCATTTTACATGGACTTTGTGTGTGTGTGTGTGCATGAGTAGATGTAAAAGTAGTGTTGAATTTTCATAAAAAAAGGACCACAACGTTTAATAAAAATGGGGAGCACTCAATGTTTTACAGGATAATTGTGGTTATTGAAAACAGGATGAAGAAGAGAAAAAACTGATTTGGTCTAAAAAAAGAGAAAAAATGAATTGGTTTGAAAAGAAATACCACAAAATTCATTTGTATAATTAATTTGTTCTTTTATTTCTACGTTCATCGTTCGTACATTCAGTTATTTCTTCCGAGTTTTTACTCAGGCCACTCACATTTTTGTTTAACACATTTTCTAAACTTTTTATGGGTTTCACATTCATTCACTCAGCCAAACACATACACACAAATATATTTTTTAATATCATTTGTTAAGAATACATTATATTATACTCACCTACAATTTCCATTTCACCGGATACCATTGCTGTTTGAAATGAAGGCGCTTCAACGGATATTTCGCAAGTGAATTTGCCTGATATATTCAGAGGTACAGCTAATAAAACGACATGACTTTGATTGGAAAGATTACGCTGTAAATTGCCAAGCAAGAACAAAACATGGATTTGTTTTAATAAAATGAAATATCTTTAGAAGAATTTTAATTATTCTTTATTTCTTCACTGCCGGTACATGCCATACCAGGGGATGGTTGGCGTGAAAGAAGCTGCAAAAAGTATTCACATAAATAATTTTAGTTTCTTTTCTACTTTGGGGTTTTTTTTCAATAACACTTTGAGTTATAATTTTCAGCAGAATGCAAATTGCAAGTCATGAAAATTAGTATGCTGATAGTTTTTTACTCCTCTAACTGTGGTTTTTCATTATATTCATGGCAAAAAATAATGAATACTATATTTGATTTTGTTCTTTTTTCTTTTCACCGCTATACCGCTATATTTTTAAATTAGGTGAGTTTTATGTGGCTTTTCCATTTTATTTCTCTGCAGTTTTCGTTATGATTGCAAACTGGGTACATTGAAGGTTTCTGCAACTGATTTTATTATAGAATCCTCATTTGAAACGAGTTTATATATTATTTATATCAGTTGGAACAAGCATTTTCTTTACGTAATCAATATCAATTATATTTTTGAAAATTAACCTGCCTATGAATCTCTTAAACATTATGGTGAATCACGTAAAATATTATAATATGGCCCGGCTATGTGTTTGTTGATCACATTGAATGCTACAAGTTCATAGACAGGAAGTGATATGCCAGGATTCTGCGAAATAATCAAGAAATCCATAAAAATATCGACAATTGCACAAGGAATTCTTATTTTGGTGGCTACTTCCTTCGCTTGTTTATAGGGAACAGTATAGTGCACCTTTTAGTCCTGAAAGAGCGGTCAAAGTATTCACAGATGACTCCAAAAGATGGTATACAGCTGGTGGATGCTTCTATGTGGAAAGCTTCAACGTAGGAGCATATCTTTATATTTAGCGACAATAAAGCGCTCATCGCTGATGTAAATAGGTATACACTACATTCGTGGTGGTTGCCGAGTGGTGGATGTCTCTTAATGAGATACCAAGAGAGAGCGAGAGTGACACTACTCTGGATGCCAGAATATTGAGACTGCACTTCATTAGCCACTTCAAGGATGTGCCACTTCACTATCATTTTTCTACCTCCATTAATATGTTAATTAAGCATGAATCATACATACAAACTAGAACAATATAGGGTGGTTAAGTATACGTTGCCCACTGCGACCTGTTGAGGCTCATTACATGACACATGCGACTACTAGTAACATTGCCCACAGGGCTCTTCAATATTGGGACCCTTGCCAGAAGGAAGAGTTTTTAACTACAAACGACTATTCCAGAATTAGTAATCATGAAAAGGCAAGGGGTTTTAATCGTCTATACCAATGTCTGGTGCTTGTCAGCGAAATGACAAGAATACTTGGCTATAGTCAAACTATCCTCTTATTTAGAACAATCGGGATGGTTTAACATGGCAGCAGGGAAACTGTAATTAATTACGCTCTGTCTGTTTCAGGGTATCACAAAGTGACAGAAAGTTACTTCTTGAGTTGCGACTGCGCTCTCAACATAACCTAACCTATCTTGGCATGCGGTGTTCCTTCTGACAATATCTTCCATATTTTAAACTTGGATGTGTTTAAGTTTGAATATTCGAACTGTCTGAGTTCTACACGTAAATACTACCGTCTGATGGTAATAAATAAATACTGTTCTACTAAAATTCATAACTTAATTGTTAAAACCACTAAAGGCGCATGGCTAAGAATGTACATTGTTCAAATAAATAAATGAACAAAAATCAACACACACACTATTGTTCTTAATTGCCGATGGCAAAACGTACGAGAATAGAGAGAAACAAAAAAAAATTTCTTAACACAACACATAAATATCAATAACTATCAAATAAAAAGCTAAAAGACAACTCTAGTAGTGACGCAGAATGAATTGATTTAAAATAAAATAATTTTCAATTTCTTGACTGCAAACTACCAAAATTGGTTGAGTGGTATAAGCCGTTAAGAACTCTGATATATAGACCGGATGGTCTCGATATATGAAAGCTCGACCTTGAGTGCAGTCAAATATTTCTTTGTCAACATGCTTCACAATTTTCTTTAAATAATAATATAATATAATTGAAAAATAAAATTAAAACAGAACTCAAACCAAAAAATAGATTATACCATAATATATACTTATTTCATGGATTATACTGTATAAAGCTCAACTCAACTCAGAATTTAATTTTTTTTACCTATCTGACGTCTTTTGGCAAGAGCCTTCAACATCGGAAAGAAGAACATACGGACTGACGAACCTAGAAATCGCAAACGGACGGACAAACTTATATGCCCACACTAAAATAGTAAAATTTATCTGGCCATTTTAGACACATGGCGTTAGCAAGGAATTATGTTATTGTTTTTTCTAAATGTTCGGAACTTCACTAACTGTCTTTTCTTAGAATACTCAACTATTCTAAGCTTTTTCATTTCAGTCTTACCAGCGTGCAATACCATCGATATTCTCAATGCTGGGATTTTTTGAATGTTTATTTTGGCCAAGTTTTTGGAACAGTACACATCCATGTTTTAGTGAAGTTCCGAACATATAGGAAAAGTTAATTAATAGGTGCGACTCGCCACAAGATGGCGACAGTCTGTTAATTGAGCTTACTAAAATTAGTAGGATTTTCGCTACAGTGTTGTTGCTACTGTCAGTGGTGGTGTAGAAAAAGGACTCTGACGAGTAGACTTGGTGGTCACGAAACAGCTGTCAGTTCAATCTTCCGTACATCCAAATTTTTCTTTGAATGTTCAATATTCACATGCTTTAGAATTTCTTTCTTAAATAAAAAATAGTTTGATCGAAAGATTAAATTAAAAATGAACTTAAGCCAAACTAAATAAATAAATTTGGATAAAAACCAAATAGTTCGACTAAAAATTCATTACTCAATTAGTATCATATTTATAGTATTATTCTGATTAAAATTAATATTTTGATTTAAAATACATTATATGTAATCCAATTATTATTAAAAACAATCCACTTTGATAGTCTTGTTCTGTTAAGTTAATTAAGTTTCACTTTAAAAATAAAACATAATTTTTGTCTTTAATTGATGGCAACCATTCACTTTTATTCATTTGCAGGAAAGCGATATAAAAAGTATATATTAGTGTTGAAAATGTTGCTCATTAAAACCAAATAACTGTTGCAATGCAAAGCAAACACAAAAAAAGTATATTGCAATTGAAATGTGTTGAAAAAATATTAAAACAATGGATTATTAACAGCGATTTTATCTCCTTTTTTGGTTCTTGCAATACCTGCATGCATGTTGATACAACTAAATATTATTGAATTGTAAATTTATATTAAAAAAAAAGGTTGCTAATGATTATTTTGTCATTATATTTGTTTGTTTGCACAAGCAAGCTTCATTGCAATTTATTGAATGAGAAAATTAAAGGGAAAAAATAAAACACATACATTAATTTTTCATAACTATATTGTTCATAAAATGTAATCGATCGATCGAAAATACATTATTATTCAATATATTGTTAATGAGTTTTGATTCTGTAGATGTTGTTACTGTTGTTGTTCTACTCGTTAAACAACAGTTGCTTTAATTATATGCAATGAAGATGAAAGCGATTTTATTTATGTTGTACTTTAATAACTGTACAATGATACTCGTCCTCGTTTGAATCGCAAATAAGGACAAGTTTTTATGAATTATTTTGGTATACTTTTTTTTGTTTTATATCCGTTATATTTTCGTTGTTCTCCCCTGCCATAAATAATTTTTTCACCAAGTTTGATGTACTGAGAAGTTGTGCGTATTTGTTTGGTTTGTTTTACCCATACAATGTAAATGTACCGGCATTTATTAAAAAAATAAAATATAAAGATGATAAAAAAGAGTGGAAAACTTACCTCTACATTTAGACCACTTTGGCTAGGAAAAACTTTCATTGCCGGATTTTCCTTTGGTGTATAACGATAAAATTCATGTCGTCCTTTGTACCATTTTACGGAATATAAAGTATCATTTTCCATATCGTAATTACATGTTAGCATTGCATTACTACCACGTTTTACAGCTTGTGGTATCGTCACTGAAACATCCTTGAGTGCTACAATGAAATCTGCAACAGAAATACAGAAAGACAAAAAAAAAATTAAATAAATGAGAAGAAGCAAGAATAAGTAAAAGTTGTTATAAAATAGTTATAATGAATGTTGGATGATGTTGTTGTGTTTGTTGTTTTTAACATTAAAACATAAAATTATGAGAGTAAAAGCTAACGTCAGACATACCGGAAATATTGTTTAAAACAGTGGTGGCCATTCTGTCAATTTCCTTTACTCGCGAGTATAGGCTGTTTTGTTTTACCCTCAACACACGTACACTGTGTGTTAGACACACATCGTATTTAGCCGCGAAGCGCATACACAAGCAAATAATAAGATAGCGTATGTTTGGCCACCACTGGTTTAAAAAGTTGTATCTTTGAATGTAAATGTATTTTCGTGGGTACCTTTATATGAACGCATGCATATAATTATATTTTTGTTGTTGGTTTAAATCTGCATATTGCTTCTTTACTGCAATATAGTCATAAATCTAAATAAGTAATTTTGTTTTGGAAATTAGGTGGCTAATTGATAAAGTACTGTTTTAGCTTGATATATAACTGTGAAATTTTGTTTTGCAAATAATAGTGTATTAATGAAAACTTTTTAAAATAAGATAAAACTTTTGTTTCTTTGAGATATTAAGATTAAATAAGCTATATGTATGTATAACGTTATTCAAGTTATGCATATCGTTGTCTAAAATGCTATAAGCCCAAACATGCATAAGTCTATACTCACAAAATTATTATTTTTATAATCTCAATACAAAAGTTCATTGAAACAATTTATTAGTTCGTTGGGTCAACGTATATGTTCCATAAACTTAATGTAAAAGTTTATTCAATTAATTTATAAGCTCATTGGGGTAACGTATAGATTCATTGAATTCAATGTAAAAGTTCATCAAAAGAATTTATTAGTTCATTATATCAACGTATTGGTTAGCTAAATACAATTTAAAGTTTCATTGTTTCAACGAACCTATATATTTGTCACGATATCAACGTACCAGTTCCCTGAGATAATGAGCGGTTTCATTGTGGTAATGAAGTTATTTATACACTGATTTTTTAAAAACCGTATATTTTTCAATGAACGGTAAGTTCATTGCTTCATTATGTCAAAAAGGGAAAAACTTCATTGAAACAATGAACTATTTCATTGTTTTTATGTAGATTTCTGTTGAGTGTACAGATTAGCAATACATCTAGTTTTAAAACTATTCAGAATTTTTAGTCGTAAAAAAATTAGTATTTTTGGATATAAAATGATAGAAAATTATAGATTTTCGATATTTTGGTTGTTCTTTTTCTACTGTTTAGTTAATACGACATTTAATACGTATTAGTATTCCAAGTTTACTCACAGTAAACAAATATTTTTGCTACATTTGTATTGTCATGTAGGTTTACATTTTACTAAAATATTAAAATCATATAATAAAATATTAAATGTGCGCCGATTTTGATGATTCTTACGTCAATCGAGTTGTCTTAATCCTGCGAGATACTAATCATCACTAAAGATATGACAGTAGTCAAGATTCGATATAAAAAAGTCGGTGAATTATATTAAAATGGGTATCATTGAACAGGTATTTGAAAATAATCTTTAGGTTTCTCTTACCATTTTTTATTTCGAATGACTATTTACGACCTTTAACAGTTTAAAATTGGGTAACAACCCAAAAACCCAAATGCATTGAAAGTGAACTTAAAAAAAAATCTAGAAACCAACTGTGTATAAAAACGAAAAAGAAAACATATATGTAAAAAACTTAAAAAAATAAAAAGACTAAGGGCCTAATTTTCTAAAACACGTCACGAAAGTGAAAATTATATCGGAAACAAAAATAAAATTACTCAAATAATATAATTTTTTTCGTTTTTCATACAAATTTTAAAAATTATGGAAGGCAAAGCAAAGCCTGAATTTTTTATGTGTTTATTCGTTGAAGATTTTGTTGTATGAAAAAAAACAAATTTATAGCATTTGAGTAATTTTGTTTTTGTTTCCTATATAAATTTCACTTTCGTGACGTGTTTTAGTAAATAAGGCCCTAAAAGAACAGAAAAAAAAAAACAGCCCAAGTGGGAAATAGCGGCTTTTACAGTCGGGAAGCATTATATAATAATATAGTTATGTAAAAGTCGCTATGTTTCGCACACTGGGGTTGTATTTTCTCTCTTTTTAGTTTTTTACGCAGCCGGGTTTTTTAATTTTTAAAATTTATTTTTTGTTTAAGTGGAAATTATAATCGCGTTTTGCGAATACCTTAGCTATTAATACGGTTTTGCTGAACTATAGAAAAAACAATGAAAAGACATGCGATACATTAGTAAGAGTTTAAGTACAAAAATTGTTTGGGGTCTTGGTGCCCAACATTATATTGAATTCGGACAGCTGAAAGGGTAGGCTGCTATTATTAAATCGATTCCCATACCTATTCGGAACCAGAATATGCATACTGCTTGGTGTCAGAAATTAATATCATAAAAATTATAAACGAAATGAATGATCAAATTTTACCAGCATAATTTTTAAAATTTTGGGAGCATATTTTTACGTATTTGGTGCATATTTAATGGGCATAAAACACTTTTTTAGGGCATATTTCCGCTTTCCCTGCTTTTAAGAAATGAAAATGGCGTCTCTTTCGCAGTAACCAGCTAAAATAAATTTGGTACACGCAATCAATAAGATTAATTGGAAGGGCTTCGGAGATGCGCAAAAGCACGTAGTGCATCCCCTCTACCTTACGAGGATGCAATAACGTAATCGATTGAAGAAATTTACCACACACGACGCAGTTGGTCGGCTATTTATGTTTGACCATGTTTTTGAAACCCGAAGTTTTTTATTCAACTCACACTTTTTTATAGTGCATCCTCTCTCGTTTACGTGGATACAAATATGGATTCGAGTGTTGTTTTTTACTTTGTTATTTGATTTTGTATTTTTCCATTGAATTATGTATGAAAATAAATGTGCCTAGGTAGCTTAGTGGTTCGTGTTCTAGCCTATCATGTGGAGATCTTGGGATCGATTCTTCATTCAATACGCGAACAAAAAGTATTTAATAAAAGTAAATTGTTGTGTAATATAATTTCCAATTGTATTTGTACCATTTAATACATAAATAAATATAAAAACAACATAAAATAATGGCAAATAAAAAATTAGTCCAAGTGTAGGTAAATTGTTATATAAAGAGCAGGAATTTTCTTAATGATATGAATATAAAAAGACGTGAGATTAATGCATCTAGGATGCGCAGAAAGAAGCTCATAACTTGAGCCCTAGCAAGTGGGGCATCCCATACAAAAATCATGTAATACCTAAGTAGGTTGGTAAGGAAGAATACCGATCTCTCTCCCTTACAAACAAACCTGCTTCCGGTAGACGGATATTTTTGCTGCGTAGGAACTATTGTATAATCATAACCAATGTCGATTGTGATGATGTATGTATGTTTGCATGTATGCAATAACATTCATAATATTCGTATTGAATCCGTGCAAAAACAATTCTTGTTATTCTGTTTACGTGGCTTTTGATGGAGTTCCTCAACAATTTTGCCTTCCTATTCTAGTAGATTAGCATTAATAAAACTGCCTACTCTCAAAAGTCGTCGTACAATGTTAAATGTGTCTTTTATGATGAGCCTTATCAATGGTAATATATGCTCTGAATTTCTGTTAAATTCTGTTAAATTTAGTATACCTTGTCGTAGTACTCGTCATTATAGTCCTCTTTGTAGATCTACTTATGCTATGGCTGATCCTTTTATGAGGTTATGCCGTCAATATAATTATTTGTCTGAATTTGTTGATTTTTCTTTAAATCCTAATGTTATAAAGCAAAAAATCATTATTTTTCTAAATTCATAAATTCTTTATAATTATAAGTATATTGTTATTAGTCTGTAAGGATTATATCAATTGACTAAATTTAAATAAATAAATAAAAATGTATATATGTATGTTTAATTCTCATAGTTTCATACATAAGTTAATCTATGTAAAAGAGACATGTGTTGCAATGTGTATTTTGATGTTAATAAGGATATATAAATTATTATCATTCCTCATATGTGCAAGTTGTGTATCTTTTAAATTATTTAAAGGATCTTGCTGTTTTTATAAAGATTGAATCTTAAGTTTGTAAATGTTTCGGCTCTTAAAAGCAGCACAAAATTATTGGTTTGTCCTTTGTATATCAAGGAAGACGGATAGATAATTTTACAGACATTACATACAAAAAGGAATGTTTTTTGATTACATTTTGTTTAAAGCTTAAAATATCTCTGATCTTTTTGTTTCTTGGTCAATCTAAATATTTTCTTTAATAGAAACTACTTTAAATTTAAACATTTCTCACATAATTTTTTGCGTCGGCAGACTAGAATTAATTATCTCCACAGATATTAATTTCGTTAAACAATTTTAAATTTAATATATCATGTTGTTTAAATTTTGTTGGCATTTATTTTATCTAGTTATTACCCTCATGTCCATTGTACATACATATGTTTTTTGTATTTCTATAAGCTTTCATATTGAGTCTCTTAACTTTGGCTCCATTAGTAGTGAACATTTCTGTTCATGTCATATTTTTTTGCGGTCCTGTATTATGTCATGTCTACAGCATGCATTTACATGCAATCTTTTTTTGTATGGAGTAAAAAACGTTTTGTTTTTTACTCGTATATTATTCTATCTTTTATGCTGTTAACAAATCATAAAGTTTCCGTTTCCGTTATGTACACACATACTCTTATGAATACTATAGTGTATACTAGAATTTATGTTTAGAATAACGATAGAAAGTTAGAAAGACTATCTAACATTTGAATAATATACACAAACATACATAATAATACTAATACATTTGAATATGCTTATGTAGATTGTACGTGTATGGAGTAAGTAATAATACAAAACATTCTACTTGGATAGAATATGCTATAGAAACAAGTATGATACAATGTTTAGTCACTACACTTTAGTGACATATGCATACGGTGTTGCTGATATTTTGCTTAATGTGTGTTGTTGCCACTGTAATATCAACTTGGTGCTTTGGAAAGACTCAAAATGCTTTATGCATAGCAACTACCAGTTGCATGACTTTGGAATTAAGTATTTAAGAAAAATTTCTATGGAAATTTCTAAACCTGTTTAATTTTTTATACGTTAGACCGCTAAACTTTAATACATTTCCTATGAAATTAGAGTAAGGCACCACCAAAATCGCTCTAGCCCCCCTAGAGACTCAAAATATTAGAGTAATTTTGATAATATAAGCGAACTGCAGGGACTAATGTTGGCTTTAGCACTTTTGCTTTTTTTTAAATTTTTTAAAATCTAGAGAGCCTTTTTTGTATTTTATATAACGATATTTTTGTAGATACAAAGATGATACAAATGAAATTAAAAGTGGTCCAAATGAATTGGCTTATCCGTCTCATTATAGCAGCCCCTGGTATGTCAAAGAATCGGGTATTTTCAAAAATTTAGATGTCACGATGGTAAAGCTTTGCATGTTCTAAATCATAGAGGCAACACTGGGTTCAGATGGAAGGACACTCTTAGTCTCAACCGTATAAGAGAGACGTAAGACAACAAACGAATTAACCGTTGAGAATAATATTTTGCATTGCATTGGCAAGTCATACATATAATTAAAATTTGTATAATTGAAGATTCGATAAATAATAAACGTCAAAAATACGCATGAGAGGCTGAATTAAGAACACTATAATTGACGCCTATTTTGAGAATATTCCAAATTCTTGTTTCGCAAAAAGCTATAAAAAGTTTGACTGTTACTGGTTGTTTTGTATTGAGCTAAAAAAATAATAAGTTGGAAAAAAGTGATATAATATTTTGGAAACTTATTAACTGTTTTATTTTAATTGAACATTTTCTTAATCAAGCAAAACTCTTTAAAGACTGATAGATTTTTAAAAAATTTTTTTTTCGGCAAAATAAAATTTATGAAGGTTTTTCATCTTATTTAAAAAAAAAAACAAATCTTTTGCTTCCATCCTTTATTTTGTTTATAATTTGTAATTCTAAACATTTATCAACAACTAATTAAAAAGACACATTAAACTAAAACTTTTATTTTGGCTAGAATAACAAATTTTCTTTCATTACATTTTGCTACAACCATATAAAACTTTGTTTGTGTCCTTAAACAAAAATTGTTGTTGTTTTAGTTTGTGTTTCTATTGCTGCTGTTAGTTGTGTTGTTGCTATTACTAAAACAAAGTATCATGTGTATGTATATGAATTTATTGGAGGGAAAACAAAAAAAAAAAAAAGCAAAAAAGAAAAATGTTGTGTTTGTGTTTATAGTTTTCGTTACTTGATGTTTGTGCAGGAGTGCCCTTTGTTTTGTTTTACCAGTTTTATAATGGTTTAGTTGGTCTTTTGGTGATGACAGTTTCTGTATGTTGGAAATTCAACAAAGAATAAAGAAAAAATTGGACTAAGCATTTAGAAACGGAATGTTTTAGTTTATACACCACAAGAGCTATTTTTCACAAAAACACATTTAATTCCTTTTAAATCACTAAACTCTTTATGATTGTAAATATATTTAGTTGTTGAATTTTTTTTATATATTTTTGTCCTACCCACCATATTATTCCATTAGAAAAAAGAAAGAGATATAGATAGTCATTTTTAAGAACAAAAGAAATACCCACTATCGAAAACTCTTTACTGCTTAAGCGAAGAATATAAAAAATTTTCTGCATTTTTAAAACAATATTTAGATAAAGTTTATCAGTTTGTTATGTTACATTTTCTGCATAAAAGAAATGTTAGTATAGATGTCCTTTTTTAAGCAAAATGCTTTTAATCTTTTTTCCTTTTCGACCAGCAGTTGTCTCTAGGTTTTTGAATTTTTCCTCTTTTTGGCAAAATAAATATAAATTTTCTTCTCTTTTTAGTTAAAGTTGTAACCACTGGCTATCATTTGCAGTTAACCTTCACCTGAACATATCAATTTATAACTTTTTTTCTGTTGGTTTCTGTCTAAACTTTGCAGTTATTTATTATTGGTTATCAGTTGTACCTTTTTTTGGTTTTGGTGTTGCTAGTTTCGCAAGTGAAAAATACCAAATATGTGATACTTTTAGAATCAGCTTAGAGAACTTTTCGTAAATGTTTTTAATAAATCTAAGGTAGGATATATGTATGTATGAATGTGTGCATGTATATCTATCTATGCATATCCTAATGTAAAAGTTTAATATGTAATGTATGTACATATTTTTTAATATCTCGTTCTTAGTTTATTTTTTATGGATTAAATAACAAAAATAATTAGCTTTATCAAAGTATGACTGAATTAATAATTATTAAATTAATTAATTACACCTGTTTTAACATTTCAATTCAAGAAGAAGAGAAATAAATAGAAAGAGGAGAAAAACTATATTTCAATACAAAAAAAATCGTAAAACTTTGTGTCAAATAAACGAAAAACCTTCCACACAATATACCGTTCATTAATAGAACCTTTGGATGAAATCCCCATCCCAGAAACCTCGTGATTTTTCGATATTGAAAAATTCTGAATTCCGGAGACAGTCTAATTAATAAGTTACAAAGAACCCCGAAATTTTTAAATTACGTTTTACGCATTATGAAAAGTAGTGTGTTACCTTCATTGGGAAAGGGATAGAGTAGATAGAATAGATGGTGAAGTGAGATAGGCAGAGAAAGCTCAATTCTTTTACAATTCTGCTATATCGCGGTTTGTTAATTTTTAGAGCAATTTTGCAGCGCCTCTGGTGTTAAGTAGACGTACTAGCTTTTTCAGCTATAAGTGTAGCCGTTTTATTAATAGTTTTACTTCGCCGACGATTTTGCTAACATTACAATAGCTTCAAAATGCTCTCATATTATTATTTATTTTCCTTTGTTCTTATTTTATATATGAAAAATGTATCTAGTTTCTAAAACTGAAAGGATAAGAAAAAATGCTCCTAAAATTAAATAGATTCTATACCATGATTACTATCTACGGGATTTTTTTAATGTCAGTTTGTATGAAAAAAGTTGTCTCGATCCAGAGCTGTTCTTCATTTATGCACATCAGGAAATTTTATTATGATGACCCAACATCTTTTACTTTGTAACAAAAACCCCAAATAATAATTATGCTCATTTTCAGGTACCAAAAAAAATTTACAATTTTAAGAAATATTCTATAAAAATTGGTTTTAGTTATTATATATAATGAAAATGAATATTTGTTGAACATAACTGTTATATTCAATTAACATCTTTTTTCATTAGATCATAACTAATATAATTGATAAATACTTTTTTCTCTTATCCATAACTATTATTAAATATTTTAATCAGGTCTGTTCTGTATTTCATTCGAAATGAAAATGTTCGGAATTAATATTTAAAACAACAATGCTATGACAATTACGAACATCTTTCCGAACGGATTACATAACAGACCTATATATTTACGATAATACTTATTTTAATATTAATTGTTTTATTTTTGTACACTATTACCAAAGAAAAAAAATTTTTTTGAATAAAATAAAACTTTTAGATTTCTAATTGTATAAAGGTGTAGAAAAATAAAATATATTCATATCGAATACAAATTATTTGTTGGGTTTTTTATAGATTTCTAAGCCTACTACGTTTATTTTATTCTGTTGTGATTTTCAAAAATATTATCATTCGTAAATTCTCAAATGGTTTTTGAAAATCTGTGCACAAGATAAGAGGTTTGTAACTGTTCAAAGTTGTGGTTGAAGTCTACTGACGATTTGTTAAAGCGCCAATGAAATGCATATAGACAATGCTTAACTATTTTTATGATCTTCTAAAGAACTTACATTATTACGTAGAGCATATAAACATGCAGCTGAAATAATGCCAGCTTGGTGCATAATTCCGCCAATTTGAAACTTATAGTACGAAGCTTTTTCAATAATTTCTTCATCTCCATGCAATTATTCCAATTTAACCCTCGTCAGGAGGAAGGGGTACAATTGTAATTTTTCCATTTTATAAGTGCTATAACATTTTTTTATTTATCACTAGATATAACATTTTTTTATTTATCACTAGATATCTGAAATTTCGTGAAATCTTAAATATAATAATAATGTTTAGTTTTCTATTATTAAAAATAAAAAAGGTAACGGCCTTCTTAAAATTGTAGGGCTTTGTTTTCTAAACATCTTCAAAAGGCGGTATGGGTACAAATGTACCCCTGTATATTTTTTATGAAAAATAAACAAGAAAATATGGTTCATTTTTATAGAAATGTAAAAACTAAATAACAAAATTAGCTTAAGAGAATATAAAAAAGCTTTTTTGGAATACATAAAGTAAGTTTATTCAGTCTGTTTGCAGGAAACACAGGTTGTTTCCTTTATGGAGTGTTCATGCAAAAACTAAAAATTAATAATATATTAAAAAAATTGAATTGTTGAAAGGACTATAAGCCAAAAATCCATTTTTAAGAATGGCAGGCTGTCTTTACAGACTCAATAATAGTTAAAAAAAAAGAATTTTGTGCTTAAATATTCCGTTTTTAAGACATGAGTTCGGTACTTGCTTTAAGAACACATGTAATTACTATACTTTTGACTAGGGATTTGTAAAATATATCGATATATCAAAATATCGATATTTAAGAAAAAAAAAAACAATATATATCGCCGATATTTCAAAAACAGAGATATCGATTCTTATATACGAGTATCGTTTTCGATATTTTTAAGAACTTTAAAAATTTTAGCCGTTTTTCAACTGCAGACGAAACTGGCATCACTGCATGCATCATGTGTTTTTAAACTAAAGCAAAGAAAAGGGCATTTTCATAATAACAGTCAATACGGAGACACTACAAACAAATATTTTTAATATGGTTTTAGTATGATGGGCGTTGGTTCGTGTAAATAAATATGTCTTCTGTGTGGAAATAACAAAAAAAATATATATATGTACTGAACCCGCTTCTTGTAATTTGTGTGGTAGTCATACAACACGTGTGAAACACAACATATTTGGCTATACACCTAAAAAGCAAGCTTATTTGCAACTAATATGAAAACATCAAATTCGACAATGAAACTGAAGAAGATGCTTTAAAATTTTTGATACGCCAGGCTTCTTCAGTATCGTCCAAAAGAGTCACTTCTGCTGTAAATTTAGCAGTCCCTGGTCAAAGAATCAGATTGAAATGGTAACACATAAGGCAGAGAGTGCTCCTGATGAACATATCCGATGAGTACTGGTTTAACTAAAATATAAGTGTAAGGTGATGCTCTCGTAACTTATTCGATGCCATTTAAAATTTTGTCATTTATTTTTTAATATGGCGAGCTGACAACTTTTTTAATTCTTCCTTTAATTTTCTTGAATTTTCTGTTTTTATTGTTTGTATTTAAATACAAAATATATCGAAATATCGATGTTTAAAAATACATATATCTATACTGTTCAAAAATATCGATACGATATATATCGATAAATTTTTTCCATTTGTCCATCACTACTTTTGACATCACTATGGCTTCATATGCATAACTACAAATGACTTGATTTTTCTTTCGAGTGCACATGAACTTGTTTGCTTTTTTCTTTTTCTTATTAATATGTTTGTACTATTTTAATTTTTTAATACAAATTTAAAACACTTTCACCTAAACATGAACATTCAAACATCTTTGCATAAATAAAAGTAATTGGTTTTATAAATTTCATATCCTTAAAGACACTTAGTAAAATTTTGAATATAATTTTCACTTCATTTTCAGCACAAAATTTTCACTTTATAATATGTTCACAATAATCAAAATAAAATGAAAACTTTGTTAAACTTTAACTTTTTGTAAAACAAAACCTTTGACCAATACACCAATGACATGTTTATAAACAGACAGAAACAACAAATAAAAAAGAAACTTTTAGCAAAAAAAAAAGGGGAAAACAAATAACAGTAGCCAAAGCCACTTCCAAATGGCAATAACAGGAGCAGCAGCAGCACTAACAAAAACAGCAACAAGAACGTAACAAATACAGCAATAACAACAAGAACAACCACATGGCGCCATATGTATGAATCACAACAAATAAGTTTGCAACTCTTAACAAAAATAAACTGAAAATCAAATATTCACATAATAACCATACAAACAAACACGTGCACATACACAAATGATTTCATACACAGCAAACATTTTCCTTTTAAAAATTACACTTAATTCAAATGCTCCCTTAGATGGTGGAAAACCAATTATACAATCATTTACGATTGTGCAATTATCCAATCAACCAATTATTTACGAGTGTCCTGTCACCGCGTCAAACCATCCCGAATAAACAAAGTACGAGTATAGCTTGACAAGCCTTACATTTGAAAAACTGTCTAAGTCTGAAAATATGTTAGCGCCCAGAATTCTTATCCTTACGTTGAATAATGTCGGACATTGGCATATAAGATAAAGAACCGCTTCCTCCTCTTCCTCATCATTACAACTTCTGCAATTGTCATTGTAATTTAAAGCCACTCTTCTGGCATGGATCCCTATATTCCAGTTGCCTGTGAGCACTGTGACTAATAGTATCATTCGACCTTTATCGAGCCTGAGAAAATCATGTGTCTGGAATAGGTCGTTGTGGGGTTAGTAACATTTCCAATCGAGGCACTATTACCCTGTTTGTTAGCAGATTCTTAACGAATCACATGAATAACACAGACCTACAAAATGAAATTTTCTATGTAAGGTCTAAGGTTTCGTAGTCAATTTGTTTCAGAGATGAGCGATATTTCAGTACCTGTGATTTAATCACTGTTACTGAAAAATCACAATTCACAGTTGTGACAAAATTTGTCAAGTAACTGCTACTTGCAAAGTTGCTCTTTTCTATTTGTTACATATAGAAAATTATGATATTTCACTGTTTGTGTGGGTAATAAAGTTTTTTTTTACGTACAATAACAACAAACAAGACATAAATTTAAAAAATCAAAAAACCCGACTACGTAAAAAAAGAGAAGAAAACAACTTTAAACCGTCACAGATCCTAAATGGTCATTCCAAATTAAAAACTATAAGGGAAGCCTACAGATGATTTTCAAATACCTGTCGATTGATACCCATTCTGTATAGTTTGCCGACTTTTTATTTTTTTTCGTATAAACAAAATGGCGTCTGAATTTAGACTACTGTCATATCTCTAGTGACACTCCCCGGATTAAGTGGAATCGATTAACGTAAGAGTCGTCAAAATCGGTCTACACGTTCGGTTTATATAGTGCCGCAAAGGAGCACTCATACATACATACCTACATAGGCTGATAAACACAATACCCTTCTTTGCGTCGCGCAGTCGGGTAAAAACAGTGTTGCTATATCTTGTGTTTTCTTCTTTATTTTTAAATACAAAGTAAATTTTAAGGCATATTTAAATCTGCCTTGGTATATTAAAGTACAACGTTTTTGTTGTAGAGATGCATGTGTGTTTTAATAATTACATTGCAATAAGAGAACTGAAAACAGTGATCACAGTCACAGTTTTAAGTAACTGTGATTTTTAAATCACGTTCACTGTTCACGATGTTGCTTAAAATCCACGGGATCGCTCAACTCTAATTTGTGTACAACTGGTACTGAGCATCATGCCTATAAATTACTTTTTTTGAATGGACTCTATATCTCGAGATTTTCCGTATTTAGAAAAAAGAGGATGCTGCATCACATAATTTGTATTTACTCGAGAAGTAGTTCTTCGATTAAATTAAAAAAAAAAAAACAGAAGGATTGGAAACAAAATAACCTTTAAATTGATGCCTTTATTATTAAATTGATGCCTTTATTATAATTTTTAACAGTCTTATAGTTTTGAAGTTATGCAGACAGTTTTATAAAAAATAAATTTTTTCAAAAAAACTTGAATTTTTTTAAATTTCATTAAAACTTTAAGCTGAAGGAAATTTTAAATTTTATTCTTAATTGTGATAACTTAATATGTTACAAATAAAATGAGCTAAAATTTATTAAAATCATTTTATAAGTTCTGAGTGTATTCACAATTTTATTTAATTTAAACTGACTTACAAAAGTTAAAAAAAAACTGTTGAGAGAATAATTTTGTACGGGATTTCCTATTATATTTTATTCAGGTGCTACCAATGAATTGTGAATAAATTCAAAACTTATGAAATGATTTTCACTAATTTATAATT
Organism: Panzeria rudis; assembly: GCA_956483635.1. Lineage (NCBI taxonomy): Eukaryota > Metazoa > Arthropoda > Insecta > Diptera > Tachinidae > Panzeria > Panzeria rudis. The sequence continues at coordinate 708,698 of OY101449.1, forward strand.
GATTCAATTACGAAATTAATTAAAACTGGTTTTAATTTTTGATTAAGTGTACTAAATAAAACTGTTTTAAGAATAATTTTTGCTGTGTATCACAAGTACAGAACTGATGTATTCTACCTAAGCTACTATAGGATATCAGAGAATAAATTTATCTTTATAAATCAATAAAATCCGCATTTCATTAAAAGTAAATTGATATATTGCCAAATGGTTGCCTGGACTTAGCACATGTTCACAGACGCACACATAGTCATATCCGTACTCGTGTATTTATATGAAAATTTAATAAAAGTAAAAAAAGGAAAACATAAATTCATAAAAATATACCAACTCAACTCATGAGAAAGAACCCAGGAATTAATTTTGGCCGACATGTCTAATGTCTGAAAAAATCTAAAACTTTACCAGACAATCAGCCGAGTTGTCTAAAATTCCCTCAGACATTTGGCGGAGCAGTAGGCAGATTTCTGCACATTGTCTGAAATATTATCCGATTAATATCAGAATAGTCTGCACATTATCCGAAGCCAATTGAATTTCCTTTAAGGCATTTAAAAGAGTAGTCTGCACATTTTCTGATCTACGTCTTACGACTTTTAGCAGTCAGTTCTGCACATTGTCTGATTTTAGTTTTCTTTACAATTCTTATTTATCTCTTGAGTTAATACGCACAAATATTTGAGTTCTTAAACTTATAAAATATGGATAAATGTTTTCTGATGAGCTGCCATAAGCAGCACAACAATGCATGGAGAATTTTAAACGACATTTCTGATAAATTACTAATTTTAGCTCCGACTTTTCTCTGATATTAATACGCCAGGACGTAAAACGTATCAGATAAATCGGAAAATTTTCTGATGTTTTGTCAGATATTTTTCCGACATTTATAAGACATGTCGAAAATTCCTTTAGAATTTCCTTAGAAAAATTGTCGGAATTCGTACAAAATTCTATTAGACCTTTCGGTATAGTTTTTCCAATTTCCTCAGACAAATAGATCCGGTTTCTTGTCAACCACTCATATGATTTTCGGTACGTTTTCTGACCGACATCGGATATGAATTCGGCATATTGTGCAGACTTTCTGACCGACTTCGGACCGAAATCGTCAAAAATTGTTTGCTGGGAACATGTGTATGAGAGTGTGTTTGTTTCATCATACAATTTGATTTCATTTTAGGTGAAATTGTAAAAATGTAGTTGTAAGTTCCAGTTAAGTTGTGTTTTTTTATATGAAGACTGAACACACAGAGTATTCAAACTATTTGAAATCCAAAGGGAACTTTGTTGCATAAATATATGCTTGAATACAAGGTTAATAATGCATCTGTACCCCGCATACATTTTGATGTGGAAATGAGCAACTAATTCTTCTTATATATTTTAAATATTTGCGCGATTTGTTAAAAAACATGAATATTAGCTTCCGAGATCTAACAGTAAGTATACCAGTCTTTCAACTTAACATTGATTTCAATAGAGATAAATAGTTAAAAAGAAGTTTTCAACTAATTAGAATGATAGATCCGATTTGTGGAGCCTTGTTTGTGATAAGAAATTTTTTTATCTACATATATAAATAATAGGTTAGACCGCTTTCTGCGATAAAACTTATGCTCATATTATACATCAGATTTTGACAAAACTTTTACAATTTTAGAGACATTTAGTGGCAGATGTGGACAAGATTTATATTTTTCTAAAAATTGGTTTAGTATTTTGAGAGCTATAGTACACATGCATGTATCTGTTTAAACTGGAAAAAGTAAATAAGACACGTACGAGTATGTGTGCTTTTGCTTGTGGAAAAATAACAATACAACATATTCTCTCTGTTTTGAATTGCTGTTGTTATATGGAAGGCAAATTTTTGCTGTAGGGTTAATAACATAGTATCTTTAGCTTGTATTTCTCAAATGAGTTGCACTTTTTTTGGTATATAGGATTGTGATTACAAAGTGAAATCGTTTTAAATTATATATTAATGGCTCCACATTTTGAGCACAATACGACTGAAATTGTTTTCTGGGTATTTTTCATTTGTGGGTTGTAAAGATAATCTAAAAAATAAAGTTCCAATATTTCCGTATTATTTCTTTTTTATTTTATCTCACAGTTATATTGACATAAACATGAAACATGTAGTAAATAGTTTGTTTATTTAAATTTTTATTATACTGTTATATATATTTTTTCAAGTTTTATTTTTTCTTTTGTATTATTTTAATTTAAAATTTCACTGTTACTAACCGAAAGGGGACGCTTTTTACAATGCACGAACGAGATTAATTAAGATCGACTGTCATTTATAAGGTGTGTGTTTGTTCAGGTTTAAATGAAACTTTATCCAAAAAAGTCCCATTATATTTTTTCAGTATTTTATCTCTTTTAAATGTGAAAAAACAAATGTTGGAAACGTTAAAACTATTACATAAAATGACATTTTAATATCCGCTGTTTCTTTTTATTACTTGACATTGGTCAAAACAGTTGCCAACAGGATATATGATATAACGAATTGGCTTTTGCATAAACTACTATTCGTATTAGTAGACTTGGAATATTATATTTGAGTTATTTAAATATCGTCTACAGTATTTTTGCATTAAAGTTTTTATTTTAAAGCCTCTGTTAAACTAAATTAAGACGTTTTATTTAACAAATAGAGAAAAAAATTGTTTTGTGCCTTTAGTGTCTTCAAACTTGTATTAATTTGTCTAGACGAAAGCCATACAATTTCATGTGATAGCAAGAGATAAACTCGCATCACGTCACACATTAATAAAGTATGAAAAAAATTACTTTTAAATACAAGGTTCAACTTGTTTGTTTTGAGCCATAAACAACATGACACATTTACATACATAACTATTTTGCTATTTCAATTTTCTTCCAATGATCGTAAGACTAAATATTTTTGTAAACAAAACTTACTTCATAACATAGAAAAATATGACTATGTATTAATAAAATTACCAAATAAATTTTAGATTTTATCAATGACAAAAGTACTTTATTTTAGTATTCTTTGATACATTCCATGTATAAGTTCCTGATTCTGTTTATCGTTTATTGCTCTTAAAGATTCTTTGTTTATTGTTTGTTACCGCAAGACTTCATTAGTTTTCAGTTATCCTTTTGTTAAACATGAAAATCTTTAGGGGACTTATTGTTTGTAATTATCTTTGAATGGCCTCAGGTAAATTTTATATTTCTACTGGAAAAGATTAAGATTAATTAATAAAGTTTAAAACAAAATAAATGTACATTAGGGTGGATCGATTGCTTAAACAAAAATTCTTTAAAGCGTCCCACCCACTTGCAATTTGGCAATATTTTCTTTGAACTTATTCTGCCATTTATTGCATGGTATAGGTCAAAACGACAATAATATGTACAATAGCATATGCCATAATATTGTATAGTGGATGGGCCGCTTAAGCCTTTTTTATAGGAAAAATTACGTAAAGTACTTGAGGATGTGTGGCGTATACATAATATTTTATCAATACATACATATGTAAGTGATGATGCTCATGCTCCATACTGTATTGAGTAGAGTAGGGATTGGCTAGTGAAAAAATATATCGATATATATCGATATCGATATATTTTTAAATATCGATCGGCATCGATATATATCGAATAAAAAATATCGATATTTTTCAACACTGATAATTCATACATATGTAGTACCCAAATTTTTTTAAAAATAAAACAAAAAAAGTAACTTTCTTATAAACCATTAAGCTGGAAAGAGTTAATTTCCAAGATCCTTACTGTTCCACCAATATTTCATGAAACATACATCAACAAGATTCTACTCAAAGAATGATACTTTTTCGAATAGACAAAATATTATAAATAAAACAAAAAAATTTAGATTCATAAAACAAAAGACTTTGTTAGGAATATTATATTTGATGAAGACTGTCGAATTTATTTTTTAAAACTGCACGAAAAACAAAACCAAAGCTAAAAAAATATCGATAACAAAATGTCGATATATTTGGAAAAATATCGATATATCAAATTTAAAAATATCGACGATATATATCGATATATTTTTGAGAAAATATCGATATATCGATATTCCTTAGGGACGTAACGATACGCCGTTTTGCCGATCCGATACCGACAGTGATACTCAAAAAGAAATATCGGCGATACCGATTTCGATTCCGATACGCATATTAAAATTGTGTTCAACTTTAAATTAACAAAACTCAAGTAGAGTAATTTTGTTATTATGCAAAGTTACAGTATAAGAGATTATTATTATTATTTAAAATTGATATTAACTCAGCATAAAAAATTGGAAGTATGTTTTAAGGAACTACAAATTAACAACGCAATAAATTGCCAGCACGCAATTGTAAGTCGACTTAAGTAGTAAAAAATATTTGAATGAATTAAGAAGTTACGTTGTTTTTAAAAAAAATTTCGGAATGGGTCCAAGTTATTAGCGAAATTTTTGGTCCATATAAAAGAGCATATAAAATAATGTAATTTGGCATTAATTATTCAAAATCGACAAAAATGGACATCCGCTCTTATTCAAGAAAACCACAGATTTATCAACTAATATTTTTCTAAATAACTTAATGACTTTATTGTTAAAATTCTTTTAAAATTCATGTTTATTTACTTAAATTTACATGAAAACAGAGTTTTGTGTTTAAATTCGCATAAAAAGAAATAAGTTGCGAAAATGGGTAATTTTTCAACCTTTTTCCTTTAGCTTCCAATTTGGTGATTGGTAATCGAAAAAGAAAACTTCTTGCAATGACAAACATATGTAACACAAATTAGAAATGATCCAAATTTGCACTACTTCCGGATCGCAAATTCTTCATTTTCACGACTCCTTGGAGTGTTTTTTTGCTGGAAATGAAATTTAAAAAACAACGAATTGAATTGGAATTGACGGTAAAATTAACAAAAAATAGATTATTTTTTTTTACAAAATAACAGCGCAAAACATTTTTAATATATAAAATTGATATTAATAAGATTTAAAAAACAATGAATTGAATTTAGTTCATAGTAAAATTAACAAAAAATAAATTATTTGTTAAAAAATAGGAAAAAATTTTAAAAAGTATCGACAGTAAAATATCGGCTATACCGATATATCGGAAAATCTAAAGTATCACCGATATATCGGTATCGGTTACGTCCTTAATATGTTTTGCCCATCCCTAGAGTAGAGAGTAGCAATACTACATGCAGTTATTTGGCCGCACACAAAAAAACAACTTTCATTCAAACATTAAACAGTCAATTATAATGACGAGATTTAATGTTGTCGAAAAGAAGGGCGAATGAATTGCGTGTAAAGCTTAATGCAATTTAAACAACGCATGCGGCTTACATTTTTGCTTCGAATATGTATAAAACTCATTTGAAAACAATAAAACATACGAACGTTCGGTCGTAGTAATTCAAATATTATTTAAGTGTTTGAAAGAATGAACGGGTGATTCCATACTTTCAGTGGAAGCAAATATGTTTTTCTTATGTTGTAAATATCCTATAAAAGCACACATGCATACACACCTGCATACATATCGGCATACATACATACACTAAAAAGCACGAAATTCTTGTGTACATTTTGGAAAACAAAAAACAAACAAATGAACACAGAAATTACTAGTAGCAGACTGCTACTAGCAGTTTGAATTAACCGACTTATTTGAGAAAACATTCAAATAAGTTTGTACTCGGGCTATAGTCTAGTTCAGGGGTGCCCAAAAGTTTCTTATGGAAGAACAAACACCAATACATTTAAAGAAAAACAAATTTTTATTCAATATTTTTTGTTGTAAAAACCAATGCATACAAAGAAAAAAATATTTCATATATTTGAATGTATTAAATGCCTTGTAACAAATCCGATGCAGACCATTAACTAGTATTGAGTGAAGCGCACTTTTTGTAATTTTTCCTATAATAAAGGCGTCCTGCTTTGGGAACCACTGGCACGAGTACTCTATTTTTTATTGGCTAAATGTACTGCCATATAAATTTTTATTCAATTTGGAGGGGGCTGGCCCAATCAGTGGTTGGTTTTATGCGAAGTAAGTCGCTTACAACATATTTTGGAGCTTCCGCAAGCTCGAAATCCATTTTAGACCCATGATTTCTAGGGCAAAGCTGCCTAGAATTCGTCGCGGAATCTTTTCCCCTAAACGACTTTTATTTTTGAATCCATGCTGTTTAATTTTACAACGTAATTGTTACAAAAACAAAACATTTCATGAGAGAAACGTTTATCGAGCAATGATAAGACTTTATAGTAAATGAGGATATGCATATCGAGCAATGATAAGAGTTTAGGGAGAAATTATGAAATGCACAAAATCAAATTCTAAGGCGGTTACTTATCTTATCATTTGAGGGAATAACTGGATCCTTAGGAAATAAAAAGCCAATTTTGATTAGACTTCAACGGATATTTGTAAATTTATTTATACAAATATTTTAATAAGGGATGTGGTGACATCAGAGCAGTCTCTGTGCTCTTAATAATTGGCGAAAAGGAAGGTTAATTAATTTTAGTTTGATCACAATGTTCGTTAAGTTACTGAGAAAAGAAATGATAGTAATTCGCGATTGAAGTAACAGAGATGAAAGAAAGGTAAGTATACATTTTAAACAGTTCAAAGATGAAAAAAGGTAAGTATGATTACAAAAAGTGGTATGTATAATTTTCTACCAATTCAATAATGCACAATACGATGAAATAACAAAAATTGTGGAAGCCAAATAAATAAATTGTTTAATTCATTTAAACACATACAAATCGACCTATATTAATGATCATCTAACAAAAGCATTAAAATAGATTAAATTGGAAAATCATTTTCTTTTTCAATGAAACAAATTAATCATGTTTTGAAAAGTATGTAAGGCTAAAATTCGTTTAATTATACATATGTATATTCAGCAAGCTTAGCATGCTACTGCAAAGAACATATATAATCTTCATACGATATCAAAAAAGCCCTAAGTTACAAAATATTCAAAACCGGCTTTTTGATTGATGATGATGCACCGTATCAAAATAAATGTTATAAATACTGTTCGTCCATGTAAAACTACTGACCAGTGCATGGGTTAATTCTTCATATTAAAGAGTTTTTTGTTCTTCCCCTGTAATATTATTGCAATGTTACTTAGGACTTTTATGATTTGATATGACGATATGTTCCACCCATGCTTAACAAAAAATGTTATAGCAATACATAATATGAATATGAATTTATTTTCACATTAAATTTGAAACCCCAGCCACCCTTCTGTTTTTGGAACGCCAAATAAATTAATGTGCATATAAATGCTATTTATATTAAGAATCCCTATAAAAGAAATTGAAAATCAAATACCCATTTCAGTTATTTGTCAATCAAAATAAATGGTTTTGGTATTATTGCATATTTGAGTTTCATTTCATAAACCTTTCCCTGTCAGATTGATGATAGTTCTTCGTGACCTCCATTAAGTGTCCTAACACGTTTTTCTATTTTAACAACGTAAGAAATATCACTTTACTATGAAAATAATCATGATTTGCATACGTAAGACATGGGTAAAAGAAAACCCATTATCAACAAATGTATGAATTGTTTGAAGAGCAAATGAAATGTGGGCACAAGTAGTTGTGTTAAACAATTTTCATACAGGGGAAAAATACATATATAAAAATTTATTTTTTCGCAAAAAAAAAAAACAACTTGACACCAAACAGCTAAAGGTGAAGTTGGAAAATATTATTTTCACATTTAAAAACGTTGACACATACACTCATCAGTGAAAGAATGTCACGTGTTTATGAGGCGGTTTTGGTAACATTAAACGGTTTCATGCTGCTGTAACTGGTCCAACCATCCATTCTCATGTGACGAGAAATAGCAACAAATGCAAAATTGTGTATAGAGTTGTTTTTATACAGAACGAATTTCAAAAAGAAATATAATCAAATATACATTTTCTATATGGGGACATGCACAAAAGTTGTCGTAAATTTTTAACATTTCTACGCTTGTATACGTAGTTAGTTGCTACGAAATAAACGAAAACAGCAAAAGTAGCAGCAGCACCGCCACCAGCAGCATATGCAGATAAATGTTAAAACGATATAAATTTCCACTTAAAATAAAGTAAATTCCCTTCTCAAGAGATACAGGGAATGATGTAATACGTGAGTAGTATACTCGTAAAGGGGTGGAATAGCAAAAAAAAATATTTCAAGTGATAGAATTAGACGGAAAAGGAAGTTCAATTGTCAAGGTGTGCTAGAGTGGAGCAAATGTGCAACACTTTGAATAACAATTGATGTTGTTTTTATAATCCGGTCTAGGATATACATTTATGTGTGGTTTCTGTTTCTTGAAATAAATGCATGTATATTTTTTGGGATAAGTGAAATAAAGCAACCAGCTACAAAAAATCCAAGTTAGGTTACTGGAGCAAAAAAGAAAAAACAAGTTAAAAATCAAAAAACCTGACAGCATAAGACAAACTAAAAATAAAATAACAAGTCCAGTAGTGCGGAACATAGCGACTTTTACTGCCGGGAGCCATTATTAAGAAGATTTGAGTTTTAATGATTCCAGACTGTAAAAGTCGCTGTAGGGTTTTTGATTTTTAGATTTATTTTTTATATTTTCTTTTTAGTTTTTCTAAGTTCTTTTTGTGTACAATTTTGTTTTTGCTTTTTTGTTCAAAGTTAACTTTCTACGCAGTAGGAATTTTTAGTTGCTAAGCAAGTTTAAACCAATTTATTATTCCTAATTAAATTTAAGCATATAACTTATATATATTTATGTAATCCCCTTTTAATTTCCTTTATACTGATATTCTACTCGATAGTTTTGGTAGAAAAAAATAACGTACTACTTTTTCGCGCCATAAGTCCTTTCTAACATCTATCTAAGAGCACTTGGGTTCTTAATACGAATACAACGATACCTTAGCTGTCGAAATCCACGCAGGCGCTTGGAAGATACGTGGTAATAAAGAAACTTACAAACATATATACAACGCGCGAAAAACATAACCCTCCTTGGGAGTCGGGTAAAAAAACATACATGATTGAAATCTGTATAACAATATAACAAATTAAAAATTTTAAAACCACCGAACAATATGGATGATAACTTTAAAACGGCTGGACCTACTTTCTTTAAACATAGGTTAGAAGATCAAGTCGCCTTTCAAACAAAAAAGCTAAATTAAAATCGATACAGCCTTTTGGCTGTATAACAGATATAACAGATACATACCTGTTACTATAACTAAAATGATAGAATGATTGTAACTGATATTATGATGATATTATTATGATTCTACACGTATTAAACAGTAACTACCCAGGAAACAATTTTGGCCGACATGTTTAATATCAGAAAAAATCTGAGACTTTACCAGACAATCAGCCGAGTTGTCGAAAATTCCCTCAGACATTTGGCGGAACAGTAGGCAGTTTTCTTGCACGACGTTTCTGCACATTGTCTGAAATATTATCCGATTAATATCAGAATAGTCCGCACATTACCTGAAGGCCATTTAATTTCCTTTGAAGCATTTAACAGAGTAAGTAGTCTGCTCATTTTCTGGTCTACGTCTGGCCTACTTCAGCACATTGTCTGATTTTAGTTTTCGTTACAATTCTCATTTATCTCTTGAGTTTATACGCACAAATATTTGAGTTTTTAAACTTACAAAATATGGGTAATTGTTTTCTGATGAACTGGCATAAGCAGCACAGCAATGCATGGAGAATTTTAAACGACATTTCTGATAAATTTCTAATTTTAGCTCCGACTTTTCTCTGATATTAATACGCCAGGACGTAAAACGCATCAGATAAATCGGAAATTTTTCTGATGTTTTGTCAGACGTTTACAAGACATGTCAAAAATTCCTATAGAATTTCCTTTGGAAACTCGTCGGAATTCGTACAGAATTCTGTTAGACCTTTCGGTATAGTTTTTAGAATTTCCTCAGATAAAGAGATCCGGTTTCTTGTCAACCACTCATATGAATTTCGGTACGTTTTCTGACCGACATCGGATACGAATTCGGCATCTGGTGCAGACTTTCTGACCGACTTCGGACCGAAATCGGCAAAAATTGTTTATGGGTTCTTACTAAAGAAATATACCAAGCGAGATGTAAATAAATACGCCTTAAAATATACTTTGAATTTTAAAAAGAAATACTAATAAGGAAGAAGAGAGAATAAGAAATAGCAACATTATTCATTTATTGTTATTGTATGCAAAACAAAAAAACATTATTACCCACACAACTGTGAAATATCATAACTTTGTGTATGTTACAAATAGAAAACAACGATATCGCAAGTAGCACTTACTTGAGAAATTTTGTCACAACTGTGAATCGTGATTTTTCGATAACAGTGATTAAATTACAGGTACGGAAATATCGCTCATCTCTACTTATAAGTATGCACTCTTATGAGTTAACACACAGAAACTGATATAAAGAGAATAATCTGTTCACGTTCTTAGTTTGGGAGCTACCTTACCACAGACACACAGATTTAAGAGGATACAGCGAGAAAAGAGGTGATACTTCTAAAAGGCTGGACCGATTTTCTTTAAACATAGCTAAATACACTCTCGATCAAGTCACATTTAAAAAAAAACAAATCAAGATCTAGCCGTTTGGACTCTACCATGGCGCAGACACCCCTATTTTTGGGTGGTGGGGATGAATATATAAAAATTAGCTGGAAAAAGTCAAGAAATAATAAATAAAAGAAAAGAGAAATAATAAATACGTATTACATCAGTTGTATGTGCTAAAGTTTTTGAAAGCTAATAAAAATTTTTTGATAATCGTCATGATAAACATTATACGTATTACTGAAAAACACTTTCGTATTAAAACAGTTGGTCACATGTTAATCTACTCCTAAAATATTCTAGAGCAAAATTTTGATGCTGTCTGTATATATAAAGTTTTATTATTGTATCTATAAAGTTGGAAACTAAATGGAAAAGTAATGTAATAAAATGTCATTTCAATAATGTCTATAGCCAGCATACTTACTATACATCCGCCAACCATCTACCAAAAGATCTATGAAAGCAGATTAATCTGCGTCAGTTGAAATTTTTCTTTCGCATTTAATGTTTTCTATTCGCATTGGCAGTGATGAAAGAATCTAGATTTAAAAATTTTTATTTCATCATTTTTGAGCGCAGTCTACGATTCCTCTTACTGCTGCAGATTGTAGTTGTATTTCATTGTAAAGTGTAAAACAGTTTTTCCTCACTTAATTAAAATTGTGTTCACTAGACCATTGCAATCTGTGGTGGCAACCCTGATGGCTGCATGAATACAAATGAAAACGCATGTGTTAAATAAAAAAATATAAATAATAAAATAGGATAAAAGTCCGTACCAAAAGCGAAACAATTTAATTTCTTAACACAAAAGCAAGATAACCTCCTGCTGGTGAAGTCGTTAAAAAAATTAAAGCTAGTAAGAGTGTTTTGCTCAGCCATATCGCATATGACCAAAATAATTACACTTTAATAAGAGAAGGCTGACATAAAGTTTTAAATTATTTACATCGCCATCTTTATTGTCTGTGACAAGAACTAAATTTTACAGAAAATCGTTTTTGCTAGTACTCATTGTTTTTACTGCTAACATTTCTACAAAACTTAAAATAATCTACTAGAATGAATTTCTCTTAGTTTAAGCTTACATAACCAATAAGTAAATAAATAGTATAACAAAACAATTCTTTAATAACGAAAGACTTGGAGAAATCAAATGCATTGCAAAAAATTTACATCATGTATATTGAAACTTATTAATATCGTAAAAACACTTTCAAAATTTGTAACTGTTTTACATTCTAAGTTTAATGAAGAAAATTTCATGAAACATTTCATCGTGGAAACTTTATACCCTTATTCTGCAATTTTTTCATTCGTTATGCAAGAGTTTAATTTGTGAATTAGAAAATCAAATTAAAATTTCCAGAAATATATTTTTTCAATTGTTCTAAAACTTTCAAGTTTTTTATTCTGGCAATACATTTCAATTTAATTTTATTTTCTTGTTTTGGATTGTGTTCAAAAGCAGTCAAAAGAATTTTAAAACCCATAGAATATGGAAGAAAGTTTCTTCAATTACGCATATAAAAAACAAATCAAAGCAATATTATGTGGGTTTTCATATTAAATTGTTATAATTTTTTTTTCCAATTTCAGTTTAAAAACCAAAGAAATCTTCTTTAAAAACTTTGATGGCAGCAAAATTCGCACTTGTTGACCAATAATTTGATATTTTTGAGAAACAAAATTGCAAAAACAGTTATATGTATATGTTTTAATATCCCTGAAGAAAGCCAGGGGCCAAGTGTCTCCAAGTCACCACTTTTGTAGACAAGTTTGGTGACTTTTTGGTGACGTTATCAACGAATCGTCTACACTTTTTATTTTAGCTTTAATAAGAAGATAAGTTTTTAACAGCTAGAAAACGATTTTTATGGTCTCATTTTGATGTGTTAATAATATATGCGGCGGAACGGAAAACTAAAAATTTTCATAAGAAATCTAATTTATTTGTCGTAGCTGGTAAAAAGTTTCATAAGTGTTGACTAGAATCATTAAAATGCACTAGTGAATCTCTGGTAACAGTGCCTCCATATAGTCCCACAAGAACCACCTGGTCTATAGTAAGTCAACAGTTCTGATGTCAGTAGTGGAATCTCAATGACAAGCACATGTTAAATGTCTATAGCGCAGAACATTGCCTGGGTACAATTAGTCAGTAGTACTGGTGACAATGTCAATAGTGAATCAGTACAATTTTACTATCGACATTTCCTGCAGGGATATTTTTACGTATTCCAAATATAAAATTACTCATACATTTTATTTCTTATCACCTACAAAATACCCATCGTTGAAGTTAACATTTTTTTCCTACTATCATTGGATGTAAAATATGATTTTTGTTCAATTTTACATTATTTTTCAATAAAATATTTTTTTTCTGTTAAATGACAATTGTTTCAAAATAAAATTGTTATAGAATAGGAAATATTAAAATATCATGATATTAACGTTCAAAGAGCCAACGTTTGAGTTATAGAATAAGAGTATTATGTGTTGTTTCCAGAACCCAAGCAATCGATTTGAGTACAAAATTTGTATGGAAACCACTCGAAAAACTGAGTGCTTTTCATAATAATCTTTCACTCAGTTCAGTTGTTCGGGTTCTATAAACAGCACATAAGTCTTTTCCATTTTTTTCGTGTTTCCAAAAAGTTGTTAATAATGTTAAGATCTTTTAAATCATAAATTTGTCATATGGTAAATATCAAATTTATTTCCAACGAATGATAAAACTCCTCTAAGGGGACTAGCAAACTTTTACTTACATAATTTATGCTTTTTACATCAAACATACAAAAAATCATTCAATTGTATGATGGAGTCGTATTTTAGTCGTATTTATGACTGGAATATTTAAAACAGGTTCCCAGATTTCTGTCTAAAAACCAATTTGAAAAATCTATTGAACATAAACCAGTCTCTTTTGTGATATTTAAGCATTCATTTATTATTCTTTTCAGAAATTGCTATCATGTTTTAACATTATTATTGTAGACTCCTTTTTGTTTTGTTTGTTTGAAGAAATAGTCAATTTTCTCTTCGTAGAAGATAATTTACAACATTTGAATAATATTTTGTGATCATAAATCATTTGTTTTTATCATATCAAGCCAACAATAGTCATACAAACAACAAATAATTATATATCTTGCATGTTTACAACAACACTCACACAAGTACATTAAAATGTTATTGATACACATACTTACGTACATATACATATATAAGTATGTAGTATTTCTGATATGATATATGTTTATACCTGGAAAATATATGACAAAACATATTGCTTGATCATTTGATAAATGATGATTATTCTATTACAAACAGCAAACTGTTTATAACCAAACACACACAGCCACATTTACACGGATAAACCCACACAAGCTTAAATTTGCACAAAACAGACCTCTTTGAGAAAATATAAAAGTATAGGCATGCATTATCGGAATCTTTGATAAACTCCCAGCAAAAACTTTTGTAATTTTTGTAATCGGTAAAAGTAGTTACAATTTGTTGATATGTATTAATAAAATAAGTAGACAACCACTTTTTGAGTCAACGTATGTTTGTATGTGAAAACTAATTTTTGTCGCTCAAACTTATAAGTCAACAATAGCTGAGTGGGTAAAGTTCGTGTCTTCATATCTGAACGAGGACAGGTTCGTATCCCAGCTGGGTAAAAAAAAAATATAATTAAAAAAAGTAAATAAAATTGAAAAAATTTAAATACCGTATACTTTTTTAAAATTTTAATTTGTTTATTTGACTACATATTTTTTAGCTTCAAGTAAGCTAAATAATAACTTCTCAATTGCTGTGACAATGTAAATACATTTGTAAGGGTACTTTTTTACCTACCAAAGTTTTTGCTGGGCTCATACACAAATTTAAGCACATTTGAAATAAAAGTATGAAGGTGTGGATGTAGAAACGCCCAGCGGGGAAAATCAAAAGAACTTCTTACTTCAGGCCTTATTAGAGGCCTGCTTAGACAGTTTTTTATTCATTTACTATTCTTATCTAACTGCTAAGCAATGGCTCACAGAAGGCCTCCGCTCTTCCGTAAAAAAGATAAGATACACAATCAACATTCGCTGTTTTTTATTTCCAAAGCAAAAGAATTTCGTTTTGTTCAGCGTTGTCAAATTTTTAATTTCAAAAGGCACTGAAACAAGGAAAATAACGAGTAATATTTGAAAAAAATAAAACACTGAAACGGGTATCAAGTCTAAGCTTGAGCATTAGAGCGGGTTGATTTATTTAGGAAAAAATAGTAGAGCAGAAGCATAATCTACGGCCAATTCTAAGTAACTTGCGCCATGGAACAATAGGTCGGAAATGAGTTCCTAGCCCGCTCAAAGCGACAATAAATGTTTTATATAGACTATAAAAAATAATACCAACAACCCAGTTCTGGTACAAATGACGCCTCTGGCATAACTAGTATTAAAAATCTTACCACGATCTGGTTCGCGAAATATATTGATTAGAGAATGCAAAATTCAACAAAAATATACTAAACCGATTTTACAAAATTATGTATATATTTAAACCTACTTACTGTAGATGTTCCATTGTGTTGTCATATTAAAGGGCACAAAATGCACTTCAAAATCACATATGTTATGATTTTATTTCTCAATCTTCAAAGGTCAAATTTTACTAGCTTTTTGTCTCTAAAATATGACCTCTTGCCCTTCCAATTTGTATAAAATTTGGTATAAAATAAAATCTGGTATGACTAGTATTAGTGTAAAGTCTTGACTCAATATACTTTCTGGTTCGCGAATTATATTTAGCGACTTTAAAATTGAAAAATTTAACAAAAATGTGTGAATAGCGTTAAAGCACGTTATAAGATAATCTTGGTGTCATTCGAAAGGTTTTAGTCGCCTCTTAAGAAGTATTTATTAAAAAGGGCACAGCTTCCTGCTGCAAGTACATCTTAATTGCCAAAGTATCCTGAAATATGGTATTTTGTCTTTCTTTATTTTTTTAAACGAATGCATTTAGCTGACAAGGTTCTTTTGTGCATAGTTTTCAATTTGTCTGGAGTATATGACGAATTTCGTTGAAATCGAAGAGGCTAAAAATATAAACTCCTGTTTTTGCGTGCAATTTTTTTTAAGTACTCTTAAATGTCAAGCAAACGAAATACATACAAAAATATTTTTCTACATGGTCTTCATACATATAAATTTGCTATTTTTATTCTTCTGCAAGACTTCAAAAAAGTATGCCCATGAAATAGTTACAACCACAAAATATTTTAACTTAAAAATATTTTTTAGATAAACAAATTTATTTTGGAATTTTGGGTTTAGTGCCACCGTCAGAAAAAAAACACTAAAAGTTAGATTAAAAAAAGCACCGAGTATTTACTCTAAAAATTTTCGCGTCGTAAAGTTGAAAAACCAAGGAAGGAGTACAGAGGCCTTCTAGAAGGCATCCGTACTCCTTGTATTTCCCGCTAGGCGTACACAACAATCAGCACAACAACAAAAATAATTATACAACAATAAATATTTCAACAATACAGCAGCAGCATCCAGTACAATTTATACAAATTTATGCCTAAATTATTTAGCACACTTTTTTTGTTCTATTCTTTTGTTTATAAAATTCTATTGTATGTAGAGAAAACAGTTGTGCACAACATAATAGTCGAGTTTAATTAATTTTGTTTTCCAATTTAATAAAATTTAATTTGATTTCACTTTGCTTTTATGCAGATCCCTACTGTTATAATTGCTATTGTACAAATAAAGACATCCATACATACATCATTGTCAAATACATACATCATTGTCAAATACATCCCAGTGGTAAATTGCAGTAGTAAAGAGCCCTTCTAGAAGGCCTTTTTAGCAGACATAAGGCCTGCCAATCTGCATTCCATACTCATTTCATTTTTACCTATGCTGTCATTGTGGCGCAGGCCTTCCAAGCCTCTTCCCAATATAGGGACTCTTACAGGCCTCTTCTGTCATGCCATATTAAAGGCTATCTAAGGAAGGTCTGCTAAAAAGCAAATGGAGGTCACCATTTTTTTATTTCAGTATTTTCATATTTCAGTATTTCTTTCGATTTGATTAATGTGTTTTTTTATTTCGAACTATTTTTTTCATCCAAATAAGTTAATCAGCTCCGACATAATAGCAGCATGTGTGATGTCTCTTGTATGTAAATTTCAGTCTTACATATAAATTACATGCGAAAAAATAATACGAGAATGTTTGTTACATCCAAAGAACTTTTTTTACTTATTAATTTAAAAATAAAATGCTCCTTTCATCTTCCCTGCTTAAAAAAGGGAATGTGTAATGTCTATCAAACGAAACATCAAAAATATAAACTACTACTTCCAATTTCCCTTCTACAAGAGGACAGTTTGTATGTGTATCGATCTTGCAGGCCTTAAAGACTGCCTGCAATTTGAAGGCCTGTTGCCTTTTAACTCTGGGATACGTCAATAAAATATTTACATATTTTCGTATGGATATGTGGATGGGCAAGAGTATTGACGTTATACAAGTTTATAAGTAAGTGTGTGCGTTGAAAACTATTTCTTGGTTTTTTGTATATTTCAGAATTTCATAATCAGCAGTTTGTTGTCACATTTCGTACGGCTGGTTTGTATTGATTTGCTTAAAGGCTACTAAACTCCAATAGACAGTGGGGCAGAATCAAAATATTTGGATTATAAATCAGGCATTTCTCAACGGATAGTTCTATTGAAATAAAATATAGACATATAGATCATAGAGACATAGCAGACAAGTATTTCTATTTACGTTTTAAATAGCAGCTCTCTTAGTTGCTCAGGAGCGGAGCTGTGAAGTGTCAAAATGGGTCACTTCGGCCATGTAAAATTCTTTACTCGTTGCCATTTTTTTGTTTCTCAAAAAGCCTTTTAAAATTGGATGAGATACATTTTGGTTGTAGGAGACACATCTTTGGTTGTATACTTATCTCTTATAGTTAGTAAGTTATACTCATTTTAAAATTTAAATTTGTCAATTTCGCAAAACTTTGTCCAGATTTTCCATATATCGGATCCAGATATCAATCGATTTATTAAAGTTCTTTTTCGTTAGTTAAAAAACAAAATTGCAAAGAGTTTAAAAAAAATTTTATAAAACACTGCCGTCTCAGTTGAAAAATATTAAATTTTTAAATGGAACTTGGAATAAATTTTGAATTTTCGACAAAAAAGCACCATCACTCATTGTATAGTTTGACATGGTAGGGACGATATCTACTACACACTTAAAAGCACGACACTCAATAAAAATGGTTTCGTTGTTACCGATTTGAAGGTCTTTTCAGTTACCTATGCCTTCTGCAAGGAATAGATGCAAGCACAATAGTCAAGGGCTTCCTTTCGCTACCTGCTTCGGAAAAGCTTAAAGTTTTTTTCTTGGATATCAACACTTAAGCGCAGAGAAAATAAATGTTTAAGGCATTATATTATGGTTATGGTATGACTGTTTTTTTAATATATTAAAAATAGTTTTAATGAGGGGAAAAATATCTTGCTTTAATTTCACCATTCAAAGTTTGTTCCCCACAATAAATGATATATGAAAAGAGAACCACAATTCTCCTACTGCAAAAAACTTATGTAATCTTCTGTCGTAGTCAAAGTATGACCAAGCAACAAGAAACTACGTTGTCTCGGAAGATTACGGGTCAAGACTTATGTGGTGGTATTCTAAGACTACATATTCTTTATATTTAATAATAGTATGATAATTTTTAATTATATTTTTATAATTTATTTCATGTTACGTTTATTTACTACAGAAAAATATTAATATTGAGTCACACTATAATATAAAATGACAATGGCTCAATAATAATATGATTGGACTTAACTTATATGGTTGTACAATACACGTAACGTTTACGTCGGTAGCTATTGTTATCCTAAACATGTAGTTCTTGAAATGTAGATTATACATGAAATTGTTTTTATTTTTTGTTTGGTGCAGGTTTTTTGCATACTACCTTAAATCTTTTTGCTTGCACACAAATTTCATTAGCACGTTCTATTCTAAGCTCTAATTGTTTTCCTATTAAATCTTTAGATTTATATAAAATGAAGAACCTCACAAAAGATTCGATATATAATGTTAAGGATGCGATAGAGTTCAAAGCTAAAGTTAGTGATATGAAATTAGAAAATGACGAAATATTACTATCCTTTGACGTCATATCATTATTTCCCAGCATCCCAGTTAAGTTAGCCCTCAAAATCATTGAGAAAAAATGGAGCACCCTGGAAAAATACACAAAACATACCAAAAGAATTGTTTATAGAAATGCTAAAGTTTTGTATTATGGAAACGAGATATTTCAAATACGACAAATATTTTTACGAACAACGGAAAGGATTACCTATGGGTTCACCTGCTTCACCTGTAATTGCAGATATTGTAATGGAGGAGTTGCTAGACCGTTCTATAGAAGCAATGAACACAAAGCCAAAGATTTTAACAAAATACGTCGATGATATTTTCGCAATTGTAAAGGAAGACGTGGTAGAAGAAACATTAAGGATACTAAATTCTTAGCATAAAGAGATTCAATTCACGAAGGAAATAGAAGAAAACAACAAATTACCCTATTTAGATTGTGAGATAGTTCACCAAGGCCAAATTCTAAAACTGAATTGGCATAAGAAACAAACATCATCGGGAAGGCCTATTAATTTTTATTCAAAACACCCCAGGAGAATTATTATAAATACAGCAATAAACTTCATCAGAAGAGTTTTGGAAATGAGTCATAAGGATTTTTACAAAGAAAATATTACAAAAATAACGGATATCTTAAAACAAAATGAGTTTCCTAAGAAAACTATCAGAGAACTTATATATTACGTAAAGTCTAACAATTGCGATACACGAAGAGAAAATTCCATACAAAGAAATTACAAATTAACAATATATATTACGGGCCTATCAGAGAGAATTAAGAACTCTGATATATACGATCGCAACAAATACGAGTTGGCATTCAAAACATGCAATAGTGTTAACTGATTGTTTAGTAAAACAAAATACAGCCTGGAAAAATAAGACAAATCCAACCTTGTATACGAAATCAAGTGCAGTGGAGATGAGGCTAATAATTGCAATAAAGTATATATTGGCACTACAAAAACAAAATTAAAAACAAGACTTGCTTCGCATAAATCCGACCAAAAGGCTACATATAAGCCAATAGAGCAAAAAACTGCACTAGCAGCCCACTGTGCGAGAACAGGTCATACACCAGATTTCGACAACACAAGAATTTTACAACAAGAAAACAATTACAAAAAGAGATTTATGTTGGAGATGCTCCTTATAATTGATGTCCCGCCAAATAAAAGGCTCAATTATAAAACTGATACCGATAAAATGCGCTCAATTGTATAGACGTATAGTAGACAAATACAGCAGATCAAAACAAACATGATTAGTTGACAAAAAACCCAGACGACGGATGACTCACAAAAATAAGAAAAACAAATACGTGAAATAAAAAAAAAATCCAAAATAAAAGTAAATACATACATACATATTTATAAAATTTATTTATTGTCCTGTGATACAAAAATTGTGTTTTATAATTATAATAATTGTTACTATTGTTATTGTATTTTGTCAGGTCCCTGATGATGGTCAACAAAGTTGACCGAAATATTGGGCAGCAATTTTTCAACATTAAATAAAATTAATTTAATACATACATGTATGAAAAAAAAACATAATATATATATGTGTTTTATTAATTTCTTATGTATATGATCTTAAGCCGAATGTAAGGTACACTACATATAAACATCACAGATCAACAAATAATATATTTCTCAACAATTTATATAAAATTTCATTATTTAATTAAAAAATTTACGTATATTTGAACACAATTACTGTCTTCATAGCCTTTAAGTAGCAAATTGTTTCATACACACATGTCTCTATGTCTTTCAATAAAAATCTCTTACACACATATTTATTTCAGTTTTCCAATTACTTAATTCTTATATCTCATGTATTATTACAACGTTTCTATGTAGTTCATGTGCATTAAATGGCTTTAGATTTTAAAAAATTTAAACTTTATGTGCGAAATATCTACAACTTTTTCTTGATTTAATTGGTGCTGAAAATAGCAGTAATTTGAACAACCCAACTACACAGTCTTAAAATATTCGTTAGAATTTAACTAGTATAAAAATATAAATTATAAATTGCTTATATGTTATGACCAACTATATACCGATGCTACTATCATATATGTATAACCATAAAACAGCACATACAAAACTTCAGCTAAATATGAGAACAAATGAAAAAATTAATATATATCGACGGGCTATATTCAAAATCCTTTATATTCGATTTTGAGAAAAATCAATTTTTGGTGGCAAACATGGTATTAATAAAATATTATTTAAATAAACTCAATTTTAATTGAAATCGTATGATTAAATCTTTCTGAAACTGTAAGGAGTGTCAAGACCTCGGGAAGCAAAAACTAGCTTATATATGAAAGATTAAAATGTTACGATTAATCAAATGCGCCAAAAATGTAAAAAAACTGTAAACTTTGGAAAATTACGCCTATCGCGAAAATATCGAAAATTCGCGAAAAATTGCAAAACTTTAAACAAGTCATAACTTTGATTAAAAATCTCTAAGACTGTAAGGAATGGCAAAAATTCAAAAAAAAAAATCTGAAAAATTGCAAAAATTTGCCAACAGCGGCATGATAACAAAGTCTAATATGGTTTAAAAATCGTGGAAACTGTAAAAAGCCTAACAACTTGCAAAAACTCGCTTCTATCCCGAACATTGCAACATCGGAGACAACCCCTAACATTGATTAGAAGCGGCATGTTCACGAAAAATTGCTAAATATATTGAAGAAATCGCTAATATTGTAAAGAATAACAAAATTTCAGAAAAAATTGCTAACATCGCGGAAATCGCAATGTATAGTAAACATTTTTGTTCTTTAATTTAGATGTCGCAGTAAAACTTAATCATATTATTTGATAAAAATTTACTTGATTAATTTTTTCACTATATTTTTTTTAATATACAAAATCCTCTATCTTATGCCATATTAAGTATTTTCGAACAACAAAATCGTCTATCTCTTCATAAAACTGTCAATAATGCAAAATTTTAAAAATAAATTACACACAATATTGGGTCCTGAATTTGAAAATATATTATAGAACAAAGATTTTACAATAACTTATCAATGAACAATGATTTTTAATATAGAGGATTTTGAATATAGGCCGTCGATATGCATGTATGAGAGCATGCAATATAAATCCAATAATATTCTAGCGGTGAATATAAGTAGTAAGCAGGCCTTCTCGAAGCCCTTATTTGGGAGACACAAGGCTTTATTTTTACACACGATGTCCTAGCCAGCCAAGGTCTTCTTCGTACCCTTCTCCAACAGGCCTGGTAGAAGTCCTTCTTCTTTTCACTTTTTGCGTTTTTATTTAAAGTTTTTGTATTTGTTATTTTGTCTTTGGAATGTGATTTTTTGTAACGATTTTTAAATTTAGTTGCTACAAACGTAGTATGTGCAAAAAATTTATGTATGTATACATACTAGGGTATTCATGCGGTTAAACGTTAATCGGTTAACCGGTTAGTTACTACCCGATTAACTGATGGGTTGATTTAACGGTTAAGCCGGTTAATTTCAGTCGATTCACCGACTAACCACGTAACAAAATTTTTAATTTTTTGTAATATTATAACATATTTTTTGTGTGTTTAATCATTTGCTTCCTCTCATATGCAAAAGGTAGATGATGTTTAGAAATTATTTTTGATACAAACAAAGAAGTGTGTTCAGTGATCTTAACATAAGTAAAACTTTAAAGCCTTTAGATGTGACTATAAAACTGCTTAGCTACTCTAATTGAACTTGAGGGAAGTATTAAGTTTTTGTTTAATAGTTTAATAAAAACCAATAATACTATTGCCAACGATTTAATTAAAAATCTAAGGATTAGAATTAATGAGAGACGAATTGAATTAGTTTATAACTCCACTCCGGAGTATTTCCTTTTAGCAACAATTTTTTAAAATACAGTACCAAAACGGAAACTAGGAAATTCGGAAATAACTTTTTTTGCAGAATGTTCGGTGCTGAGCTCTGCCAGTATGAGTCAGATGATCACCTAACAATAAAAGAAACTATCGATAAATAATAATAATACAAGAAATCTTTTAGCGGAATTAACCTAAAGAATTAGAAGTGTTAAGAAGTAGAAAAAATTAAAACTGTGCATATTAGAAGATTTTTTATTTTTAGAGAAATCCAGGAAAAGTACTGAGAAAGTAGACATTTTGTATTATGGATTGCTTTCGATTTCTTGAAGATTTACGACAAGTGAAAGGATTTTTCCAAAGCAAGTTTTATTAAAACTAAAGAAAAGAACCGCTCAAATTCTAAACATTTAACGAAATTATTTTCTGCAATATTTTTTTAGAAGATCTCCTCAAACTATTGCAATAATTAATAAAAATAATCTCACAAACTTGTTAATGTTTTAATGAATACATATTTATTAATTCTTTATTTTTGGCTTGATGTAGTTCAAGAATCTTTATGCTTGTTACGTTATTGTTTTTTTTACTAATAACCTCAAAATAATAAATAATTCATGAATTTTTACTTGATTTAAGCAAAAACTTTATTAATCGGTTAACCGACTAATACCGAAATTGACCGATTATTAACCGATTAAGCCAAAACCTCGATTATTTAATCGAGTGATTAACTGATTAAATGAATACCCTAATACATACATACATACACATAATAAAAACAGCCTATGTTAAAGGGAGTAGGTAGGCCTTCCATAAGACTCTCCCAAGAAAAAAGTCTGGGAAGCTCTTGCAGAAGGCCCTATAAATAAAGGAATACTAAAGTTTGCCGCTGGGATGTATTACCAGAGATCCCAAGCAATACAATAATAATTTGCTAAACCATCCACCTTTACACACACATACACATATACAAACATATCTGTGCTCTTCACCAATAACGACGTAATCTTAAAAACGATTTAAAAATCTGTTAGAAATTGTATTCTCGGAATGAAATTTTTCGAACTTTTCTTTTAATAGTTTTATAAATAAGTATGCATATGCATTTCAAACATATATATATATCTATATGTCACAATAGGGTGATTAATATATTTTTTTCAAGTACATTTCTTAGTCCCATTCCGAAATTTTGTTCGATATGTCGAAAAATAAGTTCCCTGAAAGTTCTAGCGCTTAATATTATTTTTAAGTACTTTCCCAGAGCGAGGAAAAATTTTCCATACAAAATTCAAATGAAAACATTTTTTTTAACAAACATCTGTATCTCTGTTTGCATATTTAAATTAGTTCGAGAGGAATATTGTAGTCGTTATTGCTGAAAATTTATGAAATTTGCATACCATTTAAGTACTTTTGCCATAACCCGAAAATTTTTCGATCACGAAAGGATCGGTTGAGATATACCTACAAAGCATTAAAAACTCATAATAGACGTAAGCCGACTTGTGTCGCTTTTCACTTAAATTTTAAATCCAAAGAGTCTAAAAAAGTAATAGTTTACGTTAGACGTAAAATGCCCAATTTCAGACAATTTTACATCACAATGGTCCTTTTAATATTCACTTTCCTTACTGAGAATATGATTTGTAACTATTTTACAAGATCCATACAATTGGAAATCTGTTCTTCGTTGGCGAGGATGATTTTCAATACAGAGAGCATCATAGAAGTATATGCAGTTTCTACCCTTTTTAAACTAATCGCTCTATTGTCGTTCTCAACTCAAATCAGTTTGATCGTCTGAGATTATTTTATGTCCTTCAAATTTCACACGAATTTTTGTCTGCTTTTCTGCCAGACTTGATATATTAAATTGTTAACGCCATAACAATTTCAACTCAATACTAAAAAATATTGTCGCGTAAAAGTTGGTTCGACTCTCAAAAGACCAGTTTAGTTTGTTTGTCAATATGTCAACATTTTTTTAATATATATTTTTTCTTTTGAAATCATTTTGTTATCAATATAGCGGAATTCTTCATCACAGGAAATTTGAAAAAAAAATTGAATACCGGAATTTTTGTTATCAAAAACGAAACTTATTTTTTTGTGTGTATCCCACCAAGATTTTTTTTTGGATTTAGCATTTTCTTCTAAGAGTTACGCAAATCGAAATTATAGATCATCACTACTGTAGTTTTGCAGATATAAGAAAGTTAATCATTGCTTTGCGGGGGAGTGGGGGAGGGAGTAGTAGTAGTCCCGCCTACATAAATTTCTCTTACCTACATACATGTTTTGGAACTTTCACTTTGTTATACCAGTTACCAATATTGAATATATGGCATTGCACCTCTGGCAATAAAATAAAATAAATTATCCTATTTGAGTTTTCCGATTACACTGTACAACAGTCCGAAAATCCCGCGGAGTTTCATGGCATTTTTTTATGTTTTCGAGGTTTCTGAATCCGAATCTGAAGTTATTTTTTCTGGTCACGTCAGGTTTTTGTGCTACACAAGGGGCAAGTCCTAACCCACCACTGTCGGATATGGTTAATATACATGACGAAACCCATTATTTATTAAACAGGAAAATTTTTTCCCTTAGGACCTATCCCTCAGACCCTGCTTAGGGGTGCTCCCATACAAAATTTATGATTTTTGTGTAAGTTTTCTAACCAAAACTATAATAGAAATATAAAAAATATTCTATTTAGCTAAACAATTTTTTTCTTCTTTTTTTTAGAGTTAAACAAAAATCATAAAATTGGTATTTAGGAGGATCCGGGCGATAGGTTACAAAGGAAAAAATGTTCCTTTCGAAAAAATAATGGGAATTGGTCATATATATTAACCCTCTCCGACAGTGGTGGGTTAGGACTTGCTCCCTCTGTAGCATAAAAACCTTACGTGTCCCGAAAAAAATAACTTCAGATTCGGATTCAGTGACCTCGAGAACATAAAAAACCGTCAGGAAACCCTGCGGGATTTTTAATTTTTCAAAGTTTCAAGTCTTGTCGTTTGGCTTCGTATAAGAAACCAACAAAAATATTAAACAAACAAACATACAAATACAGATTCAGTTATATATATATATATATATATATATATATATATATATATATATATATATATATATATATATATATATATATATATATATATATATATATATATATATATATATATATATATATATATATATATATATATATATATATATATATATATATATATATATATATATATATATATATATATATATATATATATATATATATATATATATATATATATATATATATATATATATATATATATATATATATATATATATATATATATATATATATATACGATATGTATGTAGATAGCGAATGAGTTTGTGTATGCGTTTTATAAATGCAGTAATTTTGTTGATTAAATTTTGCGTAGTTAGTAACTGTTGAAGTTGGTGTTATTTTGCTCTCTTACCCGTATTGAGTTTTGTGGTTACTATGTTTTGGAGTAAATTTATGGTTTTTCATTTCATAGTCTACTTATTGCTGCTGCAACTCAAGGCAACAAAGCTATCGGCACTAGTAGCTCTCTAATAAATATAATTATATTTATGAATATATGTACAACAAAAAATGCTGATGCGGTATTATAATTAAATAAATAGTATCAACGCCTCATATTTAGTTACGTACATATTATATGTATATGCAATGAGCTTGCAAGTCAACGTGTATGTAGTAAAAAACTTATACACTTATTATATGTATAAGTGCGGATGTGTTAGAAGAAGTTGTTTTTATTTGTTACGGACATTTTTGGGTCTATACAATATTAGATTTTCTAAGCATGATGTAGTTGTTAGTAAATTGTAGGAAAAGTTCATTATCTGTTGGCATTTATGACAATTTATTTCATACCAACATGAAAATAATTTTACTTGTGGTTTACAAATCTATTTGTGCACTTATCAGTAGAGGAAGAAAATCAGATATTCGTTTGAACAACAAATAAAATTTATTTAAAATTAATTTAAATTTCTAATTCATTGATATTTTGTACAAACAAATAAATAGGAATAAATCAAAAATTTTTTTAAATTAACTTCTTTTCATAAATCAAAGCCAATTCAGCAGCCAATATATAAATTATTATAGCAAAATAAAAATAATAAAATTTAAGATAGTTAAAAACTACTTCTCCTGTAAAATTCATAACTCAATTATTTATTTTTTATGGTTACGATTTTCTTGTGCACAGTGCTCGATAAGTCAAAGTTCACTGTTTTGAAAATATTTTAGGATTGTGTGTATTTTTCAATAAAGAACCTGAAAATAAAAATATTTCGAAAAAAACTAGATCTTTACTTGGATTTTAAGCTAAGCCCACCCTGCACATTTGCAATATTTGACCGAAATTGGGTAATCGGATGTTGACACAAGGCATCACCGATAAATTTATTATTCGAGATATTCTTAAAATTTTATTTAAAATAAAGATTTTTGTTGATGGTTAAACAATGTCCATATGCATTTCATTGGTGCTTTACCATATTATCAGTAGAGTTCAACCATACTTTTGAAAAGTTCTAAGCCTTTTACTTTATGTAGAGACTTTCAAAAACTATTTGAGAATTTACAAATTTAAAAAAATATTGTTTTGTAGATTCTCAAATGGTTTTTGAAAGTCTTTGCATAAAGTAAAAGGTTTGAGACTTTTCAAAAGTATGGTTGAAGTCTACTGAGGATTTTGTAAAGCACCAATGATATGCATGTAGACATTGCTTAACCCCCAACAAATTAATTTTTATTTTAAAACTCTTAAATTTAAACTTATAAGAGCTTTAGACAATAATAATAATATTAAAAAGTTTAGGTTACTTTTTAACTTCTATTATTGTCTTAGTCAGTTGCCAGGTTATATTATCTTTAATATAACACTGAAAAGTTAGTGTAATAAAACAACTTTGTAATAAAATGGATATTACATATTTAAGCTGTTTTCAATATAATTTGTATAAATAAATTTCTCTTTATACCATTTTATTAAAAAACTAAAAACCGTTTAAAAATATTTGAAACATTGTAACACGTCTTGGAAAATTGATGCGATAGAAAATGAACTTCAAGTCAAAAACAAATTGGAGGAAATAAGAATTTCAAATATACAAAATAAAAGAATGTTAATAAAATAAACAATAAAATGCTGTCACTATGTAACAAATTAGGAATTTGTGTGATCAAACGAAATTAGACAATAACAACGACAATATAAAAAAATATAAAATTATAGAGTAGAAAGAACTTAAATAAATACAAATTGTGTATTAGGGTGAACCGTTAACTTATAAGAAAGACGTAATAAGTCTAAATGAACTATAATTTGGATTTGAAAAGTACATATGTTTCGGAAAATGTAAGTAAAATTTTGCATTAAAATACATTTAAAAGCTAAATTACTTATGAAGACGACAGTTAGCAATTATAGTAAGTTCGGGTAATGTGGTATTGGCGGGTAATGTGGTATTTCTGCTTTTCTCCAACAAGAATTTGTCAATTGTTACTTGAATATTTCTTCAAAAAAATTAAGCAAATGTTGAATAAAAGCAAAATTTTTTCGTAATAGCTTGAGTCGTAAATATCTCAATGACATTAGATCATTTGCTTTGAATTTAATTATGAAGAAAAAAAAGAAACATATAAAAAAATGTAATTCGTGACTTGTCTATGTGTACGGATTTTGCTGTGGTAGTTTCTAGTATCTAATTTAGGTATTTTGTTATTGTTTTGTTTTTTAAGGAGAAGGAAAATAATTAACCAAAGCAGAGATCCAAAAACATTATAAATGAAAAAATTAAAAGTAGACGGAATACGGTGTCCAGGATATAAGCCAAAAGCAAGGGAAAGGCAAAGGAAATTATTCTTAAAACAACATACTTTATTTAGCTATTTGGCTTTGATTTAAAGGAGTTCTAAGCAATTAAAACGAGGTGAAAAAATATATCAATCATACCGTTCTAAGGTGAGGCAACGAATGACAAAAAATTATGCGTAGACTTAGGAAAAAAATACAAGTGTTTTTAGGAGACTATTATGTTTCCACAATTTACAGGCAATTGCTCATGCATTACATATTTTAAAATTTTAAAATAATGGAGTTCGTATTTTATATATTTATGTCCTATTTGTAAGGTGTTGAATGAATTTTGCCCATATAAATTTTTATAAGAATATCTATGAATTTTGATAATTTGTGAGACATTTTATTTACTGTAAAATAATAAGATGTACAGAATTAGTTTAAGGAATCTATCTGAAACTTAATATTTAAAACTTTAGGTAAACATTTGAGGTTTAATATTTTGTCTACACAGAAAAAACTAATTTTCATTTTCTGTAAAGGAATTCAATGAAATAGTAAATATTTTGTCAATGAACGGACCTACAAACGAATTTGTAAATATAGACAAAAATACCTCAACAATTTCATTAAAAAACGTGTTTTTTTTAGTGAACAAATTGTTTAAATCTATAAAACAATTTGTCTAAAAATATTTACAAATTATAGACAAAACAATTTACTAAATCAATCAAAAATATTTACTGGATTTTCTGAAACATATCAAAAAATATTTCTGTCTGAATTTAATAAACAATTAGTCTAAAAATGCTAACAATTATTAAGCAAAATAATTTACTTAATCAAACAAAAGTACAAACAAAATTTTTGTGTGTGTCATAATCATCATCCACAAGCATTTATGAGATTTCTTTGTTAAATGTGTTCAAGTCCGAATCTTTATCTAAATACTTAAAAAAAATGAATGAGAATTAACGCAACGACCTTAACTAATTGATTCACTCAAAAATCTATTGTAAACAAACTTGCTACAATTGCATTCCTCTTGCTATGATTGTTGTTATTTGTGTGTATGTT
Source organism: Panzeria rudis (assembly GCA_956483635.1). NCBI lineage: Eukaryota > Metazoa > Arthropoda > Insecta > Diptera > Tachinidae > Panzeria > Panzeria rudis. The sequence continues at coordinate 738,389 of OY101449.1, forward strand.
GTCATCGGGGTGGTTTTTTACAGCACAGTTTCTATTGATGTTTTTGGTGTTTGCGTTCTAAATAAAAGTCAAACAAACAATTCATAGATTATGGACAGAACATTTACTGAAAATTAAATTTATTTTTAGACAAACTTGTTTGAAAATTTTTTGGTGATAATTTTTTCTGTGTACTTGGCCTAACTCGTATGACCAATTTTTACTCACTGCAGACATTATGTGAATGGGCTCCAGTAGTACTTTGCCTTACATTTTTATTGCTGTACTTAATTGAAACAAAAAAGGTGAAGCAGCATAATCAATAAATAAACTTCCTTCAGGTTGGAGGGAGTATTAAGAAAACTTTATTTAATTTCCTTCTTTTATTTCAAAAAGAAAAAAATTTGTCGACTTTTTATTTATTTTGTGTTTTATTAATTTATAAGAAAACACGCAAAGCACTTGAAATCAATTTTAACAGAAATTGGTTGACAAATGAACAGGAAATTCTTCTGTCCCATTTTTTGCTGTTTGAATGTTTTGTGAACATTTTTAGTGGTGAACAAAATTTCAATTTTGTTTTTTTATTTAGTTTCCTTTGATTGTTTTATTGAGACAGGTTACTGAAGTTTTGACGTTTGACACATGTTTTTGTTTATTTGTTTTTTCTATACATATTGTTTTCTGTAAGAAAAGCTTTTTATTGTTAATATCCTGAAAATGTAAACGAGAAAAAAATGCTGTACACTGATAAGCTAAAAAAGATGTTTTAAATATGTACATGATACCAAAAACAATATTGTTTCATTTGAAATTGTTTGACAAGAAAAAAAGATTTTTATGTTTGTAAGCTTTTACAAAAAATTGTTCACTTATACATACATATGTACATATATATGAATGTAGGTATTCCCTAAAATTATAAGAATCTACATTCAATTGAAATATTTTTATTTGCTATGGACTAATTTATACTCTGTGCCTGCATTTCGTTGGTGATGCAAATGAGAACTCTTCATTATACATTTAACAAAGGCGAATTGATAACAGGTAGACTTATCAGCGCAGCTGACTGTTCAAGCATCTGCCAAACTTTTGTTTATAAATTTATTATTTAAATAAATCGAATAAATTTAAATGTAAATTTGCTAATTTTTTTTGACAATTGCTTGAACAAAAATGTTGCTTTGTTGTATCAATTCGCCGATGACTACACCTTATTGATCTACTTTGCATTTAACCGCCATGAAATGTTTTTAAGCTCGTGTACTTATATAAAAAATCTCAAAGGAACAATGAGAATTATATAAGCTTTTCCGATAATCAATTTCTGCGAATATAAATTTAATAGGTATGTTACGATAAAATCAAAATTGGGCCCTTAATTCAATACACTGCAACTTTTTCAAATATTAAAAAATAAATAAACGCGAAAAATCTATTAAATTAGAAAAAGAAAATGTCAGTTAGGAAAAAATCGTAAAATTTTACAAATCATTTTTAACATTCCAGTAGCCAAAATTTCCAAAATCTAAAATATATTCAATACTAAATTATTTGATGTAAAAAAAAATCGTTAAATTTGAAAAATATCGAACTGAACAAAATAAAAAAAAATAAGAATTTAATTTTCCATGAACATAAACAAATTTTATAACATCTAAATATGTTCCCCCTACTTGTTTATTTCAGATTTAATTTAATGTCAGAGCAATACGTTTCACATTTTGTTTATTGAAAAACATTAGAATTATCTGTGTAAATATTTTGCTTCGTCTTTGATTTATTTTATTACTGATTGCCTTTTCTTTTAATTTGTTTTTGTTAGAAAATATTTTTAATTTTATGGAAATTACAAATGATTGCATATAAATTTGAAATTATTTTATATCAGTGGGAGAGCGAGCGCTGGATTTCAAATGATTTTTATTTCTGGATTCTTTAAAGAAAAAATATAAATTTTTTCTTTGTAATATTTAATGAGCCATAAGTGTAGAAAATTAGTTTCTCTAAATTAATTTTTCACCACAGAATGAAAGTTTTCAATTGAAGTGGGTGTTTATAAAATGAATGTTTCATAGCTGCTGTACGAAAAAACGGAATTGGATAGGAATTGAATTAAAAAATTTAAGGTTATCACGTTTTTCAATAACTATTGATGATCACTCTTTTTGTTTTTTTTATTAAAATTTTATTTTTCTAGGCAACTGTTAGTTGACACTTCCTAACAAATACATTGTTGCTAAGAGTGTACAACAAATAAATTTTTAATACCTTGATATATGAATGGTTTTGTTTGCTGTTTATTTAGATTATTATTGTAAATATTTGTCTTATTTTTTATTTCTCAACGAGTCAGAAAGTATTTCCAGCTCAATGAAGCTTAAATATAGATTGTCAGTTAAAAAGAAGTAACATTGAAGCAAAAAACATATTTTTTAGTTTTTTTATAAGAAACGTATTTACTTAACGTTTTCTAATGCAATACAAAAACAAAAACCAAAAGTTTGCCATACGTACTAGTCCACTCATGTACAAAATAAGGTAAAAATGTACTTTACACAGAAAACTAAATGCATATTTATATCTGTCAGCTCTAGAGAATAAATAAATAAAATATAAGAATGCGAATTGTAAAAAAGGGAAAACGTATAAGAAGAATAAAATGGTCCACTAAAATAACTACACTCAAATTATATTGCATTACATTTGTTAATAGAAATAAATTTCTTGTCTACGCTCACTGAAGTTTTGGCCTAGAATAGTGGCAGCTAAGTCGTAACTACCTTACAAAAAATGTTGTACCAATTGCCTTTAACGTACCTGTCGTATAATGCGCTGTGTTTTTACATCATCATATATACGCAAAGCACATACACTAACACATAATATGACAGTTTATATTTACACAAACTATCATATCGGCCAAAACCCCATAACATTTTTTTTTCTTGTTGTATGGTCATAAATTTTAGTATGTGACTTAATTAGTTAAAAGCCATTGTATTACCGTTTTTAAATTTTTGCCACGCCCATGAATAACGGCGGTATTTATGGGTATGTCTTTGCACTGCAGTGCAAAGGTTTTTAGCTGCTTAGCCCATGTTCGAAATTTAATAACTTTCAAAAATGAAATGACAAAGCTATGGGGTTTTATTTTTATAATATGTATAGATCAGCTACTTTCTTTCTAATCCAGAAATGAAAATGAAATTTTTTATTTTATTTTATCTCTTTAACATTCTTTTTTTTAATTTTCTCGTTGTATATATCGAATATTAATTATTACTATTTCATCAATATTTTTATTTTCATGTGCTTATCATACATAATAATAGGCATAACTAATAATAGATTAAATATTATAAAATCGGCCTACTTCGATTTCGTTGTTCAAAAAACCAAGTAATTGTATTAAACATTAAAAACTAAATATACTAACTTTACGGCTTTCTAACAGTCAAACATTATGATCAACATTTGTAATTGCGAGTTTTGAAGTGTTAGCTCTAATATAGCATCAATATTTTTTTCAATCCAAAAAAAAGCTTTTTAGGCTTTGGCCGAAATCTACCTCTGTGCATTGGTTTAGAGTTTGTAAATCTATTAGTGTTTATTCGAAACAATGTGACAATTCTTAAGAAAGCTACAATGCTATTGAATATCATTTAGATTGTTTCTAAATGATATTCATAATTTAAGCAAAATGATCACTAAAAGATCTCTGCCTTCTCTATGACCATCCTCGGAAGCACCTCAAAATATTGCAAGTTGAAGGCATGAACTTTTTAGTGCTTTCAGAATCATAGTATTTTTTTGCTGGTTAGTGTTGAAGAAGTTCGATGTATAGAAAATAGTTAATACATCTACGAAAATGTGTATATTACTTAAATTTTACTAACAATTTTCTTCGAGCAAATTATTAACATGCTGACATTTACACATTGATATATTTTAGTGCAAACGTGTATGTCTTGAAGAAAGCACTGCTGCTATTAGCTGTGGTTGTTGGTGGTCTTTTCAGCAGCAACTTTTTAAAATAAACAATACATTCTTTTCACATTTGATGATTTATTAGTTTTATTCAATGTTATAGACTTCTATAATGTGAACAATAAAATTCGATTTTTCACAGTTCATTTTAAAAATTGACGATGTTTCTTTTTTCTTCTGTTGTATCCTTTTGTATTTTTTATAATTTTTTTATTGTATGACAAATATTTTAAATTATATAATAAAATATATTTTTATATATCAAACATTTACTACCATTATCAGTTTCTTTTTATACATTTGTCATATATACACAAGCCATTTTATTTTTTGGCATGCTCAACTAGCAATGGCTCTTCTGCAAGGAAACAAGATTTAGATACAGCTACACATACATACTGCTATACGTACATATTTATATGTGAGTGAATAAACCCTACAAAGAGAATGATTTTTCTCAAATGTCAATTCGTTTCATTTTATTGAATGTCTATTCTGAAATACATACATGTGTACATATAAAAGCCAACACAGAAAAAATTAAACTTTACTATGATCAAAAAGAACCAGGGAAAAAATCTGTAAATTTAGGCAAAACATTTACTAATGGAGTTTTCTTTTCTACAAAAAATGTTGCATTGTTTGCATTTTTCAATGAAAATTTTATATATACATAATAATTTTTCGAGGAAGTGGATTTACTTTGATAAATATTAGAAATTGCATTTTTTGTAAATTCTTGGTGTCCGCAGTTATGTGTATTGAGCGCTACGAGTTTTTTTGTGAGCTTCATTACTGACTTTGGTTATTAAAATTGTGTTTGTACTTCTAAATATTTAAAAGTTTTGTGAACTTTGTTAAATAGTATTATATTGGAAAACGTTTTATAAATCAATCATTGTTTATATAAAAAAATAAAATAAATGTATTGAGTATTATCGATATTTTTAAAATTTAATTGCAATTTAGTGAATAACTAAAGAGTTTATGTTAAAAAACATCGAAGATTATACATCTGAATTGTAATGAATTTAAAATATAGTGTGTTCTCTGAAAAAATATTGAATTCGTATAAAAATGCATTGAGCGTTAAGAAAAAAAAGTTAGATGTAATTTATCTATAAATTTTAGGACATTAAACAAGTCAACAGCAGCTAAAGGGTAGAAACGATATAAAGAACATTATCTGTTTACAAATTTTTGTTTTTCTTTGCAAAAATTTTGCTTCTACCGCACTGTGGGTTGTTATATTTTCGAAGAATGTAATAGGTAGGTAGTATATTGCTACAAATAATTATTTGAAATTGCCATAATTTTGAAATTGTTGATGCCTTATTTTTGTTCATGCATAAATGTTGGTAAGGAATTATTTTAAAAGATTACAATTTTTTAGTTTTACATGTGAACCCAAGTCAAAATTGAAAAAGCGGTGATAAAATTTCGTCCTGTGATTATTATAATTTCTTTTCTTTAGCGGAAAGATGTATAGTGCTTTCAAACCTTATAGTCATTTTTTGTGGTGAGTTTTTTTGCAAAAATGATTCCCAGAATAACCGAGCGAGAGCAAATGTAACGATCAATACAGAAAAATGTTAAAAAATAGAAATATATAATATTATTTAAGGATCCATTGGCTGAGGCGAAAATTATAGTAAAATCCTATCTTCTCATATTTCATTTAGTTACACACGAACACACAAAATGTTCGTTTAGAATGAGAATCATACCATATACAAACTTTTCGGGAAAATTGCAGACCAGAATCAAATCACTTCAGTTGATGTTGTAATGCTTGCTTACTACAGAAATTCCCACTGCTACCGTTTGCTAATTGGCTTTAAAAGTGAATTTTAAACAAATGATTGCCTGAAAACAAAATTTGTGAAATTTTTTCTGTGAAGGGAATGAAGAAAGATATACAGCCATGTCAAAGAGTTCAATTCCGTTCGAAAACGGAAATCAATCCTTACCATTTTTATAGCACCAAGTGTCGGAAAAAGAAAACAAAGCACACAAATTTGTCAGATGTGGCCAGGGCGTTGGCTACGCTGGTATGCTGCTGTTTTATTTTGCTTAATATTTAGTTAGATCAGCGCTTGAACTCACATTATTTCTATTAAGTCTAAAGGCTTTAAATATGAATGGTATCGAAATATAAAAGAAAATCTTTTATTCTTTCGTCGATTTTATCTGATGTAAAGATATATCTTCTAAATATTAAAATGGAGAAAATATATTTCTAGTTACAATCCAAGGGTTAATTGTGGTTTTTATATACTTTAAATAGTATTTGACTTTTTCACATCGGCAATAGGTAAAAAATAATATTTTCCCTCTATTTTTTTTAAATAAATAAATAGGAAAATAACAGCATCATCCACAAGCAAAAAAGAAAGATTTGTACATAAGTATGTGCACACGAGCTGTCATGTCTGGGTCTCCGTATATAAATTTTTGTATGTTTGTAGTGATATAAATGACTTATGCGTGTATGACTATGTGTTCAACTTTGTAAACTGGTATTAGTTAGTTAGTGTTCAATATCTGTTAAATTGGAATATGTCCAACTGTATAACAAAAAATTTTAAAATATAAAATAACGAAAACAAAAATGTTTTGTGTCGTCCTGTTTATCTTAAAATAAATGTTAACAAAATCACGTCAACTATAGCAACCACAACAACAACAACAAAAACAACTACTAACAATAAGGCACAGAAGAAATCTGAAAGTTTCATAAACAAATATACGCGTATTTATGAACCATAAATATGCCATACAATTCAAAAGAGATAGAAATTTAGAAAACAAAAATATTTAATACATGTATTTAAATGGACATTTAAGCTTGAATTAACAATGCAGTTTTATATATTCTTTGTAAACATTTTGAGCATTACGGTGGGTCGATTTCTTTACCAAAAAATAGTAGGGGGATGTAATTCTATGAATAACTCTAAACAACTTTGCCTAGAAATCATGTGTTAAAAATGGATTTCAAGTTTACTGAAATTCCAAAAGATGTTGTAAGCAGGTATAGAAAATAACTGTAACTATCAAAATTTCATATAAAAAAGTAAGACAGAATGAATTTCATAGCACAATTAATGGCGATTGCTTTTCTGGAAAAATATGTTACATTGTATATATGTAACACTTTTTAAATGTTACCCATAATCTTGCCGAGTGCTACATTTTGTATAAGTTCAATCGAACAAAATTAACTGCCTGTATTTATAACTCTTACACTTTAACATAAGGTATATTTAACGCTTCAAATAGTGAGTATATTTATTTCTTAGTTAGCAATTTTTAAAGGCATTTGCGCTATTTTCCGCACACCTTTACGGCTTGGAAAGGAACATTTGTTCAATTCACCAGCTCGTATTAACGTCGTATGTGTTGTGTAATCGTCTAATTATACAATATTGTATTTTTGTTATTAGCAATTTCCATACAAAACTGCGTTATAATTATACGATTGATTTTTATATGTTTTCCAAACGCGAAAATGATGAAAATTTGCAAAAACTTGCTAAAGTTTTAAAGATTACAAAGCGTAATATTGATTAAAACACTTTAAAAATGTAAGAAAGCCAAAAAATTGGAAAAATTACGCCTGTCGCGAAAAAAGTGAAAATTCTCGAAAAGTTGCAAAATTTTAAACAAGCAATAATTTTGATTAAAAATCGCTAAGACTGCGAGGAATGCAAAAAATTTGGTAAAAATCGCCTAAATAGCGAAAATTCGCAAAAACTTGCTAATAGCGGCATGATAACAAAGTCTAATATTGCTTAAAAATCGGCAAAACTGTAAGGAAGCTGAAAACTTGCAAAAAGGCGATTTTATCGCGCACTTTGCAAAAATTCGCGAGAAGTTGCAAAATCGGAAACAAGCCCTAAAATTGATTAGAAATCGCCAACACAGTCAAAAACGGCAAAAATCGCGATAAAAATCGCAAATTAGCGAAAACTTGCTAATTGTAAATATTAAAGAAATCTTTCAACCTGTAAATAATAACAAAATTCGTTTTTCGGCATAAATTATTTACTGAAAATAAACTGACTACATTTAATTGACATATAAAATACGACAAAAGAACGATACAACAAATTTGTCTGTTCACAAGCACATAAGCAAGTGTCGTCTTTTTTTAAACGATAAGACATACGACTGAGCTTGTGAATTGAACAATTGACACCACTAATTATATTAAACATTTTATTTATTTCTGTTTTTTATTATTACTAAGGTAATAAAAACTCTTATATATTTAATTAAAAGATTTTTTACTCAAAACTACAGACATTGTGAATAACAAACAAAATAAACCATTTTTCCTACAAATAAGCTAGTAGTTACCACAGCTATAAAAAAGGGCAGTATGAGCACCTTAAATAAAAGTGAGGGAAAATATGCTACATATTTGCATGTTTTTCATGCAGTATATTCACAAAAAAACTTGAAAATTTTTCGTTTTTCCTTCAAATTTTTGATTTTTTTACCGAAAAAATATTAGGCAAAATATAACTACATATTATTTATTATTTGACTTTAAAAAAAAGTCTTAACAGTTACCGTTCTCTGGTCTTAAGTGAGTTAGGTCGTATAAAACACACCAGTGATAAGTAGAATACAAATTGGTAGTTCAGTCTCTTTGAAATAATATTTGGCCAAACAGTGGTTCCCAAGTTGTAACACCTTTATTATAGAAAATTACAAAAATGCTTGTAGGGACCACGACGTATAATTAATATTTTACCAACAAAATAAATAAGGACACTCATACGCCACCGTATATTGAAACCATCACACAATACCACGAATTTTTTATTTATATTTGAAAACATCTTCTAAAAAAAACCTTGCATTTAATCGATGATTTTTATTTTCATGGTTTTTTATAAATTACTCTCAAAATTTGCTATATTTACTCATTTCGCTTTTGGCGGGATTATTAAACTTTTTTTAAGGTCGATCCCGCTTGAAATTTTATCCCGCTTTTACTATAAACATCTCACTATGTTTTAGTTTTAAAATTTAAAAAGCGAGATAAAACTTTTAAGCGCGATCGACCTTAAAAAAGCAGAATACTCCCGCCACGTTAGTCAAGAAAAACCAGTGATGCCAACTTTTGGAACCCAAAACGCGCAAAATTTTTTCAAAAAGGGGCTAAAAAGGGCTAAATTGAAAAAAGACAAGTATAAAGCAATATCCAGTAAAATATTTTGATAAAGCGCAAAAAAGGGCTAACTTTAAAGCATGTTTCAATTTTTGAACCAACTTAAAATCACATCCAATTTTTAAAAATATAGAACATTGCTCTAGACTCTTCTTCTTATTATTACTGGTACAGAGAACTGACAAAAGAAAATGCGTGAAAACGATGTTAGCATCTTAATTCACAAGTCGATATGCTAGAATAAAAGAAGAAAAAGTTCGCAAAAACGAAAAATGTACCCATATTGACCAAAAAGTAAAAAGGGGCTAAAAGGGCCAAAAGATAATTGCAAAAAGTGCTAAATTTGCGCGTTATTGTGTTTGGGGTTAGAAATTTTTTCGCGTTTTGAGTAACTAAAATCGGGATAAATCTAGCCCGAAAAGGGCTAAGTTGGCATACCTGACAAAAACCATATCACAATCACACAGAAAGAGAGAGAGAGAGAGAGAGAGAGAGAGAATGGGAGAAAATTCAAATTAAACTAAAGAAGAATATAAAAAAACATGGAAAGCAGAAATCGTGATGTTTTTCTGCCCCTCTTTCTTCTGTACCCCGCTCGGCCACAAAAAAAATTTTAAGAATTTTTGTCATGATTAAAAATAACCGTGTGAATCGTCTGTATCACTGATTACTTTTATACGAACTAACTTACAATATTTATATCTAGGTATTTCCGCAAGCTCGATATCCATTTAAAAGCCATAGTTTCTAAGATAAAGATGCTCAGAATTCTTTTTAGAGTCATTTACCCCCTACAAATCGACCCACCATAATTACCATATCAATGGTCATACGTTGCAAGCACGTTACTGATTTTTACTACTTTTTCATTTCATTTCATTTCATTTATTCATCCAAAATAGAAAAAACCTAGCCTTAAGGCCATAATCGGTTTCACTTATACTACTACAAGATGCTTTTTAGTTGAAGAAATTATATTACAATTATGCTAAAAGCGTTACTAGCCACGAAATAAAATAACTGAGAGTCATTAAGTACATACTCATAACTAATTTCGTTTTTTTATTTTGAGGATGGGATGTATTTTTTTTAAACGATTTATGTAACATTTCCTGTGTTTTACGAAAAATAATAAAAAAACCAGTTACTTGTTGTCAACGTATGATCATCGACATGGGCATTTCCAGAGAAAAAGTCTGATTTTTGCCGTGTTCGAAATCAAGCAACTTCGCTTGTTCTTTCAAACACTTAATTTTTTATGTTTGCAGAACGAATTATCTCTAAACTAAGTAAAAGAGAAGGAAAATCTCCAGCTCAGTTGCTTGGTGTCGAACGGGACAAGAAGTAGACTTTTCTCTGGAAGTTCCCATATCCAAGCAAACGATAACAATTACAATTGTTCGAGCATTTTAGTATATATGTCATGCTTTTGGATTTGAAGCCGAATAAATATATAAATAAATAAAAGTAAATCATTGGGAAATAATTAGATGCTATAGGAGGTCGATAGCCTTGCATTTCAATTTATTCGTGCAAGCTTCAGTACTGAATAATTTTTAGATTATCCGTTTAAAGTTTTTTTAAGCCTCGAGTAAAGATAGCAAGTATATGGATTTATCTCCTTGAACCAGAACCTCGTTTTCTTGTATGTGTATATTTTTCGAAGAATTCTTCTTTTCTGACCAAATTAATTTCAGTGTAACGTTATATGGAAAATAATTCTACTTAACTAGAAAATTAAATTTTTGTATTTTAATATATTAAATTATAAAATTGTATGTAGTTAAAAACATCTGGTGCTTAAATTTTCATTTCCGGCAAAGCGCTATTATTAAAAGCAAATAGAAATAGCATTATTAAATTTAACATATGATGACAATAGTAACAATGAAATGAAAAAAATTAGTAAGACCTAATTTGCATTTATAATAGAAATGCATACACATTTATTGAAAACTAGTTATGTATTCGGTTTTTTTATTAAAGAATTTCGATTGAAGTCCATAATTTATTTTAAAAGCAGAAGTTATTATAACTAATGCGTTTTCCTTAAAACTTTAAATGATTTATTTATTGTAATCGAAACGAATTTAATAGTTATTGTAAATGAAATATCTATACAGCCAGAAATGATGTCGTCTTTAATAAATATAGCTAAGCGTATCAATTTAGTTTCTTTTATACACCACAAACCACCACTAAAACAATTTGCTACTGTGTTGATTCATGAGCTTAATAAATTCTTGGTATTACATAAATTATTATATTTTAATTTGAGCGAAATCCTTCTTTTTAGTTAAATATTATTGATATTTTGTTCTTAGTAAAAATCTCTATATTCCCGATAAGTTTTTCAATAGAAATAAACGAAACGTGTTGTAAAATACCGCAGCATCTACATATATTCATATCTGATAAGCTTTTCCGGCAATATAATTTTGAATTTTTAATATAAAATTTAGAAGAAAAATTAAGAATTTTGGGCAACTTTCTATTGTATGAGGCTTTGAGGCTCCATATTATACTCACAATGTTGTTGGTATTTTTATTAACAAAACTTTTATATATATTTTTGTTCAACATACATATCGATGGCTTAACATAAAAATGGCGTATCTCGAATTTTCGGTACTTTAAAGGAGAACGAAAAAACATAATAACTAAAGCATTTACATACAAATATAATTTTTTAAGAGGCGATAAATTCGTTATTTTTAACTATAACTTACTGATTTTTAAATTTACAATCGCACTATTTCCCAAAATTAATATTTTACTTATTCAGTAGAATATTAATTGTTTATATAAACACATTGACATTGATTACTAAGTGATATTAGCTAGTTCCTATGTGCATTTCACTGGGGCTAAATGCAGATCATCAGGGAACCTTTACCCAAAAATTTCATAGAAAAGCTAAAGATATTGTAGAAAACTTTTATTTAAATCAATAAGAAGCTTAAACAATATCAAAGCTTAAATATGAACAAAGTAAACAATGATGTTTTTTTATTTTCTTACTGTACCATATACTACATAGGCAGGCTTTTTTCTTGCTCTGCTCTGATTTCTGTAAGGAGGACGTAAATAGACGTTGACTACAAAAAACCATAAAAAATTTGATTTCGAAAAAAATCGAGATACGCCTTTTTTATATTAAGCCACCGTATGTACACTAGGGTGGAGCGTCAGATTTTTTTGCGAATTTCAATTTCGAATAGCAAAAAAAGGTTGCAATTTATTTTTAGATAAAAATAATGAAAAATATATTTGGACCCACTTTTAGGCAGTCCTCTACCGCATCATCAAGATTTTGAATATGAGATCAAATGGATCAATTTGTGAAACATCATATGATGCAACATCATAGATTCTTTATAACTGTTATAACTCATCACACTCAAAATATCCACTATTTTATACATACAAGGTCAGATTTGAGACAAACATGAAATGAAGTAATAAAGCAAATTTTCGAACTTCAAAGTCCTTGTCATATCTTGCAAAAAATAAAAAACATTTTCTAAGATAATTTGCGGTCGCTGAACACGAAAATGATATTTATTTATTTTTCTTTATACGAGTTTTCCCGATATTTGGGACAAACAATTTTTTTATTTGGTTTTTTTAGTTTTTTCGTTTATTAGAAAAAAATTCGAGCACGGCTCATCAAACTAAAATAAATTGCACACGGTTGTATAGATATCTCTCCATTCTCTCATTCAATACACTGATTGTACCGATAGTATAAACAAAGTATAGAGTTACAGGCCTTAAAAGTTTGAAAAATTATATTTTAGACCTTTCCCAAAAAACTATCATTTTAAATTGCTCCATTAAGATGAAAAAATATGCTAAGTATATTTTTTCGGGTTGTATTTCAAGATAATTTTGTGACGAGCATATGATGGTTACAATCGCTAAATTCTGATAAAAAATTAAAAAAGTTATTAGCCCTTAAGCAAAAATAGCTATATTATTTTTTAGTTATTTTTCATACAAAATTAATTTAAATCAGTTTGTATTAAATTTTTTTTTGGTTGAAAATAATTTTGTATAGAAAATAAATTTATTTTTTTTCTCTTAATGGCTTATAACTTTCTTCTATTTTGTCCGATTTTCTACTCGATCTTAAACTTTTTTCATTCGGCACAAAAATGTTTTTTACGTGTAGCCTTAAAAATATTATTAAATTTTTTTCTATATTAATGAAGTAAATTAAAATGAAATTCATATAATCTCTAGCTCCAGCCCTGGCATATGTCGAACAAAATCAAAAAAATATTTTTGTATATAGTTTAGCTAGATGCATCATTCCGGAGTTATTGGAAATTTATTGGATGACTTTTTTTCCTTCATACACCAACGCTCCACTCCAATGTCCATACGCATTTTTATGTTGTTTTTAACACCATATCATGTGAAATTAAAAATTAATACTTAAATTGTGAACTACTTTATATATTCTTCCTAATTAGAACAGCACTTGAAAAGTATTGAATTTGTATGTAAAATATTTAATAATATATAATAACATTTGATAATATTGATATTGACTATGAAACAAACTTATTTATAATGTCCATGGACATTATTGCATGACATTACTGTTCTACATATGTACTATATGTTCAAATTTCAAGAAAAAATAATGTCCATCCCAAACTGCGGTGACTAAAGAGTTTCTCTATAACTAGCTTTCGGACCAGCATAAATATTTCTCTTCTGTGTGTGTCGAATAGTGGCTTCCCTGAGTAAAGATTTGTACATCGGCTGCATTTATACTGCACAGTGAGGCAGAATAAAAATATTTTAGGAATATGTCAGCCATTTCTATAAGCATAATCCCATTAGTATGAAATTTCTCATGGATTCAGCAGAAGAGTATTCCTATTTGACCTATTAGGATAATTTTCCCTAAATGCTCAGCAACGGAGCTGTGATTTCATAGTTTGAAAATTACAATTCCTCAATTTTTCAATAACTGGGTCTGGCCTTTTCCAGATATCAGATCCAAATAACGACCAGTTGTCAGAATTGTTTTTTGTTAGTAAAATAACAAAATTTTAAATTGTTTAAAAGGAATAATGGAAATATTCCTTGTGAGTTAAAAATATACAATTTTTAATTTGAAAATTGAAAACACGTTGAATTTTTGTTAATCTGACCCTAAACTCATCATCATTCTTTTCTCTATAAAAAATTCTTTACTAAAATAATTTTTATATATGTGTCTAAAAGTGTGATATACAAATCTGGCAAGCCTAAACTAATGTCATTTTTATAAGTATATACATATTTTAATTTGGTAATAAATATTTGATTCCTTCTAAGAAAATAAAACGTGGTTTTTTAGTTTCGCCATAATATACCCATTAATTACGGTCACCACAAAAAGGTATCTTCGCAGACAATATTAAAAAAATATATATTTTTCTATTTTTGTTGACCATGGAATTCGACTTATTTTGCAGAATAGTTTTGATTTCAGCCTATCAGCCTGTTCGTAGAATCCGATACGAAATTGGATTGGAAACGGAATTCCAATCCAATTTCAATTGTGAATGGGTTCGTGAAAATGTAACGAAATTAGTTTGATCAAAGAGTGGTTATTTTTGTTCAAAATTCATATTATCGTTTACAAAGTTGTATTTTTATTGATTAGAAGATGGGGAGAATATGATCTAGCTATTAAATGCATAAATTAAAGATCTAATTGAGATCTAATTCATGGGCAATCAATTATTTTTCTGAACGGAAATTTCCCAAATTCAAGCACAAACGGTTTTCATGAACACAATGAACCGGTTTTGTAGAGAAAATGATACAAAACCAATCCGTATTGGATTCTATGAACAGTGTGTATATATTCTAAAATCCCAAAGTTTGGAAACAAAAACAAATGCCACTTGTAGGAACTATTATGAGTATCCATTTGCTTGCCAAAGTATTTTATGGGCCTTGCAACAAATGTGGACTTTATAAACATAACCATACAATATTTTATTTGAGAGATTCCTAGAAACTCTTAATTTACTTTGATTGCTTGACACTTAATACGTAAAATCTATTCTATTTATACTGGCCGGATTATGCATTTAGAATTGACTAATTTATTTCCAATATATTTTGGTTCTGCCGCACTGTGTACTGTACATGGGTATTAATACAAGCTATAGTTGTTTAATCATCAGTAATTCGTTATTGACCGATCACAAAGATTTACCTGCAAAAAGAAACTTGAAAAGTGCAAATTTAAGTTTTGATATGTGAGCTGATTATTATGAAATCAAAAACTCCAAGAAACTCTGAAAGAAATTTCTACCGAATTTTTAAGGCATTAAAATTCTCTACAGAACCGTTGCTACATAGGAATATACTACGCACAGCATCATTATTTAAATATGCATGTTTGTAACACATATAAAATACATATGTATATTCTATGTGCTAGGGTAAGTTAGTGGTTGTACCGTACTTTTGCATTACAATTCAATTGGGAGTAACTCCATCAAGGTTTTTATGTTGTTACTTTTGTGGTTGTGTTGCATGTCATGTATTTATGTACAACTTCCTATTTTCTTATTATTTTTTTGTTGTTGTAAAATATAACAGCAAATATTCTCTGTTAAAGCTTCATGATGTTGCCACATACATGCACGTATCTTTATCTCTTATTACTAACCACTAGTTATTGTTTTTCTATCTGCTTGTTTCGGCTATATATTTTTTTGTTCTTTATTATTATTTTTGCATAAACATGAGTTGCCATCATACTGAAGGGAAACATTATACAAGACAACATTGCAAAACACAACAAAATACAATGCTTGCATGTCGATGTCAATGAAATGGCATAAAGGGTGCAATGTGTAAATAAAAACTCTTCCATTGAATTAACATCTGGAGAAAAATATAATATAACCTTTGATAAAGTAGTAAGAATGGTTACTTCAGTTACTTCGATTGTAAAGTTGTAGGTAGCTACAAGTAAATTTTTAAATACATATGTATTACGGGTATGTAAAAATGAGTTTTGAAAATTTAAAAACAAAATGTGTATCAGAATTTTACAATCCAATCTTGAATCTTTGTAATAGTTTTTAACTGAGAATTAAGCAAAATTGTTAAATGTACTACAATCTTTTTCCAATAAAATTTAGGAAAAAATGTTCATATGCTTTTTTGTATGTTGAAAGCATTATCGCTGCTTTATTTTCTTCTTTGTTTTTCTTTTCTTAGTAAATATACTAGGAATTAGTTAATGAAGTTACATTCTGTTAGCCAAATTCTGAGTGGTATAATTTCAAAACTTCCCAGTTTTTTATATTCTTTGTCATAATCAAAAGTATTTTAAAAATATTTTGTAATTTCGATAACTGATGTATATGCGTTTAGTTGTGCGTACCATCTTTTAATTGAATTGAATTTAAATAATTTTAGTGTATGTTTATTTTCAATTTCTTTTTTTTTTAACATTGATTTCGAATTATACTTTTTGTTTGGCTTGTAATAAAACCAATTCTTTTTATTAAATGTGCGTACGACTTATAGACGTTGCAAAAAGCTACCAGCTGCTGCATATTAAAAGAAGTTCAAAGAAAATATGAAAATTAATATTAAAATGACACTTATTAATTCAAGTTATTTTCTAACGCTTGCTCAAATCAGTATTCGTATTTCTTGTATTTTTGTTTGGCTTTCTCTGTTTTATTTAAAGCAAAGAAAAAAGTAATAAAATTATATTGTTTTTGTAGATTTATATTCAAATTGGATCTTGAAAAAGTAGCCAAAGAATTTATTAAAAACAAAATGGATTTTTGTTTTCTTTAATTTGAATATTTCAATCGTATTTTGGTAGACGGTGGTGAAATAATAAAGAAATAAATGTGTTTGTTACTCATAAAAATAAAAAAAATAATAAATCTTATTTTTCGTTTTTTTCTCTATAAGTGTTTAACTTACCAGGCAGCCAGCATAAGAAGACTAATATTGGTATAATACTGTGTGCCAATAAATGTTGTGGACATCTTTTTATTCTAAAGTTTACTCGCCCAACCTCTCCTTTTCTTCGTTTCAGCACAGGAATATTATGTTGTTGTTGTTTTTGTTGTATTTGAGGTGAAGTCGAGGTTGTTGTTAAAGTCATATTGAAGTTATTGTTGTTGTGTTTGTATTTAAAAAGGATACAAAATAAAAAAACAAAGTAACCAAAAAAAAAATATATAAAAAGAAGGAAAACAAACGGAAGTGGCCTTAGTTGTTAAGGGGTATTTATAACTGCAAATGTTTGTTGGGCTTAGGTAGTTTGGCTTCCTTTTAAGTCCTCTTCTTAATAGTCCATATAGTTGTATTGTTGTTGGTATGTTTCTGATACAATTTATTTATTTTTCATTTTTACTATTTCCGTTTCCGTTTAAAGATTTTTGGAAATAAATTTCTATGCGTTTCTTATCGTTTTTTATTTTGTTCTTTTATGGCTTTTTATTTAGATCTATTTGAAGCAAATTGTCAATTGAATTGTCTGTCTGCATAATATTTAATACTCGTAGTATTGTTGGTTTCTCCCTCTTTCTCTATTTATTTTTCTAAGTAACACTATTTGAGTTATTTTAACAAAATATTTAAATTTGCATTCAAGTTTGTAGGTTTGTAGAATATATTCATAAGATCTGGAAGAAAAAAAATTAATATTACTTAATATTTTTATAAGTCTTACTATTATTTATTATTTTTAATTTCTTAAATAAGTTTCAGACAACCAAAAACCTCCTTGTCCAAGCAAAAAAATGTGTAACAGAAAACTAAAATTTATTTCTGAGAATATCAGAATTCCTAAGCAAGTTCCAATAAATTCCTACAAAAATTTTGTATGATTTTGAATATAAAGTCATAAATTGCTTCGGCAAATAAATAAAAACACATAAGACTTTCTGCAAGTAGCATTTGTTTTTTTAACCCATGCTATGGGATTTAAGAACATATGCGCTAAAATAAAAACTTTGTTTCAAAATAGGTTGCACTGGAAAGGGTCCATAGCCAACAGAAATGGAAAATTGGAATCAAATTTTCTTTTAAAATCATATCTAAGAAGACAAATATATATAATACTTATATGTTTCTGAAGAAGAAAAAAGTCAAATAATAATAGCTACTTTTTGACCAATATTTTTTCGGTAAAAAAAACTGCTATTTATTGACCGATATTTGTTTTGTTAATAATAAAAGTTATAATTTGAAAAAAAGAGCAAGGAATATTTGGAATAAATAATCAGAGATATTGAATTTTGTACTAAGCAAAGGCGGGTGGTCCGCATTTAGCCCCAGTAATCAATGTCAATGTGTTTTTATAAACAACTAATATTCTACTGAATAAGTAAAATATTAATTTTTGGAAATAGTGCGACTATAAATTTAAAAACATAGATTTTAGTAATTCCAAAAAATCACTAATTCAAAATCGATTTATTTGTAAGTAAATAAAGAAGTTACAATACCTGTCATATTCTATTTCATAAAATAAATTGGTTAAATATTTGATGTTCCTGCTCACTAGCATCCAACCTGAGAAGTGGTAAAAATTACCAATAAACGCTAATGAGATGGTGTAGTGTAATTCGGTACTGATCCGTTAAAATTTTAAATTTTTGATCGAAAAAGATCAGTAAAACAATAAAAGAAGTATATTGACTTTTTAGATTTTTATTCTCTAGGTCGTAGCATCACAATGATCGTATAAACAAATTCTTTCTGTCTGACTTTGTGAACTGAAATTGTCATAATAATTGCCATGTTCGACCCCTGGAAAAGAATGACGTGGGTCCTAGGGCCAAAATTGTCAAAGTTTAAATTGCAAATTGCATATTTTCCAGTCAGAAGAAATATATCCAAGAAATTTTTTCAAAACAAATTACATACATGTGTTTCTCATTTTTAAAAGAAATACTCCTCTGCTATGTCTATGTGAAATTTAATACTAATCACATTAGTCGTTTAGAAGTGGGTAATTTATTTCCAATAACTATTTAGATTCTGGCCCACTGTGACTTTACTACACTAAGCTCTTCCAGTTGATTTTGGAAACAAATTCATTAATAAATTAGGCAATGTTAATATCCATTTTTAATATACACTTTGTTAAAATCGTGTTAATTTCTACTTAGCTCTTAGAATTTTATTTATTTTTTGGTTTAAATAGATATCAATTTCATGTCTGTTTAAATGTCATTTAAAATCTCTTTTTTTTTGCTTTTTGTAGTTGGTTTTAATTGTTACCAGTTTTTTTTTCCATTTGAAAGTATTATTTTGTAGTGTTTATTTGTCAAAGTCTTTTGTGTTGAGGGTCTTTTTTATCTCATTTTATTCATTATTTTCATTTGTTTTTATTTTCAATTGTATGTGTGATTTCAATCTTTTGTTGTATTGTTTTATTTTACAATAGTATTTTTTTTATTTGGATGTTGTTGTTGTTTTACTGAATGTTCTTTGAATGGTTTTTTGTTGTTGCATTTTTAATTACTTTAATGAAAGTTTTAATTGCATAATAGTATCAGCACACTTACTCTAACACACTCTAGCGCAAATTCCAAATCCGTAATGAGTTTTGCTGTCATGGCTTGTATAATTCCTTTTTTCTTTGCTGATGTTATATTCTGTGTATGTGAAAGTGTTTCTATGCGTGTATTGCATACAAAGTTAATGCATTTGTGTATCTGTGTGTGTGTGTGTGTGAATATTCATTTGAAAATGTAGTTGTATTTGTTATGGTTGGCTTACCATTTTGTTGTAGGTTTTTCTATATGCTTTTATTGTTGTTGCTGTTAATGTACTACTATTAGAAGTTTTATTTAGTCAAAGTATCATTTTATTACAGTTGTTAACTTTTTCACCAAAAAAAAAATTTACTCGAGAGTATACATTGTAATAAATTCATTTCTAGTTAAAATGTTGTTAAGTACATTTTAACACTTCGTTTAAAATTTGTAAAAATTTTAATAGTTCTTTTATTTTGCATATTGCCGTAGTCTTGGAATTAAGGATAAAACAGCGCGTTACTTCAACCGGCTATCAGAAAATTTATCCATTATTTTATTAAATTATTTATTGATTCTTTTTAATGTAAATACGGTAACTTTATGTAAGAGTATGAGTTCTCCATTCTTTCGTTAGCGACACAAAGAAATCTGTTGGTGGCCCTTTGGGGGATGCAACGGGTGGTAATGCGTCTCAAATAGCCTTTCTGTCCCAAATGTCAGCCTCGTCCTTCTCGCTGGTACATTCCGTTTCCAACAAAAAAAAAGGGTCTGGCGATCGAATCCACGGAGGAATATCCATGACTACACCCCATCTATAGTTAAAAATAACTACAGATAAATCGGTGTTTCAGGTTTGAAGCCCTCATAGAAAAATACCAAAGGCAGAAGCCCTCCCACAAAACTTTGGAAGTTAAAAGCTGATAACCTATGACTTATGACTTTCGAGATGTAAAATATATCAACAATAATACAATGGTGATCTTTTAAGACATAGAGAGTGCTTTCGTCAAAACCGACTCAATTATTGATAAGATACTAATAGAATACTAATATAGCAAAGTTTTGACGATATCCCATATGTTCTAAAGTCCTAAAAAATAAATCCACTTGCAGAAACCCTTATGTGTGTCGATTTGTTTCCCAAAGAATTTTATGGGCTTTTGACCAAATGTATACTTTATGAACAAAACCATAAAAAATAAAATTTTTGGGATATAAGTTTTTGTATAAATTTTTGCTTGTTTTAAAATAAGCAAAAGAAGCCTACACAATTAATGACAAATTGCTAAGACTATTAGTTCTTGTTAAGACTTTTAGTTCGATATAAAACTATTATTTACTTGGCATTTTTATATACATTATTAAATATATTTATATAGGTAAATATGTATGCAATTATATTTTGTAATAAAATATCTTTACATGCCATTAGTTATATATCTTGTTTCCTACCCATACATTATTTTTCAACTTGTGCTCTCTTCTATTCATTCATTTATTTGTTGTTAAATGTATCAGTAAAATTGCTTTTTAAAGATTAAAATACTTCGATAAGAGATTCAGTAAAAGACATTACTTTGCAATTTTCGCATTTTTGCTCGGTGACTTACAGTTTATTTAGTGGCTGACTGGCACCGAGCGCATGAATACAGTTTAAATCGAAAAATTAAAACACAAAAAATAAAAAATAAAAATAAACAAAATCAATGTATAAACCACAAATGACTCTCAAAATAATAACAACACAACAAAAGCTACAGCAACAATTTTATTTTAACAAGCTCCACACATATACATACTCAAATTCGAATGCCGGAACTGTAAAACGTTAAATAGCCAGCCAGCAATTCCACAAATAAAAGACGAAAACAAAAATCAGGATAAGAGATCTGTATAAAAGTTGAAAACAACTAAAAACGATGGAAAATATTTGAAAAATTAAAAAAAAAAAAAAAACGTAATGTAGCAGTAATCAATGAACCACAATTGTATCTGTGGCTAAATGACTATAAGTATGAACAACAGGCCAGAGTGAAAAAGTAGAAAATGAAATAAACATTTACTATCGTTAGCTATTTATCTTTATGTGGATGTACTCTTATATGAATAATGGATAATAAACCGAAATAATGCCAGAAAAATAAGTACGAATTTTACAAATCTAAATAGATGGGGAATAGAAACGGCAAAGGAAATTGTTAAGGTTTTATAAAAAAAAGTAATGACAATGCGCTAACGAGACAATGGCTTTTTAAAATGCAGGACAGTTAGAATACAACGAAAAGTTTTGTTTTGGAATAATAACACAATTAAAATTTAAATAACTTTTATATTTTAAAAAATATTTCCTTCAATAAAGGAAACTGTGTTTTTTAATTTTTTTATTTAATCAGAATTCGTTGGCTTATTGGACTGGAGCTTTCATTTATCGATATAGAAAAGACATATCTTGAACTTTCTTAGTTTTACTGGAGAAGGCAAAAGCTGAATAAAAACTTATAAACTTACATTTGTGACTATTCTAAAACATTTTTAGAATAGTCACAAATCTGTTATTTTCAACCAAAGTTTACTTACTGCCTATTTCACGTTGTCGAAAGATTTCTTTCTTTCGTTAAAATACATTTAAAATAAAAACAAATTTTAGTTCTTAAAGGACTATGAGAAAACTTTAAAAGTGCGACTTATAAAAAATTTAGATACGCCTTTACTATATAAAGCTTATGGAGTAAATATTCATTAACCATATCAAAAAGTATGTAGATTACGCCTACGAAAGTTTTTTATGGAGATGCTTATACGCAATTTACACTATGCACTTTCTGCTTGCCTTTAATGACATTCATTTTTAGTTTGTTGGTGAGAGGTGTTGAGAAGCTCACAGGGTAAAGAAAAAGGCTGGGAGCTACTGTATCTAAAACCATGAACCTTTTTGCTTAATAACAATGAACATATTTGTATATTTTTATTTATTAAATAATAAAGAAATCATTGAGGTTTCAATAAAAAATATTTATCCTTTTTTAACTTCTATTTTTGTTCGATTTTAAAAAGACCGATTAAACTTCTCTTTTTCCTAAACCTCCTGTCAAAACTGATCACGATCTGGTTTACCACTGCCGCCACTATATTCGCAATCATCATCGGCTTTTTTTACTTGGACTTCTTATTCGCTATCTTCATCAGTAAATTCGTTCATCTCATTGTCAGATAAATTTTCCTCATTCTGTTCAAATAATTCAAGAGCATCCGCTTCACCACTATGATATCAAAGATGTTCTGAGAATAACTTCCACAATAATTACGACAAAATGTTATTAATTAAAGCATAACTAGCGATATAAAAAGAAGTAGCTTGAACGCGGTCAGCAGTTTTTCACTCAAGTTAGCGCCCGTAAACTCATATGTGACGATAGCAGGAAGTCGATCAAATTCTTTCTAGCCGCCTTGTAAGTCCGATAACCCTAAAACTGTTTCAGAACTAAATGTCGTTAAAGCTGTGGTAAAAATTCTAGTATTAAATAAAAAACCGTTTGTTTCACCCTAAAATTGTTAGACAACCCTGAGGCACATTTTTTAATTTTAGTTTTTTATTTATAAAAATAGTTTTAATAGCCAGCATATATTACGATTTACTATCTTCGTTATGAAACGATTGGTCATTTATTGGTCATACAGTTTTTACAGTTATCTTTTTCGTTTTTTGGCATAAAAAAATTAGCAAAATAATTTGCTGACTACTATTAGGCGTTTAAGCTAAGACTTTTCTAAAGTACTCTGCATTAAATATAAAGATTGTGCAACCTACTTTTGAGCTGCAGTAAGAATAAATGTTACACAATAAAGTATATAGTCCATTTCTGTGCTCTTATTTTACGAAATTATTTTTTTTAACGTTAATTTAATTCTTCTATATTATTTTCCCTTTGTACTTCATAATAGAGATTCTTCTGCATAATGTTTTCCTTTTGTAGCCTCAGCCTTTTTGGGTATGTTGTTTATATTGCTTTTGGCAGCTTTTCCATTTTTAATTGCATTTGTATGCACTCATTAACTTAAATTTGTCTACATTTTATAGGAATTTAGTGTTTTTGTTTTCGTTACGACTCTTTTGTTTTTTTTTTTACTAAAACTTTTAGATGTTGCCAGTTTTTATTTATTCGTTTGCTTTTTTAAGATTAGTATTAGACTTAATGTTTATTTAAGTGCATCATCTTTTTGTAAACAGGGTAGGAAATGTTCTTTCTGTTGTTCCAAAGTTATTATAATATTGTGATTCTTAGTTTACGCTATTTCGTTTCAAAATACCGTACACGAAACTTAAAAATAATAAATACTTTAATTAGTGAGTTACTTTCGTTAAAGTAAAGTGATATAAAGCTTAGGAAATACTATCGCATTTGCATGTTTACTACATGAAGTCTTAAATATTCTCCCATTGCTCTCTGTTGGATAATTGATAAGACTGTATTTATTGACATGAAAAATTGCATTTAAATTTTCACTTTTTTTGTCTTAAATTTATCTCATGGATATCAGTTGGTCCCTCGATCTATTTTTCAATTTTATTTCTAAGGTAGCAACGTAGCAAGACAGGAACAATTATGTCGGTTTGATGATGTTGCTACTACTTACTAGTATTTTCCATTGCCAACACATACTAATACAATTACATTTGCACACAGTCACACAAAGTCATTGGTAATGCCAAACTTGGCAACTTATTGTTCACTAAAGACACTTTGTTTGTCGTTATTTTTCCCGTGCTTTTTATTTTTTTGTTAGAAGCTTTAAGCGCCAACAAACTTTTTGCAACTGTAAATTTCTTTCAGCTAAAGGATTATATTGCTTGCCTGCAGTAGTATAATATACTTAATACCATGAGTAGATACATATACACACAATCATATACAAAAACAGCCTATGCTTTTATTCATTGGTATGTGTGTGCTTGTGTATGTGAGTAAGACTATGTACGGCGTTAGCTAAGGCGTTTTGTTACTGTTGTATTGTATTTGATTTTTCAATGCTGTTTTGATTCTATATAACGAGGATGATGATGCTGTTCCTTTTTTTCCAAATTCCCAAGTGCGTATTTTTTTTAACGTTAAGTTGGCAAAAAGTTAGAAATGGGTGTATCCAAACAAACTTCACACAAGGAGCACAGACATACCTAGCATGCACATATAAACATACAAACATACACATAAATTCACAGATTTATTGGGATTCTTTTCTAAGTTTGGCATACATACATATGTGCTTGTGCAAGTGTGTAAACGTCATGCATACTTACATACACACACAAATGCAAATATACATTGTGCTCTTACAAGCTGTAATTAAATGCGGATTAATGCTTGTGCAAGAACATAATGAAGAAACAATAGTAAGTAGAATGAAAGACTTTAAATTAGGATACAATAGGAAGGATTCCAGTGGTGGTAAAAACAACACCAGCAATCCCGAAAATAAAACATATTAAAATTTTAGCAGAAAAATTATTTTTAAGAAGACATTTAGCAGATAAAGTTTGACAAAAAAGTTAAATGCGAGGAGATACTTGAAAAATTTCTTTATGCGCTGAAAAATTAGAAAACAAATGTGAAGTGATAAGTCAGGAAAAAATAAATTAAATTTTCAAGAAATTTATAATGTAAATAAGAATGTTTGACAATAAATGGAAGTTTCACTGACATGCTTTTGGTAAAACTTCTAGACAATATACGGTGTGCATTGGAGCTGGCGATATAGGTGATGCAATATTGCACAATGTATTTATTAGTAATAAGCAGGAAAACCACAAATATGCAATTGCATGTTTTTTCCTGTGTGTTGTATGTAGGCAGAAATATGATATTTATATGTTTTAGAAATTTTTAAGAATTTTGGCATCGATTTGTTAGTGCATTTTTTTTGCATATTTTACACTTATTCGCATATTTAGGGCATTTTTGCTATTTTTTGTTGCATATTTTATTCCTTTCCTACACATTTTGGCTTTTTTAAATTTTAATATGCATATTTACAAAAAAAGTATATTTGCCACCGAAAAATTAAAAATTTTTCCACATATAAAAAATTTTTCTTTGACGATTTTTAATATGCTCTAATGTATTTTTCACCCAACTTCTTAAAAATTTTGTTTATTTCACTGATTTATTACCAGTTTATTCACAGCTTTAAAGATTTGGAACTATGTATGTAGTTATGAAAAATTTTTGAGCAATTTAAATTTTTTCGAGATAGTTCACACAGAAAAAAAAGAATGTAAAATCCACAGGCCGCAATTTTGATTGCAAATCATATTAAATTTACAAGAAATAATTTGTCGTTTGAGTGTGTTAGTGTTTACTTGCTTTGTTCATTGCTACAATTCACTGTTCTGCTTAGTTGTGTGACTTGTTGTTGTTTATTCTTACATGTGTCGTCTATGTTTACGACAAAAAACGAATTGCCAGCGAATATTTACTGCTGCTGGTTTAAAATTAACATTGTTTCATATTAATTTTAAACGGAAAATAATTAATCTAACCTTAAATCACCGTTAAAACAATATTGTTGTAAACGTTAAGTTTCATTTTCAATCGACATGACTATAACATTAATTTCAAATAAGTTTTATGTTAAATAATCATTTAAATCATGTTGAATTAAAATGAAATGCATTTTACATACGATGGTATTTATTTAGTGTATAAGTAAAGAAAAGTTTGAAGCTGTTGTGGCTGCAGTGGTTGGCGCGTGGACTATCATGCAGGTGGCACGAGTTCAAATCTTGGCTGGGGCAGTCAGCTACAACGAAAAGTTTTCTGATGACTATCACGTAAGTAAAATAATGAATAAAATAGCTACATTAAAGTCATGTTGTTTCAGCTTGATATAACTTTAATTCAACATGATTCTTCGTGTTGTTCCAATATAAAATTCATGTTGTTTCAACTTGAAATATCTTTGATTCAACATGATTCTTCGTGTTGTTCGAATATCAAATTCACGTTGTTTCAACTTGATATAACTTTGATTCAACATGATTCTTCGTGTTGTTCCAATATCAAATTCACGTTGTTCCAACTCGAAATTACTTTGATTCAATATGGTTTTTCGTATTATTTCAGTATTAACTTCATTTTGATTTAACTGTACTGGAATATTAAATCAATATGAAATATAGTTAATTCAAAAGGAAATTTTTTTTCAAGATTATTGTAAATAATGTTGATTCAACATGAAACACCTATGAAGCAAAATCACTACCGAAAAATGTTAAGTTAACCTGGTTTTCGACGATTTTACATGGAAATTTTTCTGAGTGTTGGCTTTTTCGCGTTTACGAATATTTAAGCTATTTATGCGATTCTGCTGATTTGTTCCTAATAGGAACCACAAAATTTTATATTTTGTATTTATACATCGACTCCCTTACCCATATATATATATATATATATATATATATATATATATATATATATATATATATATATATATATATATATATATATATATATATATATATATATATATATATATATATATATATATATATATATATATATATATATATATATATATATATATATATATATATATATATATATATATATATATATATATATATATATATATATATATATATATATATATATATATATATATATATATATATATATATATATATATATATATATATATATATATATATATATATATATATATATATATATATATAAAGACAATAATACGTTTTGTTTGAGCTCGAGGTCATATATATATATATATATATATATATATATAAGTGGAATGCAATATCGTCCAATGAAATAGTATCTATGGACGTTATTTTTCACGTTGAAAAGGAAATAATGGCCATAAGAAATGCAAATAAAGTTCATACAAATGGTACTACAGGGTGAAGATTGACTACATAGCCGCCCTTTGGACGGAATTAATGGTTTTCTTCTGTAGATATGTCGAATAGTGGCTACGCAGGGTTCAGATTTTTTACTAGGCAGAAAACCTTTACTCTGCGAATCCACTATTCAACATTTCCATGGATGTTATCAGAAATGAATATCATATAAGTTATAAACTAAATTATAAATTTTTAAGAGTATATATTTTTACTTTTTGGGAGAATATTCTTTAGTTTTTAGTGAATATTTAATGCGCATAAAACACATTTTTTGGGTCATGTTTCCGGTTTCCCTGGTACTAAGTCCACAATGCAATGCAACAAAAGCTGAATTACACTAGTCTGCAAAGAATAAATATATATATGTCATATATATAATTAAATACCTTAAATTAAAATATGTATGACAAAATTGGTTTTAAGTTTTCTGAATATAGTTCTTTGATTCAATTGGCGGTGTCATTCACAAATTAGTATCGAAAAAAACGGATCTTACATGCAAAATTAAAAATTTATTTATTTTATTAAAGCTCATAAAGCTCATATTATAGTGCACTTTCCCAGCGTTGCCATCGGTTTATTTCTCTTTATTCCCATTTTTCTGATTTTTGTTCTACTCAAGACAAACTTTTTAATATCAGCTTAAGAGTGATTTAATTCTCGTATTAAATTTTCACGAAAAAGTTGTATATATAAGAATTAATATCACATTCAACAGAGCCACCTGACAAGTGGTGATAGCAAATACACGTGAGCACTAACGATGGAAGTCTAGTGGCTTCCGAAAGTGGCGCTGCTCTGTTCTGCTGTGTACGTTGAAAAATTAAGTTGATGCTAATTTTTCCCTTGTTCCTTGGAATATTAATCAGACCCAATTCTTTCTGAATATAACGTTACGAACCTTAGGCTAATAATCAATTTAGATTCAAAAATAAGTACTTTTTCCATTAGAAAAGTAATTGGTGTTTAAATGTTTTTGTAATTACTTTTTTAGTGAATTGGAAAAAAATTTTTGTTGGGTAGATTTAAATGTTAGAAATTAAATTTATGTATTGTGTTTGTTTATATTTGTATATGTTGCACTTAATTAAAAATATATATTTTAATTTCTAGCAAAGACTTAACTTATATTTAAATATCTTTAGTAACTTAACTAAATTAAAAAAAACTTTTATATATTAACTAAAGCGTACAAATAATACAAAATAAATCTTCTTAAAGAGCTCTTCAAGAAAAATCTTATTGATTTAGCAATTTAAAAATATTATCTTGAACTAGCCATAAAAATTCCATGTGAGCACATCTACTTCAACGCACTCTTATACAAACACACTTAAAAATACCACAACATTATAAACAAATACTGTGGGCATGAGAATAAATGCCTGCATGAATGTTTATGATGAGAAAGTTACACACCCCATTAAATCTTATACAAGATTTTAAAATATTTCTTTTACACCAGAAATAAAAATAATGTACAAGAAACGAAAGCAAAAGCAAATGATAAAAAGGCTTAAGGCCTAAAAATTTAAAAATGTACTGCAACACAAGTTCACATATAAAGTAAATAAATTCTGCAAGATTTTAACTAAACAGAGAAAAACAACAGCCATCTACTGGAAAATTCATTGAACTTAATAGAAATATGAGAATCACAACAATACTAACAACAAGAGGATTTGGAGTAGTTTTCAGATCTTAAACATACAGAAAACACACTCACAATTAGACATACACACTCACATACAAGTTTAAAGGTTGTGGTTATTACTTATGTATGCTAGCACGTAAACAACAAGCAGGGATAAAGTGTTTAAGAATAGATTAAGGCCTTAAAAGGCAATTGATTAAGGTTTTTGATGAAAGAAAGGGATTTTATGAAAATGTATAGAATAGGGTTATGATATAGTTCAATATCCATTGCGAAAGTATAATCTTTTGTTAAGGAGATTATTAATTCTGCATTTACATCGATCCTTGCTTTTCTATTTATTTTAATATTCTTTTTTTAAACTGCCAGAGCAGAAGTTAAAAATGTTACCAAACATTGTATATGAAAAAAACTCATATATTGAAAAATATTGATTAAAGTTTAAATATTAGCTTAACATAAATTATGTGCTGAATAAATATCCACTGAAGTGGTCAGGACTACAAAATATTGCCAACACAAAAAATAAAACCAAACTTTTACTTAAGAAGTGAAAAATTTAATGCTCTTCATATTGCACTAGTTTACAGATTTGATACTTTTTGTGATAAACTAATAAACAAGAATTTTTGTTCAGCTAAAATTGGTAACACTTTTAGTGTGAACTTAAATCCTATTTATGCAATTCATGAAAGGAAACAGAATACGGGAATTATGCATTATTATGCTACCCATCACCTTAAAGCATTAAATTAAATGAGCAAAAAAATAAGCAATTTTGCCTGAAGAAAAATTTGGCTCTTTTTAGTTAATGTCTTATAGGGGAGAGGTTTAATAGCGTTACGTATTATGTGAACAACGCCTTAGTTTGAGAAACACTTGTTTGAGGTTTGTTTTTGCTGTTAGATAGTGTTTTTGGAAATTACTTTATAAAACTTGCTTATATATCAAATATTTATAAGTGTATTCGGTTTCCATTTCAATAATTTATATGTAAATTTTATTTACTTTAAATTACAATCTTTTCACACTCGTATGTTGATATTTTTAACAAATTAATTCTATTAAAATTTAGAATGAAGTTTATAAGTATATTGTTATGGTTACGACATTTTTATACCAAGTTTTTTCTTCTTTGCAAATTTTATGGCGACAGAATAAAATAAAAAATTACGGTTTCTTAGATATAATTTCAAAATATGTATGTATATATAGTTATCGTCAAATAATAAGCCGCAAAAAATTTATACTCTTTTTGTTGTTTATATTATTCGGAGTGAGACATATATTCTAGCATTTCACATTTAACACCATCACTTTCCATTTTTTAAATCTCTTTTCCTTATTTTTAGCACATAATCGATTTTGAAATTTAAAAGTAAAATCGTGAAAATAAAGGAATTAATTTCATATTATTTTTCTATTCGTTGTAGAATCTTAATGTAGAAAATATGACGAGGAGTATAGAGCTTACATGATGACTTCCTTATAGAATCTGTCGACCCTTGACAAAATAACTTAAGTCGAGTTAAGGAAATTTATATTATATAATATATAAAAATTGAGATTCATAAGAATGCGTTTACACAACGATATTTTTCATGAAATTTTCTTCATGAATTTCTTTATTTGCTTGTTTCGAGAAAGGAGGCTCCTCCTGTTGTAAACAAACTTACAAAAGCATTCTGATATATTATTTCACATAATTTTCTGCAGGAAACTTGCTTCCCTGCCCATCGTATTGGCAAATAAAAATGTATTATTTGCATAAATACGAAATTATCGCTTAAATACATTTAAAACTAAATGATTTGTGGCGTTCAAGTTGAGTTTGTAGCTTCGCTATCTTTGAAAACTTGTAGTACAGTCTTATGATAAATATTTTTGCAAATTATTAAGGCTGCTACTTCGCCGGTAAAGGGGAGTTTTGGTTTCCTTTTTAAAATACGTGCGAAAAGAGCCATACAAGGAAGCGTTAAGGGTTAAAATATTACACGGAAATGTTCGTGGTAATGTTTTACATCGTAAACGCAATGAGTACAAGACCTTTAACGCCGATTCACTATAACAATGTTCTAAAGGTGGAGAACTTTAACTTCACTTTAAATCGATCTTATATATAAACTTTCAAACCGAATATACATACGTATATTAATTTTTACCCTCTACCAGAACCAGTCGTGAAAATCTTATTAATTTCTTTTGGTGGTGTACAGTGTAATTAGTTACAAAAATATTAATGTTTTGATAATTAACTTACCTCAATATTTTTTTATTTTTACTTATGGCTGACTAACAATTTATTCCATTTAATTTAATCAAAAGATAAAAAAAATTTGAAGTAAAATTCTAAATAAAATATCTCAATGTTATTTAGTTTTCAGTTTTCCTTAAGCCTTTGTAGAAATAAAGTCTTCTTTAGCTACTTTAATACTATTTTGTATTTCAAAAAATTAAAAATTATACTAAAGTGGTATTGTTAAAAGTCTTCAGAAATATATTAAACATAATTTTGTTTTCATGACGTATATTTTAATTGTATTTGAGATACGTTTTGATTTCAAAACATGCTTAAACTTTTTATTAAAATTTAAATGCTAAACGTATGAATAATATTAATAATAGAATGCAAATTGATATTACGCATATTTTATTCATCATTAAATCTTCTTTGTAAAATAAATATTCGATCAACATGATATCGAGAAAATCCATATTAAAATAAAATGCAGCTTACGTGGAAAGAGAGAAGACTTCTTTGTGTGACCTTTCTGGCACTTTGCTTGTAGCTTTTGAAATTCTTCAACAAATTACCTTTTCCAAAAAGTAATTTTAAGAAAGTAAATGTACCTTTTCCAAAAAGTACCTTTTGCAAAAAGCTAATTTTCGAAGTATGAATTGTTAAAAGTACGTTTTGAAAAAATAACTTTTTTCTAAAAACTACCTTTTATAAAAACAAAAGGTGCCTTTTCCAAAATAGCTTCTTGTCGAATAAGTACTCCTCAAAAAAATCTTCACAAAAATAAATTTCCTGAGCATAATTTTTTAAAAGACCTCTCCAAAAAATTATATTCACCCATGTGTTGAAAAACGCGCGATTGTTAAATCACTTGCGAGTCTAAAATCGCAAATCTCACTTTGGCATGTGCTGAGGCTCGCGCGTTCTGTTTATTTTTCGAAGTAATCTTCGAAAAAAGTTCTTAGATATGCTTTTTGTTTTTTGAAAACATTGTAGCCAACACAGAATTTTTCAACTATTTTTATTTTTGGCCTTACTTTTTTTCTTGATATTTTCTGCTTTATGCATCTGGCAACAATATTGGTTGACAGATGTGATATGTTGTTGTCTGGAATAATGACGCGCATTATAAAATCGCCATTTTTAAAGTAAACAAAAGTAACACAATAAGCGAAATAAAACAGCATACTTTTTAATTTAGTATTTTGTATTAAACTTAATAAAAATTTTTTATTTTTTAAGTGAGATGAAATAAAAGCAGAGTAGCGGAGTTCAGTGTTTGATGCAAATGGTCTTTCGAAAGTGCAAATGCAAAATATCGTAGCTTTTTTATGAAATCCAACAACAAACTCCCCAAAATTTTGTAAAAATCTATGATATTTTGCATTGGAACTTTCGACAGACCATTTGCATCAAACACTAAACTCCGCTATTATATTTTCGTATTTATCGTATTTATTTTGCGAAATGCGACTTTTAGCACATGGATCATTTCAAAATAGCAACTTTTGAATTTCCCGTTTTGACAAGCTAACAGTTGCCTGCATGGTATAAGTATATAAGGTAGTTCCACTTTCTCTTTTTTCTTAAATTTTATCATTTGACATAAAAGGAGATCTGAGAGTAAACTAAAAATCGTGCTACCATTCTTGCTTTACAAAATCCCATTTTTTTTTGATATTAAAAAAATTAAACGTTTATTAATTTTCAAAAGAAAATAAGAATTGTGTTCACAGTTATGAGTTTTTGGAGTCTATGGAAGAGCTAATTGCAATATCCTCGATATTAGCAATTTCTGAGGAATTTTCGCCATTTTCGCGATCTATCTGATTTTACGAGATTATGTTGTTCTTTACAGTTTTATCAATTTTTTCAGTTCATTTAGCAATTTATCGCGAACTTGTGATTTTTTCCCGTTCTTTCTATCTGTTGCAAATTTTTGCAATGTTCGCGATAAAAGCGACTTTTTTAAACTTTTCATCTTCTTTGCAATTTTTGCGAGTTTTAAACAATATTCTAAGCCTAACAGCCTAGTACACATGTAGTAGAAGAACCTACCAATTTCAATTATCCTCTTGAAATTTTGACATAAAAATGATTTTCATAAAACAAACATTTTCTGAAATCTATAGGTACTATTTTCATCTATAGATTCCAGAAAATTTTTATTTTATAAAAATTATTTTAATGCCAAAATTTCAAGACGATAATTGAAATTGGTAGGTTCTTCTAGTACATGAGTACATGGCTGTTAGGCTTAGGGAGGCAAATTGATTAAAAATTAACATTCTTAAGTGTTACTTATGAAGTTTCTATAGTGAAAAGTATTACATTTAAAATAAATATATTTTCACATTTTCTAGAAATGCAAGTATATCCTAGCAAATATATTTCTTCCCAATCTATTTTCTTTGCGGTTGCTGTGAAGCAATAAACTTTTCAATTTTAAAAAGCATAAACATGACTGTATTTTAAAATGATTTTTTTTTTGTTTTCATTTCAACAGAAAACATAAAACGAAGAAAATGATTACAGCTTTTAAAATAAAACAAATAGAACGTTATTGACTGCAACAATGAAGCAAACTGGCTTACTGAAGCGTAAACGTGTACAAAATATTTTACAAAAAAGAATCAACTCAAGCCGATTCCACTATCACTGCTTGTGAGGTCTCTGTATATTATTGATTTTATTTTTTTAAAACGAGTAATTTTAATTTCACGCCAAATTATGAGGAATTTATTTAATAATGTAAGAATTTGCAAGTTCTCCGCTGAAAATAATTTATCTCTTGAAATGATTAATGGCATGGGCTGGTTTAGATTTTGAAACCTGTACGGAAACAATTTGAATTTCAAATGAGTTCTAAGAGTTTTTCATACAAAATTGAAATCTTTGGAAATACTGTGTTTTACAAAACCATAATAATTAAGTTTTTAGCTTAATAAAAACTGTTTGAAATTGCTCGAAAATCGCTCCAGTCTACTAATTTCTTTCAAATTTATGCACATAGTTTTTAAAATTAGATACAACGTTCTTCTACTCTTTTGTTTACTATTTTAAGGCTACTAAAACTCGAATTAAATATTCCAGTGTTATACAATTTATTGTGCTTACTAAAACTTTTTAATTAATTTAAATAAAGTTTAAGCTGCGTAGTAAAAAAACCTGTTTATTTTAAATTTACATCAACTTTTGTTCTAATCCCTTGTAAATTGAAATGAGCTCTATAAATATTGAATAAAATAGTAATGACTTACCATTCACGTAAAGGAGACGTATGATGAATTTCAATACAATTGAATGCAAATTTTATCTATTATACGCACTCACACAACATACTACACACACAAAATAACACTCGTAAAAGTCTATCGTAACTTAATTTTAAGCTGCTTCTAAACTTGTTATTGTTGTTTTATTTCACATATACATATATTCGCTCATGAATGTAAATTTATTTCAAATGAAATTTTAATTATATTTCCTCAACTATTTTGGTTTAATTATGGTTTATTATCTGGATGACTGTTTTATTGAGTTCACAGCTAAAAAATTTAATAAATTTTGTTTGTCTTTTCTCATTTTTATCCTCATTCCGTATTTGCCATCACTGTTGTCCTCAGTTAAACAATAAATAAATGAAAATACAAAAAAGATTTATTGAAAACATTAAAAACAATGAAAAATAATAAAAACAAAATCCTACAAAATACTCGTAACGTTTCATAAGATTGACAGACATTTATTATTTTTGTTAAATCAAGCAAATGCAAATTTAAACAAAAATTAATTTGTTTATTTATATGTTTGTGTATTTTACTGTTTTTATTGTTTTATTTATTTAATTTTCATTCTCATTTAATGGTCATAATGGTTTTATAGTTGTGGAAATATACAAATTTAACGAGTGCAAAAGTTAAAAAAAAAAGAATCGAATGAAAATTATGTCAATAAATTTCTCTGTGATTAAAACAAATTCAAGAAAAGACAAACTGTAAGTGAATAAATTTAATAGTACGGATTAGTTCAATAAAGTTATTTCAGTGTAATTGAAAATGGTTTGGCAAATTTTTAGAAAATTTTTTCTTTCTTGTAAGCAAAGTTTTATCTTAATCATTGTTTCAATAAAAACGGCACGTGAATTGAGTTTTATGTATTATAAAGATAAAAAACGCTTCAAGTTTGTTTCTATTAAAATTATTTTAATAGCCAAATTTTTTCGCACTTTTTTGTAGTTTCTGATTTTTTAGAGCTTAAGTTATCATATTTGAAATCAATTTATTATATATGATTTATTATACTATATGATATCAGTAGGCCATATTATATATTTTTCGATAACGAGAAATTTGGTCTGATTTGTTTTAGAACCTAAAGCTCGTAACGTTAATTCAGAAAGAAGAAATATTTCCAAGAATCAAAAGAAAAATCAACACAAATTTAGTATTTAACGTATACAGCAGAATCATTTTTTTCTGTTTTTACTCCTTAAAAAGTGTCCTTTATTTTAATTTCAGCCATATGCTACCAATATCCAATTTGAATCTAAATCGATTAAGTAGTTTTCACGTTATCATTTATAATATTAGTTAGATATATGTTTAAAACGTATCTTCGAGAACATGAAATATCAACAATCAACGATTATATAGCCTTAAGAAAAAAATTAATACATATGCACGAAACACTTTTTTCCTTGTTTTTCGAAAAGTCTTTCAAAAATTACGTATACTTAATACAATTTTAAAACCCATTTAAGCTATTTTAGTACGAGTTTTTTATAATTATGGCCCCTATTATGATTCACAACTCAACTAGGTTGAGTTGTCAATGCTACGACCCAACTCAACTATTTTTTGTATTATTATTAACAACTAATTTCAGTTGTCTTCGAAAAAATGTTCGAATAAAGGTTCTTACATGTAACAAGCCCGAAGTGTCCTACTTTGGTAAATCACAGCCTCACTTCTGAGCAATGTTAAATAGG
Source organism: Panzeria rudis (assembly GCA_956483635.1). Lineage (NCBI taxonomy): Eukaryota > Metazoa > Arthropoda > Insecta > Diptera > Tachinidae > Panzeria > Panzeria rudis. The sequence goes on from OY101449.1 coordinate 774,873, forward strand.
CATGCTCTTGTGGTATGTATACTTGAAATTTTATACTGGTCTTGTTATCGGCTTAGAAGTGGCTGATATATTCTCAAAGTATTTTGATTATGCGCCACTATGCGTTACTTTTAGTCGGTATAAAACTACGCTTTGTCTTAAATAATTTTCAGTACAAACACAATTTTAGTTACAAAGCCCAAGAACCTTTTGCCTTTGCGGAAACACTCGGGATATTTGGTGCGAATCGAAACCACAACCTGTGGACTAATAGGCTCGCATCGCATATAGGGGCTATTGAATTAAAAATGGTCAGGAAAATCTCTAAATTATGTAAAATAGTGCATTACGTTAAGAAATCAACTAACAAATTTTTATTATGCGGGGTTTGTATGAAGATGATGGACGAGTGATGTAAAAAAGAGTTTAAACGAGTAGGAAAAATAAGTACTCGTTCAGGTCTTTAAGCAAAATTAAAAATTAAATAAGCAAAGATCTGGGAGCCACAATGCCACAGTATTAACCTTATAAAACCTCTGTTTCTCCGTTGATAGTTTAACATAAACTTTTGGCATATGTTTGATAAATGAAAAAATTTCATGAAAACAACTTTTTGAAATCTTATTACTCCTTCAAGCATGATATTTTAACCTTTAGTAGGAATGAAAATGAATTCAACTAATGTATTTACCGAACGAATGGAAAGTTATATTGAGAAGACAATGTGATTTTTCATGGCATTTTGACATGCGTTTATTCAAAATTTATATATTAGAATATGAAATTTTGCTATTATTACTTAAAAAAAATAGAGAATAGCAAATCGTAACAATACAAAAATTAATTATATTTAAATTTTTGAAAATTTTAAATGACTAATGCGACAAAAAATTTGCTTAAATTGCAATAAACAATTGCTTGATGACAATGTTATTGAACAAAACTATTTCTGTCATTAAAAATTACACATGTATCTATTTTATATTTTATTAAATGTACATATTTACATTACACATACGTACTGCATATGTTTCATCTGTGTTGCTTTTCAAGATCACTGAATTCTATTGACCTGATTACACTTAAAAATGTACATTTATGTGAACAATGGAAATATTTATAAAAGTTTTATGGTTTCAAATTATATATTTTTCACTATTAAAAATATCTGTATTGTTTGAAGCCCTTATTTTAAAAAATAAATAATAAATATTTAAAACAATATATTAATACAAACTTATATATTCTGTATTTAGTTTTGTTTAACAATATTCTACATACACCTAAAGCTGCATGTACTCAACAGCAACATTTCAGCTTAACAAAAGATTTTCTTATAAACGCAACTTAAAACAACAAAAAATATTTTATTTGTTTCAACAAAAATTGAATTTATATGTAAAAAAACAACTTCAAATGTTAAAAGCTTCTATACTCATAATAGCAACAACTGCATCATCATGACTTTAAAGAAATTGTTAAGAGAAAAACATAAAATAAAAATATAAAGTTGCTTACACATTTGTAATAGAAATACAAATACTTCTTTAAGTCTTAAACTCAAACTATGTAATTCACACACACAAATTCATTCACTTACTCATATGAAAACTACTCTCCCATTTAAAAATTGTTTGTATGTTGCAAGTATTACATAGCTACGATTACAATCATTTGTGCCGAAATGGAAAAGCATGTTTAAAAATAAGAGAAGCAACAAAAAAACTACAAGTTAATTCTATAGCAAATTGTTAGTAGTTTACTATTGGGATTATTTTCTAACACACACTAACTTATATTTACACTTTAATACAACAAATAACAACAAATACACTAGCACATACACATTCTAAAAAGTGTAATACTGGTAATGGTGTCAGGTATACATACATATGTATGTATGGATGTGTATAGCAAATATATTTTTATAAATATTATACTTGAAGATACAGTGGGTACCAAAAATAAGATAAACTTAATGCATATGTCACATTAATTTCATAAATTTTATTTGTATATTAAGGAAATTCCCAAAGTGTAGTAAAGTTATGCAAAAACTGTAATTTTTTGTTGATATTCTCCATGAAAAATTATATTACAAAAAATTGAAAATCTATTTTATTAAAGTTTAAGATAATCGATAGAATAAGAAATTTATACTAGAAATCTCGCATTATTTTTGACAGTAACTGTAAGAAATTCATATGTTGTTTTCATTTCAAAAAATAATGCTATTTTTTGTTGGTTACTTTCAAAATTCTAACATTAAAAAAAACCATAAGAAAAATGATTACATGCAAGTACCACCAGCAAGAGTGTGTGGTATCATTCTGAAGTTGAAAAAGAAAATCTATTGTGTATAAAAATAAAAGTGCTAGAATGGTTTTTGCAGCTGGGTTATAATACAAATGAATTTATTTTTAAATACGCATACACATACGGTTCCGTACACACATACACACACACACACTCATACACACACAGGCAAATACATTTATGCATCTTTCTGCTTTCTAACATGAATTTCTTTAAGAGCTTGAATGGTTTTTTTTTCTGAAACTGCATATTCTGAAAGCAAAATCTATCACATTTTTTTACTTCTTTCTTGTTATTTGTTTTGGCTGCAGTTTTATTATTCTTGTACCTTTTGCTGTTCGTTATTTGTTCTACATCAGGTGCATTAAAAGTTCAAAGTGCAATGAATTCTTTAAGTTTGTATTTTAACCCAGAATATTAAGTATAAAAATTATTGAAAATTTCTTTAAAATGATTTTATTTTTGTTTAAATAAATCCGATTTTTGCATATTTATAAGACGAATATAGCTTACTCTAAAGCACTATAATACAAATATGTACAGCAAAATTGGAAAATATCAAAAACAAGAGTTTTAATCGTACAGTTGGAATAATAAGAGAATATACTCCATGCAAACAGAGAGACGGATAGACAGAAGGATGGATAACAAAACAAAAATATGAAATTTTGAGTAACGACACCCAATGACAGTATACAATTTATTATAAATTTCTTCATGTTGCTTAGCAAAATCTGTTTTCAAAATAAAAATTTGTAAAATAAGTTAACTGCCTATTTCACGATGGCGAATGAATTCTTTCTTTGATACAGTTACATTCAAAACAAAATATTGGAATTTGTTTTTGTTTTAAATTCTTTACGCATCGTAGATAGAGTAGGGCATAATCAAAAAATATGAAAATAATTCAGCCATTTTTAAAAGGATAATATCATCAATATTTCTTTAAACTTTTGTTGACATATGTGTTAGCCCTCTACCATTGCTGGCAGCTAGAGAAATTATATGAATGAAGAGCGAACGAAGGAAGCTTAAAATCGAGGAGATCTGACAAAATATAAGAAAGTTATAAGCCATTAAGTGAAAAAAGCTGATTTTATTTCCTATACAAAATTATTTTCAATAAAAAAGATTTTTTTTAATACAAACTGATTAAATTCATTTTGTATGAAAAATAATTAAAAAATAATATCGCTGTTTTTGCTTAAGGCCTAATAACTTTTTTATTTTTTATCAGGATCTTACGATTACATCCATCATGTTACCGTCAGTATATTTTTTCATCTTAATGAGCAATTTTAAATGATAGTTTTTAAATTTTTAAGACCTGTAACTCTATACTTTTTTATCCGATTGAAACAATCAGTGTATTGAGTGAAACAATAGAGAGCAACAATGCAACAATGTACAATTTATTTTTTTCAGATCAGGTTTTCTTGGAATTTTTGCCAATAAACGAAAAAACTAAAAAAAAAACAAAAAAATTTTTTTTATCGCGAATATCGCTAAAACGCTCATTACAAAAAAAAATGAATATCATTTTCGTGTTCAGTGACCTAAAATTAGCTTAGAAAATGTGTTCTTATTGCAAGATATGACAAAGATTTAGAAATTCGAAAATTTGCTTCATTATTTCATCTTAAGTTTGTCCGAAAACTGCCCTTGTATGTATAAAAATAGTGGACATTTTTAGTGAAATGAGTTATAACAGCTATAAATAATCTATAATGTTGCATCATATTATGTTTCACAAATTGATCGACTTAATCTCATATTCAAAATTGATGCTGCGGACTAAAACTGCGTCCCAATATTTTTTTTCATTATTTTTCCCATATATCTCAAAACAAAATACAACGTTGCTATTGAATTGAAATTGGCAAGAAAATTCTAACGCTTCGCTCTAATGGACATATTAAAAAAGTATTCCTATTTAATAATTTATATAAGGGAAGATGAACTTTTATTCAGTAATTGAGCTAAGAAGCCCAAAAATATTGATCTTCAGGCATGTTACATTTTTCATCGCTTTTCATTGTTTTTGTTTCCCGATCGATTGCGTTAACTTTTCGTGTTCATATAGCTCTCATAGGGTTCTACAGGTTAGACATTTATCTTTTATAGTTAAAGAGATAGACTCGTTTAAAAATTTAATTTGTTAAATTTTTCAAAGCCTTGGTCCAGTATTTTCAAAATAGGGGATCTAAATAACAACCGGTTACGACCAGTTTTTCTGTGTTAGTTAAACAATAAAATTTTACGTTGTTTAAAAAAATCTAATGGAAATATTTCTTCTGATTTTAAATACATACAATTTTTATTTTAAAAGTTGAAAAGATGTTGAAGGCTTTTTTCTACAAGAAAAAAAATCTTCAGGAACATATAATTGTTTCTAAAAGGATGCCTATTTCACGATCTCGAAAGGGTTCTGTCTTTCGTACAAATACATTTAAAACAAAAACAGAATTTAAAAATTCGTGCGACATCTTGAAATAGGCAGTTAACTTCTTTTATTAATTTAATTCACTCATATAAGATTAAAGTAGTTTAAATAGCAAATAGTAGTGCAAAATATCAATTTATCAGTTTTAAACCATCAATTTCAAAACGATTGAAATAATATCAAATTAACTTAATAAATAGGTCAGTATATAAAATACAGACAATATTAAAAAACTCTGCAAAGAAACAAATAGAAAAGCATCGGTAAAAGTATTACAAACTTATCTTGATATTCATATCTATATTATCAAAAGCGAACATTATGAGCAGACCAGAAATATATTTGGTTTTAAATCGTTTCGTTTTTAATATTGATTTTCATATAGAGCTACGTACTCTTATATTTATTTAAAGTTCGTTCAGAATTTTTGTATGTAGAAGAACAATTTATTTTTCTCATCTTATATTTGTTTTATTTTATATAGATTTTCTGAGTGTAAATGGTTTAAAAATCAATCTACTAAAGTACAAAAAATGTATATTACACTTATTTTTCAATAATTTATTTTGATGAGGGAATTCCCGGGATACCGGGAACTTTCTAAATATTTCCGGAAAAAGAAAAACTCTAGAAACATTCAAAAATAATTTGTGGATAGTGTGACAGCTATGACACTACAACTGCTTATTATGAAAGAAAACCTAAACTTCTGATTCATACGGCTTTGCTGAGTAAATAGTTTCTGTCTAGCCGGCCTTAAGCAGGACACAGAGATTTCACCTTTAGGTTTGTCGAACAGCAGGTTCGCTAAGCACAGATTTGCAGCCAACAAACTCTGGACCTAATGAATAGAATATTCGTGGACATTGTGACATCTTCAACAGCGACATATTGTTGATACATATTATGACACTTTTTTGTGTGTCATAGCATCCATTCAAAATATGCCATTCTAATTTACGACATGTAACATGAGTCGTTCAGTTAAATGAGGTATAAGCTTAAAAATGTATCGTGAAACTTATGCAAGAGATAAAAATGTTTTATCAAAATTTTTGGTTTTAAACAATATGGTTTGTTTTGTTTGAAATATACTTTTCTATATATTAATTTCTATCTTTTGCAAAGTTTCACGATATCTCTGAAACTACTGAGCAGATAAAAAACGGTACTGGTGAGGCTTAAAGCAAATATTGCTATCGAATTTTGGTTTTTTGGTTTTAATGCATAGGCCAACCCGTTCTCCAATTATATTAACATTTCTTTTAACTGTAAATTAATTAACACATTTTTTGTTCGCTTCTAATTTTCTGCATATCTAATTGTCAATAAAATCTAAAGTTGTGGATGGATTTTGATGAAATATGGCTTGTTTTATTTGCAATATAGTTTGCTATAGTTCAAACACAAAATATATCTGAATTTTCAATTATATTTTTTTTAATTTTTTGTGAATGTCTTAAAAATAAAAATTTTGATAAAAAAATTTTTTTTTTCGACAAGTTCTACGATATATCTAAAACTAATGAGCATATTAAAAAACAATATCCATGTAACCTAACGATAATATTGTTGTCGAATTAGGTTTTTTGTTTTGAAGGAATAGGGCAACCCCTTATACAGTTATGTTAGCTTTTGCTGTGTAAATGCTTCATTTTTGAAAAAAGCGTATATCTCGAAAACTAGAAATTACATAAGAAATCGTGTTTAGTTGTTCTATTCTAAAACCTTGTAAATTTGTGTTTTAGTTGCCATGAGCTGGGAGGATGGATGAAACATTAAAATAAGCTAATGTTGCTTGAACCTTTTATATTTATTTCATTAAGCAGAAAAGTTGTTAGGTAATCAAATGTTGAAAACTTCACAAGCAACATTTTTCTCCTAAAAATCTTTTTTGTGAAAATAATATTTTGGAAGTTATGAGCCAAGAAAACAAAATTTTATGGTTTTTCCCAAATTTGAGCGGGCTTAAGGCACGTCTTACCCCCAACCGATTTACCTGAAATTTTTCAGGATGATTTTTTTTTTGTGCCAAAATTCACCAAACTGGGGAGGTGAGAGTGAAAAAATATGCAAAAAAATCCTCCATATAGCTAACGGCCACCCTAATGTACATATGTATGCAAAATTGTAGGAAATTTATTAGTTTGTCAAAATTTAAAACTGCAAAATTCCCGTTTTAAATTGTTCCTTAAGCCAACGAGAGACTAAAAAGGTAAGGCTCTGGAAAAGTGTGAGGAATTCGCCGTGCCTATAATTTCAAGACAAAATATGTAGAAAGTAAACATTAACTTGTTACGCATGGTAAAACAGATAAGGTAACAGCAACATTGAATTGTTCATTCCCCATTCCATTAGGTTGTCAAACTCTGTATGAAAAAATCTTAGAAATATAAACAGCATATGGAGTAAAGTTCGATTGAATCAAATAAGGTGTACAGAAAACGCCGATACTCCTATCTTACTCCGAATTAACCTCTATGTTAGGTGTTTGATAGATACTGATAACTAACAACTTTATTATAAAAAATTTAATATTAAACATTCTTCAAATTTGGTCGTACCAATTTGCTCACTTAAATGGTATTACAACCTTTAAATATCTTTCCATTATTGATGTTTTCTTTTAAATCTCAGCAAATTATTTTGAAACATTAATTAAGAAGAACATTAATCATTTTTATAAAATTGACTTCAAATATGAAAGTAAATAATGACGGGAAGAGGATGAAAAGTTAATGCTGTTTATAAAATGTGATATTTAATGAGAAATAAACAAAAGGTTGGAAGAGATTTTGTGTTACATAAAAAATTCCCAATAAAATTAATGAGAGGATTAAGGATTGTAAAAACATACTACAAAAGGTTTGTCATCAAAAGTGTTGCCACAAGTAATCATGTTTATATAAAGAAAAATCTCCTGGAAACTGCAAACTGGCTGAGCATTTGATCTTATTTGAAGCTAATGACTTTTTACAAATATAGTGTTTGTGGATTTTGGTAATTAGCTTGGCTTTTAATCCTTTTTTATTCTATGTATCTCAAATTCTTGTAATTTTTTTAGTTTTTTTTTTAGTATGAGAGGAACTAACTATGAAACCTTTAAATCCTAGAATTTTAATTGAAAATAGTACAACCAACAAACGAAGAACGTCGCGACGCAATCGCCCGTATTCCAGATGTAAATAGTACTAGACAACAAAATCACATTTATTTTTTTCAATTAACAAGGTTCTGGTACTAATTTTAGGGGGAGCTAAATTCCCGCACTCTCTTTTGCACACTGTTATACCGAATCGATTTAGGATATCTCGCAATCCTTGCATTTCAGGTGGAAGATGTATTGAGAGCTTTTATGTAACACACCACGAGGAACATTTTTATGAAACATTTGAGCTGCCAAACTCTTCGCTCTGTGAGGTCTTCAGGTTCTTTTTTAAATAATCTTAATGCTAGAGTTAATGTCGACGTCGTTGACGGCGTCAAATGTCAAAAAAAAAAGTTGAATCGTATGAAATTGTATGAGAGCAGTTAATCTCAACGCCGTAAGAAATTTGACGCCAAAAAAGTTCAATCTGTTTCAACTTTTTCGGCGTCGTTGCGGTGTTGCTCAGACAAAAACATATGATGAAACGTCAAAAAGGAGGAAATAAAACAAATATAATTTTCCGTTGGTTACAGTTTCTTAAAACTTTTGTCTAATTTTTAAGTTTTTTAAATAAAATGAGTTCGAATCTCACATTAAATGAGCAGCTTATAAATGCTGTTCGTGAAAATGAAATACTTTATAACAAATTCTCCAAGAGCTATAAGAATATAGCTCTTAAAGGGGATGTTTGGAACAGGGACAGCTTTGGGGATATCAGGTAAAAACAGTAATAAACCACATATTTCAATTATTTATGTTTAATTTGTTTATTGTTTTTAAGAACATGCTGTATATTCAATGCAGTAGTACACAGCTGGGTTAACGTCGTCGACGGCGTTAACATTAACAGCAAAATGAAATTTTACGCCGAACATCCGAATTTCGGCGTTAAGACGCCGTCAACGACGTCGACATTAACTCTAGCATAAGGATTAAGTAAAAAACTCCCCTTCAACTGTGCTGTAGCGGACTGAAATGTCTAAGAAAAATATTTCTCAGTATCTTCAAAGATTATTTTGACTATCGAAAGATTCTTTTGAAAGTGAAAAAGTGTGTTTAGCTAATCAAATATCGCATTATATTATCATGCTAAGAGCTATGATATGTATATCAGAATAAAATAAATTAACCGTTGTACTTCTATTGTATGCATACAGCAATTGCTCTTACTAGAATATTAAAAGAACACGATTATGTATACAACTTACATATACCCTCATGGCTCGATATCTGGCTAGCTTGATCTATTATAATTTTTGAATGTATAGTAAAGAAAGTGCTGGTATCATCTGCAAAAATATATATTTATAAAATTGACTTAAAACACAATTAAAAAAAAATGGACTTATGTCACTAAATTCTATATATAACAACTTGTATAGTAAGATCGCAGAGAAAACTCGATATAAATCGTTAAAAGTTATTACCGCTGCCAGAAAATATAACTTTTATACCACTACTTTACTTTCACCGAAATTGGTGAATGGTATGATCCCATCTTATCAAGACGAACTCTCAGACAGTTCTCCTCTAGAGCTTTAAAAGTTATATTGGGGATAGTTGAGTTAACTTTTGAGCTTTAAAGAAATCACCAGCTGAAGATTAAAATGGAAATAAAAGAATGTTATCATTCTAATACTTCGTTTTTGGCAGGTGTTGTCCAAATATTGTGCGTTGTCAAATGTTAGCTTCTTTTTCTATTTTAAAGTTTTTGATTTTTACTGATTTTGGCCAAAACTTATATTCTTATACATATTTCTAATACATTGCTTCGTTGGCTTAGTGTACGTGTATTTACCTTTGGGATAACAAATCATAAAGGTTATGATTTGTGGGCAGTAGCGCTTTACTTGAGAGCAAATAAATTAAATTTTTTTTTATATGCTTTCAGTTTATGCTGTTTTTTTTTTGTAATTCTGTTGTTGATATTTTAAAGACCCTTTGCTTTGCTGATGATGCTGATGATGATGTTCACTTGACCATCATGTTTGTGTAGATGTCTTCAGTAAAGTCTGGCAATTGTAAAAAATCTTTCGCATTTCCTTTAACTGATTTTTTATTTTAAAATATTGAATATTATATCAGCACAGAAAACTTTTCTCTCAACTTTCTTAGGTTTTTTTTACAAATAAAGTTAGAGAAATTGAAATTTTTTTATTTTTACAAGATTTAAAAAAGAATTATTTTTTTGCACTTTTTAGATATTTCATAAATTTTTTTATTGCCACCTTTTATAAATAGATACATATAATCATATCCTTATTGTTTTATTATATTTTTTATTTTGTTTAGAAAAGGAAAATAATCCGTTTTAAATATTTTTATTTCACATATCCGTGTTTAGTTCAACGTCCATTCGTCTTGACATTATCATTATAACTGAAAATTTTATTTACTTCGTGTTTCGTTTTTTTCTTTTCAATTACTAAAACGAGCCTTATTTTTAGATGCTGCTTCTTGATGTACTCTTTTCGGTTATGGCCTTTCAAAAAGTATAAACAAATTTAAAATTGTTAGTAATGTTTTAGCACAAGGATATTCCATTCTCATGTAATTTCTTTCACAACAAAAGAGATATCTCTACTACAATTGAGAAAAAAAAATTGTATTTTATTGTTGAGCGTCGAAAAAATGTATTATAAAATATTACAACATTTGAGTACAGGATACAGTATTTTGTTCTAAAGAGAGACTTTGGGGAGTATATATATACAATGAATATAAAGTGAAATATATTGTATTATTTGAAAGGACTAAAATGGAATTGATGCTGGTAATGGTTGCGATGTTAAAATATCCTTTTTTGTTTAACAGACTATCAAATTTTATAGCAGTTTCGTTGAGAAATAACATAGTAATATTCAATATGTTATATGATTTTATTTTTATTAAGTCGTAAGCAATATAAAACCTGTGAATTAAATTAAAACAGGTTCTACACTAAGGGACAGACGGCAATTTAAAAATAACAGCTCGTCATATTAATTTAATAATTTTGAATTCAAAAGAAAAACTTTATTGAATTACGCTAAATCATTAATTTTCAACTTTGAATAAATATTGTTCAATATTGAAATATAAGTTTTCAACATGACTATACTTACGTTAATGTTTCTTATTGAATCTGTATGCTTCTTATTGATATTGATTGAGTGTAAAAAACTTTTTTTAAATTATATTTTTCGTATAAAATTTCTGTGTTTTATTCAGGCGCGGATCCATCTTAAGTGAAGTGATCCGCGCCTGAATAAAACACAAGCATGGTGGACCTTCCTGAAATTGTAATGTCTGGTCAGAAAACGTTGCTTTTTTCTCATGTCGTATGCAAATATGGTTTTTCACAGACTTAAATAGAAACGACGCTGCAATAAAAAAAACTCGGTTCTAACGACTGATTCTGGAAGAGGGTTCCTAAAATGTATGTTAGTGTATCGGCGTTTCGAAAGTTTACAACTAGGATATATTTTAGGGGAAGGTAAATTTCCCCTTTCTGCACATAGTCCAATATACGTATGGGTCTTTTTGGCCTTTTCTATATTGCCGCTAAAGAGTAGTTTTTCGTCCGTTTTTTAAGAAAGTGACAAAAAGACCCATACAACGAAGAATTATAGGGTTAAAGTTTTCCACAAACATTTTTGTCGTGACGTTTCACATAAAAGTGCTGAACGCATCTTATACCTTTAGACAAATGCTTACAAGATACCGGCTCTATTATCAAACTATAGCCAACAAATGTATTTAAAGGATACTCTCGCGTTAAACCAAACTTAAAAGTTGCAATAAACTTTTCCGGCTTCCATCACAAGAAAGCCCTGTTTTATTATATAAAACTTTTAATGTATATTAACAGTCGTCTTTCAATGAATGTGTTAAAAATATAATTTTTTATGCGCATAGTCAATATTAACAAAAATCATTTCATTAAATTTTGATTCAATGGTAATTTATTTTTCATTATATTGCCTTAAACTCTTTTGGTCTTTAATAGATATTTTCCTTTTTTTTGTTTGTTAATTTGTACTGTGCATTGTGTATGTTAAAAGTACCAAAGTGTAAAATAAAATTACAATTAAAAAACAATCCTTTTATTACTCCCTTATCACATAACAATTACAATAGCGAACATAATATAATAAAAAAAGTATGATTGGTTGTATTTTAAGCAGGCAGTGCTTCATTCATGCTTCACTTTGAGTTACAATGAATACAGAATTGGTCAACAGAAATTGACACCGAAACAAAAAGATATATAAGTAAATACAAAAATAATAAAAACAAAATAAAAATAAAAAAAGATTTGAAAAGACAAAAGGAATAAAGTATCGTTTTTGCTGTTGGCATAATTTGTGGTGATGTTTTATTAGTCCATTGGGAAGCATTACATTTTTAAATGATTTATATGTATATTCGTGGTTAAATTGAGAATCAAAATGAAAGATGCCAACAATAACAAATACCAAGCAAAAAAGTTATTAAAAAGAGTAAAAAAGGGTTTTCAATAGGGACAAGACACCAATCAAGAAAAAAACGAGGGAAACAAAAAGATTTATAGTCATATTTTTGTTTGTGTAAATATCAAAATTACGAAGTTAAAATATTTAATACAAATCACGTTAAAAGGATATGATACTTTACTTTTGATTATTCTTTTCAATTCGTATATTTATATGAATTCTCGTAGTTTCAAAAGTTGTTAAAATTTCTTTCTTAATATTTTTCTCAGAAGTGGATGAAAAAATAGCTCAATTATTTACTTTGTTATATAGTATAAGTAAAAATGACATGTAATTGCAACAAAAATTATATCTCACTCCATTTGACGTACACAGAAAAAAATATCATCAAACTGCAACTAACTATTTCAATTGTCAATATGTAATTTAAGTTCTAATATATATTTTTTTAATATCACAAATTGAGTTGTTGATACGACAAACACATACATTTTTTTCAACAAACTGAACTAACCAAATTTTTTGTTATGTATTGTGAAAAAAATTAACAATCACCATTTTTGATATAACAAATGAATGCACACACGTAGATGAAACAAAGCAAATCACGTTTTGTGTGTATTCATTATTTGAGTATTTAATAAGGAATTGCTCTGTAGCTGAGAGGTAAGAACGTTAGTCTATTAGTCCAGAGGTTGCCGGTTCGATTGCGCCCAAAAAACACTTAGTGTTTTTCGCAGACAAGCAAAAGTCGCTTCGAGGATTGTGATTGTATAAAATAATATTGTTAATACAACAATTATGATAGTTAAAACTTGTTCCGAAAATCAACAATTTATATTGTTGATATAACAATAATGTTAATTAAAATAAATTTCAAATCAAGAAAAAAATTTCTTAAATTTTTTTTCTGATTTTCCTTTAACCTACAATTCCGTAATTGTATTTACAAACATCGTTTAGGCTCAAAATCTATTAATTATTTAGTTGATATAAAATAAAAATTAATTGTATTTAAAAATTTTTTTCTGTGTATTCATATTTAAAACAAATGTTTTCTAGAAGCTGTTATGCGAGAAAAATAACATTAATAGTATTCACAAGGGTCTATTAACTCTTGTATCGCTTATATAGGTATTTCTTGCCTGTGGTATTCGGAACCCTTGAAATGACTATTCCTTCAATAGCACTTATGCCTCCTTGACGATTTTTAGTCTACTAGAAAGAGAGGAGAGGATGGAAGCCATTGATAAAGCTAGCTGGCAGCTAGCTGGGGGATCTAGGTTGCTTTGAACTCCTTGCGTAGACCGAGTTGATCTTTACGAAGATGTATGCATATTTAAATTTAAGATCAACGAAACGACTAAGCTTAAACAAAAGTCGACCATGAAAACTGGTATTATTGTAAGCTCACCTAGATGTAATTGTAGAAAAACACGCCTATTAAGCCGGCCTAACTTAGATAGAAACGACAAATAATTAGCCGCCTCCTTAAATCAAGCCTGTTCTAGAATTGAAAGATAATAAATAAAAGTCGCCTTATAAGTTAAGAAATATTAGTTCAAGAATCAAAGGCTTGATTTGTGATAGAAATTGTATGTTTGTTTTATGTGTTTATAACACAGTCTTTGATAATTATTTACCCATATACTAACCCATTGTATATTAAAATTTATTATTGCATGTACTTGTACTGAGTTCCATACTACATACAATATGAGACTTAAGGTACGTTCACTTGTAGCAAATATTTGCCACAAAAAAAAAAACGTAACCACTACTTCTGCTAAGGTTTAGTGTGATTTAATTTGGTTTTTATATCACAAAATAAAGTTAATTATGCATCAAAAGTCTATTTTTAGATTATTTTTAATAAATGCGAACCAATATTAAAAAAATATTGAAGTTAAGGGAAATACAATTTTAGCTTGTCTATTGGTCATGTTTTTTTCGGCAAATATTTGCCAAGTGTGAAAAGGTACGTTCTTGTGTATGGGTAATTGAAAATAAAATAAGTCTGAGTAAATCAAAAATTAGAACGCTCTTGGGTGAAGTGCAGGGTCGACATGAATTGGATGTTTAATCCAAGTCCATTAAGGAATCAGCGCAAAGCCGCCAAAATTTCTTCATTAAATCAATTATTTTTTGGCTTAATATCAATCCACTGGAACTTTTAATGGCAAAAGTTAAGTATTTACAGCTTAGCCAGTCGATTCTTAAAACAGTCTTTCTGTACTCTGTTTAAAAAAATCCGAACTTGGAATGCTTTTGACATACCTATGGCTTGTTTTAGGTATGGATGTCTTAATTTTTAAACATGCAATATTAGTAATTATCTGCTTTTTGCGGGCCAGGCTAATGTACATAATGGATTAACTTAACCCACAACAAATAACTATTTTTTAAACATAAATTCATGAGAATGCCTCGAATGAATTTAATAAATTATTAATTATCTTTTATCCCATTTTTCTGTTTAGTTCCAAACGCAGAAAAATGTGTGATAATATTTCCTCTAAAACAAATTTATATATTTTTTATATTAATTTTTATTATTATCTTTATGTATTTTATTTATTTCTATTATTTTAACAAGAGTGTTTTTTTTAGGAACAGTTTAGCTCTTTTTTTCGGTTGTCTACTTTATGTTTTAAATTTTTGTGGTAATAGATTTTTGCGGTTTAACATTTAAAAATATATTTCTGTATCTAGACATATGTGCTGTTTCTAGAACCCAAACTATCGAATTGAGTGAACAATTTGTATGAAAAGCACTCACTTTTCTGAGTGGTTTCCATACAAATTTTCTACTCAAGTTGACTGTTTGGGTTCTAGAAACACCACAAAAGTATAATTTTTCTCAATTTTTATTGGTTTTATACACTCATTTCAATAAAAAGTAATTTTGTTAAAAGCGAGTCCAATGCCAGCAAAAACCTTTGTCATATTTGCAGTCGGTAGTAATTTTTTAATGTGTTACAATGCAATGAGTGGTACTTTTTTTATCTAATTACTACGCTTCAAATTAGAGCTATTACTTAGTTTTTAATGAAATTAGTGCGTATTTGTCTCATTATCTGAATTTAGTTATAATTTGTTGTTATGTATTAATAAAAATAAGTTGGCAATCACTTCTTAAGCAAGCCAACATGTGTTTGTTATGAAAACTTATTTTTGTCGCTTAAACTTAAAAGTCAACAATATATAAATAAGTAAAGTACTTGTCTTCAAAGCTTTATCATCACTGGTTCGTATCCTAGCTGGTAAAAAAATAAAGTGTGAAGATATATAAATAAAATATAATGTGTATAAAATTTTTTTTATTGAAAATTATTTTCTGCTGGTTAAGCATTGGGAATATTCAGTGATTTTAAATGTTTTTATGTATATCAGTAAAGTAGTCCTGTACCAAAAATTTTTCAAATACTTAATAAAAACAATAAAAAAATTATAATGAGATTTTTGTCTGCATTAAGAAAAAGTTTGCTTTTCTGATGCAGCGCAGTGATGCATTTCCGAATAGGGCCAATGTCTATATGCATTTCATTGATGTTTTACAAAATTGTCAGTTGACTTCAGCCATACTTTTGAAAAGTTAAAACCTCTTATCTTATGTACACAGTTTCAAAAACTCTTTGAGAATTTATAAACAAATGATTTTCAAAAATAAGCATTGTAGGCTTTGAAACTTATACAAAAACCAGCAAATAATTTTTTATTCGATATTATTTTATTTTTCTACACCCTTTATACAATTGAGTGCATCAGCAAATTATTCATTATATAATTAAGAATTTTTCGGGCTTAAAACAAATTTTTAAGTAAAAAGCAAATACTTTTTTTTCATACTACCCATCGTGATAATTTTATTTTAAATTAAAAGTCTTTGCTGATGCACACCCAATTGTATAAAGGTGTAGAAAAATAACAAATAACAAATAACAAATTTCTTAAATTTTTTTTTAATTTTAATTTGTTTATTTGACTAATTATTTTTTAGCTGCAAGTATGTTAAATAATAACTAGTTAATTGCTATGACAATGTAAATTCATTTGTAAGGGGTAACCAGTGATGCCAATTTAGCCATTTTCTGGCTAAATGTAGCCATTTTTCCTCCGGTTTAGCCAGAAAAAAGCTAATTTAGCCATAAGATATTTTTTTAGACACTTTTATTTTAATCTAGCCATTTTTTCGACATTTATTCATACATGAAACTTTTTACAGATTTTTCATAAAAAATTTAAACTCGCAACAAAGGAGCATTAAAAAGAACAGAACTCCTTTAATTTTTATGTGTTAACTATTTATATACATATGTATGTATATGTGTACACACATTTTTAAATATGTGCATATATGTATATATATCTTTATATAGGTATGCACTTTTTAATTTTTTTCCTCCTTTGGTATTCTTGAATAAAACGAACTTTGACTTTTATTTTTATAGTTTAATCAAAACTTTATTGCACCATAGAAAAAATTTATGATTTTCTATTTAGTATTTTCATTTCATATTAAAATTCATGCCAATTCATTTCGTATTAAAATTCAGTGTCAAATAAAAACTCAGTTTTTGTTTCGCTGTTCAATAGTCAAATAAATAAAATACAATAATAAATTCTTAAAGGAAAAAAAAATAAATAAATAAATAACTGCATCCATGTACATATACAATATGTGCATATCATACACTTTCCACAACAGTGTATTAAGTCAAAATTTTTTATAACTTTTCAAGATAAATTTTAATACACGAAATATACCATTGCTAAAATAATTCACTAATTAGTATCGGACGTTTTGTCGACTTTTATCTAAAATTTATGTATATATTATAAACGTCAATATCTTGTGTTAATATTCTCTTGTTGAATAATTGCGATGTATTTGCAAAATAATTTAATTATTTATTTGATATTTTTAGCTTGAATATTTGATATTATATCGAACAAAAGCATAATAATAATCTTTATTTTAAATAATACTTGGCATAATTTTAAGCTTCACCAGCTGCTAACATGATTAATTTTATCTATTTGATTTTTAGAAAATGAATGAATGCATTACGTTTGCCTCTAACTTTACAATTTTCTTGGTACTTTTCCTTTTCTAAGGCTTAAAAGGCTTTGGTTACTATCCCTGTAACGAAAAACCAATATCTACACTGTTCAGTGTCTTAAACTGTCCAGATAGCAATGCAGTTACAACAGAATCGTAGTAGAGATTTTGCTTTCTTTTGTTCAATATTTTATGTTTTGTTTTGCTGCTTTATGACGATGATCTATTTATGTCTTGTGTTACTCAACAACAGTTGACTTAATTGAATTATATTAATTTAATAGAATTATCTGCGAAGGAAAAGATTATGCTAAAATTGAACAAAATCTATGAAAGAAGGCAATTTTGTCCTTGAAATTATAACTAAAGACGATACAATATTACCTTTCAGTTTTACCATTGCAGTATCTGGGCATACACAGAAAAAAATATCATCAAACTGCAACTAACAATTTGAATTGTTAATATGTAATTTAAATTCAAAAATATATTTAGTTAATATAATAAATTAAGTTGTTGATACGACAAACAAAGAAATTTTTTTCAACGAACTTAAGTAACCAAATTTTTTTATGTATGGCGCAAAAATTACACAATCGTTGAATGATCAAAAATGGCAACCAAAGTTTTTGTTGAAACTAGTGAAAAAATTATGAATCATCGTGGTTGATATAACAAAATTAAATTTTCCTAGTCAATTAAATTACTCATAACGGAATGCACACACGTAAATGAAACAAAGCAAACCAAGTTTTGTGTGTATTCATTATTTGCGTATTTAATAACGAAATTCTCTGTAGCTGAGAGGTAAGAACAATAGTCTTTTTCGCAGACAATAGAAAGTCGTATCGATGGTTGTGATTGCGTACAAAAAAATATTGTAAAAAATATTATTAATATATCATATTTAGAATTTTAATTGACCTTTAAATAATATTTAATAACTATTTATTCAAACTTGAAGTCTTTATAAAAATGAACAATATTTATTTGTATAATCAATAGTTCGACACGCCTTTGGGTGTCTTCTTCAGGGGAAATAATTATTGAAGAAGACACCAAAAGGCGTGTCGAAATATCGATTATATAAATATATATTGTTCATTTTTATAAAAAAGACCTCAAGCTTGAATAAATAGTTATTAAATATTGTAAATATAGGAAAAGAAAAATATTTTTAATATAACAATAGTAAAAATCAAAATTTGGAAATTCAAAAATTCACATTTTTAATATAACAATAACTTTAATTAAAATAAATGTGAAATCTAACAAAAAAAAATTGTTAAAAATTTTTGTCAATAAATTATTTTTCTGATATTCCTTTAACTTACGATTTCGTAATTGTATCTACAAAAATCGTTGTACGTTCAAAAAAAAATTAATTGTATTTGCAAATCTTTTTTTCTGTGCATATGAAAGTATTCTAAACAAAAAAAATTCAGGTTCTGGCTTTTCCTTAGTGATGTTTTTAATTTTAATAAGCTTAATATATTAGTAGCTGCAACCAACATAAAAATAATGAAAGGCAGCTTTGTCATTATATTTTTATTTCTTTCTGTAATTGATACTGACATTGTGTATTGTCATGCTGAAAGTATTAACTAATCGAATTAATATAATTGAATTTATATTTTAATGTGTCAAACTTTAGTTTGTTTTTATTTATAATTTGTGTGTCGAATATAGTTTTGGTTTTATTAAATTTTTTGTTTTTTTTTAACAAAATATGAATAAAAAAATTAATTAAGAAAAGCTTTTAAAAACGATCTAACGAGTAGTAGTATCCCACTTGAAATGAAACAATTAGAAATTGTCACAGTGTTGCTAATGAAGAATTTGGAAATTACACATGACCGGGTCCATAATTACACATAAAAACAAAATTACACATGTTATTTTTTCCATTTATTTAACCATAATTTCAATAATAACTTTGCAATGTATTTTTAACTTCGTCTTTCATTTTATATAAAATAGATTTTCTACAAAACTTCAAATAGATTTTAGTTTTCGGGTCATCTAATGCTCTTAGCATTGAATGAATTTGTGACTTCTGAATAATATATAACAACTTGTGGTCTTAAAAACCTTCTTAGAGATACGTACTGTTTTAGAACGCGAATGACACCTGAATGAATTTAAAGCCATCTAATAATACTATTTGTTTTATTATTTTGTGCGCATCAGCATTGAAGTACTCTTGACTTTCTTGTATCTTTTTTTTTTTGGCGCATGTATCCTTTATTACAGTAAGACCCCAATTTTTTTCGTCTATTATAAATAATAATTAAGTAAAGTGCGACTTTCGCTCGCACACGAAGGGTTCCGTAAGAATACACATATGTATATCCCTTTTCGTTTGTGCCCCTTTTTTCATTTTGACATTTTTTTCTTTGTGCTTTTTTGTTTAATTTTAGGTTTTTATTTTTTAAGTATTTTTAAATGTTTTTAGCGATTTGTTTGGTTTTGGCGTTTTTTTAATTTACGTGATTTTTTCGTTTTTTTCTAGCAATTTTTAATTTTTTGCAATTCTGTTTTGTTTTTTGCCGATTTTTTTAGTTTTGGCGATTTTGTGTTCTTGGGGTTTTTAAAGTTTTTTTCACTTTTTGACGATATTTTTAGTTTTAGCGAATTATTTTGGTTGTGGCGGTTATTTTCAGTTTTAACGCTATTTTCGGTTTTGGGGATTTTTTCTGTTTTTGGTGATTTATTTTAGTTTTAGCGATATATTCTGGTTATGAAATTTTTTTTCGTTCTGGCGGTTTTTTTAATTTTTTTGCGATTTTTCTTTTTGGCTTTTTTTAACGTTTTTTCGCCTTTTGACGATATTTTTAGTTTTAGCGATTTATTTTAGCTTTGGCGTTTTTTTCAGTTTTTGCGATTTTTTCACTTTTGGCGCTTTTTTCGGTTTTGGGGATTTTTTTCGGTTTATTTTAGTTTTAGCGCTTTTTTGTCTCTGACTTTTTTCGTTCCGGCGATTTGTGGCTTTTGGCGATTTTTTTTAGTTTTGGCGCTTCCGAAAGTGGCGATACTCTGTTCTGCTGTGTATGTTGAAAAATTAAGTTGATGTTAATTTTTCCCTTGTTCCTTGGAATATTAATCATGCCCGATTCTTTCTGGATATAACGTTACGAGCCTTAGCCTAATAATCAATTTGGATTCACAAAGCAAATACGTTCGAAATAATCATATTAATAAAAAAGTTTGATTGTGATGGGAACTGAAAATAAAAGACAAAATACTGGTGCTCGAAAAGAAAAAAACTTGACCGTCAAAAATTAATAAAAAAAATAGAGCACAAAGTGCAATTACGCACAGATTATACATGAAACAAATCACACATGAGCTACATATGCAAGTAGAAATTACACACAATATATGTAATTACACACATATTGGCAACACTGAATTGTGATAGCACTGTTGTTGTAAATATTAATTTGTAACAGCAATGAGTATGGAATGTTTCATAAGAACCGGTTACATGAAGTAGTGTAATTAGAACATATAATTTCAAAGAGCGAGGCACTGTCCACTTTTTTAACCGTAATTTTGTATTATCACATGAACCCAAAACGTATGAAAAGTTTTATAAGTATTGATATAATGGAATTTGTTGGGGAAAATATCGCGAATCCACAGGCAAGCAATATAACAATTTCATTATTGTATTAAAAGATTATTAAATTATTTAAAAAATTGAAGTTGTGTGTATTTAGTCGAACTATATGGGTTTTATCCAAAGAAATTTATTATTCAGGCTTAAGTTCGTTCAATTTAATTTTTACAATTAAATCATTTTTTATTGAGAAATAATTTTTCAAAGCATGTGGCAATTGAAAAAATAAAAAATAAATGTTTTGAAATTAAATTTTTTATTGGCACTCCGTAATATACTATCACCTTATCGCTTATCCTCATATTCGACTGATAACAATGTGGTTGTAGTTGTACGGAAATATCCTCAAATTAGGTTTTTCAGCATTCCCATTGTATTTATATTTAACTAAATCACTTGGATTGTTTTCTTTTGGTTTGAAATTTTAATCTTCTTTATTCATATATCCAATAACATCAATTTGCAATCAATATTGTTTTTCCTTGTGATGTGTTTTTTACCACAAAAGTGATTCTTTTGAATGACGACAAAACAACAGCAACACGGGAAAAGCAAAAAACCGAAAAGGATAAAGGAAATACTACAACAACTGTGTTTACAGCTTGTATTTCTTTTTGGGTATACTTTTAATACCGTTAGCATTTATTGCAACTTAGACATGTAACTTACACACACACATACACCTCATAAAACAATTAACAATTTATTTGTTTCAGTTTTACATTACGCAAACAATTTTCTGCCTGCTTTCGTAATCCTTAAAGTACAAATTTTCATTTAACCGAATGCAATCACTTACACATATTCATATGTGAGGGTGCACATATTCATTCATATACACACAAGTGCTGGCATTAACAGGCAATCGCCTACATACTATTTTACTTTTCTACTTCTCTTTCTAGTACAATTGCACCCAAATACACGCTCCTTCATGTAGACATTTGTCGTGCATGCTCACAAACACGATTATGTGGTAGAATCAATGAACACTATGATTTGTGTTCTGCCAATAAGTATGAAAAATGCGATTGAAATATGTAAAAATTTACGCCGTTGGGATTTGCTTTTTAAGATAAAATGCTTTTCAGTTATTTTGTCAATCAATTGCTGTAATTTGGTCTCAATTTAAACTATAAACATAAAAAATATTATGAACGTTTAACATTGGCAACCATTTCTAGAAATTCCTACTAAGCTCAAGCTAAAAACCATTAAAATATATGTTTCAAATACAAATTTATTTAATTATTTTGGCTTAAGTTCATTCAATATAATCTTTCAATTAAATTATTTTATTTACTGCCATTTTCATAATGTATAATTAAAAGTTAACGTGGACTTTAGAAAGAAATTCTAAATTATATTAGAAAGAAATTCTAAAGCATATAAAAATTAAAAAGACGAAGAAACTACAATATAGTAGTTTAAAACTCTTCCGGCTGAGGCCACATTGTAGGTTTTTTTTCTAAACTTTTCAAAAAAATTAAAAAACAATTTATTTTGATATTTTTCGGCAACAGAATGTCTCGAACCGCTAAACGCTCTTAGCTCGAATGTTTTCAAAGTCGTAA
The DNA here is from genome assembly GCA_956483635.1 of Panzeria rudis. Taxonomy (NCBI): domain Eukaryota; kingdom Metazoa; phylum Arthropoda; class Insecta; order Diptera; family Tachinidae; genus Panzeria; species Panzeria rudis. Next base: position 797,471 of record OY101449.1, read on the forward strand.
ATACTTTCTGAATTTAAAAAATAGTTTGACAAGTGTTTATGGAGCATAAAAACATATATATTTCTACGATGGTATCTTTTGAATGGATATATAAAATTTTGTTAAATTTGCAGGAAGTAGAATAGTACTGAGCTGACTAGATTTTGGCCTACAACTTATTAAAAAAATTATTTACTTTCGACAAATTTAGTTGAAAGTTGAATGACAGGAGATTATTTTCGCCGCTTGTATTTTTGATCTTCCTCAAATGCGTTTTTGAATAATTTTTCAGTACATTTCTTGTCATCTTAAGGAAGAATTTTCTCAGGAATTTCTCAGAATTTTGAACATTTTCTAATATTTTATTAACAATTTTCCTACATTCAGCCAGGAATATTCGCTGGGGATATGAATGACTACGTATGCTCATATACATATCTATCTATGTATGTAAATATGTTTGTATATTTGGTAAAATATTAAACTCCAAAATATACCAAATCCAAAATATGAAAAATAATCCTAAATCACCTTTACAACACAGACAATGCCGAAAGCAACATCAACAAAAAAACAGCAGCAACAATAATAACGACAAATGCAATAACCATCAGCAATAGCAGCATCATCATATCCACCACTAGCACCATTATCTGTATACAGAATAACAAAAATCTGACCATCATCGGTAGCCAACAACAAATTCTTAGTCTTTTGAATGAATGAGTGAATGGATGGGCGCATAAGCAACTGAATGAATGAATGAATATAATATTCATACATATACATACACAAATACACCCATTTAGTAGATGATCCTCTGAAAATCATCAAATTAAAATCTCATCATTTTACACAAAGTTTATTTATAGAATGTGAATGTATCTATATGCATGCAGGCTTTAAAGAGTGCACAATTTTTGAATAAGGATGCCAGTTTTTTTGCACTATATTTGGTTTGTGGCCTATGGGACTTTTCAAACTATTAGGCCTAACCAACCACAGACAGTATAAACAATATATGATATTTTATATGGGATCATGGCTTGATATGCTGCCAGTTTCTAAACAAAAAATAGTTTTCTATTGACAATGGAGTATATAATTCGCATATACAATACACATGTTAATATGTTTATGAGTGAGTGTATATTATTTACAATAAGTTTAATTTACACATATTACAAATTAGTTGACTGGGTATGTAAAACTTACTAAAACAGCAGCTGTACTACGTAAATAAATTGCTTTTTTGTAGATGAGGAAAGCTCTGAAAATTGAGTAAATTTCGCCTTCTGAGGCAGTGGCAGCGTAATTACTTATCCTAAACAGTAAAGATCTCTGGCTTCAAAAGAACACCCCTTTATAAAACAACTTAGTTTAACATCTATAACAAACGACAGTTTTTCAGTTATTATAAATTTTAGAATTTATTACAGGAATGAAAATGTGATATAATTTTTTTTTTGCATTTTAGAACTAAATGCCACAAAAGGAATTTAATTATTTGTTACCAAAGCAGCAAATTTTAATAAAAAGATTTTTTCAGTGTTTTATAGAACAAAAAAAAAATCCGTTGTGGTTTAGGTATTGAGTTTTAAAATCATGCGTTAATTTTATTTTGAAAGGCAGGCTAATGAAAAATCCTAAAACACCAAATACCAACTACAGGATATTATGATAGCTGGTATTTTTGTGTATGTTTATTAACAACAATTTCATGCATATACATACACTGTGTGCCATAAAGTGACATTCATATACACCTACAATTGTACAAGCCCAAAGGAAGAGAAAATAAATGCTCATCATTGTTATGATGACGAATATGAGTAAGTCCAATATTGCTACTGCCTGCAATCAGTGGCAATGGCGACAATGATGATGATGATGGTAGTAATATTATCATGCATATATTAGTTGCACATAAAGCAACCACATATATGAAAACACTCAAGTGAGGGTGCGTATGTGTGTGAGTAATGCATGTATATACCCATTTGGCCAGATTGCCTTGCACGACATTGTCATCTACGATTCTTGCACGAACTGTCCTCTGTCGATTGGTTTTCTACAAATTCCTGCAAGTTGTCCTCAATCCAACTTTTTTGAGGACAACATGAGCGAAATGTTTTATAACACAATTGAAGAACTAACGCCACTCTATACCGAGGTAATAATAGCTGGCGATTTCAATTCCGACCTGCTATCTGATTCCAGTTTGATTGAAAATATGAAATTTCTGGGTCTTAGTCCAACTAATATATGCATCCCAACACACTTCTCATCAACCGCCTCTACTTTACTTGACTTGTTCTTTGTTTCCAACGAGTCCAATATTTTGATGTATGATCAATTACACTAGGTCACAAATAACAAACTTTTGTCTGTTATTTGTTTCTAGCATACTTTTTCTCATGGATTTGGACCTACTGAACACGAAAATGAATTTTAAAAATTTTTCTGTCGATTGGTTTGCGAGATACAAATTTTTTAATTTTTTTTTTTTAATTTTTGGAGGTACACTTACTATTTTGAGCATATCTTTAGTCTTCTTTGACCTATTTTATCCTACTACTACTCAAATTAAAGACAATTGAGCCGTCTACAACTTATTCTCAGAAAATTTTCAAATCGGGTTAGTAGTTTTGATGTCAGCTATACGTAAAAAAATTAAAATCGCTGTTAACATCGCGTTTTATATTTTATATGAATTTTTATATGAATTTTTCAGCCACATTTTTAGTAAAAAAACCCAGTTTTTTAACCTTTTTAAGCCGCCAACATCAAAACTACTAACCCGATTTGAAAATTTTCTGAGAATAAGTTGTAGACGGCTCAATTGTCTTTAATTTGAGTAGTAGTAGGATAAAATAGGTCAAAGAAGACTAAAGATATGCTCAAAATAGTAAGTGTACCTCCAAAAATTAAAAAAAAAAAAATTAAAAAATTTGTATCTCGCAAACCAATCGACAGAAAAATTTTTAAAATTCATTTTCGTGTTCAGTAGGTCCAAATCCATGAGAAAAAGTATGCTAGAACCAAATAACAAAATGGCTGTTGCCTAGTGTTATCAGTATCGTGTTTTTCCAAACATGATCTCATTTTTTTGACATATAACATACCAATTCATCCTTTAATAACATAATAAGTTTTCGTAGCTTCAAACGAGCCGATCGAAATATATTGGAAGAAGAGGTTTTCAAGATAGATTGGCGCCAAATATACTATTATTCAACAGTCGACGATCAGTTAGCGTTTTTGAACTACCATGTATTGGTCTTGTATGACTTAGTTATACCACTACAAACGAAGGTTATTAAAAGTAAACATAAGCCATGGTTTACTTCGCTTGTCAATCGATTAATGAAAGACCGCGATGTTGCTTACGGGCGTTGGAAGAAATATAAAACAAATATATTATATGAAAACTATCGATTGGCTAGAAAGGACGCAACCAAAGCAATTAGACAAGCGAAGTCATTGTATTATGCAGACAAATTTGAAAATTCGGCAAGTGTAAAGAAACCGTGGACAACTATTAGAGAAATTGGGATCGTTCAGGGGAAGCGCGTTGATGTTCACCCTACTTCAGATCCAAATATCATTAATAGAAATTTTATTCAGATCCCAATGCCACCTGCTAGTCATTTGTTTTACAATAAGTTACATGATGAAAAGCCACCAAGTAGGCTTTTCAACTTTGATTGTGTTAGTGATTTTGATGTTTTGAGAAGCTGCCTTTTCATAAAATCATTGGCTACAGGAGTTGATGAAATTCATCCAGCGTTCCTTAAAATGCTTCTTCCGTATATCTTGCCATTTATAACACATATTTTTAACTTTATAATCACAACTAGCACTTATGCAAAAATGTGGAAACTGGCGAAAGTCTGCCCTATCCCTAAATCAATCTCAGAATATCGCCCAATCACTATACTGCCCTATTTATCAAAGGCTTTTGAAAAAATTTTACATAAACAAATAACATAATATCTTGGTGATAAAAAACTCCTAACAAACAAACAATCTGGTTTTCGCGCCGGTCATAGTTGTGTCACAGCCCTCGTAGATGTTGCAGAAGACATCAGAAAAGAGCTAGATGATGGTCACATGGTTTTGATGGTCTTACTAGACCATTCTAAGGCCTTTGATACCGTTGACCACACTATCTTGCTTCAAAAGCTAGAAAAAATTATGCATTTCTCTTCTACATCTGCCAAGTTGATACGCACTTATCTCAGTGATCGAGAACAATACGTAGAGCTCAACTCATTAACTACATGAACTTCTCTGCCTGTCATTAGGGGCATCCCACAGGGCTCAATTTTGGGGCATTTACTTTTTTCAATATATACCAACGATTTGCAATATCAGAATGTATGCAGATGACGTCCAAATATACATAAGCAACAAAAAAGAAGACTTCGAAAATAAACTAAATGAAGATTTAAAAAGAATATCGTCATGGGCTGCAATCAACGGCCTGAGCCTTAAGCCTAGGAAATCAAAATGTCTTTTAGTCCATAAAAGATCCCAACAAATAATAGAAACACCAAATGTTATTGTTGACAACCAGAATATTGAAATCGTTAATAAAGCTAAGAGCTTAGGAATTATATTCAATAGCACACTAGCCTGGTCGGATCACGTCTCAATAGCTTGCGGGAAAACATTTTCGATGCTCCGTACCTTATGGCCTACCCAAGATTGCACGCCTTTTAGGTTCAGACTACTTCTTGCAAAAACTTACCTGGTTCCTATCTTAACCTACGGCTGTGAAATTTTCGCAAGCTGCGATGCAAACAGCAAGTCAAGGCTTAACGTAACATTCAATAACATAACAAGATATGTTTTTGGGCTTAAGTGCTATGGGAATCACAATCATATAAGTTACTACACAAGCCAAATTTTCGGCGTCCAGTTTGAGGATTTAATGAGAATAAGAGCTTTGATATTTCTACATAAAATAGTAACTTCCGGTCAACCTGAAGAACTGTATAAACGACTTAGTTTCAGTCGTTTCGGCAGAAACAAAGCGATAATACCGCTAAGAAATAAAACATTAATATCAAATTTGCAATTTTTTATATCCACGATACGTCTTTGGAATACTATCCTACCCCATATCAGGGGAATTAGCAACGCTTTAATTTTTAAAAGGCAAATTTTTCAACATTATTCTTAGCTACAATTCAATTAAAGTATCAATATAACAATTAATTATAACTGAAAATGAAAATAGTTTATATTTTGGCATACATATATATATATTTTAACGGTTTTTAATTTAATCTATTTTTTGTTCAAACAACTATTATTATATTTATTTTAATTTTCTCATTATCTAGTTAAAGTTTTTCTACTGTACCTACAATTTCTTATTATAAATGTTAACATAACTATTAGTATACTTCTGCTACTTTAAGACTTAAGTTTTGCTGTAGAAGGTTCCAAAAAAAAAAATATCATAATAATAATAATAATAATAATAATAATAATAATAATAATAAGAATAATAATAATAATAATGTCTTATATTTTGTCGCCATTAACATTGTGGAGAACAAGATGAGTGACAATGTCTTAATTGTTGTCCTCAATCATGCAAATGAATATGTTGGCCTTTTGTTGTCTATGTTCTCAGCTAGTTCAGCCAATAATTTAAATGAAACGGAAAAACAGATAAGCAAAAATATTTAATAATTAAGTAGGTGACATTGTCGCTACGCAATCGTTAACGACAAGGTAAACGACATTGTAGCCTATGTAATCATTGACGACATAATAGGCGACTTTTTTGTTTATAAAATCATTGACGACAACATAGGCGTCAATGTCGCCCGCGGAATCATCTTGTGTTATGTGAACGACAATCTGAGCGACATTGCCGCTGATTAAATCGTGCACGATTTTCGCGACACTTGTTCGAAAAGTTCATCGATGATTAGTTCCGGCTGTCCGACATTTGTCGTCGAGGATTTAACATTGTCGTGCAACCGTCATTGATGATGTCTTAAAGACGTGACCAACTGGGTACGTATATACAATTTACCTATGTACACATATACAGTATTAATCCTACAATAAAGACTGTTATTTTCAATTATTGTAGTTAAATATTTTACATTAAAAGTTATATAAAAGGATTTTTTAATAAAATTGTTGCTGGAGAAGTTGAAAGCATTATGAAACCGCCTCTAGTTTATCTGATTAGATTAGCCCATTTTGAAGATTATAAAATACTGCTCTTTTTGAGAAAACCTTTGCTTAGCATGCTTATTTACACGTACTAAAAAAAATTATCATGCATCTGAAAGTAATGACACAATTGTTTATTGCTGCGAAATATTTTAATGTTTGATATATAAAGTGCTACATACAAACATATATGAACGTATATAAATTAAAATTTGGTGAAAGGGATTTAAGAATTAAAAAGTAATTAGCTGAAAATCTTTAATATTGACAAAATTTATTGAAAGGAAAAATAAACAAAGTGATTAGCTTAAGCCTTAATTAGGTACAACTTATTAACAATGAAATTTTTTTCATTCCATGAATTTTCTTTATTTAAAATCATTAAATTGAAAAATGAATGCATTTCAATTAAAAAAAACTTGATAAACATGACTATAGAGCGCTCACTATTGACTCCGACCATTATAATGCTTTAAAGTATATGTACCAATGCTAATTCCTTTACCTAAGCTTACCAAAAGGTAACTGTTTCTTTATAGAATGATCACTTTTTCGAAATTTTAATACTATAATAATATTTATTTATTTATTTGCAAAATTAAAAGACATAATAGATTATGAAACTAAATTTTTGAAAACAAGGTACTAACGACTAAAGTTTTAGACCTAACTATTAAAAATAATAATTTTTTACTAACATACAAAATTTCTATTTCAAATGTTTAATAAATTTATTATTTATAAATTTGCCATTCAAAACAATTTATAAGCTTATAAAAAACTTGCACAATACTTTTTATTTGATTATGTATGTGGTAATCTTTGGCTTTATTAAAAGTTTTAAAACATATTTAAATTTAATCTGTTGTCATTTTATAATTCCAGGTAATAATAAAAACAATGAAAAAATTTATTTAAAAAATTTAGAGTAGACAATGTATTTATAAAATTTACAAACTGTTTATGACAGCAAACAGTAATTAAAATAATTGTGCATAAATTATAGATTAACAAATCGCAACAATCAAAAATCTATTTAAACACACCAACAATAAAAACAAGCAAAGCACAAACAGCACAAACTCTACTAACATATTTAAATACATATATTCACCCAGCGAATGTTTCTTGTCGATTTCGATCCAAATTAGGCCAGAAAGTCTGCAAATTTGGGACTCGAAGTTGTTCATACAAGGTACCGAAAATCATATGAGTGACTTACAAAACAGTGGATTTCTTTGTCTGAGGAAATCCTGGAAACTTTGCGGAAATATCTGATAGAATTCTGAAAGAATTTTCTGAAGAAACTAAAGGAATTCTCGATGATTTTTATTTTTCAGAAACTTTTTGCATCCTTTCGTTTTAATGTCGTGGAGAAGTCTCAGTTAAAATTGGAAATTTATAAGAAATATCGTATAATATTCACACATAGAATCAAAAATTTGTAAGACTCTAGGCTTTTCTTGTGCAATAAACTTTTCTATTTATTGTATAAGTTTAAAAATTTATGCACAAAATCGCAATAGAAAATGTGTAGACTAGTCCGATATTAATCGGATAATTTTTCAAAAAATGTGCAGAAACGTCGTATGGAAAACTGCCGTCTATTAGGATAAAACTCTACGAAAATGTTAGACCGCTCGGCTGTCGTCTAGCAAACTTTTAGATTTTGTGATGACGTCACACAAGTCGACAGAAAAGCAATCGCTGGGTACATGAATTATAAAACACTAGAATATATACGTCGTACTTTTGTTACACACCATCATAATTTATACTTATACATAAATATAAATGGTTGCGAAAAAAATTAAAAATTATAATATTGAAAATGTATTCATGCATACACATGAATGAGCACAACACATAAACAATTGACAACAGCAATTAGCACACAGTCCATGGAGCGAGAAAGGGAAAAGGAAAATGTTTTACAGAAAACAGGGCCAGAGCTGCTACTTATCACAAACATATTCACAATTACATTTTAAATTCTAAATAAAAGCACAAACATCGTATACCAGCCATTGAATATGATATAACAAATAACAATAATATCGTGATGATTTTTAAAAAAATGTTTGTATTTCTATGCAAATTATAATGGCTAGTGTTGACAAAATATTAGAAAAAAGAACAACAAATAACACAGAAAAAAGAAAATAGTAACAAAATAAAAAAAAACATAAATAATTGTTTATGGGCATCACAGATTTATACATTTTGCTATTACGTCTTTGCCAGCCACTGAACTATTTAAATTATTAAATTGTGCCGATAAATACAGAATGTGAATCCTTCGAATACACTTAGATTGTCATTACAAAAAATAAAAAATAAAAAAATAATAAATAAAAATAAAAAATAAAAATAATGAAAAAAAGAAATAGCATCAGTAGAGATTGCAAAAAACTATTTTAAATATTTGCATTATTATCATTATTACTGTTATTGTTTTTCTTTTTTCGCCACAAAAAAAAATTACTAAAATGAAAATTAGGAATCATAACAACATAAATGATAATAAAAAACATAAAAATATTAATGAAAATAAAACGAGTAATAAAAATATAAATATAACATAAATGATGAGTATTTTAATATGTATTTTATTTTTAAGAAAATCAAAACGAATAAAAATAGTTGTATATTTATAAAATGAAATGGTCTTTACATTACATACAAATGAAACGAAATGTTAGTGACTTTACGCTAATGTAGTAAGTAGCATAACTGCTAACCACAGCATGCTCGTTTTTTTAAAAAGTGATAGTCTGTTATATAATATAAAAATCTGCGAAAGCGTATTATCTTACGTCTCAGTTAATGCGAAAAAATGTTTGTGTATCGAACCATTACACTCCACATTGACACTATTGGGATCAAAAAACGACATAGAGGTGGACTTCCAAAAACAGCAACTTCGTGATAAATGGATCGAAAGATGAATGCTCGAATTGAACGTGTCAATCTGTCTGCTCAGAGCAAAGGCCGTGTACTACAAAATGAGCTAGAATTGAAACACTACAAAATATTATAAGATTACAAGATTTAACGCCTGCTCGAAAGGCAAATAATTAATGTTTCAACATCAATTATTTCTTGATGATGCTACACAAAGGAGTAGCGAAATATTGAAATAAAAATACAATTGTTGTTGTTAATTGTTTTTTATATAAAAAAGAGACCTTTTGCTTAAAAAATAGATACTAAAATTAATAAACGAAGGTCAAAAAAACAGAATAACTATATTGATTAGAAAACTATATGCTAGATGAATTTAGTATAAGTGTCAATGATTGCAGAGCTCTAATCGTTTCCTTAAGTAAATAATTCAATTTTAAACAAACTTTGAGTGAATTTCCGCAGAATTAGTGAAAAAATTTTGGAAAGTGTAGTGGAAATTTTAAGCTCATAGAAGCTGTAAAAACGTTGAGTTTGCACGACAAAAATTTATTATAGGAGATGTTTTAAGGGAAATAAAATGTCAAATCGGAGACATTTTTGACAGAGTGTGGCTCAGGGTATGTAAAATTTGGCGAAACTGAGTATGGTACTGTAACTTGCTTGTACTTAATGATAAGAATCCTCCCGTAAATTTGGCAAGAAAAATAAGAAACATTACAGCAAGCTATTTATAAAATAACTTGGAGGCTTTAAAATTAAATTTTTAACTAAAAATTACGGTAATAGTGGTCAATTAGTCTTTATACGGTCTGTTATTGTGTAATAACTACAAACTCTTATATGCCTGAATTCACTTAAAATTCTTAAAAATTTGTTTTAGAGTTTTTCGTTTTTCAAAAATAAATAATCCTCTCATTGACGTATTTTAAATCGTATATAGTAAATTAATTTCAGATATGATATTTTGAGCTCTAAAATATATGAAGTGGCAAACAAATCTGAAAAAAGTTTGCTATTAGTGGATTTAATTTTTCTAAATCGACCGTTTTCAAATCGACTCGATTTACAAAATAGGCAGGTATATTAATTTTTATTTAAAAAGAATGTTTGCATTAATAAAACAATAAAAATTACGCCAATTTTCATTCGATAAATCTACTTAATTTAGAAAATAAAATTTTCAATGGATTCCTAACACAACGGTTAGCTTTAAAGTTTAGTAATTTTTGAAAGTCGACTGGCAATTGTCGAATTCCATTATTATTGAGTCCTTAATAATTGCTATCATGTGACTTAGACTGAGTTGCCCCATAGCCTCTGCAACAAACAATTGTTGGCCGGTGATTCCCAGACTAATACTAACAATATCTGGATACGCACATATAACGTGCGCTGCTGTCTTAGATTCTTCCACGCATAGTCTGCAAATATCATGCGGTACGGCATGATTAATATTCCAAGGAACTATGGAAAAATTAACATCAACTTAATTTTGCAACGTACACAGCAGAACAGTGGTGATAAGCAAATACACGTGAGCACTGACAATGGAAGTGTAGCGGCTTCCGAAAGTGGCGCTACTCTGTTCTGCTGTGTACGTTGAAAAATTAAGTTGATGTTGATTTTTCCCTTGTTGTTTGGAATATTAATCATGCCCAATTATTTCTGAATATAACGATACGAACCTTAGCCTAATAATCAATTTGGACTCACAAAGCAAATACGTTCGAAATAATCATACTAATAAACAATTAGCTACTGCCTTGAGCTTTTCACATGTTTACATGTTCATATATACTTAAGTATAAAATCAAACCAAAAAAGTTTGTCTTGAGTAGAACAAAAAATCAGAAAAATGTGAATGAAGAAAAATAAACCGATGGCAACGCTGGGAAAGTGCACTTTAATATCAGCTTGAGAGTGATTTAATTCTCGTATTCAATTTTCACAAAAAAGTTGTATATATAAGAATTAAAATCGCATTCATTTTTCCCTTGTTCCTGGGAATATTAATCATGGCCAATTCTTTCTGAATATAACGTTACGAACCTTAGCCTAATAATAAATTTGGATTCACAAAGCAAATACGTTCGAAATAATCAAACTAATCATGCGGTACGATTTTCATCTCAGCCAGAGGATACCTGAGGTTTCCATATCATGTAATTACCACAGTTATCCATCTCAAGATTCTCTGGTTATACCTAAGAACCTTATCCGCTGTCCTGCAAATGAGCTCCTTGAGCACCATAAGAACTAGGCTATATGTAGTAGTTACCCGCCACCTTTCCCTGCAGTCCTGGGTTCTGGTCCAAAAATGCAAATTCCTTTTTCCTGTTACACCGATGTGTCCCAGGACCGATATTAGTGCTACGTCATTTACAAAGGCACACCTATTGAATTTTGAGCACACGTTCTCTTGCTGTAGCCATCTCATCGCTGGCTGATTATCTAGTGCAATGAGAATTTTCTTTTTCTCTACCTGATCCTGAATCAGATGATCATATCCATGGATCAGTCCGAGCATCTCTGTCTTTTTATTGGACACGTGTTTTTTTATACGCGGGAAGAGGCCTAACTCACTTGAGTGTAAAACTGCTAATGACTCTCCACAGAGTCTTTCAAATATCCTTCTCCTACTCATGCATTCCAAAGACATTTCAATCTCCCCAACCTCTTTGTGCATAAGCCCTAGAGTACTGTATCAGCAGTGCTGACTTGTCCGCCGTCTTCTTTGTAAATGACGAAAATCCCAGCACTGGCTCCCTTGCATGCATACAGCAAATAGCTTCCGCTAGACTGTCGTCTGAGAATCTATTATAAGTTATTGATAAAATGTTTTATTTATTCCAATATTTCGATTATTAATTAAAAAATTGCTAATGTTTTTACAATTTTAGTTATCAATATAGCGAAGATCTCTGTCATGGGAAATTGGAAAAAAATATAGCGGGATTTTTGTTATAAAAAACGAAACTTATTTTCTCTGTGTACCTTTTTCTGTGCTTTATTTCAATTTAGAACTCTCTTCGACTAAAAACAGTCGATAAAAGTATTGAAAGCTATTTCTCCAAAAAGTTTTATTATTTTAATAATGATAAAAATCTTTTAAAATTCCATACAGACTACATGAAAAATCTTATCAACCAGAATATTTGTTTTATAAAGAATACTTAACATTTGTAAACTTAATTACCACATCAGCCTGCTCTGTGCAAGTGAGCAGTAAGTATTAAAACATATCTGCTGTTTAGCTTTATATTTCTATGGAATAACTCTTCTCTCTCTAATGCCATTAATGGTGATGAGGTTCCAAACCAGTGGTGGCAAAAATAAAACTATAGTGGTAATGGTGAGTAAACAAAATATAACACTGTAAGAAAAGTTGTCTCATCTAAAAGAAGTACTATCAAGTACACAGAATAAGTAAATATTTTAACATATGTATGTATATTTGAAGTTAACGCATGTCTCATAATAACTTTATTTATTTTCATAATAGTGGTGTTTATTCATCGTATTGGTAAATTTTTTCATTTATTTTGTTGCTGTAAAATGTATCTAAAAATATTTTGACAACAAAATGTATGGACAATTTTACTAATTTAGCGAGCAAACAGTTATCGAATGTTGTTGTGTTTGTTTGAATTGTGAACAAAATAGTTTAATTTTCACAAAAAAACTATTATTTTCATTAAAACCCAATTTTTATTTACTCCTTTGAATATTGTTTATCATAAAATACTTTTCGCATATTTTTTAAAACACTTATGTTTAAACCATAGATAAATACGTAGATTTCCAACTCTCGGCCTGTCTAAAAAAAATGTAGTACTCTCTTACACTTATAGATCTTGTGTATTCAACAAACTTGAGAGCGGTAATTCAACACACATCGGCGAGCATAACTTTTGAACTTGAAAATACTGTAAATGTATATTTTTTGCACACACAAACACTTTTTTAAATTAATTTTTTTATTTGTTCTATGATAAATTTTATATTTCTCCTTTCTGTAATTTTAAAATATTTTTTTAATTTTGTTGACATAAGTATGTGTGTTGAAATTTATCAGTTTTCAACCAATTTTTTTTTCATTCACCAATATTGCATTTTGTTACTATTTGAGATAATTTGTTTAATACCAAATGGAAAAATTGCAAAAAATATGATTAACGAATGACAATTTCTTGAGCTCGAATGCATTATAAATGGTTCTAAATTCATATTTTTATTTTTTAATGCAAAATTTATTGTATATAACAACTAAAAATCCGTGTTTAAAAAATATATATTTTGTAAAATAGCTTTTGTACAACCAAGTATGTATATGGTTTTGGTGCTTGGGGATTTTTTATTTATACCAATACTAATACAAAATGTTATACTAATACATTCTTAGACTTAGGTTTTTTTGACAACCAACTTAGGTTTCTGACAACTATTTGCAAACAGTCAGGCTTCTATGCTTTCTATGGTTTAAACTTTAAGCTTTACTGAATTTGATTTGTTTCTATAGTAAATCTATTTAAATTATTTGTCTTTCTTGTGAATTTTTTTTATTATTTGAAATTATAGTCCAGCGATGACATAAAATATTGCAACATTTTATTTGTATCCAAAAATTATGACACTTGCTTTTTAGGGTTCCGATACACCAAAAGTGCAAAGGAACCCTATTGTTTTCGCTACGCTGTCCGTCCGTCTGTCTGTCACAGGCTGTTTTCTCGGAACCGTAAGAGCTAAGGACCTAAGGAAATATATGAAAGCTAAAAATTAAAGGGTATTCTAAGGCGAGCAACGAAAAATGTTGCAATACTAATGTAATATGCAGACACTTATATGTAGACACTTTAAATTTTCAAAGTTCGTGTTAATTGGTGTAGTCTGTAGAATAGACTACACCAATTAACACCGATATTTAGAACAATAAAAATTAAAGGGTGTTCTATCAGTCAATGTAATTTTACTATGTAATTTAGACAATCTGCTCTATCTTCGGAACCGTAAGAGCTACGGACCTGAAATTTTCACAGAATACGTAAAACTTCGGCCGCTACAACAACAAATATATGATAATTAAAAATGAAAGGGTGTTCTAAAGCGAGCAACGCAACATGTTGAAATACTAATGTAATATACAGACACTTATATATAGACACTTTAAGTTTTCAAAGTAAGTGCTAATTGGTATAGTCTGTAGAATAGGCTACACCAATTAACACCGATATTTAAAACAATAAAAATTAAAGGGTATTCTATTAGTTATTGTAATTTTGACTATGTAATTGAAACAATATGCTGTATCTTGGAAACCGTAAGATGTAAAATCTTGAAATTTTAAACACGTTAAAACTAAAAAAATCCAAAATTAAAAAAATTTCAAAACGCAAAAATGAAAAAAGCGCTTAAAGGAAAAAAGCGCCAAAATTAAAAAAAAATCGTTAAGATGCAATATATCACCAAAATTAAAAAGATCGCAAAAAAAACTAAAAAAACGTCAAAAATATAAAAAGTCTTCAAAACGAAAAATCGCTAAAACTAAATAAATCATCAAAAAATTAAAAAATCGCAAAAAAAATTTTAAAAAAATCACAAAAACGAAAAAAAAACACAAAAACCAAAAAAAGCGTCAAAAGTAAAAAAACGCCAAAAACCAAAAAAAAAAATCGCAAAAACGAAAAAAGTGTCAAAACAAAAAAAAATCGCTAAAACTAAAAAACCACAAAAAACCGAAAAATCCCCAAAAACGAAAAAAGCGCCTAAACTGAAAAATTGCCACAACTAAAATAAATCGCTAAAACTAAAAATATCGTCAGAAAGTGAAAACGTTAAATAAATGCCATAACCAAAAAATAGCTAAAGCTAAACAAATCGGCAAAAAACAAAAAAAAAAATGCAAAAAACGAAAAATCGCCAGAAAAAAATTAAAAAAAAATCACAAAAAGCGCCAAACCAAAAAAAAAACCAAAAAACAACGAAAAATACTTAAAAATAAAAAACTAAAATTAAACAAGAAAGCACAACGAAAAAACTGCGAAAATGACAAACAGGGCAAAAACAAAAAGGGATATACATATGTGTATTCGTACGGAGCCCTTAGTGTGCGAGCCAAAGTCGCACTTTACTTAATTTATTTATTAATCTAAGACTGAAAGAGTGAAATGAAAATATAAGAAAGAGAAAAATATACGAATTATACGTTTTTGTTTACTAGTTTTTTGTTGTTTAATTCAATGCTGCCTCTTTTTATTCAGCAAAAAACAGCTATTTTTTCCAATACGTTTTTAGCGACAGAGATTTAACTTTAACGAGTTACAGAATAAGCGGCAGTAAATCCATTATGACACTTGCTTTTTTCGTATTTTATTAATCTAAGACTGAAAGAGTGAAATGAAAATATAAGAAAGAGAAAAATATACGAAATACACGCTTTTGCTTACTGGTTTTTTGTTGTTTATTTCAATGCTGCCTCTTTTTATTCTGCAAAATACAGCTATTTTTTCCAATACAAGCCTAATGTACACATATAAAACATATATTTTCTATTTTCACTGTTCTAGTATATTGAATGTGTGCATTTATTTCATGATTCATTTTATTATTATGGTTTTTTAATTTTTTCTTATATTGAAGCAATCAACCATAAACATTTATCAATGAAGTTATGATGGAGGAAACATTTGCTTCTTCAACTTTTTAAGTACATCAACAACAGACATAACGACATAAGAATATATATTTTTCACACACATACACAAATAGACCTGTATGCATGTATGAATGTAAAAGCAGAAGGATATTGTCCTGAATGTAAAACTATGTATGATATGTGTATCATTTGTTTATATTGAAAAGTTGCATTGCATACATTAAGTGGACTTTGGTTGCCACAGAAAAACTAAAACCTTTTGCGTTCGTATTTGCTTTGCGCCTTTCCTTTTCTATTGTCTTGTGTAATATATGTATATACATTAGCAAAGTAGTAAAAACAAACAACAAAAAAAAACATAAAAATTTAAAACAACACTTGTGCATACATACATACCCTGTAGTCTAGTCCCATTTGTTACCAACGACATTTTCATCGAAATTGCCTGCTAGACAATCAACGATTTGTCGCCTACAAAACACATTTAGAAATAAGTATGGCGATAAAGTGGTATACGGTGGGTATGATTTGATTGCCGACAACAAGAGTAAAAACTGCATTGAAGTTGTCGTATGTACAATCTTAGTGACGACAACATGTGTAACAGCTTTAGCAAAGTTTTCGTGTGTACGATTTTATTGCCGATAACACAAGTAACAACTGCATCGAAGTTATCGTGCTTCCATTTACGTACGTTAAAGTGGTTAGTTTGCCAACAACACATGTTTTTCTATAAAGTTTTTTGAGTACGTCGGTAGGATTCTGGGTAGCGTCAGAGCCTACCAGTGTGGAGGCTGTAGGGTCAATTCGATTTATTAGTTTTTAATCTTTATTATTATTCCTTGACGACAACTTTAGTAGCATGTTACCGACTTTGTTATCAACGAATTTTGTGCCCTTTGTTCGAAAATGTCGTCAATATATGGCTTAGACTGTCGTCAATTCGTCGCCGGTGATAGATATTTGTTTCTCACTGCATCGATGATGTCTCGAAGACTGGGACTAATGGGTATAGCTATATATATGTATATACGTATATATGAACATGTGATATTTATATACAGAGCCTTTGTTTCATGGACGTCTGTTTGGATATTATTGTTGTGATACATGAACTTTTAGCAAGGAAACAAGTATTAGATGTTCACTACTTACATTGATTGACATACTCACTAGAGTTTTTCTTTTTCCGGAATTTTTCCTTTCCCAGGAAATCAGGAATCGTTTTGGGATTGAAAAATAAGTGCAATTTATTTCTTTGTACTTTAGTATGTCGATTTAAAAAAACTTTGCACTTATAAGATCAATTAAAAAGAGAAAAAAAAGAAAATATATGACGACAGAAAAAAAGTTTGCATCTATGTAGTTTAATAATAAAATCATTTAAAACCGAATATATATCCGATATGATCAAAATTTTCGCAAAAAAAAATTCCCACTAACTCCCGCTAAATTGCCCGGAAATTTGCGATTGAAAATTTAGCGGAATTCCCGGGAAAACTGGTGAAAACACTAATATATACATGCACACATATAGTCTACGTAAGAAACGAGCATATGTATCTTTCATACAATCTACAACATTATGTTGCTGTTACCCTGTCCAAGACCTCAAGTATTTAAATTTTTTTAAACGCCTTTTGATTTATTTTTTGTTAATTAAATGTCACATCTTTCCCAATAAAAACATATTTCAATCTGCTATTATTCCTACATTATTTTAAAATAACTTACAAATTATGATTATTGAAAAGTAGTTTGATCTTATTTCACTATTAGTTCTTGTTGGGTGTATGTTGAAAAAAGATTTCATATTTTGTGGCAGTATGGTATAAAATACTTGAGTTCTACTGTATTGATGAATACAAAAGCTAGCATGACGAACAACGCAGTGTGCGTTTATTTACAATCTCTCTCAACACACAATTATTCAATTCACAACAAGTTGTAAAACTACGGAATTCGATATCGACCGAAATATTAATGAAATTTAAATAGAAATTTCGATGGATATCGAATGCCGTAATTTGCCCTCCGATCTCAAGTACTGTTTCTACTGTAGCAGTTGCAACAAAAGGCGTTTTAATGGCATTTAAATTTTTTCAAGCACTCTTACAGTTATGCTGTAAAAAATTTGAAAATACGTTATTTTTTGAACTAGCAAGTTGCGAAGAAAGTTTCCACACATTGTACATTGTATAATGTACAAGTTCATTTGCCAATTGTGCTTTATAGAATATGTTGTTAGAAACATTACATTTGCAAAAGTGCTTAAAAAAAATTTCTTAAGCAAGTCATAAAGACGTCTTGTACAGCCATCTATCACCTATGCACAGTCGTATTTCATATTCAAAGGCAAGAGCTGTTTCTCTTATTTCGTTCTGGCTGGTTAGTTTGAATTTTTTTTTGTTCATTTCTTTTAAAATAATTTTGGTTAAATTTTCACAAATATATAAACATTGTAAACTTTCGAGATATCGACAATTAGCCAAAACACTACCCGTAAGCTTTGGGCTTTAGCAAGTGATTAGAAAGTTAAAATACAATGCTAAAAATTTAAACATTTAGCTATTTACATCAGTTTTACTTCGTAGACAGACAAACGTATTACATCCTCTGATATACAGAAAAAATTATGGTAGGTATTTTTAGACAAACATGCTTTTGAAACTGATTTAAAGTTTTTATTATTGTCTCTATTTTATTTGATAAATAATATTTTATTTGATAAATATTATTTCATATCAAATTATGAAATAGAGAGGCTTAGTGCAATAACTCGATAAGCCACAAAAACAAAATATGGAATAAATCGACTTTTAAGTTTAAGCAAAATTTAAAATTGTACGGTTTTAGGAACTTTCTACTTTCAATTAGCAACATAATGAGTTGCAAAACCCTAGAATTTATCCAAAAATTTCTCTAGGATGCAAAGCTGTTGTACCACGCAAGGAAATGAGCAATAAAACCAATTTTTCAATTGTTTATTTGTTTTTAAATTTATGTAAAATATATATTTTTTTTATTGAAAACCTTTTTAATTGAAAAACAAACAAACTACAAGGTGGCGCAAAATTAATCACCCAATTTTGTTTTTGAATAAATTTTTTGCTAAATAAAAAAAATAAGATTTTGAGTGATGGAAATCTTTATTTCGACCTTTGGAATTTTTTCTGTTAAGTGGAGTAGATGATATCCTTCAAGTGGCTACTGCCATTCTTGACACACGTTTGTGCCCATTTTATCGCATTTTCCAAGACTTTCCGCAAAACTTCCGGTGATAACTGTTCGCAATCCTGTCGAATATTCTCCTTAAGGGCTGCGATTGTCTGCGGGTTGTTGGCATAAGCCCAAGACTTCAAGTAGACACAAAGAAAGAATTCTATGGTCAAATCAGGCGATCTTGCTGACAATAATAAATTGATAAAAAGCGAGATAATGGGACTAGGAAACACCTCCTTCCCAACAGCCGTTGCGGCTTCTGTTGTCCGTGTAGTCGCAACGTCTTGTTGAAACCACCAAGCCCCGCTCATTCAATTCCGGCAGTAAGAATTGGTTTATGATGTACATGGCCATTTGTCAGTAACAGGAACCGTCTTACCAACGGCGTCCTAAAAAAATACGGTGCAATCACTCCACCCTCGCGAACGTTGCACCACGGTTTTTTGTGCATCACATGCTGATTTTCATGCATCGCACGTTGATTTTCGTGCATCACACGGGAATTTTCTTGTCAACAAAACGCGCACAAATGTGTATCAGCACTGGCGGCAGCCACTTTTACTTACTTTATATGGTTACGGCACATAAATTTATTCTGATAAACTGTTTTATTTATTTTGAAATAGAAATTAATTACACGAAATTTAAATTAAAGAAAAAGCTAGAAAAAGCT
Source organism: Panzeria rudis (assembly GCA_956483635.1). Classification (NCBI taxonomy): domain Eukaryota; kingdom Metazoa; phylum Arthropoda; class Insecta; order Diptera; family Tachinidae; genus Panzeria; species Panzeria rudis. Next base: position 817,105 of record OY101449.1, read on the forward strand.
AAATGCATTGTTGAAAAAAGCTCAAAAAAGCTAACAGCATATCAATTACCTAGCTACCTACAAGCGGTTGAGTGAAAGTCGGTCCCCCTGTTTTTTTGAGAATTGTTGTCTAGTTAGCCCTTAAATATTCCTAAGTAAACCAACAAGACATTGGAAGGGCAGTGTTCCGTGTTGTGCAAGTAAATTTCACTGTGTAATAAACATTTTTATTTAGTTATATAACAAATTTAAAATAACTTTTTTTAAAGCACAAAAACTCCGAAACAACTTACGCAATTAAATAAAAGAGACAAACGCACGCTTAAAAAAAGCAACTATTTAATTCTAAACAAGGCATATTCATTACAGGTACCACCATAACTAAAACAAATACAACACCAAAAAACACATGTATTTTGTTGGTAGAAATACCCCAGAAAAATGTCAAATCCATTATCTGTGAGTAGCACACATTCATAAGCTCTCTCAAATTTACTAACACATGCCCGTTGTTGATAGAAAAATCCCAGGCATGTGTCAAAATCTATTGTCTGTGTGACGCACACATTCTCAAATTTACTAAAACAGCATTTCTTGTAGTGGTACCTGTTTAATCTACCTTGATTGTAAACAATAAAGATAAAACCAGCTGTTCTGCTTACGCGAATACTGGTTTCGATAAGTGCTGCCAAGTTTTAAAAATTGACAAACTTAAACAATTTTGAATTCTCTGCTTATTTCGGCCGTTAATTTTAAACAAACAAACAAACTAAAGTTTTATAAATCATCTTATTTTAACGTTTGGTTGATCTATTCAATGTACAACTTTAGAAAAAATAGAAAAAGCATTAAAATCTCACACAGAAACTCCAAAAAAGTCGTAACAATATTCCAATCATGCAAACTGCGGAGAATACAAAAGTTTTATCTCCACCTACAGGCCCGTTTGTGAATATCCCAATCAATAAACGCATAACTGATGTACATCAACTCCATCCAGCTAGTTCTTCTCGTTCAACATTCGTAGATTCCCCCTTTAAATTGTTAAATTGTATGGATAAAAGATTTGATAAATTTGCTGAGCAAATTCTGGCCACGATTGATTCCAAATTTCAACAGTTTAAAGAGGACCTCCTAAATGATATGAGTGAAAAATACAGAGTTCTGGAAACTAAATTGTTCGCTATTGATGAAAGGATAACCATCTTGGAAAATACCACTGGTGATATAAAAATAATGAAGGAAGAAATAAAAACCTTGAAAACAAAATTAAAACTACAGGAAAATTTTCCTGTTTCATCTGAACTCAAGATAAATGAAAATCCTTTTAACGAAAACGAAGTTCTGGTGAACATTTTCCTGAATATATGTAACGTCATCAGCACCCCCATACCAAATTTAAAATCAATATATCGACTTAGAAATAAAAACAACAAACACAAGAAAAATTCTAAAGATGCTGTAATAATTGTAAAGCTGTGGTCTGCATATGATAAAAACTTCTTCCTTAAATCTCTAGCGAACTAAAGAAAACTCAACAAGGGTTTTGCTTTCCGCCTTAGAGATATTGGGTTCAACTCGGACACCAAGTTCTACCTAAATGAAAACCTCACACAGTCAAATTTTAATTTTTATGAGTGGCTTTTCGTCTAAAAAAGAGAAATATTATATGCAGTGCTTTTACTATTAGTGGCTCTGTATACATTAAACATGCAACAGATGATGATCCGATACAAATAGATGAAATTGAGCGTCTGAACGAGTTATTTCCAGGCCATGGTGAACAAGTTGTCTTCAGCGGTAATCGAGCTTATTCATCCAATTCTCACTAAAGCACAATATTTAATTTATATCAAAAACCATAAAATACTATTTTTAAATTCTTTTTACTCTATATTTCACACATTCATATCAGAGTTATATATTTATACCCATCAAAGTTGTAATAGTAGCTATAAATGTAATAATCAAACAACCTCTTGCGTTGCTAGTCCCAAGGCATATTCATTACAGGTACCACCATAACTAAAACAAATACAACACCAAAAAACACATGTATTTTGTTGGTAGAAATACCCCTGAAATATGTCAAATCTATTATCTGTGAGTCGCACACATTCATAAGTTCTCTCAAATTTACTAACACATGCCCGTTGTTGATAGAAAAATCCCAGACATGTGTCAAAATCTATTGTCTGTGTGACGCACACATTCTTAAATTTACTAAAACAGCTGTTCTTGTAGTGGTACCTGTTCAATCTACCTTGGCAAGTCCGTTAATTAATGTGCTCAGATAATAATTACGGTTCTAAAGACAGTGCTTTTAATATGCTTCGTATTTTGGCAAGGCAGAGAGCGGGCCTGAATATTGTACACATAAACGCACAAAGTTTGCATTGCAAAATGGACGAGTTTAGATACTTATTCGCTTCAACTGGTGTGGATATAATATGCATTTCTGAAAGCTGGTTTCCTATTGACTTCAACGACTCGATCTATAATTGTGTCGATCAGACAGAACAATTATCGTAAATGATGTAGAAACTAAAGCCAGGGGGGTGGAGTTGCAATTTATGTGCAATGTGGCATAAAATGTGTAGTAAGGCTAAAATCGACTGCTAGTAGTGAAATTGAGTATTTATTTATTGAATTGACCGCAATTCGAAATCAGAAAATTCTGGTGGGAAGTGTCTATAGACCACATAGAGACATTCCTGTTGATTCTTTTATAAATGTTTTGGAAAATATATCTGTAAAGTATAACGACATTGTTATCATTGATAATTTCAACAACAACTTATTATCAAGCAGTCCTCTAATTGATTCCATGTCATCACTAGGTTTAACACCCGTAAATGCAGCCACACCAACACATTACCACAGGCAATCTAATAGTCTGATCGTCTGTTTTTCAAATCATGACTTACTATTCGTGACATATGATATCTGTGTACCAAAACAATCCATGTATTACACATACCGGGATGTCCATAACTTAGATTATAATCTTTTGAATCTACTTTTTGAAAACATTTACTGGTACCAGATTTATACTATTGATGACGTTAATGGTCAGCTATGCTTTCTTCAGGATAACATAAATACATTATCGACACATGTGCTCCTTTAAAAACCAAATATATAAATGTGAATCAAGAACCCTGGTTAGACTCAAGAATTGAACCCCTAATCAGGAAACGTAATGATGCTCACTTCAGATGGAAAAGATTTAAAACTCCAGAGCTTCAAAATTAATTTCAATCATGTAGAAGAGAAGTTGTTAAAATTATCAAAGAGTCAAAAAGAATATACTACCAAAGAAAATTTTCCTCAGCGATTGATAGCAAGTCAAAATGGAAAGAAATTCGAAAAATCGGAATTGGACAAAAAACCGTCTCGTCTCAAGAAATTGACGTTGATGTTAATGATTTAAATCATAAATTTGTAAACATCAGTATCCCTCAACCCTCACACAACTTATATGATAATTTGTGTTCGGTTCCCACTGAAAACACATTCAGTTTTCGTTGCGCAAGTCTTTAATCGGCGACTCCAAAAGTCTCCATATGGGTTATCACTAACCTCTGTCACTTTTAGTCTTAAAGTAATTAGATAATTTGGATTTCACCATTTTGAATTTCAAGCATTTGTTTAAATAATATTTACCACGAGTTTCTTTTGCCTTTTTTAAAATATTAAAATATTTATTTATTTTTTAATTTTGAACACCGTCTTGAATGTTAAAACTTCAATTTCCGATTTGAAATCAGTGGTGCTAAAAACCCCCAATGCAATATATTTTTTTTAAACCACTACATCAGTATTCTATTTATGGCAACAATTCTGGGATCCTGACCCCTTATTCTGTAACTCGCTAAAACTAAATCTCTATCGCTAAAAATCTATAAAGTCGATTTATAAATTTTTGACTATAAATACAATTTTGAAACGTGAGTTGCTAAATTAGGCAATGTCTTAAAAACTTAATCCGCCGAAATTTTAGTGTTTTACGTCATCGCCAAATATGTTTAATATTGTATTTGTTCATCATTTTAGCGTCGAGTTTAAGCTTTAGCTTTAGGGAGTTACGGAATAAGGCGGCTGGCCTAACGTGCATTATTTTAATTAAGCTATTTTTCACCCATTTTTCTCCTATATTTAGAATCTTTTCGTTTTGAAATTGTGGCAGCATTAATTTCATACACAAGCACAGTTAATTGAACATGATTTTACATATCCGAGTACAAGCGTATGTGTGTCTGAAAATGAAATGAAACAATAATGTCCAACTTTAATCCTAACTGATGTTTATATATTAAACTTTCACATATGCTTTCTGTTATGCCCGTTTTTTTCGTTTTGTTTTGTTTTTTTTTTTTCATCTTAGTTTGTTATTATTAAATAAAGAAGTTGTAACTATTGTAGGTTTGAAATGTTGGTTTATTACAAACATTTCTATATTTGTATTAAACATTATTTTGGCAGAAACCAGGCAAGAGAGATTTGTAAGTATTAAAGGCCATTTTTCTCATGGAATAAAATGCAATTTGAATATCAATAGCTTTTAAAAAGTAACTATTTAAAGATATTCGCAAGAGTTTTATAAATCAATTTATTATTAGATATCTTTATCTAGTATAAAATACAATAAAAGTCTCATAAACATTTCATTTCTCTCTTATACCCTGCACGCATTCTTATTAAAAAAATCAACACATTTTTTCTTGTTATATTACCAAAAATTTTCCTCTATTAACAACTTTAACTTTTATATGTTTGGTTGTTTGTTTGTTGTTGTTGTTGCTGTTGAGAAATGTTAAATGAAAATAGTTGCACCCTTAGTGAAGGCAATAAATTTTAAACTTGACTTTTATATAAAACGCGTTTTTTTATTTCAACTTTTTCCAGATTTGTAAAAATAACAAAGTTCTTGTTTCATGTCCTTGGAGTATTTGAAATGGCACCAGTAATAACGTAAAAATACAACAACAACAAAAACAGCAAACATTGATAGCATAATGTAGAAATAGCTGGAAAACAAAGTTCAAATGGTAACAAATTTTTTATGCTCAGATTTCGTTGTTTTCGGTTAGTTTCAAAAAAATTTATTTTTGTTTTAACTTTTTTCTAACTTTTTTTCTAGCATAAATAACACATTCAAAGAAAAAAAATATGGGCACATAGTGAAAATAATTAAGAGTTTTTCTGCTATAGTTCTATTGATAAAAATTGTTTTCTGTTTTGACACAAATCAATTTATAGTTTCCAAGAAATGGGCGCTTTGAAGTTGCAATTAAAAAAAGTAAATATTTTTCAAGATTTTTATAGTTACATACTCTCAGCATGTTTTGTATTGTTGCTGTGGTATTTCAGTAAAGAAAGACATTTCAAAAACGTCAATAAAGTGCACAATTTGTGGTCCGCAAATAGTGCCAATTCAAGCTATCTTTAAAGATTTTTTAAACATCTTTTCGTAGGAAGAACTTTTGTTTTTCAATTGTTATTTACCGATCTTGAGGCGATGCTAAAAAATATTATATTTTCCTTCGCGAAAAAGGCTTCGCCTATTACTGAATGAATATTTATGGCAGATGCTGCTATACTCTGCAAAGGATTAGACACACAAAAAATAAAAATCTATACATCCGCACTTAAATCAACTCAAAACGGTGTCAAAAGTACGGTAAACACGGATTTACTTAAATCAAGTAGAAAAAGCTTGATTCAAGTATGGATTATTTAAGTGCTAAATACTTAATATTAGCCATTATTAAGCCTGATCTGGGATTGATCGAAGCAAAAAATGTTTAGCTCAAGAATGCAACGGTAAAAATTGGACGGGTTCGGATTGGATAGAGGATTATTTTGCATATTTCCTCATCATCAAAAAAAAAAAATCAACGTCATCATCATCATGCATCCAATCCAAAGTTCTATACAGTTTTTTCCTGAATCAAGCCTGCCGCATGGTTGAGTCAAGCCCCCCGCATGCTTGAATCAAGCCCGAATGAGGTTTAGTTTTACTTTTTTATTCCTTTTAGATGTATAGAGATTGATAATATTATAGCACTGTTGATATTGCAATCATAATACTTCATTATAGATAAAACTTTATTAGTTCTACGATTTTTATGTAGAAACTACAGTAAACATATGCACATTGGACAACCTAGTTCTTGTAGAGACTCTAGATTGTAGAAATGTTGTTGTTAAACTCAATGTAGAGTAAAATGAAAAATTTTCGACACGGTTTGGATTTTGATCTTCTCCGATTTTAATGAAATTTGACATATATATTCTAATATTGTGTGTGCGTCACATAACGAAAAAAAAATATTTCGATACATGTGGTCTATTTTTTATCCGACTAAACATGGGCATCTGGTCCATTTTTAGAACGCGTCATCGGATATAAAAAAACTGATGCCATTAGAAAGGTGTCAGTCTCTTCTTAACTGTAACTTTTGAATCTGTTGCCATCCCATCTTGACAACTGCATGAAATAAACATATGTTAGTTTGCTATATTCTTAAAAAAATAAAATACATTTTTTTACGATATTTAAAGATAAAGGATACTTTGACATTTTTGAGGCATTTGTAGCATTTGTGTCGTTTTTAAATACTTATTAATAGTAATATTATATTATTTATATTTCATAAGGAACGTAGGCACAGAAAGGCATATACATATTTTACATTTGATAAACATCCCCCCACGAGCGCATGTCCTTCCCATATATCCTTCAATTCAGAAATGTTATAACAAATAAAACAAATAAATGTAGCTTCACGTTTCTTATACGAAATACTTATAACATCTTTTGCATATTTTGCTGTATCGTATCTCACTCTACTTGATAGTAGAAAAGATTTCGTTGTAAATGTATTTTAAATAAAATTTAGAAATAAATCTGAGTCTTAAAAATTAATTAAAATTCTTTAACATTTTTATAAAACTTATTTGATTGCTTCAATTTTGTCCTGGCAGGACTATGTAAAAATGCTATTTCTTGCGGCAAATCTCTATTCAAATCACAAGATACACAAAGTGGTTATTGGCAAATAAAGAAAATTACTTAATTTTTTCCACACAGATATTGAAAAATAAAGTTTTTGTTATAACACTTCTTTACAATATTGCTTGAGTGAATTTGAGATCAACAGTACATTTCTTTTAAGCACTTCAAAAAGGGCAGCAAAGAATAAAGTGAAAGCAAGAGAAATAACAATACCAACATCTATATTCACTGGTGAAAAAATATCAACATCACCACAGTTATTTACTTTAATTGTTTTACATTTTAATTTCATATTTTATAATTTTGGTTTGTTTATTTTATTCTCATTTTTTCTGCCTGCGTTTGAGAAAATGTTCATGCTGAACCAAATAAAATAGAGCCAAAGCTTCGACCAAACTTCGCTGACATATAGGCTAACTGACTGGCTGGCTGTTCTGTCTTGTAATTGCGACTGCGATTGTGTTGAAATGTTCATATTTGTGGTTAAAAGCAGAAGGGGGCCGGCCAGTTACTACATGAAAATATTTATATAAAAAATTATTGTTTTGTTTGGACTTTCCATTTATTTGTCTCGTCTTTTTTTTGCAAACAAAAATTTCGTTTATTTAAAAACTTGAAAAAAATCACGTGCCACATGCCCTGGGGTCTTAATGGTGTTTAGTTTGGGTTAATTTTTTCTCCGTTTCAGTTTTATTTTTTCTCATTTGCTAGCTGTTTGTTGTATATCTGGCGGGTCAGTTTATGATATTGTGTAACGTTTTTTTTTTGGTTTGTCGTTTTTATGTATACAAGTTAAACAAAGACAACAATGAGTCACATAGAATGAAATGTAATTTAAAATAAGTTGTCATTTTATGATGGTAATGTGTTCAGTGTTTTGATTTTAATTTTTGACGGTGTTGTTTTTTACATTACATACATATTTGCATATTATTTGGTCAGAAATGTTTTGACCTTAAATATTAAATATTGATGAAAAATAAATAAACATAATTTGTATGAATATCTAGCGGTAATAATTGATAAATAAATTTTGACTTCTGGAATTCAGTTTTAGTTTTATTTACAAAACTTTCTACACGTTGAATGTACACAGCATTAACAACTTTTAAAATTGATTTTTTAATTTTGTTATAAAATAAAATAAATATAATTTTTGTTAAGACGGAACTACATAGTAATAAACTTTAAAATCAGTGCAAGAAAAAAGCAAAATGTCAAATCTTCAATTATAAGTTATTTGAAGCATCCATTAATAAAATGTTTATGACCTAAGAGTAATTAAGCGTTCGTCGCCTCTTTTCATTCCTCTATTGCTCTTGCAACAAATATTTAATATTTGTAATTGTGTGAATGAATGGTTATCTAATTTAAACTCTTTTAGGAAGTTGAATTATTTTCCTCTTTATGATACTTTTTAGTATATTTATTTAAAAAGCATTAAATTAAAAAAATATCTCTACCGGAAATTAAAGAGCTTCCTACTCTGAAACTAGTTTTTTAGTTATGCTCAAGCGGATGTTAATTGTTATGCAAGATACAAGTAGTTGCAGTAGAAAAGCACATGAACATATACCAGCATCCACCGTCAAGAAACGACAAGATTTAAGTAAATATAAAGTACGCATACTCTCGTACATAAGCAAACTTTATTATATTTTGAACAATTTTTAGTTAAAACTTTTTAGGATTTTCTTTTTAAATTTTGTTTGTTTTACTACAGAATACAGTAGATTTAAAAGGTAAGTAAAATTAAATGGTTCTTTGAAACTATAATTAAGTGTAAAAGTAGACAATGAAGCTGTTGCGTATGATCATTAAGATGGAAGAAATCTATATTAAGTACGCGTACATGGATGGATACGTATGTAGATGGAGTGATGCCAACTTTTGGGACTCAAAACCCGAAAAAAATTTTGAATAAAAGATACGTATACAATACAATTTTTCGAAAAAGCGCAAAAAGGGTTAACTTATAAAGTGTTTCTTTTGCAAATCAAAGCACATTTAAATTTTGGGACCAACTTAAAATCACAACCAATTTTTAAAGAAATAGAAGATTATTGTAGGCTATTCTTCTTTTTATTGCTGGTAAAGCAAACTAAGAAAAGAAAATGAGTAGAAACGATGCTGCCACGTTAATTCACAAGTCACTATTGCTAGAATTAAGGAAGAAATAGTTCGTAATAATAGAAAATGTACCCATATTGATGCAAAAGTTAAAAGGGGCTAGAGGGCTAAAAGATAATTGTAAAAATTGCTAGATTTGCGCGTTAATTTTTTTATGGCTAAAAATAATTTTTTGCGTTTTGAGTAACTAAAAACGGGCTTAATCTAGCCCGAAAAGGGCTGCGTAAATGGATTCAATTTAGGTTTTTCCTTCAACTCTTTGCAATACTGATCTAAAATCCTTTTAATATTGGGAAGAAAATTTTTGAATCCACTACAGTTTTCTAATTCTACATAAAAGGCGGACTACACCTGTTTCCACCGAAAAACTTAAAATACGGTTCAGTTAATTGTGTTATTGAAGTTCAATCAACGACGAAAATTTTATATTCAATCACTGGAATTCCAATTTTCAGTTCTTCGAAATTTGACAGAAAATTTTGTTTTTGATCAAATGAATAATTAATTCAATTACGAAAGTAATTGATACTTTCTTTAATTTTTGATTAAGAGCATCAATTGAAAATGTTTTAAGAATAATTTTTTCTGTACAATAAAAAATTAAACCTAGTTTCAATTAATTTCGTAAATTTTGAGCAATTGATTTGAGCAATTGATTTTAAATTATAGTGGTTGGATATACAATTTTCATCGCAGATTGAACTTGTATTCTACTTGTCTCTGTGCAATTATATTCCTTGAATTACATAGGTGCTATTACGTATCCTATTTAGGGTGGGTTGGCGAGGGGTACTGGGGAGATTGTATTGTAGGGAGTTAAGGACTTCTTACGGAGATGAATTAAGTATTCAGATTTCTTTTATATATATATGGTGCGTTATAGGGTCATTTACCGTAAAACATATTTTTAATACAAGCCAGACTCATAAAGTCCGGTTTTATGGGATAAATAAGCACGAACTTATCCTTTAGATTTTAGTGCATTTGAAGACTTATATTACAATTTTATGAAAAATACTTTTGTGGGACATTTAATACCGTTACACAGCGATTGATTAAAAATTTTTTTGCTCTTTTTACAAAAATGTACCTCTTTTGCTTTACATATTATAAACGTAAATATTCTAAGTTTTCCTATACAAATTCGCTATAACAAAAATTATAGTCTACCAGAGGCAGGTTTTTAAGCAAGAGATATAAAGCGTAACTTTCCCTTATCAACTTGAAGAAATATTAAAATAGTTTTTTGTGAATTTAGTTTTGGGAGTTTCCTAAGTACGAACTTCTTTCTATGTAGCTTAGAAGCATATACATAAACGTAAAGATTATACGTTTTCCTATGCCAATTCAATGTAACAATGTGCAAAATAAAGGAAATTTGTAAACTTTAAAATCAACGATACAAATATTGGCGTTTTGTGCCCTTTACCGGAATAAGGCCTTAGAATCTTGTCATTTAATTTTTGGTGCAGCTCTTTCTTCCCTAAGTACTTGTTTTAAATTACAAACCAAAAAGATTTTTTGACATAAAATTTTATAAAATTTTAATATATATTTTCTTTTTGTACAATTATCATAAATATTAGAAAAATTTGTCATGATGTATACTTTTTCTTTGGTCATTACTTCTTTTATGTTTTTTATGTTTCTATTTATATTTCCATTAAATGACATTCTGGCATTGTCGGTGTATCTACTGATAGCTCTTCCAAGCTTAGTAGTGATTTTTCTCCTAGCTGCAATTTCACGTCTGGCCTTGCAATTTTTCGATATTTCTTTACCAAAGATTGCTTCAGTCTTATTGACAGTTTTATGGACAATCAGTTTCACTGCTATTCTGCTCATAATCAGTTTAGCGGCTTTTGTGTTGCGTATGTTTTTCAATATTAATATGGAGGAAATTAAATGACAGAATATATGATACGTAAATTTAATGTAAAAGCTGTTGGGTAAGTTGATGGATCTTTTACAAGATTGTGGCTTATACTACATATATAGTTTTACTTATTAATTTTTTTCAGATTTTCCACAGGAATGCAATTACCAAAAACCTTAGCTGCAAATATACAAGAAATACATATATAAAATTAATCATTTACTTTACTTTTTTGTAAATATTTTAAGAACGACTAATAAAACTTGTATGCACTTAAAAATGCCTCAGTTATTTATAAGTATGTAGCTTTGTAGTAAGTTTTAAATATAATTTTAGTCTTCAAGTTTTATCTCTTTTAAGCATTAGTATTACGATATAAACTAAAATGTAAAAACATATACATATATGTATTTAAGTATGTATAAACATAAGTACACAGAATTAATTAAATATTTAACAGCGGTAATTTTCGCAAATAGCATGAAATTCAATAAAACCTGTATTTGATTCAAATATAGTGTTTGTTGAAAATACAATCTGTGTATCTGTGGGTCTGTACGAGTCCACATACAGAGCAAACGGATAGTCCGATTTTAGTTTAGTTCAGTCTGTTTAAAAGGTGACTTGATCGAGAGTGTTCTTAGCTATGTTTGAAGAAAATCGATCCAGCCGTTTAGAACATATCACATATTTTCTAGATGTATATTGCTGAGTCTGTGTGTCTTTGACGCCGTAACTCCCAAATGGATAGATCGATTTTAATTTAGTAAATTTAGTTTGAAAGGTGGCTTGATCCAAAATTTTCAATTTAATGTTATTTAAAAAATCATTAGAAAAATAAAAATATTTTGAAAATTTTTTTTTATCATATAAATATATATATACCCCGTATACGGGATTTATACGAAAACTTTTTTTTTTTTAATTTTATGGTCAAACGGGTTAAAAGGGCACTTAGCAGGATACCAAATCCAAAAGAAATTTACTTTCTTAAGCAATATTTTTTGGACTTGTTACTCGGTTGAACGTATTTTTATCAAATCAAGCTAAAAAGGCTTCGTCTAAATCCCGTAATAGAAAAAATCTTTATCACAGAAAATTTAAAATTTTTTTTATTGAATCAACACATTTCCACATGACAGTATACAAAAATATTTATAATAAAAAATTCAAAAATTTTCTTCTCTGTTATAAAATAAAATAAAACTATAAACGCCTCTTCTCTGCTTAAACATAAAAACATAATCGCGAACACAAACATACGTACTGTGTGTGTAGAAGGTATTTTACGAAGAAAAAGGGAAAGAGGTGTTAACAATTCTAAGGCCATTGCAAACTTTGTTGCAAACATCATAAGTAATTCAATTGAAATTTATAGTCCAAACGTATAAGACTTATAAGACGATTTTGAAGTTTTTCTATTTTTTATTTCTTTGCAGCATTTACCGAAAAGAACAAATTCTCACAGTCAAGTCAAGTTCCTTCTAACTTTGGAATCAAAAAACAAACATACATAAGTTATGATGTAAAATTTTAAGCTTATAAAGGTAACTTTATGAAAACATATATTTGATTTTACGCAAATACATATTTTTATTCTAATGTCAATTCTTTAAAAGGATACGTTTATATGTATGTATATACAAAGGTATATATGTAAAGCTCCTTACAAATTTTATAAAGGAAGAAGCATTATAAGAATTTAAATACATATATCGGTTTACATAAGCAGTGAGCTTTGTTAGTAAGACTATTAATGACTAAAAATATAGTAAACAATTAACATAAAATTTAATATTAAGGTACACTGCAAAAATTATTAACCAATTTTTTCCATTTAACTGTTTACTCTGAATATATTTATTTTTTAAAAAATGTTTTATGTCAAACAATGCTATCAATAGATTTTAAATCAAGATAACATAATATGGAAAAGTTTCTATATACCAGTTGTGTAGAACTAATATTTTACTTATTCATTAGAATATTAATTGTTTATTAAAACACATTGACATTGAATACTGAGGGATATAAGCTAGTTCCTATCCGCATTTCATTGGAACTAAATGCAGATCGTCAGGGAACCTTTACCAAAAATCTCATAGAAAAGCTGAAGATACTGTAGCAAACCTTTATTTAAATAAATAAGAATCTTAAACAATATCAAAGCTTAAACATGAACACATTAATCTATTATGTTTTTTATTTCCTTACTTTAATATATACTTATATGTAAAAAAATCACTAATGAAATAAGTTTATTTGCATGTGTGAAATCGTGTAGTGTTTTGCAATATACAGCATTGTTTTAAGCAAGTTTATGGATTTTTAAACAAATTTCAATGAATTTTTTAATTGCTACATTTTTTATTAAAAAAAAAGTCACAATATATTTAATTATAAAAAATGTTCAGCTAATACTACATATATTATTTTTTTAATTGGAACAGCGGCTTTTGTAACTGAACCTTATTTTTGCTGTTTTAGGTATATTTAAAATACAGTAGTATATTTGCGTTCAAGCACAAATAAAATAAAGTAAAAATCAAGATGATAAGTAAGTAATAGCAACATTTTTCGTAGTTAAATTTCTAATGGCCACCGTTCCATTACTTGTGATAAAACATGCATGATCTTAGATCCTTTGGGACTGACAAAATAAAATTATTGCTTAAAATTTATAGGTAAGTAAAACTAAACAAATGTATTTGAAAATTTTCGGAACAAGTAACATTAAATAATTTTTCATGCATTTATGCGAAAGAATTTGTTAATGTCTCTAGCCATACATGTATATAACTGCATTTTACATATTACTTATTGAATAACAATATATAATGTAAAATATTTATGTACAATGTACACACCAACAGATCAATCTACTAGCAAATTTATGTATGTTCATAAATTGTACAGGAATTGTTTGTTGCTCAAAAATGAAGAGTTCTTGACAAAATGAGCAAGAGAAAATATAACTTCTGAAACTGTTACGGTGAGAAAGGATATATTAGGCACTACGTACCTTTAAACCCAGCAAAAAACGCAGCGATAAAAGGTAATGAATGAGAATTTCGACCAAAAAGAGGTCACTTGCAATAAAACATATGGTTACGAATGAAAAATGAATTAAGAGGGTACTAGAAACACCCAGCGGGAAAAGGTAAAGAATAACCCCCATATTCATAAATGATTAGTAAAGTTAATGTGTGCAGTAAACCGGGGTTCCCATACAAAATTCGTACAGTAAACCAACATTTACTTTAATACATTTTTATGAATATGAGGGTAAGAAACGAGAAGTTAATGCACGCCATGTTTAATATTTCATTCCATAATTCGTTATTGTTAACACAAACGATGTCCAAGGAAAGTAATGAACTATTTTAATATGTCCGACGAATGATTTCTATAATTCATTATTTTTAATTCGTAATATAATTCTTTCTCCCAATATATTTTTAAAAGTTAAATGTTTGAAGAAATAAGTTACATATACCTACTTATACAAACATACATACATATGTAAGTATACATATATAAATCATAATTTATTAATTCCGTTTAAGATATATGTATATACAGACTTATTCATTGACATATTCATTGTATTTACTCGATATTCTCAGGTACGCCTTCCAGCATATACTGCGCTTTAAAATGAAAATGATAGCAAAAATAAATAGCGAGTTTTTTAAAAACAAATAAGAGGAATATACGAACAATTATTACAAACATAAGCAATAAATTCCTTTTTCTGCAAATATGGTAATATACGTGGTAATCACTGTTTAATTATTTATTACAATCAAATTGCCTTATCGATTCCAAGGGAACGTATTGTTTTGTTTTCTAAAATAAATCATTATACCTTTCATTATATATGTAATCAGTGACCACTTTTCCCGATGGGTACATAACCTAAAAGCGTAAAGGTTGATCCGAAAAAAATGAGTTTAAGAAGTTACATTACTGCTCGCATTCATTTAATAAATATTTTGCTATTAGTTGAAAATTATATCACATAGGCTGCATTTTTAATTTAACGGTTTCACTTACCAAAATATATCGCTAAGTCAATGTTACAAATCCATCGTGCAACTAAAAACAGTTCTTCAACCTACTGCATACGAACCATATGTTGGTGGAAAACAAATTGAAAAATAAATATAAATTGTATAAGTATGTATGTATGTATGTATGTATGTATTGTATATGGCAATTGAAAACATATAAAAAAATTGACAAATAGGCAGACAAATATGCAATAATATTAAATTTAATGATGTGCACATAATAAAGTGTCAAATATCAACAATATGATGACGATAATGATGATTGTAAATTTGAAAAGCTAAAATAAAAATAACCCCAACATGAGCAACTAACTAACAAGCTACAGCAAGTGAATGATACTATTGGTGTTCATGATGATGGTACGTACCCACTTCTACTGTTAACATCTGGGATGTTCTTTATGACTACAATAGCGGCCGTATGATTGCCTGTATATTCATCAGATGTATTGGCACACCATAGCATTTCATATTTGTTTATAACAATGCAAATGTATGAATCTACATACTTACATATATCAGTATGTCTGTCTGTCTGCCTGTCTACTATACGAAACGTAAGAGTGTATATTTGTTATATCTGAAAAAATATATCCTCATCAATTTTGAACATTTTATTCACACAAAATACATATGTGAGTGCATCTGTGTATGTGTACTGACAATAAAATTATTTCTGCAAAAACAAATGTAAATGTCATACAACATTTAAGTGGGTTGTAAAAGCCTGAGCACTATCTTCGACACACATATACGAGTGCATACAAGTATATATACATGGGTATGTATGTATCTGCCGAAATTTTTAACAATAAATTGTAGTCGCAAATTGTGTCAAATATTTGTTATAAATATGTTTGTGTATAACTCTTCACTGAGTAACTGAGTTTGTGTTCTCGATAAGGAATCTCAAAATATATAAATTTTTTGCTATTAAATATTTGACATGAATAATTTTACATTTGAAATAAAAGCAATTTTCATGGTTAAATAAGTTAACAAGTTGTAGCTAAAACAGTAATTTGAAAAATTTTTTGCAAATTTTTATTTGTTTCTTGTCATATCTTTCTTTTTATTTTGATGTATAAACACTGGTTTACAAATTTTTATTTTTGGAAGGTTAAAGTATTCCAAAGCTTTTTTTATGGTAACTAGGATGTGTTAAACATGAAAAAAACCATTTCGGCCATTGTCCAGATAACGGTAAATTGTTTGTGGTACAAAACAGCTTTCGAAATGACAACGATTGGTGGAAAACTTTAAAAATTTCATAAAACTTAACTTTCATCCACTATAACTCAGTAAATCAGAGCAGTCATTTTCGCACTATTCGACGCATAATTTGGTAGACTTTCAAACAAGGTACAAATAATTTAAATCAAACCAGTGTTTGAGTCTGGATGGTGCTTTAAAGATAAGTATATCCCGAAAAACACAAACGTTCCGCTATCTTGAAAATGTGCGGTATGATTTTTGTTTGTTTTGTGTTTAGCACAACCTAATTATCCTAAAAATATGCATTAGAAAATGTTAACCTTTTCATTGTAAAGCAGTGTAGTTGAATCGGTATAAATATTTAGATACTTTTTTTATATAATTTTTTGGAAACATTAGTTTTTCATATACATCATGCCTGTTCGTTTACTTACTACAATTTATTATGTTTACTACAGATGGAAGTTTTCAATACAAAAAGTAAACAATTTTTTCGAATTGTAGTAAAAGTAGTAGGAATTTCGAGTAAACGAACACAGCTATTTATATTCCTCTATATAAAAGTTAAAAACTGATTTCGTCAAATTAAGTACAAGTGGTCACTAAAAAACTTTTCCATATAATTAATTTATTATTTTGTGAAGAAAAATGTTATGTATGTAAAATTTTCTAATCAATTATTTATAGAGGAAAATAACATTTTAACAATTAGTAGAGCTGAAACAACATGATAGTTTTCAGAGATCAACACATCAAATCTCATTTTGTTATTTCTACTTTTCGCTGTTTAGCAGTGGTTACTTTTTGTGTTTGAAAATCAATATTTTAA
This sequence comes from Panzeria rudis, assembly GCA_956483635.1. Classification (NCBI taxonomy): domain Eukaryota; kingdom Metazoa; phylum Arthropoda; class Insecta; order Diptera; family Tachinidae; genus Panzeria; species Panzeria rudis. Next base: position 834,228 of record OY101449.1, read on the forward strand.
CCAAATCAGTGCAGAAATTATTTGAAACTATATAGTCAGTTTGAAATAGTTGCTACACAATTTAATTTGTTTTTATTGCATTTAAAATTTGTCTTATTTTCAAACATTATAAAAAGGAATTTACTATAAGTTTGTGAACAATATTTCAAATTATTTTTCCATTACCTTGTTGACAGGTTGATAATAGAAACCAGCCATTGAAAGTTAAGTAAACATGTACAAACACATACATACATACATGTATACGTCTACAAATATATAGTGAAACAATGTCGTTCCCGTAATGCAGCACTTTAAAAGGAAACACTATCTTCTTTCTCACACCAATAAACAGAAACTCCAGAAATAATGCCCAGACACAAAATAGGTTATTTGTAGGTTTTTGGTGTTACTGCAGTAGGTCATAAAATATTTTTTATTGCTTTAATTTTCTTTTACAGTTTCCTAGTTCCTATTTTGCTATTTCACTTGGTAAGGCTTTACACTAAAACATTGTACATATTTATATATATTATAACATTTTCTAGAAGCCTCCGCAGAAGAATATCTACGATTTGGTGGTGGATTTGAAAATTTTTCATTTATTATATGAGATGATGCTGATGAAAGGGACGTTATCTTTCTAGCAAGAATTTTTAATGAACAATAGAACACTGAAGATGGCACATAGCCGAAACCGGTCTGTTTTCAAACCAAATTTGACGTGGGATGACGGAAAATCGTTCCAAATTCAAAAAAACCCCGTCGGAAGAAAAACACAACACCCAAAAATAGCTGTAAATTCTGTAAATTTTGAAATTATGGTGGGTAGCACTGCCCAAACACCTCTCATATAAAGTTGTAGAGCTTGAACCGGATGCTAGTCCTTGATTTTACCGCAAAGCACAATTTTGTTGAACTTTTAGGTAGCATAGAAGTTTTTCACACATTGTAAAACACAAAACGACGCGTTTCTTCTTAAACCACGTAAGCTCCAGCAACTCATTTTTCAGAAAACGAAAAAATCTTAACATTTTAAATATGGGTGAAAAAATTTTTGTTTTTACAAGGTTACGAGGTTTATGAAATTGCTTTAATTTATACAAAATTGTCAAGATGAAAATGCAATCGGGTGGCAAATGTTAATTTCTACCATAAAAACCAAAAAGTCAATTTCGAACAAATTGAGCTTACGTGGTTTAATAAGAAATGAGACGAAAAGCTATTTTATAGTTGTGCTTTCTAGTAAATGTTGCTCGCAACGCTTCTGATACTGGAGGTATTTGAAACAGAGCAAGTGTCTTATTCACGTCTTCATGACGTATTATGCAGGCCTCTACAACACATTTTGCTAAACGATTTTGCGATGTATTAAATTTTTTCATCAAATAGTTTTATAATTGCGCAAAAAGAAATACGTTCCTTTTGCAGCCAAAATTGTGAATATCCATTTAGAAATGTCTAAAAGAGCTTATTTTGCGCTATTTGCCATAAAAAGCCAATTAACATGTCAATTGATGTGACTGCACAACTGACTGTCTGCAATATGTGTAAATTCAAACAGTAATTTAACGTTTATTTAAACAAAGCTGCAGGTAGTGGTCAGTAAAAAAAATAAAAATTGAGATACACTAACTTTCAATGATAAAAATGAGGTACAGCATTCAGTTGAAAAAACTTGGCAAACAGAAGTTTCATATTCTAACAAACACACCACTAAGATTGTGGGAACCATCGCACAGTGGGATTAATAAAATAAATAAATGCTTAAAAAGATGTATGCATTTTGCGGCTCTAAGATATTAGTAAGACTCTCTCGAAACTTTTAAAATCAATAGAGAGGGTGTTAGGATTTTATCATATTATCTACAAAAAAGTCATATACGTGGGCTTAAAAAAGTTATCTTAAACTACGCAAGTTATCATTTTGACATTCAGTTGTAATCACTCATATTCTTAAGCAACGTCATAGCTAAAGAACCACGGCTTTTACGTTCATAATACCGAATTAATCGTCGTATCATTCTTTATATTGGGTAAAACATATATCCAAATATCGTGTACAGTTACCTCTTGGGAGAATAATCTATGTATTGAAATAATATAACTGTAAAAGGGGCGTGTCTCTACATAAAATATTTTTTTTGAAAAATGTTATGTTGGTGTAAACAGTAATCGATGTAGAACACAAAATATCACATTTTGGAATTTTTGTTTTTAACGTTGATAACACTGTTTATTTTGTATAACGGGAACTTTAAAAAATATGTAAAAAAAGTTATATTATTATATTCTATGGATACCTTATAGCCATCAAATGATATTTAAGCACGCGAAGCGGCAGGCACCTCTAGTAGTATTTTTTATTTTGTTTATTTTTTACCATTTATGTTGCCCAGCGCTCTACTATGCATCAGTACTTCCAAATTGACATCACATGTATAATGATTGCACAACACCTCGTTTGCATTTTTTAGCACATTCTATGATTTCTCCCCTGCTGTGCCATTGAAACATTGCTCGGTTTGGTGGCAAAAGCCAAACATTAGAAACTATCTGTATTCTGGCAAAAGTGACTATTTGAAATTGTTGAACCAACAGCATATTCGAAGAAAATAAACATGTGTTCAAATGTGAGAAAGTGTTTGTTTGATTGCAGATAGTTTAAAACTTTCGTATAAGTGAGTGGATCAGTATAAGATAGATTTTGTGTGGTTATTATAATGTCACATACATACATAAAAAATTCAATTGGCAGGAAAGTTATAAACAATGATATATAGAAGCACTTTATAGTTAAATTGATATTGTTTTCCACAATATCCATTTTAATAAGAGTGTTGAAGTATATTTCATTTTTATATGTTTATATTATATGCTGTAATAGATTAATAAATAAAAAGCGCGAGTTTTGAGGAAATAATTAGAGTATGCAAAAACCGGGATTTTTCACGAAAACGGTTTGCGAATTATTCGAAAAATAGCTTTTTTAAGAAACCCGGTTTCGAATACGGTTTTGTGCAAATAAACCGGTTAACCGGTTTTCATAAAATGTATGTGCAAATTTTTTTCCCCTTTTTGCGAAAAATCTTTGTAATACTACATACATATACATATTCATGTGATCTTTTCCTTGAAATAAGTTTCAAATATTAAATATAATTACACATACCGATACTGAAATTCCTTTTTGGAACATTTCTGAGCACTTTAATGCGCTACAAAATAGTGTCCTTAGCTTTTTCCTATCAGATAAAAATTTTTTAAAAAGCATGTCTAATATTTCGATCCACAAAACACCAAAAGATGTATGACACTAGTTCCTGCAAACTATGCTAATGTAGCTAGTTTTATGATTCGATCTACTCTTTCAGAGTTATTCACAAATTAACAAATTTTATCTTTATAGACGCTTATAAAAAAAATTTAAAACTGCAAACACTTTACCGTTTAATTATTGTGTCTTATGAACGAAATAAGCTATATATCATGAAAATGATTAGCAATTAAGTGAATACAACCACACACTTGAAAGTTAATTTCGTTTTAAATTGTTTCAAACAGAAAATGAATATATTTTCTAAAGAAGTTTGACTGAAAACGGTACGACCGACTTGTATGATTATTTTTTGTTGTATTAAGTACCTCAGGACGAAGCTTGTATAAAAGAAACATTTTTAAATTGCTGCTAATGAGGTCAAATATTGGGCTTTCGATAAATGGTATTTTTAATATTCGTTTGAAATCTGTTCGAATTTAAACTAATCGAGCGATATTTATAAAATTTTCAGTTTGCTACTAATTATTCATAAAGTAGAGCGCGCAATAAACTTTTTGATATGTAAGTTGGGACGAGCCGGTAAACCATCGGCAATATTTGTTTTCTCTCCAAACGGAAACGCTAAAAATAGCGTTTATTGTCACACGTTACAATAAAAGCATTAAAACCAATTTCGACTCGAAGAACTGATTTTTTCACAAATAAGGCTGTACATTTTAATGCGTTATCAATATTAATTAAAGATTTTACTTTAAAGCAAATAAGCCATTGCTTTGGAAAATAAAATTGATTGTAATAGCTTTGAGCGAAATAACTTCAAGTATACCCAGCACACACAGAAATACACTACATGTATTGCCAAACGTATTGCCTGGATGAAAAATATTATTGCGGCAATAATCGATTTCGTATTGCGGAAAATACTTCCTTCGGGAAGAAACGTGTCTCGATGGCAATACTCCTACGCAATACGAAAGCGATTCTTCTAGATGATACACTAGCAACATCGCCAGATAACCACTTATAACAAAATAAGAAGATATCGCTAAAATATGATTAGGAAAATAAAAAGAGGATTTTGTATTTTAAGAAATATTCATTGATAAACACCGATTTTTTGTATTCCATCTTTCCGCCATTTCTGTAAAAATTGCATACATACATTTTGCAGCTAAAATTCATTTATCGTGGAGACTACGCCTTTTTTGTATAAATTTTAAAAGTAAAATTAATTAACATAAAATTTTTCTCTTTATATTGCGTAATTGTGTCAAAAATTATAAAATGAAGAAAATAAAGATATTACTTCGATTATATTCTTTTATATGACAATTTGGGGATATTTCTAAACCATTGCCTAAGGGGATATCTTCCAATTGTTTGCAGGGATATAAAGCAAATTTTGTCTTTGTATGTATTTGGTTTAATAAATTTAAAAAGGTCTAAACATGTTTTTAAATAATATTAAAAAATAATATAAGGATCATGATGACGGAATTTCAGCCAATTTCTTTAAATATTTTTAATTAAACTTGAAGTGGAATAAGCGCTCGCTGAAATAAAAGTAAAAAAAAAATGGAAAAATACCATTTGGGGTATTTTGAAAAAACCCGGTTAATCGGCACATAAAAACCGGCATCCCGAATTATTCGAAAATATAAATTATTCGAAACCGGTTTATTTTCAGAAAGGCAAAAAACTGGTTAACCGGGTTTCGGTTCACGTTTTGGCATACTCTAGTAATAAGTAGACTTAATCGTCATATCGTTCTTCATGTTGTGCAAAATATTTTTACACATATATTATTTACTTAACTCTTGAGAGAACAATAAAATATTATTTTACCATTAAGTTAAACTACTTTTTAGCAAATAAAGTTCTGATATGTAAATTTTTTTGGAAAACCTGACAAATTTATCTTTTATCTCTATTATCAAAAAACCAATGCAGTGCAGCTTAGCGACATCAGCTCATTCTTAATTTTGCAGAGCACAACTGTAAACGACGAAAGGGACACCTGGGCAGCAGCGGCAATTTGGTTTTGGTTGCTTCAGAAAGTGCTAAAAGCAAAAATTAGTTAAGCATAAAATCGTGAATATTGAAAGAAATAAAAATATAAATAGTTCATGTTGTAATAATATGTTGAATTATGTGAAAAAGAAAGAAATTAACTCGGAAAATATTCGGAAAAGCTCAGAAATAAAAAAATAAATCCACATCCTTTTATCTACAAAATCATTTTTGTAGAATACAACATACTTAACACTGCGTGCGTAAAGCTAATATGATTAAACGCCATTTGAAATAATAGCTTGTATATTGGAGTCGTACAATATGTTCCCAAGACTTATGTGGTGAAAGGAGAAGACACCATTTCACTAGAACAGAAATATTAACAAAGCGGCCTCACTATAAAAACAGGTTTTTGCAAATCAATAGTATTTTCTTAAAGTTGATTAGCATTAGGGAAACCACCACGGGACAAGTTCCTCATATGTGGATCTAGATCAGTAGTGACCATTCTCTCAATTTCCTATACTCGCGGGTATAGGCTGTTTTTCACCATAAACACACCTACACTGTATGTGAGACACACAGCCTATCTATTTAGCCGCGAAGCACATGCACAACCAAAGAATAAGATAGTGTGTGTATGGCTACCACTAATCTGCAACTGAATATCTTAATTATGTCAAATGACCACCTTCAATGCGAACGCCATGTAAAAGTGAGTGGTCACTTCTCATATTAGTTTCCACAACTCGAACCTGATGGTAGTCCTTCCGAACCAGCCACGTAACTTGCATTGGGAGAGGTTCTCTTTGCTCCCTGATAGAGTAATTTCGGGTAATATGGACTGCTGTTTTGTATTTTTAAAATTGTTGGCACAATGTACTATATGGATATTCAAAAAGTTTTGCACCAATAAATTGACAGATACATCTCTTAATAGTCTTTCTTGTTAACAACTGTTTGCATTAAAGGAGCAAAATTTTATTTTTAAATAATCCGAGAAACCCAAAAAATGAATACACAAAAAATTGCGGTTAATGTGGACTCGCATTTGAGGCTAATGTGGACTACTGCTTTACATTTGCATTAGTTTGAGTAGTATCTGTGGCTCTTTTCATGTCCTCCGGTTTTTATTTACGAGTTTTATTTCCTTTTTTTTGTATTGTTATCAACAAAAGCTGGGAAGAAAAATACACGGTTATTTGTCTGGTAATTCTTACCATTAGTATGCAATAAAGCACTAAGTGGTTCATATTAGAATAACTTGAGTTACAGTGGTAGAAAAGGTTAAGGCAAATGTATTTTAATCAGGTACACGAAATAATGATTATTCCAAAAATGTTTTACCAAAAAAAATTATAATGATCCAATAATATTAGTAACATGCTTTTGCACAATAAAATTATTATACGATTATTTTGACATGCTTTCCATTTATGCAATAAACTTTTATTTAAGTTTTTACTAAAAAAAATCAATTAATAAGAATTATAATTGAGTTTTATTTTTTGATCGTAAAATAATTCTTATTTTTGAGTTTTATTTTTTAGATAAAAAATAACGATTATTTAAATTTTTTTGATTTTTACTTTTTGCTTAAAAATAATCATTATTTTAGGTTTTATTTTTACTTTTTTTAATGTATTTATAAACAAAATTTGCAAATTAACATTTAAATCCTTTATTCCAGTTAAATTTAACAAATTGAGCTTTTGCTTAAGACATATTACGAAAATTAAAAATCTACAATTATCGTTATTTGTAAGCAAAAAATCAAAATCAAAAATAATAGTTAACTTTCGAGCACAAAAATAAAAATTAAGGGCCTAATTTTCTAAAACTCGACACGAAAGTGAAATTTATATAGGACACAATAACAATATTACTCAATTTCTATAAATTTGTTTTTGTTTCAACATTAGACTGGAAAACACTTGTGCAATTTTCACATTATCACATCAATAGTTTATAAAAGGAGGCGCTAGACCACATTAAACGCATAGTCCACAATACCAGAACCAGACGCTAGACCATATTAAACGCATTGTCCACTATACCAGAAGTTATTCATATTTTAATAATTTTTATTTTAATAAGATGTTTCCCTTCTATTACAGTTTCTTACTGCGTTCTATTGCTTTTACGTACGTTTATCTCTGTACGAGTCTAACCCTGTATGAGTGTATTCTCCTGTTTCTCTAGATCGTCCACTTTTGAAGTTATAAATGTATATATTATTTAAATTGCTATTATATCAAGAGGAAAACCATAATATGCTCTTCAATATTTATGTCCTAAGGGAGTGTGGAAGGTAATAATAATAAATAATAAGTATATATTATTACCTTTTTTCATTGTAAGTATGTAAAAGTGTAGTAAAGAACTTGAAATTTTAAATATTTTTTTTCCAAAGTTATTATTTAAACGAAATAGAAAAATATTTTTTTTATGTAATTCCATAATCTGCTAATTGTATAATAGATTTGTTTCTACTTACAAATACATAAAATGATGGTAATATTTCCTTTTGATTTGTATTTTTAAATTTCCTTTTAAAAAGGCTGATGTATGTAATTTTTGTAATTTTATTTTTAATAAAGTTCTGAAACAATTTCAACATGTTCTTGTCTATTTTAAGAATGCTGTGCGAAAATAAAAAAAAAATTCTAAATTAAGGGTAGATAGAGGAGTAAAACAAATAGAAGTGGTCATGACATTTTGCAATGACAACGACATCAGGCCAAATAAATGCAACACAAACATCAAAAATTGCTATTAATAAAGTAACGGCACAACAACAACTAAAAAATATTAGAAACAGTATCATTTCGCTTGAAATTTTGCAAAAACAAATACGAAAATTGCAACTGTATTGCAAACGACATTTGCGGTTTACTTTTTGACAGTGACGGATGGTCTGGCAAAAGCAGTTTTAGTAATATAAAAATTTATTTCTTCGTAATTTCCCCATGTTTCAGTGAGCTTAAATACATATTAAAGTGTTGATTTTTTAAAATTAATTTTCATATCATATTTAATTTCTTTGGCTTAATGACTATAGAATTTAATAATTGTTTACTCTTATAGAACTGTAAGTTTTTCTATTTTAATTATGTTGTAACAGTAAACTTAAAGTATGTTTCATTCTTAGATAATAATATCCAGTGTCCTTGTAGTTAATACGCTATTTCCCTTATACTCTATTACAAATAATAATAATATTATATCCGCTACTATAATAACATATAATTATAAGCTTTAAACACATGCATAGATAGGATCGTGTGAATATAAGTATCTTTATAATTATAGAATACATTGTCTTGTGCCATCGACTGTGCTATTATACACTATATTATATAATATTAAATGAACATAAATGCGTATGTTTGGTTGTATGTCTGTGGGGTAATATCGTGTTCAACCATATAATTATGACATGCTGTTTACAAATAAAAACGTTTAAGTGTAATTTACATATTTTTGGGAACAAGACAATTAATTCATGATTAAATCAAGCAAAAGTAATATGTTCGCCGTGTTTAAGTTTGTATTGTTTAAGATTGTAGTATTAGCAAAGCATCTTGAAGAAGTATAAACGGCGGCACGACGATAAGAGGTTCGAAAAATATACAAAGCTATTGCATCTGCGTAATTCCATTTAGCCGGGTGTGACCATTTTACACACATTTTTTGTTATAAATCAATAATATAAAATTTTTTAGTTAAAAAAAAAACGTTGCTGATCGCAAGGATATTAAGCTTAAAGTCGTTGATTTCTGCTCAGAATGGTCGTCAGAAAGCTGCGACAGGTGTGACCTTACAAATTTTAGTTTTAAAGAATTATGAATTAAAGTATCAATTCTGTAAAATTTTTACTATAAGGTACACAATAATTTTGGTATAGATATTTCTTCAAAGTGTTTTTAATTGTATTATGTATTTACTGTTTGACAAAAAATTATTTTTCCTAAAAAAAGATTATATATAAAATGATACGGGTGTAATCGACGGGTGTGACCTAGTACGCAAATTTAAAAAATTCGAAGAAATAAAACTTTTTATTGATTTAATTAATACAAATAACATAAAAAAACTCATAAGAAAATATTAAGGCATTAAATTATTTGACAGCAGAATACTCCAGCTTAATATTTTTTTAAATTCAATAAAAAGAAAAAAAGTATATTCCTTTCAGAGATAACGGTTTTTATTAATAATGAGAACGGGAGTAAAAGAAAATCTGAAATAAATATTAAACATACAAAGAGGGAGATCAAAATGTGTTTAGCATGATCATTTAAAAGTGCCTCAAATTGATTAAAAAATATTAAATAGTGAGATATTTTTATTAATGAGAAAATTATTTTTTTCTTGCATAGGGCCGTTTTAAGTGGAATTACTCATCTGCCACTTTAAAAAATATAAAACACACACCCGCCACTATTCGATTTACAATGAATTTTGCTTACCTACACGGACAAACAGCTGCGTAGATTAAAGGAGTATTTCGCTACCCAACAAAACAGTCCAATTGAAAATATATACAACAACTATGCATTGTTTAAAATAAGAATGAATATTTACCGATATATGAACACATTTGAAAAGCAAAATATTTAACAAATATCGAATCGTTTTTCGTTGTCCAAAATTTTGCAACTTTTTAGCCGGTTGGAATATTTCAGTGATTTTTTAAACGAATATTTAACAAACAACTTGAATTTTCGGCAGCTTTTAAAATCGGTTCAGCAGTTGTTGGGAAATTTAACCCCAAAGTCGAACTCAGAAGTTTTTTAATATTTCACATAAAAATCTAGGATTTTAAAAATTGTTAACCCCTTTTTTTATTAAAAAAAAACTCCATATGTAGATAAACGAAATATATTAATAATTTTTTGATCGGGTTAGTATAGGCCATTTCTAAAAACTGTTAGTACAATAGATCAATCAATAGCAAATATTAGAAGAATACTACTCCCCCGCACCTACCACGTCACTTTTTACCTAACTATGAATCTTGTATTCAAATTGGTTTGTACCAAATTTGAGGACTATTGCTGTTATATCTTTCCAGTTAGCAGGTAATAATTATTCCTTTTTATGGGGACTCTCACACCTTCCCCGTTGGTTTTTTTTCTTAACATCGTAACTTCGACTAAAATTTACTGATACCAAACGTGAAGATTCATACGTTTATAGCTTTGCAGATATCACATTATTATTAATTACTTTGTATGGGAAGTATCCCTTCCCCCTCCTACACTGCCAATTTTTTCCATATTTCGAATTTTTCTATAAAAATAACCCACACTCACTGGCTCAAGCCAGTAGCTAATTGTTTATTAATATGATTATTTCGAACGTATTTGCTTTGTGAATTCAAACTGTTTATTAAGCTAAGGTTCGTAGCGTTATATTCACAAAGAATTGGGCATGATTAATATTCCAAGGAACAAGGGAAAAATTAACATCAACTTTTATTTTCAACGTAGACAGCAGAGCAGAGTAACGCGACTTTCGTAAGCCCAACACAATATGTAAAGCTGAGCTATTCCCAAGCATGAGCCAATACCAATCCAGTACGATGAAACGAAAATTTCGATTAATTGGTCCGATAACGAGGTGGCCAAGGCAGCGCTGCAGTACAACCGACAAGGTTCTCAGCACCGTTGGCGCGTAAAAACAACTTGGCGCTTAGCAACCGTTCGTGAGCTGACTACTGCAGTGTTTTCATGGAACGAGACAATTAGAACAACCCGTTGAAAGTCATTAATTGTGACGGTTTGCTTCCCAGCTGGGGAATAATGGAACATCATTAAGCAGGCATAAGAGACTATTATTATAAAATTTGTTTAGCCTTTTAATTTCTTAGTCAGTAAACTTTTGATATTTAGCCATACCGAATATGAAATATAATTAACTAATTTATAGTCTATTTCTCATCATCCATCATGAGGTATGGCCAGAGCAGGTTTATAGGCACTTTATTCTAAATAAAGCTCTTTACTTTATTGTCTGACTTTTATTTATTTCTTCTTATCTATTAAAAAAAACGAACTGAACGCGATTAAAGCAATATTTATTTATTTTTAATTAAAACATTTCGTCTTAAATTAAACTAAAGATTAAAATTATTGTTTTCCTATTTATTTCTTAATTTTTTGCAAAATCCACATACATATTAATATACATGTATTTTACTAAGCCTTTGATAAAACAATTTATGCACAAATACATTCACAGATAAATACAAATCGTATGGCAACTAATCCTTAATAGTATTCATCCTTCATAATTTCTCTTCGTTCCAGCATTGTGGATTTTGAAAATGTCTTTAATATTTTGGGATCGTAAAGTAAATTGCAAACATATTTCAGTACTCAGCAGGATATTAAACTTAATTTATATATACAAATCGGATTAGGCAGCGTGATAGGAAAAATATGATGAACACAAAACGTTATATTGCCTTCTTTAATTTTCTTCTTCGCTATTTTCTTTGTCTTTTTTTTGCACCAAAAGAAAAATAAACAAATATTTTTATGTTTTGCTTTAATTTTATTATTTTGGAGGTTACAGCAGAACAAGAAATGTAGTAAATTGGAAACAATCGAATAAACATTTAGCAGAGTTGTAAAAACAGCAAAGGCGTGGTAATAAAACATTTCTAAGTTTAGCAATGCTGGTAATTTATATTATAATTATATGATAATTATCATGTTACTATTAATTGTTTTAGTACTAACACCGTGACCAGACTTAAAGAGCCAGAGAAAGAGCTATCAGTCCAAGAAACTTAATATATTTTTAATACCTGAATTGGTTAACAACAATTTATATCACTTAAAAAAATTTAGTTTTTTTTCAAACTAAATTTAAAGATATTTGTTATGCCACGAAACTTAATAAAATTATTTACATTTCCTGCATCGACGGTTGCGTCGTCCGTTGGCTATATTAGCAGAAAATTAAATAAAAAGACTCCTTCATATTCAGATTAGTCACGTGCTCAGATGCATCTGTTTATATCAGTTTCTGTGTGTTAATTCTTATGAGTGCATATTGATAAGTAATGTAGTGTTTCTGTTATTAGGTGGTATTGTTATTGGCTGAAGTATAATAGATATGAGTGGATACAGAGAGACTGAGAGAAACACATTTGTGTTCCTACTTATTGTATAAACAGTCAAATTTATCATGCAAAACGAAGTTAGTTCGCAAATGGTCGCTATTTAAAACGAACATCAAAATAGACAACAAAAACAGCAATAACAAAGCACAACACTGTGCTCTACCCATCAACAAGCATTAACTCTTATTGTAGGCTAGCAATGAATTGGCACATGAAGTGTATGTGAATGTGTTTTATATGTATGAAACGTACGCACACACTATCTGTTGTACAAACAATTATTTTAAAATATCTGTGGTACAACAGATATTTTAAAAGAAAAATCATGTAAATTTTTTATCCATTGTAAAATACTATGTAACTCTTATTGTTTAGTACGCGTAGAATGTGTGCGTGGAATAAAATCATACAATATCAGTTATACAATTTAAGTTGTACTCATTTATACTTATAGTAACATGTATGTATCTGTTATATCTGTTTTAGCAATACTTTGTGGTATAGTGGTGCACGTCTTTAATTCAGATCTGTTCTGTATTCTACGTGAAAGGAAAATGTTCGTAATCGTTCTAGTATAGTATTTATACATATTAATTTTTAAAGAAAAGTAACACTCTAAGGCAATTAATGCCTGCCAGTAAATTAATTAATGTATTACATTCTTTAGGAATGGCATAGTGTAGAGCAGCAGCTGGCAATTTTTTGATCATGGACCACGATGTTTGTTGGCTATTTGTCGGCTATTTACATTTAGACAGCACAAACAAACAAAATATTTATTTCTGCTACTCTGATTTTTGTTAATTCTTTAGAGCAGCGTTGCAGTGCCTCTGGTATCAAGTAGGGGCACTGCTAAAATACCGACGAGAGGGCCTACTGTGATTTGCATTAGTAAGTCAGTATTAATCGCTGCAGGTACTGCTCAGTGACCAGTGATATGCCTTCAACACTTTAACAGTTCAACAACAATTAACACAATAACACACCAATGCACATCAGAAAAATTCATGATGTTGATGATTTCCCTGAAACTCGAATTTCAGACCTCAGGCATCATTTGCTTTGTGGTCAACGCGGTAACCACTTCAGTCAATAACAGTATGAATGCTTTTTAGTTCTAAGCATTTTCATTACGCAGTGAATACAGGACCGGTCTGATAATTTTGGCATGACTCGAAGTCAATTCACGTGGACAGTAAACATCAAAAGTTGTGATATAGAAATGCAATTTATATTAATTTCCAACTATATTTTTTAGTGTCATTAAATCAATCTTCCATGATGATACACACTTTTAATTTGTGTCTCTCATTGTGACATATTTGTAAACCGTTCTCATTCGCTGCTGCAAAATTAATTTACAACCGTATGATTTTAGTTGTGTCTCTTAGATAACAAGCATTTATCAGTTTAAATTACAACTAGCAAACGACAAAGAAAACCAAAACATTATATGTATATCGTCACCTAAAATGCAAAACGCCCTAACTAAGAAAATAATCGAAGTCGACTTTTTTATAAATTGCGGTATACTGCACCAACATATATCCGCACGAAAAAATCAATGGGGTTACTCTATAATTGGATACAAAAAAAACTGATCGAATTTCTATGTTGTTTATATTGCGATTCGAAAGCATAGGAAATAGACTAGGCCAAATATATTATTTGTCTATACACTATTTAATTTTTAACTTTATTTTATTTTGTTATAAAAGCCATAATAATACACACTCTGTGAGAATTTTAAGCGTTTACATATTACCGTTCACAATATATAGCCCATAGTCATTTCTTCATAGAGAAATGTCCTCACTCATTAGTTTTATTTTAAATCTATATTTTTTTGCGAATTGCAATAGATAAAAGGTTCATCTATCGAAATATGCAAAAATTATCGATTTGAAATCAGATGAGTTTTATTTAATTGCTTCAGTCTTTGGACAAAGATCCTTACAGACTATGATAACAAAAGTACTCTTACAATCTATGGTTATAATACAAATATTGGTTCAAATAAATATTTTTAAAAGTAAATTCAGCATATACATATGTATAAACAAAGAAAAAGTAACATAACAAATATACTACAGTACTAGAAAGAAAAAGTTTTAATTCAGTTTTCTCAATGATGAATTCAATAAAAGATTTATTCTGTTTTTGCAAATTAAAACTAATTTCATTAAGCTGAACGAAAGCGCGAGTTAAAGTGCCATTACGCGCATAATTAGTTCGATGAAAGGGTACATCAAAAAGCTTACCCAACCTCAAATTTCTAGGTGGAATATAAAACGGTACTCAGTAACACTCCGTCTTCACGAGACATAATTTTGTTCTAACATTTGTCAAACTGCATACTTAAAAACATCAGAAAAATGTTAGTGCTATTTTTTCATATCGACTTTGACTTTTGTCAACACAAATCAATGGCTCGTGAAGACGCTATGTAGAGCTAGTCAGGACAATCAGTGTTACCATTGATGATATCATACACCAGTAAGGCCGTTTGAACTTTCCTATGCGCTTCTTAGAGAACGTAGGCCTATAAACAGGCATTTAGAATTATACGAAACAGAAGATAGATAAGATAATGAGCGCGTTGTAAATTTAATAAAATATCTTTGAAGTACCTTAACACGGGAGATAATATTGGAGGCATGAGTACATATTCAACATGGGGCACAAACGACAGAGAGCTATCAAACATCACGCCTAAGTCTAGTTTTGTATCTGACTTGTTCAATGTAATACCATTAATATTAAAAAACAGAACTATGAGATTCAGAAATCAATGAAATTAAACATGCAAACATTTATTTATATTCAGTTGCAAACTATTAAGGCATCACAAATCATTTAAATTGTTAAGCTTAATCTGCATAATATGCGCATCATTCATGGAATCAAGTTTCATACAAATTTTAAATCATCGGCATATAAAAGATACTTGGATTTCAAAAAGCAGCTATCAATATCATTAATAAATAAATTAAATAATAAAGGGCTAAGTATGGTACCCTTAGGTACACCAGAAGATTGCAAATAAAGTTTAGAGATATAACCTTTAACACTAACTGAGCAGATTCTTTCAGATAAGTAGGACTTAATCAATGCCAACAGATTGTAATGAAAGCCCATTGAATTATAGAAAAGTCAGTATAAATTACCTCCACTTGGCCACCATGAGCACCGAAGCAATACTCGCTAAAAAGTGTTAGATTTGTATTGGTAGACCTACCAGAATAAAAGACGTGCTGATATGGAGATAATTTTTTGTGGATAGTGTGTTCGAAAAATTTTGAAAGGCAAGACTTTTTACCATCCTTAAACACAGGGGAAACTGTTGCAGTCTTCCAACTTCTAATAAAATCACACTTTTGTAGCAATAAATTAAAAATAAACGCAATAACAGGGGTTAGTGATGAAGCATCTTTGTGTAGAAAATGAGTGCAGATTTAAAGGAGTTCTTGGGCTGACCAATACCTCCCGATACATCGTCTTCAGATACAACTATGAAGCCAAGAGTTAATTTAGTAGGTAACGATATGTATCTAAGTATGTACGTAAGTAATACTGACTGCAATTTATTTCGTTTTAATTAAAAAATCAGTTTGTTCTTATAAAATTAAAAATGTGAAAATTTGTATATGAAAATTTGTATAAGAAATAATTTGTTGCCATAGACTTTCAACTGTGTTGAGGTTTATTTGAAACAAGTCACGTGAATATTGAAAATTTTATTTCCATTAACAGAAATATAAAAAAATAATTCAATGTATGTCTTTTGAAATTTTAAATGTACAACATATTTCATGTATGACTTGTACTTTAACACCATGTACCTTAAAATTTTTTGCCAGTATATTTAACTTTGTCCTTATTTGAAATTAAGGATTATAAATATTTCAGTAGGTGAAAGATATTGTCAAAATAACTCAACAACATTTAAGTCATCATATTTAAAAAAAAAATATGTTATCTTGTCATCTCAAAAACAACAACATAAGCTCAAAAACCCAGGCGTTGTATACTTCGTTCGCAATTTATTAAAGATTTTTTTTCATCAGAAACTGGTGAAGTATTTTTATGTGTTTTTTTGCTTACATTGAATATGTATGTGGTTGTGTTTAAGCGCTAAAATGGTTTTATAATAATTTATGCGTTTGGAATGGTAACACACCACTGCCAACAAGCAACATACAACAAATAGTCAAAAGTAAGAATTCAACGCAACACATTGAACGACACAGCAGGCCAACATACAGCGGCGCATGCATGAAATAATAAATAAACCAACTCTAGTGAATTTGGTTTTGAGCTCTCTGGAGGATGTCAAACAAAGTAACGAAAATTGTATAGTAAGTGTAGTAGTATTGGTATCGCTACTGCTCAGTTTTTGTGTTGAACGGACTTAAAGCTAAAAGCAACAACTAAATGACAGTATACAAATAAAGCCTCTAGGCATTATATAGAATTGCATATAAAATCACAAAAAAAACAAAAGAGACAAGAGCAAAGAAACAATTGAAAACAACCAAATAATGTGTTAAACTAAAATTGAAAAAAACAATATCAACTTTTACTTATACAGGACATGTAAACGGATGTGTGTTAAATGTTTTTGTATGCGTTTAAGTCCTCATCACCATCATCGCCAACATACAGTCAGTCAGTTGTAACAGCGGCAACAGCATCATCATCTTCACATCACAATGATCGTCAACGTCATCAACATGTCAGTGTAGAATGAAAAGATGAATTTTTGTGCGAGTAGTCAGTCAAATAGAAAATGCGTAGACAAATTTCCGTTTGGCATGGTTTATTGTTGATGTTGTTGTAGTTATTGTGTTTTAATGTTGTTAAATTTTTTATGTTGACATTAAAAGGAAATGTCATTTCGAGGGTAATGGTGTGTTGACTACTTGGAAAATACATTTTTGCTAAAAATGAGTGCAGTTTTGCATAACTTATTGTTAATTTGCAATGCTTTTGGAATAGTTTACACTGCTCTGCAGAAAAAAATAGCCTTCGATTACAAATGTGTGTAATAAACAGAGTCAAACGCGCTAAGCTAAAATACGTTTTGAGTTATCTCTATCATGCACGAGTAATTCTGAGTGAGTTCAACAGATAGGTCTGCGGCATGGCGTTTAATTTTAATAAAAAAATCGAGGACAATCTCGTAGGTACTAGAAATACATATCCGCCTTTTTTTATTTATTGTTATATACCTTCTGATTAGTGGCCACCAGAAATAAAAAATTTGACCAAATTCATACATTTTATAATTGATCTAGATTTTTAAGTAGAAAATATATTGAAACGATTCATGCTTTGTTTTATAGGGCAGTACTGATCATTTATTATTGCCATGCAAAACTGAACTGGAATAATTAAATGGCCGAAAAGTGGCCACTTGAAAATTAAAAATTTTTTTCTCATTTTATCGATTTTCAATTGAACTCTGTGTGAACCCCGTTGAACATAAAGCATTGATTTTTTTGGTAGTGAAAAAGGAACCCGTATGATACCATAACATAAATTTCATTGTGCTAAAATCGTATCTTTTGCAAAAAAAGGTACGAAAATTTATAAATTTTAAAAAATGATAAAATTTGAGCATCGAAAAAGCCATGAAAATAAAAATCTGATATTTTCTGATTAAGGAAGTTTGTAGATAAATTTGCTATGCTAATTTTAACCGTACAATTCTCGGGTTATGGTGAAATATACTGAATTATCTAGTGGAAATAATAATTATACCCATTTAAAAATTTATACGTAATACAAAAAAAAAATTAACTGTCAGGCCCACTATGTCGACATGTTCTTTCTTTCGCCACAATTACATTTAAAACAAAAACAAATTCTAAAATTTTGTTTTTGTTTTATATGTTATTATAAGAAAGAAAGAATCGCGTCGACATAGTGGGCCTGGCAGTAAATATATTTTAGTTTAGAGCGTCAAACTCTATCGCAAATATTTTTATTTGAAGAACATTTTATATTATTGTTATTTCCCAATATCAATAAAATATTATGAAAGAGCTGCAATATGTTATAAATAGTTTTCCAAGCCGCTTTTACATAAAAACAAAGCCATTTGATTTTCTCGAATTGAAATATAATACAAATCCAACAATAACATATGTGTTCTAAAAAATTTATTTGGATTAAACATCTAATTTAGCGAAATTTTTTGTTATAGTGTACACTTCAATCCAAAGTTATGTTTTTAGAATACGGCAGTAAGTTTGTAATAAAATTTCTTCTAGTAAAAAATAAAAATTTGTGACAATTTAATTCATACTAATTTTAATAGATAACAATATTATTGCAATCAATAAGATTTCATATCAAGTTTTAATATAATCCAAGCGCAGTATATGCAAAATTCTTACTGTTTCACTTGTTAAAAGTCTTATTACATATTTAGTTCTGTATTCAAATTTATTTAAATTTTAAACTATTTTGATATAAAAAGAAATATGCAATTACAAGCTTAACCAGCTCATTCATAATAGCACCGAATATAATCCAACCCTCTTAACCACACCCTCCCTCACAAGTTTATAACTTTTCATGCAAACTTCGCTTTAACACAAATACGTAACATTTACTTATTCACTACATATGTTTGCATGCATGTAAAAGTAAATACTATATTTAACATGCCCAAAAAATTAGAAAAATACTCTTTTCCCCTGCAGATAATATTGGATTATGTGGTTTATTTTAGCTCAAATGGAGTAGTTACAACATGGTTCTATGTAATGCCGTCATGCACCATGTCATTTCGGAACAATAGCTTCTAGTTAACTGAAAAGTGTTTGCGTTTTAACGAGTGCAATTGTTGAAACACGAACACTTGAGTGCTTCATCGAATAGTGACATAGAGTAGTCTTAAAGTAGTCCGATGTAATGCATTAAACACATTCACCACAGCAGACTACAAAATATCAAAAATAGAATACATGTGTGCTTATGAATATGATTATTTTTACGACAACACGGCTACACGACTACAGGCTGTTGTCCATGCTGCTTTTGTCGCGTAGTCAAATTAAACTAATTTCTATTTTTTTTGGCTACAAAACAACAACAGTGTAGACAATATAACAAAATATGTAAAGCAAATTAGTGCTTACACATATTTTTTATTTTGTAAAATAAAAACGAAAATTAAACAATTTAAATGTTACAATATAAATGTATCGAGCGAGCTTTTAAATAAATAAATTTATATTGTTATACATATACACATCAAAATAACTGTACATACTTCTATAATATTGAGTGAAGTTCATGTATATGTCTTGAATCATGTATGATTTTCAGCTTAATAACATTTTCTTTTCTAGAAAAAATTAAATATTTTTTTAGTGTTTATCAAAAACATATCAATTTAGCTTCGTAAGAGATGATAAATTAATTTCTAATAAATTCACTTCTTCGAAAATTTTTTATATTGCAAATTTTCATTAAAAAGTGCAAACAATGCAATATTTTTTTGTAGAAAAGAAAACATCATAAGTCTCGTTTATGTACTTTTCCATGATCATACTCAAAGTTAATATCTATTTTTGTAGGTGACAACGAACAAATTAGTGCTGCCAATATAATGACATATATGAAATAATTAGGAAAAAAATTAAAATTAAAAATATTAGTATAATTATTTTTCGGCACCCACTCTTGGTTCCGGAGTTACGGGGCTTAAAAATTTAATTTTTTATTGATCATAGCTCCTATAATATAGAACATATGTAAACGATATAGGTATCATTCCAAAGATCTCTGAAATACCTTTGCAGTGGTATATAAAATTTTCAAATCCATTAACCCATTGCGAGCGAAATGGAATTTAAAAAAAATTTTATATGACTTTTCACGTAAAAGCATCGTTATCTTAAAAACGGGCCGATAAAACGTTACTTAAACATGTATTTAGTTTAATATAAAACATTCCAAGCTTTAATTTGATGTTTAATTGAAAGTTAGTATTGATGAAATTCGTAAAACCAGTTTGGTTTTTCCAATTGTCTTCCACAAAATACTTCCAAACTAAGATCACTCATGCTGTAATTTAAAACGAAATCTTTACGTAACTTAACAACCCCTTACACATGTATTTACAATTTGGTGTAATTTGCTTATTAACACATCCTATTGTTAACCACTAAAAAAATTCATTCATTGAAAACGCTATTTTACATTCGTAAATGTAAACTAATTTTTATAAAGTGTAGTTAAAAAAAGTTATTCGAATATTCGCCAAAAAACGTTCGAATAATTTTTTGTTCTAAATTCAAAAATTGTTCGTTCGCACAAAAGCGAAAAAAAAGTTGTTCGAATATTCGAATAATTCTTATACGAATGACAACACTATATTGATTCAATAAAAACGTGCAATAGAACGTTCCACTTTTACTAAGGACATTTTTGTATTGGGTGACTTCAACTTAATTTATGTTGCCTAAAAATACTTAGCAGAAGATAAATATTATGTTCAAACTAAGCAAAGTTCGAACTACGTTGAATTTTTCAATGTGTTATGCCACTTGATTTTTGACAATTATTCCAGAATTCTAGATTTAATATTTGTCAATGATGTGACTGATTGTTTCATTAGGCGCTCTTCCCCCATTAAAACTCCGGAAGATTGTTATCATCCTACAATTCAACTAATTTCTGCCATATCATCTAAAGATGACACAAACTAAAAATGAAAAAGTCGATTCTTTCAAGCATACTAACTACAACATGTTAAATCAGTTATTATCTGACACAAATTGGTACCATATATTATCATCCTCTTCGGACCTTGATCAGATGTCTAATGCATTCTACAGTAAGGTTTACTGCTATATCGATTTGTGTGTTCCGAAAATA
The DNA here is from genome assembly GCA_956483635.1 of Panzeria rudis. Taxonomy (NCBI): domain Eukaryota; kingdom Metazoa; phylum Arthropoda; class Insecta; order Diptera; family Tachinidae; genus Panzeria; species Panzeria rudis. The sequence continues at coordinate 855,527 of OY101449.1, forward strand.
ATATTCAAATAAATTTCTGGTCCACCATGGAATAATAAGCAATTGTCTCATTTCAAAAATAAAAAAACATGCTAAAAAATTCAAGCAACCTGATTCATCTGTTGATTATCTAATGTACTCGATTACCCGTGCTGAATGCACGTCGTTTAATAAATCGTGTTACGATAACTATATTAACACAATGAAACATAATTTCAAACGTAGTCCGAAATCGTTTTTTAAATTCAAAGAATAAAAAACCTGGCTTCAATTTTTCTATGAAGTTTCAACAAAAGGAGTCCAGTAATGATGCCGCCATATGCAATTTATTTGCCGACTTTTTCTCGACAACTTATTCGGAAGCGACCTATGATAACGCAGTTGATTACCCATTTAGAATAACCGCAAATCAAACAATAGCTACACCATTTATCGAAATTTCAATAATCTCTATGGAATTAAAAAGTCTTAAATTTTCGTACAACTTTGGTCCTGATAAAATTCCTAAAGATTATTTTATTATATCACTGTTTAAATCTGTAAGTAAAACTGAAGTTTCAAATTATCGTGGTATTGTAAAGTTTAGTATTATGTTATCTAGTATCAAATTTGATGTCCCTTATCAACATGAGTTTCAGAAAAGGTGCTTTACTATGCCGAATTTATTACATCTCACAACTGTTAAGTATCGCGGATTTCTTCACCAACAACACTGACTTCAGCAAGGCCTTCGATAAAGTTAACCATAAACTTTTAAAAATTAAGCTTTCTTTTATGGGTTTTACTGATCAAAGTAAAAAATTTATGTTTTCATACCTAAACCTTTTGTTTCAAAAACACCTATTCCAGAAGTATTGATGTTCTATCTGGTGTATCACAGGGAAGCCACCTTGGACAGCTACTTTTCATTGTTTGTTTATCAACGACCTACCTGATGTGATTCATTCTTCCAATATTTTGATGTACGCTGACGTCGTGAAAATTATTTATAGTTACCGTCAAAAGGCTGAGCAACAACATCTCCAAGACGACTTAAATTCGTTTTACGCTTGGTTCAAAATAAATCTTATGGAGCTAAATTTAAATAAGCGTAAATATATGCGCTTTGTTAGAAAAAGTTTCATACCCGTACGCTATGCCCTTGAAAGTTATTAGCTCGAGTCTGTCAATAGTATCTTAGATTTTGGAGTTTTACTTGACTCAAAACTCAATTTTATTGCACATATAAATATGACAGCAAACAAAGTTCGTGGTATTCTCAGTTTCGTAAAATGCTGGGCTAAAGAGTTCAATGATCCTTACGTTCTAAAAGCCTGTATATGTCGCTTGTAAGGCATGTTCTGGAATATGGATCTGTAATATGGGACCCTATATACAAAAGCATTCGGATACTATTGAGTCCGTGCAAAAGCAGTTTCTGCTATTTTGTCTTCGTGGGTTAAACTTTAACAAATTTGATTTACCATCTTATTCTGCTAGACTCGCTCTGATTAAGCTGCCTACTTTTAAAAGCCGCAGAGCCGTTCTGAACATATATTTTCTTTTAACCATAAATAAGTTAACGCATAAACTCATTTTTAAAGTACCATAACTTACGTATTTCAGCAGTGACAGGTTTAAAAAATACACCAAAGAACAACAAGGAAGGTTCTCTATAAAAGTGGATGCATGATTATGTACCGTTGTATGGAAATGTTAAAGTTGAACTTCACACGTAATGGGTGAATGGATTTCAGAAATTTATACACCATACGGATATCACTTTCAAGTGATATCCGTATCACTCATATCTGTTCTTGATTCTATGAGTTATGGCCAATAAAAAATTGAAGTTTTGAGCACCGTAACTCCAGAGCCAAGAGAGATCACTCAAAAAAATATACTTTAAAATTTTAAGGATACAAAAGGCTACAACCTCATGATTTTTTAAAATTTTCAACGATGCTGGTATTCTTGACTTGGTCGCTATTCTATTCAAGAGATATTAAACAAATAAATTTATTTGTTTTTACATTTTGCGACATCTAAGTAGTTTTTGAATAATCGATTTATATTTATACCAGTGAAACATAGCTAGAACAATTATAAAAAAGTCTCAAATCGGTAAAATTTTTAATTTAGATGGTTACTAGTCAGAAGTTACACAATAAAAAAAAATTTAATTTTCTCATTAAAATTAAAAATCATGCGACACGGCACACCTTCATACATATTTGTTGGAATTACTCTGTAAAGAACTGAAATTATATTTTTTAACTTACTTTTAATGCATTAATAAATTTATTTAATAGATCTCATTAACTTATATTTTTTTTTGTTCAAATAAATTCAGTTAAATGATATATTGTATGGTTTTGTATTGGGCGGGAATTCCCGGGAAATTGAAAAATCAATTCCGCTTTCCCGGGAAATGAAAAAGTCCGGGAAAAGAAAAAGTCTAGTTGTGGTAAATGTGTTTAATGCATACTGCAGACATGGATCATGCCATTTGCAAACAAGACTTTGTAGTTAAGCAACAAGTGCTCGTATTTTAACAATTTCAACACGAACACTTGAGTGCTCCATCAAGTGGTGAAATGGAGTAGTTTTAAGACTACTTCGAAGTAGTGCAAAGTTTGTTTAGATGGTCTAGCCCTAAGACATCGTAATGTTAAATTTACCATGTTTTCTCTATATATTTGGGTTACCTTTGGACTAGTCCTAGTTCTATATGGAGTATACTTTACATACGTGTATGGACTAGTCGCGTTATCTGCAGGGTCGCACACTTACTACACAAATACAAAAACATGTACGTATGTATATACACGTCTATATGTAGCTGTAAGATATTGTAACAAAGCGAAAAGAAGAGACTCACTAAAGAAAGAAGCAGTCAGCCATTGAAACCTACTGAAATTCAGAACGTAAAAATAAAAGAAACTATCGAGGGAATTTTGACAATTTATTTACAAACTCGAGCGCATAGTTATCTAAAACTGTTTATGCAAAATAATGTAACATTATATTTTTATCGCAAATACCATGGAGCTACAAGACTTACAAAATTAAAAAAAATACAACAACAGTTACTGTATGCAACAGAAAAAAGTAAATTAAAATATGTTTCAAAAGCTGTAGTATTTTTTTCTTACTTCAAAAATAAAAAAAAACAGTAACTTTTCATAAGCTCTCATACAGAACTGCGTACACATTTATCCAGTTTGACTTTGCAAAATTGTTGCTCTTGTTATTCTTGATGTTGTTTTGTTATTAATATTAAAAACAGCATTGTTGCATAATTAACAAATATTCTTTCGTAGCATTTTCTTTTGGGATGTAGAAAGTTGCGAAAAATATTCATGAATTTTTGTGGTTATTTTCTTTAACAATTCATACAAATTCTTTAAGTGCAAAAAATTTTATTTTACCTACACTAAATTCAAATTAAACCAATTGCTAAAGCTTTTTGTATTATTAATGATAATATTTAACAGAATCGACCTTTTTTAACTGATATTAAGAAAACAGCAGACATGCTTATTATATTTTTAAATTGTATCTCATTATTTTTAATATTTAAATCGTATTTTCCTTGTTTTTCACATATTTTCTTGTGTATATACATACATACATACATACAAACATATATACATACATACATACATACATACATACATACATACACACACATATACATACATACATACATACATACATACATATATACATACATACATACATACATACATACATACATACATACATACATACATACATACATACATACATACATACATACATACATACATACATACATACATACATACATACATACATACATACATACATACATACATACATACATACATACATACATACATACATACATACATACATACATACATACATACATACATACATACATACATACATACATACATACATACATACATACATACATACATACATACATACATACATACATACATACATACATACATACATACATACATACATACATACATACATACATACATACATACATACATACATACATACATACATACATACATACATACATACATACATACATACATACATACATACATACATACATACATACATACATACATACATACATACATACATACATACATACATACATACATACATATATACATACATATATACATACATACATACATGCATACATACATACATACATACATACATACATGCATACATACATACATACATACATTGTTAGAGTTGAGTAAACCCTCGCATCAGAATACAAGTGAGTTCAGGTCGACGGTAGAAGAGGTATTAGGTGAGGTCGCAGAAGTTAGAGCACTATCCCATGAGATTAGGATCGAGATTAGAGATATAGATGAGGTAACCACAAAGGAGGACGTCTATGAAGCCCTCATTAGAGAATCCGATTTTAAATCCCTGCAGCCTGCTGCAGTTAAATCGTTAAGGAGAGCGTACGGAGGAACGCAAACTGCCACCATTGGCGTAAGTGCTGTCTTAGCTTGCCGTCTTATAGAGATGGCGAAGATACGTATTGGTTGGGTTGTTTGCAGAATACGCGAAAAGGTAACACCAAGAAGGTGCTATAAATGTCTTGATTATGGACATAGAGCAGCAAACTGTAGGGGGCAGGACCTTTCTAAAAACTGCTTACGGTGTGGCAAAACTGGCCACAAAATTGGAACTTGTTCCAATAAACCGTCGTGCTTGCTTTGTAGGAATGGAACAAACACCGCTAGTGACCATGTCACCGGATGTGCAGTTTGTCCATACTACAGAAGAGCTCTACAGAAACTTAGGGTTTAAAGCAAAACTTAAGGCATCAAAATGCGTATATTACAGTTAAATCTCAACCATTGCCAGGCAGCTCAAGAGCTTCTTAAGCAAAGCGTTCGAGATTTAAATGTAGATGTCGCTGTGCTGAGTGAGCCATATCGGAACATGGGATCTGTAAATTGGGTTTCCGATAATACGGACACATCGGCGATATGGAACACCAGCACGCTAACAATACGAGATAAAATAACATCAGAATGTGGATATGCCCGAGCCACTGTCTCTGGCATCACACTATACAGTTGCTATATTCCCCCTAGGTATTCTATAGAGGACTTTCGAGTAATAGTTGACAATATAGTAACAGATGCAGTTACAAGAAATCCTGTCATAATAGCGGGTGACTTCAATGCGTGGGCTGTTGAATGGGGCTGCCCCTTGACAAACACAAGAGGTAGAGTACTCTTGGAAGCCTTTTCTGTATTGGGTGTTGTACTCATTAATAATGGAGTTGAACAAACTTTCAGAAGGGGTGATGCTGGATCGGTAATTGACATTACATTTGTCAGTAGCAGCATCACAAGCCAAGTTAACTGGAGAATATCCGACATCTATACTCATAGCGATCATAGCGCTATAATCATAGATGTACAAGATGAACAGCCCCGTGTGATTGCACAAGCACGAGGTTTGACAGGATGGAAGGTAAATACCTTTGATAAGGATATCTTCGCAGCTTGTATGGAGAACATGGAACTGAGTGGTTCAGCTGAAGATATGGCAGTGCAATTAGTAAGTCATATCACTAATGCCTGTAACGTAGCTATGATAAAGCGTAAAAGGTCACCAAATAAGCCCCCGGTGTACTGGTGGAATGATGAAATTGCTAGCTTGCGATCGGAGTGTATAAGTGCCCGAAGGCAGTATACACGAACGAGAGGTAGGTTAGAGAATAGTGTACACCATCAAATATATAAGGATAAAAGGAAAGCGTTGAAGATTGCAATTCGTAGGAGCAAGCGTAGGTGTTTTCTTAATGTTTGTGATGAAGTAGATAGTAATCCTTGGGGCTTTGCATATAAATTGGTAACCAAGAAACTTAAATGTCTTGGTCCATCGCCGCCAAGAGAGGAGCCTCTCCTCAAGGGAATTGTAGATCATCTCTTTCCCCAACAGGAAACTCCGACATGGCAACACAGCTACCCGGCTGAATTTTTCGACATTCCTCCGGTTACGATTGCCGAGATAGAAGGTGCTGTCTCAAAATTTAAAGACAAGAAGGCACCAGGTTTAGACTGCATTCCGAATATGATACTAAAAGAAGCTCTTAAACTCCATCCTGACTATTTTTTGAAAGTAATAAGCGCATGCTTGAGCCAGGGCATTTTTCCAACAATGTGGAAGAGACAAAAGTTAGTATTGTTACCTAAGGATAATAAGCCACCAGACGACCCTTCCTCTTATAGGCCGCTGTGTATGATAGATACAAGTGGGAAATTGCTAGAAAGTATAATCTGTAGAAGATTGGAAAGTTGTGTTGAAGCTAACCGCGGTTTATCAGATAACCAATTTGGCTTCAGGAAAGCAAGGTCAACAGTAGATGCTATCAAAGTTGTAGTAGAAACTGCTGCTCAGGCTATCCAAGGGAAGAGGTGGAGAAATGGAACAAAAGAGTATTGTGTAGTTGTAACGCTAGACGTAAAGAATGCCTTCAACACGGCAAACTGGGAGCATATTGTTGATGCCTTAGCCAGTTTAGACATCCCAGGATATCTACTGGCAATTATACAGGACTATTTCCGAAATAGAGAGCTAGTTTATGATACTGATAAGGGTACTAGAAGACGAAAGATCATTGGTGGGGTGCCTCAAGGATCAGTACTTGGTCCACTACTGTGGAACGTCATGTACGATGGAGTATTAAGGTTAAACCTGCCAGAGAAGGTAAAGATAGTTGGATTCGCAGACGACATAGCGTTAGTATGTGAAGCAAAAGAGTTACTAGAGGCGGAAACCATTGCAAACGCCAGTATTCAGATCGTAAGGTCTTGGTTGAGATCAATGGGTCTAGCTCTAGCTGACCATAAAACAGAAGCGATTCTGATTAGTAGTCGGAAAAATAGGGAAACCATTAGGCTAAATATTGGCACGTGTAGCATAGAATCCAAGGAATGTTTAAAATACCTTGGAGTCATGATTGACACTCGTCTGTCTTTTCATGAGCACTTGAAGTATATAGGTTCTAAGGCATCAAAAACCTGCTCAGCGCTATGCCGGATCATGCCGAATACAAGAGGTCCAAAATATCTGCAGAGGAGATTGCTAGCCAGTGTAGTAAGAAGCATTATCTTATATGCATACCCTATATGGTCAGGCTCACTGAAATACTCTACATATGTGAATCTGATATCCCCTGTGTATAGGCTGGCCGCCCTGCGAGTATGTAGCGCATTCCGAACTGTATCGGACGAGGCCGCCTTTGTCATTGCCGGCATGATACCCATCGAGCTAGAAGCCGTTTCGGACAGTACGAATGGTGTGACTGATATGTGTCTACGGAAGTGGCAAGAACGATGGACAGCGACTGACAAGGGAAGATGGACTTACTTACTGATACCTGACATTAGGGTATGGTTATCAAGAAGACACGGCGACTTGAACTTCTACATTACACAGTTTTTGACTGGACATGGTTGTTTTAGGTCGTACTTGTACCGTTTCGGACATGACAGTGTTCCGTTTTGTCCGAGTTGTGGTGGCAATGTCGTGGAAGATGCCGAACATGTGTTCTTCATCTGTCCACGATTTGATAGTGGCAGAGCGTATTTAGAAGTAGTCTTAGGGCGTAGTATTAGGCCGGACAACATCGTTCCAATCATGTTGGAATCTTTGTATAACTGGACGTATGTATGTAATTTTATAAAATTGGTTCTGTTGGAACTTCGTAGGTTAGAAGAGATTCGCAGAAGAATCCATGTAGTTTAGATTTAGGGTCTAGGACCTTTCCCACCCCGAGACGTATAGCCTTGCGGTAGTACCACGGGGAGCATTTGGGTCAGTGTGAAGGGGTGTTTTTAGCGTGTTAAAGTCTCGCACTTCTGGCAAACACCACCACTGCCAGAGTCTTTCGATGATTTTCATCCCACAAATAATAAAAAAAAAAAAAAAAAAAACATACATACATACATACATACATACATACATACATACATACATACATACATACATACATACATACATACATACATACATACATACATACATACATACATACATACATACATACATACATACATACATACATACATACATACATAAATACATACATACATACATACATACATACATACATACATACATACATACATACATACATACATACATACATACATACATACATACATACATACATACATACATACATACATACATACATACATACATACATACATACATACATACATACATACATACATACATACATACATACATACATACATACATACATACATACATACATACATACATACATACATACATACATACATACATACATACATACATACATACATACATACATACATACATACATACATACATACATACATACATACATACATACATACATACATACATACATACATACATACATACATACATACATACATACATACATACATACATACATACATACATACATACATACATACATACATACATACATACATACATACATACATACATACATACATACATACATACATACATACATACATACATACATACATACATACATACATACATACATACATACATACATACATACATACATACATACATACATACATACATACATACATACATACACACATACATATAGTCATCTGTGTGCACTTTCACTATTCTTTCCGAACTGATTTAAATACATACATACATATATCTATCCGTCTGTTCCTGAATGTACTGAAAATATACCCTTGCACGCAGAGAAAAGATATGGTTGTGGCATGGTTGCATCAACAAAGTCATGTTTCCCGATATAGCTTATGGTTGTGGTAAATAAGCTATTATTATTTTAAATAATTGTGAACCTTAATTAGTTTATGACAAATAACTTATGCTTACATGTAATCATGACATTATTAGCATTCATATTAATTACAACATGGTTGAATTTATTGTTAAAAAATTCTACCTATAATCATGGTATATTTAAAAACTCAACAACAGTATGGTTCTATAACAATAAAATATGGTTCTTGTCCATACTATTTTAAAGCAGTTTGTTTGCAATCATGCTATGGTTTCCAAAAAAGTTTTTTTCTATCCCTTGGTTGACTGCTTGTTTGTTAGTTTTTTGTTTTACTTGATAGCTGTCGGTTTGGTTTTGTGTGTCGCTTGATTTGAAAAAATAAAAAAATAAATTTAAAAATAACAAAAATGGACAAATGCTAGCAATTAATATTTGGCCACTCTGAAAACTATTTCTTTCTAATATCGCACAAAACAGTGGTCTTTTAGTTGGATAATTTAGTGCATTCGTAGCTTAGTTGCGATAAAATATCTGAAACAGAAAAATCAACTGAAAGGCTCCCATAAGAGAGATTTTGAGTTGAATTCTTTGCTGAAAAATGCCGATTTCAAAATGAAATGGATTTCAGAACATGCGCGACTGCAAATAGAATATGTGTCAACAAATATGAATGAATGTATGCAATTATCTATGTCAAAATAGATTTTTTTTTTTCAGATTCAAAACTTTTTATTTTACATTTTATTTCAAAATATATTTATATTTTTAGCTGCTGTCAATTTTTAATCAAAATATGATTAAGAAAACAACTTTTATATGGTTATTGAGAACCATGATATTTTTATATATCAGTTTGTTTTGAGCGCCGAGTTCATTTAGACATGCCAACACCCAACCTTATCTCGTAAGAGATCAAGTTGTTGAGTGCTGCCTGGCTATATGACATCACGTGGCTACGAATACCAATACATTTTACCAAGCGTTCTCTAGCATTAATGAGGATGGCGTAGACTTCCGTCTGGGAAATCGTTGGGTATTTACCCATGGGAATAGGCCATTGGAAGTCAGGGCCGTTTATCCCTGCCCCGGTGATCGATATACATAATAGACGATATACCTAGTTGAGTACTGCTCTAATAGTGCTTTTCAGTTTTTGGTCATGATTATGGTGGTAAATGACTAACACATATGTATATAATTTTTGGTTTGATAGCCGTTGGTAGGCATGAGGTGGTTTGATATTTTTGTTGGCAGTATAGGTAACATGTTGATTGCAAGTGGCTGAGGTGTTCAGAATGGCCCAAGGTGTTTAACTTTGCTGGAGAACCTGAAAACTGAAGTTTTCTTCGTTTGGTGAAAGGTATAATGATTGTCTTATCCATGTTAATGGATAAGCCCCTATCTTTGCACCATTTGTCAGTTAAATTTAGGGCTTTTTGCATCCTTTTGAATATCGTGCCATACTCCCATCCTAACACTTTTATTTTTTTTTATAAAAAATTGTACTTTCCATTGTCTGCTCTGCCTTAATATATTTTTTTCATATGCTACACAATTCGAAATATTTCTTATTTTTCGTAAATTGCCTATTTATCTTACACACTCACATGGTTTTATCGTTTGATAACAAAAAATTGAATTAAAGTTAAAAATAACATGAAAAGGAGGAATATTAAATTTACACTATAATTACACTTTCTGAAATATGCTGGGTGTGATTGTTTGAAAATAATGCCTGGTTTTATTATTTGTACAACTACCACAACTGAACAAAATTACAGAAAAAAAAAAACTTGTAAACCGAGTTTTCATCTAAGGAGGAAAGGAGTTTTTTTGATAGGAGAGCAATAATAGTTGTTTTAATAATGGGTGGCAATATAAATGATAATTTTGCTTGTGCCACTGAATCCAAAACTGAGCCAGATTCTGATGCTGGTGGCAGAGTCTTCACTTGTTATATGCTAATAAACTGAAGTACAATCCACTGCTATACGACGACAACATACAACAACTTTTATGAAATATTAAAAAAAGACCACAAAAAAGGTGCACACATACACAAATACATATAAATATTAAAAATGGTACGTGTGTTGTACAAACATTATACTTAATATTTGTATATTATTCCAGTTTTTTTAACTTTTTTTCATTTCCTTAATTTGTTTTGGTGAAGTTTTTTATTATTATTATATTTTTTGCAGTTGTAAGGCTTCGTGATAATTTGTAAATTATTACGAGTGTTGGCAATTTATGCGCAAAAAACATCCAGCATCATTGTATTATAAACTTATTATGCTAAAGGATTATCTGGTTTTGTTGTTAACAATATAACCAGTTAAAACAAAAATGGGATGATAGCCAAGATATGAGACAGAAAAAGGTTAATAAATTGTGTGAGCTTTTAAAATATAAAAAAAAAATTAAAACAATCCGACTTCAAAAAAAGGAGAAAGCTTATCAATTCGTCATGTATTTTTTTATGTTTGTTCCTTCAAAACTCGGCCATTTATGAACCGATTTCCGGTTTTTTCCTTTATTCTAAAGGATGTGCTACTAGATTGGCCCCGTTGAAAATTGGGCAGGGTCACGTTTTCAACTACTTTTACTCAACCGATTCTTGTGAAACTTTACTCACACATTAAGCTTCTGTTTAAATACTATATCATGCCCATGGAAAAAAATATTTTTTTCACATGTTCTACTAAACCAATTCTTATGAAACTTTGCATACACATTTAGCTATCATTACAATACGAAATCATGGTTAGAAAATGGGTGTATAAAAACTTCAAAAATAGCGTTACGTAATATGTTAAAGTTATCATAATATGTCAGAAGTTATTCACAAAATAAATATGTCTGCACATCAACGTAATATTTTGATTTATTTCTACATTTTATTGCTCATACGTCTCAAGTGCCTGGTAAGAAATCTGTTTGCCTTGTCTTCCCATAATTATTCAAGATTATTTTTTATTCTTTTATATTTTTATTTACTTTTTTCCTGTAGCTCACAAAGGTGTTCCTGTTAAGGTTTTTTTGCTTTAATTTTGTCAAATGTTAAGTATTTTTATTCACACAGAGAAACATATTATATTTTATTTACATAAAAAAAAGAGTACCTTCAATGATAGTCATATACACGACCCTGTTTCATTTCTTCTGCTCTATTCTGTCGAATTTTTTAATTTGTCGTTGGTTTAACAACTTTAATGCTGCAAAAAAGTCACCGTAATAAACGTCCGGTTTTACTGAGATTTAAAAAGGTGAAAAAATTATACATATCGTCATATGATTTCAAAAAAGCCCTAAGTTACAAAAAATTCAAAACCGACTTTTTGATTGATTATGATGCACCGTATCAGAACAAATGTTATTACAACTTACTTCCAAAGCTTTATCCCTCTATTCGTCCATGTAAAATTTGTATTATAAGTATTCATGAACTGCTCATGAGTCCATTTTTCATATTAAAGAGGTTTTTTGCTCTTCTCCTGTAATATTATTTCAATGTAATTTAGGGTTTTTATGAATTTTTATGATGATATATTTAAAATGTACAACAACTATAACTGCTTGAAAAGAAAGTTATTAATTTACTTTTTTAAAGCTCATATAGATATGTATACATTAGCAGGACCCATTAAACAAGTGTTCAAATAGCGGGCCAACCCATATATTTATATTCCAATTCATAATCGGCTGAATGGAAAACTTAATCTTATGGCTCGTTTCGGAGGAACTTGTTAGAAGTTAAAATTTCGGTGGCTTTGAATCACCTGTACTATTTAAGTACGTCATACAATATAAAATACAAAACCGCCCTAATATGCATATATATTTGTTGATAAAATGTGTTGACAAAATATGTTGTTCTATTTACACTTACTTTAAAAGTTTTTAATAACAGTACAGTTTTCAGAAATTAATATGTAATACGGTTAAAATGCACATATGGTTTAAGTGACAGCATTTGGGTTTAATATCAATATTTAAATATAGCAACAGTTTTTTTTCAGATTAAATTACGCTTTTAACTTTGCTCCCAGTTTCAGTTTCCCAAAAAAAGTATGTGTAAAAAAATCTTCATTCAATTTAGGCTGATAAATATCTAAAGAAACTTTCCGTTTACTAGTAATCATTTTAAAATAAAAATAAGTGAAATTTTTTACATTTATTCTACTAGAGGAGTTCTAGGCAATAAATGGAAGCTTTTTTGCCAACTGAGATAAATTTTAACGTACAAAAAGATTTTTGGAATGCAATTAATTTTTTGCCGTGTTATTATTCAAATCAAACCTGAAATTCTGGAAGAATTCAATACTAGTCAAAAAGATTTTATATATTAGAAAAAAATATCATTTACGTATGTATTTATAAACTATTTTACAATTTCTATCTCTTTATCGTTACAATCATATCGTTACATTCACGCAGAAAAAATACTGATGTAAAATCTACATGCCCCAATGTTGATTAGATATCATATTAAATTTCTGCAAAATTACAGACTTAATTTAAACTGGTCTGCGGAAAATACCTAAGGAATCGAACCCACGACCTCTGGGCTGTCAGGCTACCATCGCTACCAATCAGCCACAGCGGCACCCTACACAAAACAAAATATGATTAATCTAGTCTAAAATATAGTTGATTTAATATTTTTCGCTGTTAAAGCAAAATTGTTCAATATTAAATCCATAAAATCCTATTTTATAGTATAATCAATTACATTCACGCTAAATTAAAGTTGGGTCTTTTTTAGTGAATCAATGAAAAATCAACGTTACATATCATTTTAAGTCAATATGACTATAACTTTAATTTCAAATAAATTTTATATTAAATCATCATTTAAGTCATGTTGAATCAAAATTAAATTCATGTTAATTATATTAGCGTTTATATTGAGTATTTTTGAGGTTGTTGTGCCTGCAGTGGTTAGCGCATTAACTACAAAGACAATTATGATAGATGATTCTGAGCTTAAGTCTTGGCTGGTACAGCCAAATACAACACAACTATTTCCTATCTTTGCTAATATACATCACGTAAGTAAAATAGTTATTAGTCTTCGTATTATTTCAGCATCAACTTTATTTTATTTTCACTATACTGGAGTATTAAAAGAATATACATAGTTATTTGGAAAGGAAACAATGTCATACTTAGATGAATACACATGTTTGCAGTACATCGCATCCCGGAAAAAGTTTACCGCTAACGAATACAAATTTTATAAAGATTTTAAATATATAATAAGAACTTGTTTATCAGCTCTAGTTTTCGAGATATACTGTTATGTCAAAAATTAAGGCATTTGCAGGACATGTATAAGCATAACTTGAAAAAGCCATGCTCTATTCAGTTAACTAAAAAATCCAAAACTCGACAACAAAATAGTCTTTAATCGATACGAACATTATTTCTAAATCTGCATAGTAGTTTTGGCGATATCGTAAAAGTTTGAGCAAAAAAAATATTTTTATAATTTTTTTAAAAATTTTTGTTTTAATACTTTAAAACAAAGTACCGGTCCGGTTTTTTGTCCGGTACACGCAGCTAAATATATTCTAAAAGAATTGATCACTTTTTCATTGAAATTGGTGTACAATTATTGATTTTATGCACAATTTATTGACAGAACTGAATTAATAATATTTTAATTTTCATACAACAGTACCAAACACAAACTCAAGGTCAGAAATTGCTGTTGTATGAAAATTTAATTTTTATGAATTCAATTCTTTCACTGAATTATGAATAAAATTAAAGGTTTTGCAACAATTCCAATAAAAGAGGCCTCAATTCTTTTGGAATACATTTAGCTACAAGCTAGTAAATCAAAAATAAATTCATTGTTGTATTTTTATTTTTTATTCATTCTTAAAAAGAAAAAGTTAAAAATTTTTTCTAAAATTTTTTTTGTGTTAAACTTTTATGATATCTCTGAAAGTACTGAGCAAATTTATAAACAATATTTGCACGGCCTCAAGATTATTTTGTTGTCGAATTTCGGTTTTTGTTCTTTACTGAATGCTACTATATGTGGTAAAAGTGCCTTTAGTATTTACATAACGGTATATGCAGACTCGCGTTCATCGTTCCAAATAACTAAAGAAACAACTTTAATTTCTAGCAAACGAAAAAGATGTTCGAAATTTGTAAACATGTGATAACATTGAATGTCTTCCAAATCGAACATATGGTCAATGTGGTCAGTTTTATGCTTCGTTCCAGAAGGCTATTTCAATCCAGAAATTTTTTCTTAAATATATCACATTCAGTGTGCGGGATGTAGAACGATTTAACATAGTATCTAGGCACACGGTTGTGCGCCAGGCCAATTTCTGGCTACACTGCGTGTGTACCCTGCGGGAAATGTTACACCAATTGTCTTGAATGCACTTGTCCTATCACTGGTAAAAATGCGAATGATTTAAAATGTTGCTGAGTCGTGATCGGTGACAAGAATCATATCACACCACATCACAAAACTATAACAAAAAGGTTAAAAAATATCGTCATTGTACAGCAGATTTTTTTTCAAACTAACAAATTTCTTTGTAGTACTTTTTTCTCCATTTAATCATAAAATAATGAAACTTGAAAGATAAGGTCTTCCTACAGAAGTTATCGCATAGGTGAAGTTCTACCATAAAATCTTCCCGAGATATGAAGGTGTAAAAAGTGCATATTTTAGTACATATTTACTGACTGACTCATCAATGCTATTGGGCACATCCACTATAGCTTGAAAGCTGAAATTTTGTATATAAGTAGATCTTGGTGAGCGATTAACTAAAAAATTCGGGGGGGAGTAGGGTGACTCTTCTGTATGGGCCACTTCCAGTGTAGCTAGAAAGATGTAATTTGGTACACAGGTAGGTCTTGATGGGAAAGTACTACGAAAGCTGTGAAAAGCGAAATTTTTCATCTAGGGGAAGGGCTAAGGAGCCCCTTATCTGTATGGGGCACTTATTGTATCAAATAAAAGCTTAGAAAAAGGAACTGAGATCCGCAAAAGTCTTCATTTGTCGCATAGTGTAATATACATATAATCCGCACTAAAACATAAATGCGAAGATAAGGCCAAGTTCCTATTCAAAAATTTCGGCCGTAAAAAGTACTGAGATGAAAAATAGAGACCAAGTTATTGATAGGTACAATACCATCTCAGTTTTAGGCAACCTGTTACCTTGGTAATATTTTTGTTTGCCTTTCTAATATGGGAAAGAATTATGGGAAAAATGTTGCCAAGCTTACAGGTTGTCTGTTTCATAAGCTTTTTATGAACATTTGATAATTTATTATGAATAAGGGCCTCAGAATTTGCCTTGAGTGTTCATCAACAAACTATGTGCTGCATTTTTGCATACACTCAATAAAGTCTACTGAGTAAATAAGATTTCATGTTTTGGTCATGCATTTTTTTATTTCCTTGTATTGTTTTATCATGATGTCATGTACACGTTTTTTATTTCGTTATTTTTACTTTCCATCGTATAGATAATTTGATAATTTTGTTATTTTGAACGGGCAATATGGTAAAAACGACATTTTTTTAAGTGAAGCTCATAATATTCCTATACCTGTAACAACTACAACAACTTTTGAATAAGATAAAAGCCCAAAAAACAACATCAGCATATGCAACAAACTGAGTAAGCAGATAATATGTTTACAACAGAATAATGTCAACGTGTCATAATCAAGTTTCCAAAATACATACGCAAAAAGAGCAAGAATTTTTGTTTCAAAATATTACATATTTCTTATTTTAATTAAATTTTACTGGCGAGTATACATTTAAGTAGACTTTTTAAGTTTTTACATGTAATCGAACACTGGCATCAAAGCATGTGTGTATGTGTATGTATATCCTTTGTGCAGCCTTGAAGACTATTATATGTAAGAATGTATGGTTACGTTAGAAGACGACATTAGTGCAATGAATTCCATATACAGAGAAAATAAAAATTTATAATCTGGCCTTTCCTAAGAGACTACTTTTATGATAAATTGTAATACCTTGTCTTTGACATGGGAAAATGGTTATTTAAATTTAGCGTTTGGTGCTTTGTATGTAGGCCCTTTTGTAGATTTTGTTTACAATATAACTATTTATTCGATATTAAAATAGTTGAAATTTTTAAATAAATATATGACATATATAATAAAATCGTTATGATGAAATAATTTTTTGCCAATAAATTTTTTTTTAGCTCTAGTATCTAGTAATTTCAAAAATTTTCGGCACAAAAACAAGAGTTTGTATTTTTTTAATCTCCAATTTTGTGTAGATTTCAACATGTATATTATTCTACTCTTACGTGCTCGTAACTTGATGCAGGCATTATTACGATATCTCCTACGGCTCCTATTTTATAGCCGTCTAAACTTGGGCATCTCGGTCATTTTGGAGAAGAGTTCGTTCAACATTGAATAAATCTAGAGCGCGTCATCAGACATTAATAATTCTAGTATCGACAAAAATGTTGTAGTCTCCTCTTAGAACATAGCGCCCTGTTACGAGTGTCTCTGAAATGCCAAAGTATCCTTAATCGTTAGATATCCTGAAAATTGCATTTTATTTTTTTTCATATTTTCGCGTGATGTAGCCAACTGATGTGGCTTTACTTTGTAAAATTTTCAAGTTGGGATGAAACCAAATTGAAAATTTTTTATGAAAACTCGATAATAATAGTTCTAAGCCACGTATTAACATATATGTGTGTTGAATTTCATTCAAATCGAAGATGATAAAAATCCAGACGTGTCCAAAATTTTTGAAATTAGTCTTACGTAAATAAGTAATGTATAATATTTAATAGTGGTCTGAAACAATCGATGGTACTATCGATACTATCGATGGTTTTTTACTATCGAAACACTATCGATAGTTTTCAATACTATCGATAGTTGTTGTTTTTTTAATTATTAGGTCCGATAGCGTATCTTTTGGTTACAATTTGGTAAAATGAGAGTAACCAAGAATTAATCCCACTAAACACAAAAAATGTTCAAAAGTACGGGAACAGCAAAAACAACTTTCAGTTCTAGGGAACGACAAAATTTACCGAAACTTGTGAATTAGTGTAAGCATTTGAAATTTTTTTTTGTCATTGCCAATAATCGAACACAAATTTCATTTGAAATTTTAATTGTTAAGTGCTCTTTTCGATATTGCTGCTTATTTTGTGGTATATCCGATTTAAAAAAAGTGGATAAGGTAAAAGCTGTTGGAAACTTCACAGACAACAAATTCTTGGAAGAATATGTTTTTGTAAATCCTGTTAATTGAAGTACAATATATTAAGGCGAAAAATTCCCGTACAAATTTCCCAGGTAGTGGGATTGAAAATTACCGGGAATTCCCCTGAAACTCTAGTAATACGTCCAAAATTTTTATTTTTTCCGTTCCCCGCTCATTTTTAGTTGATTGGGAGGTAAAAATTACGTAGTGTACAAATAATAAGCTACTGAAGTCTAAAACCAGTCCGTTGGCTTTAGGCAAATTGTGATTTTAAGACTATCGAAAACTATCGATAGTTTTCGATGTTTTTTGAAAAACTATCGCATGCTATCGATAGTGTAGACTATCGACAGTTTCAGACCACTAGTATTTAATATATTTATTTCAATATGTATTTACTTAGTAGTGAAATACCATTGCAAATTATATTTCTACGTTGCTTTTTCCGCGAAATTAGAAATTTGGTCTAGACCTTCCCACATCCAGATTAATAATCCAAAAATGAGAGCTGGCAAATCTCCATCTTTCAGATCAATCCTTTCATTCTTCAATTAAATAAAATTTTTGTAAAAAAAGACATTTCAAACGGTTGACTAAACAAGTACCGCCTACAAAGAATAGTTACAGAAATACATGTACGTAAATTTTAACAAATTAAAGTGGTCATCATCATCCTGTTATACGAACAAGTATTTTTGGTTCAAATATTTTGCAAGTACATCTACCTACGAAAAGGAGAACTCTTTTTAAATTTATTTGTTATATGGATTTTAATAAAAGAAAAATCCTGAATTAAAATAAGATATAAAAATGCATGCCTGTTATTGGTTACATTTATAATAGACTACGATTTCAATATCGAATATTGGTAGCAACAAAATTTGTACATTGTGCATTGTTGAACCTCAATTTACTATATACGTATATACATACATATATATATTTTTTTTAATAAAAAAAAACAATATTGTAAACATTGTAATTCGTCTGAAACTGCTACGACTACTGCATGAAAATTTTACAAATTGGTAAAACTCATGAATGACCAACAAAAGCTAAAAAAGTTTTAAAATAAAGAACTTCAGGTACGCTGAAAGTATAACAATGACGCAGTATAACATATATAAATGTAAGCTACAGAACCCATCAAGCATTTTGCTTAGACAAAATATCTCGAAAATAAACGACAATTTAATCGTCATTATACGGCGAAAATACATTTTAAAATATAATTAATAGCTTAGCCATCAATTCTAACGATAATTTTTTTATTTTGTAAAACTCTGATATATAATCATGCCTAGTGAGATTTGAACTTAAGCAACTTGGCTTTATTCGAGTTTAAAATTGTATTGCATTTTATGCAGGAGTACATATAAATATATATATATATATACTATAGTACACTCAAAAGCTGTTTATATTACTCAAAGTATTTCATGCAGAGAACTATTCAATTTAAATTTGAAAGTAATATATTTGCTGGGATAATTGCACCCACAAAAAACCAAACTTTTACCTTGGACCGCATACAACGAAGCTGTATATAAATGAACTTACATACACACTGGCAAAATTAAAAAAGAAGCACAAATAAATATTTACAAGTAGTCGACTCCTTGCCATTCATTCACTTTATTTTTACAGGTTTTACAGTTGAAAAATTCTGTTACCGTAATATGGAGTATTATTTATAACAACATGTTGTACACTCTTCAACTTCTTTTGCTGGTTGTAATTAAATTTGTGAACGATATAAACATATTGATGTGTGATGCGAGCAGTTTACCACAATAGAAATTGTATTAATTCAATAGAAATAAAAATAGTTGATATTTTTACAACTTCTTTCGGCCTTTTTTAAATGCTTCAAGAATCATACATAAATATATATTTGTGCACATACGTTTTTTGTTTAATTAAACTTATCAAAATGTTACATTGATTCTATTGTTTGAAAGTATATGTAATTTAGATGCGTCTTTACACAAACGAGAACACAAACATTTTCTCTGGAAAAACCAATCTCAATGGTAATGTGTCAAATGCATGAAAAACTATTTTAATAAACATTTTTCTTCTCTTAGTCATGCATAAAATAGTTGTAGCTTTAGCCAGGGGTGGAATTGTAATATGGTTGCAATTTTTAAAATAATCTTTGATTTTTAGCATGAAATTATCAGAAAAAGTACAACAATTTTTTCCCAATGAACCAGGTCCCAAAAATAAAATTTTACCCAAGTCTCCAGATCTTGATATTATTCGATGTATCCAGACGAATAAAACTTTTTTTTACCATTAAGTTGTTTGTAAATTTAAAACTTTTTAGCTCATTTTCTCTAAAACAAGTTTTCTTGAGCGACGGCTTTATTTCTCAAACCTGTATTTCCATGCCTGATCGTAGTTAAATATTTATTTATTTTTTATATTCTTATTAAGCAACAACACTTGCAGTGAAACAAAAAGTGTTTTTTATAGGAAAAACAAATCACAGAATTTAACAAAGAAACCTCATTCTATTATTATTTGCCTTTTAGTTTTTACTTAACTTGAAAAAAAAATTGTCACACTTTTTCTTCTTCTGTGTTAAATAATTACAACACTAAGAGTTTTTGTTAAACCCACATTATTAGTCATTAGATACCATTAGCTTAATGAATCTATTTCAGCTGGGATATTATTTGTTAACAAGCATTTGTACAAAACATATGCATGCATTTATAAATGAATTTTACACAAGTATGAACACTATTTGAGTAGATTTTTAATTATTATAATGACCTTAGTTGCTCTGAGAATTTTCGTAAGAAGTATTGCAAAAAAAAATGTTGTAAAAAAAGATTAATGTAAAGAAATTTCTTGAGGACAAGTTCCATCACATATACTGGTTTGTACATATCGCTCATTTGCTGCAACGTCTCCATAACTAAAAAAAACTAGTTTTACAGAAAACGAGTTTAAGGTTTTCAATTTACACCAATGTTGGCAACCGTAACGAATAACGGTAGCGGTATTGGTATTAAAATAATTTTTATTTCGGTATCGGTAGCGGTTGCGGTGTTTGAGTTATATCGGTATCGATATATACCGTTAACGAAACTCTACTACCGGTATTATAATTTAGTATATGAAATCAAACAAAATGCGTAAGAGCTAATAAGATACTTTAAAATGCATCGTTTCTAATAGATTTAAACATGTCAACTCAAAATTTGCAGTTTATGGGACATCTTGGGACTTAATTTTATGATATTTAAGCTACTATTGGATTATATCGCTATATATGAACGTTTCATGTCGCTGGCTTCCTTCACGCTGATCTGGGAAACCGCTTCACAAATTGCAAAGAAAATTTTCTTATGTATATAATTGACTCTAGATTGGAATTCCTTTAAAGCAAACATTTACCTTTGTAAGGAATGATACAATAATTTGTTATAAGTTCAAATCCGTTCTAGAATCAAGCATTATGTACTTGGTTTAAGAAACGGACTTAATTACGGATTACTTAATTATCCTTTTTAGTGTACCATTAATAATAATTTTTATAACTGATTACATATGTACATTGTTAAAAACTAGAACTAATTTACTAAACATAACAACTTTTTTTTAAGTGGAGTCGCGAATGACAAAAATGTTACGGTAAAACAAAGGCAAAACAAATATTATAAAATACATGTTATTTTAGAAGACTATTAGACTATTACATAGAAAAAACTATCACCAAAAATTTTCAAACAAAAGTTTGTCCAAAAATAAATTTAATTTTCAGTAAATGTTCTGTCCATAATCTATGAATTGTTTGTTTGACTTTTATTTAGAACGCAAACACCAAAAACAACAAGAAAAACTGTGCTGTAAAAAAAACAACCCCGATGCCGACATACACACAAATAACAACAACAACAATGATAGCAAAAGGAATGCGATTATACCAAGTTTGTTTACTGAAGATTTTTGAGTGAATCAATTCGTAAATGTGGTTGCGTTAATTCTCATTCATTCTTTTAGAGTCTTTAGATAAACATTCAGACTTGAACACATTTAATAAAGTGAAGTTTCATAAATGCTTAATGCATGATGATGATGATGATGATGATGATGATGACAAAAATTTTGATTGATATATATATATAAAAAAAATGCACTAAATATTTTTGTTTGATTAAGTAAACTATTTTGCTTAGTATTTGTTAGTATTTATAAACTAATTGTTTTATAAATTCAGCCAAAAATATTGTTTGATATTTTTCAGAAAATCTAGTAAATCTCTTTGTTTGATTTAGTAAATTGTTTTGTTTACAATTTGTAAACATTTTTAGGCAAATTCAATGAAATTTTTGAGATATTCTTGTCTTTATTTTTTATTTATTTATTTTTGTGCTTTCCGTAAAAGTCTGCACCAGTTAGATTCGATGCTTTGAGGGCAACGAAAACGAACCTTATTTGATATTTATTTATTTTTGTGCTTTCCGTAAAAGTCTGCACCAGTTAGATTCGATGCTTTGAGGGCAACGAAAACGAACCAGTCGAATGACATCGACTGGTTAGTAGGTGTCCCACTAAAAAGCTGTAAAATACAAATTCAGCACCAACTATTTAGAGAAGCGCAAACCAGATGGACAAATGAAATCACTTGTGAAGTTTCCAGATCCATCTGGCCCCAGTATAACTTCGCAA
This sequence comes from Panzeria rudis, assembly GCA_956483635.1. Taxonomy (NCBI): domain Eukaryota; kingdom Metazoa; phylum Arthropoda; class Insecta; order Diptera; family Tachinidae; genus Panzeria; species Panzeria rudis. The sequence continues at coordinate 878,272 of OY101449.1, forward strand.
GATCTGCAACCATACTGGGGTTCCCTCGTCAACAGCTGCGTATACTCGTAGCGGTCATAACAGGGCACTGTCTTATTGGTGTCCATACCAGAAGATTAAATCTTCCTTTTAACGATTTCGGTAGAAGTTGTCAGAATGAGGAAGAGGAAGAAACTGTCAAACACCTCCTCTGTCGATGTCCAACACTATATAGAAATAGGGCGTCATACTTGGGAAATCCGTCACTACCCGAACTAGCAGGCCTGGGGGAATGCGACGTTAGGGGAATAAATTCATTCATAAGATACTCGGGTTGGTTTAACACCGACCCAACCTCTGGGATAGGAGGGACACCTCTCTGAACTTCCCTACCATCCATCCCAGGCATCACTAAGGGACCAAAGGACCCAAGTGGGCCGGTTGTTAGAAACCGGCAGCCTGTTCAACCTAACCTAACCTTGTCTTTATTTACAAATTTGTTTATTGGTCCGTTCCTAGACAAAATATTTACTATTTCATTGAATTCCTTTACAGAAAATGAAATTTAGTTTTTTCTGTGTATGTTTCCATAATTTGCAGACAAATGCTTATTTATTACATATTTTAAAATAATAAGGCTCATATTTCACTTTTTTCCTCCCTGTACGATGTTAAATGAAATTTACACACATTTGTATGTATGTGTGTATGTATGTATATATCAGTTCGGGCATGTAAGTGATCAGTTCGGGCAAAATCTTCAAATAGTCTCAATTTCATAATCAATACCATAAAACTGTTTTTTTTTTGCAAAATCATGCGATTACAAATTAATTCTTATAAGCTCGATTTACACAAAAACACTTACATAAATTTATTTAGACAAACATATGAATATGTTTAGTTAAGTCTATTGGAAATAAGTTCAAATGCATGCATACATAGTTATAGTCAGATAACTTTATTTACATAAGTAGATTCCAAGAAGTAGAAATACGAGTACAATGAAATACCTAGAAAAAATGTGTACTTCTTTATTGTACGTTGTTCGTGCTCTTGTCGTTAAAAGCATTTCATAACTGTTTGTTTGCTATGAACGTATTCCAGTAGGTTTTATAAATCGCAATAGATTTAAATTTAATATAACATATTTCTCTTAAAATCACAGCAATTTCTTCTAAAATGTATATTTGATGTAAAATATATAATGTACGATTGACTGTAATAAAAAATAGAGAATTCATCATACTAACACCATTTTATGCAAAAAAAAAATGAAAAAATTACAATAAGTAGGTACACATACAAAATTACAATCTCTAACGGATGGTTGGCTTAGGAACATACTTTCCTTTTAATTTCTTTTGAATTAACTATATTCCATATTAATTTAATATTGCAGTACAGTTAAATCAAAATGAAGTTGATACTGAAATAATACGAAAAATCATGTTGAATCAAAGTTATTTCGAGCTAAACCAACATAAACCAACAAAGAATCCTGTTGAGTCAAAGTTAAACGTTAATTTGTTATTGATTTTTTGTCGCCTACATAGCCACCACATGTAATAATAAACAACAACAAGCCACACAACTAAGCACAAAAGTGAACTGTAGCAATAAACAAAGCAAATAAATAGTAAAACACTTAAACGACAAATTATTTCCTGTAAATTTGACATGATTGCAAATCTCAATTGCGTCATGTTGATTTTACTTTCCTTTTTTTTTAGTGTGTACTTTAAGTTATAAAAGGTGTATCTAACATATAAAAATTTTAAGTTTGAAACATAAAACTTAATAAAAGAATGACAAAACAGTATTATATACATTTTAAGAACTATGAAATATGTATATAATATGTATATAATAGCTCTAAAACTATACATACGCTTTTATATATATATATATATATATATATATATATATATATATATATATATATATATATATATATATATATATATATATATGTATATATATATATATATATATATATATATATATATATATATATATATATATATATATATATATATATATATATAATTTTTTATATGTTAGATAAGCCTTTTGTAAATTAGAGTAACGATATTTATATACATTTTTCGAAATTTCTAAAGCACTTTGCTAATATATTTTCTTGGCTACATTTTTATTATTTTAAATATGCAAAGGCAAGCACAGACACTGTATGTACATGAGAAAGTAAAGAAAAAAAATTTTTATTTACTATCAAATCCAGGGATAAATCTCGTATATACATATGTATACATTTATGAGATTTCTGCATTGGCGTGCACGACAGACACAAGAAGAAAAAAAAAAAACAAAAGGCCTTGGGTAATAGTTAGCAATATAATCTCTAAAAGCCATTTTAGGTTGTCCTCCAAAGTAATGATATGAAATCTAATTAAAAATAACAAATAAAAGAAATACGTGGGCCCTTTTAAATCTAAGGCCTAGCTTCTATTTTGGTTGCAAATATGATTTTAAGCAAGAACTTCAATGTTACCGCTTACAAATATCTTTATAAATACATTTTAGTTATGATGTTAAATGAACTGACATTAGGTTAGAAACAAATTTGAAATATTGCTGTTGTGCTTCTACTCACATGATGATGGGAAAAAATCGTATATTCTCGTATTACGATTAATAAAAAAGTAAATCTCTATTAGAAGAATGCTGCAAAAAGAATGATGACACTGATGATACTAATGCTAATGCTGATGCTGATGACGATGTTAAATGTTTCATGGAATTATGAAGAGGAAGGCAAATAATGTAAGTATTAAAATAAATTTTTATGTATAAAAATACAAAAATTAAATTGAATATAAATCCTTTATAAGATTACGCCGCAGAGATGTACGACATTGGCTACTAGCCTGAGTTACTTCCCTGCTGAAAATTTTGTACCAATTGTCACGAACGTACTTTTTTTTAAGAGAAGTAGCACAATCAGGCAATTAATGCCTACCAGTTAATTAATTAATGTGTTACCTTCTTTGCGAAATGGATAGAGTAAAGAGAATAGGTGGCGAGGTGGGAGAGAAATAGAAAGCTTAATTAATTTACAACACTGCTATTGCGCGTTTTTTGTAGAGCAGTGTTGCAAGCCTCTCTGGTGTCAAGTAGAGGCATCGCGATGTTTTCAAGCTGTGTAGCCATTTTATTAGTTCTTCTACTTCGCCGACGGTTCTGCTACAATACCGACGAAGGAGGGTGCTGTAAAGTGCATTAGGATATGCTAGTACTAATCGCTGCCGGTACTGCCAAAGTGATCAGTGCTATGCCTTCATCACTTTAACAGTCCAACAACAACCAACACAATAACACACCAATGCACATGAGAAAAATACATGATATTGTTGGCTTGCCTGAAAGTAGTCTTGAACTCAAGACCTCAAGGTTTGTAGTCAAACGCGCTAAATACTGAGCCAACAGCACCCTACCATGACTGGTGAAAAGGGAGTGGTACAATATTTTCCCGAGTCGTTAACACCGAAAAGAGAACTGGAACCAAAATGTTAACAAAATACCTTCTCTGCACATGCAGATATATTCCAAATAAAAATTATTTGTTCAAAGTATAGTAGTTTGACTAATATTAAAGAAACCACCTTAAGTTTGGATCTGGGCCCTATCACTTAGTAACATTATTATGTCAATAGACCTTTACTGTAGACAATGTATATACTTACTATGCAATAAATATAGCATTTTTAACCCACTTCAAAAAAGTGAGAAGGGTTATCAACTTGTCATGTATATTTTTTATGGATGTTCCCTCGAAACTCCACAATTTGTAAACCGATTGCGGATTTTTGTTTTATTTAATAGATTGTACTTCCAGATTGGTTCCGTTGAAAGGTGGGCGGGGTCACGCCCATACGAAGTAAATACAAATGCCTTTTTATATACTTCTAGCCAATCGGATCCTATAAAACATTGCACACACATTAAGCTTCTCTTTGAATACTACATCATGATTAAAAAAGCAGTGTCAGTGCCACACCCATGCAAAGTAAATATCCCTTTTTAACGATTTCTATTTAACCGATTCTTGTGAAACTTTGTATACACATTTATTTATTGTTTTAATACAACATTCTGGTTCGCACACAATTAGTTCTCGTGAAAGTACAGTATTATGATAAAAATTGTGGGCAGTGCCACGGCTATTTTGTAGTCGGTTTTCTGTAACAATTATATACAAAATGTGTTTAATATTTTTTTCTGCCTACAAAACGATATCATCTTATTCCATACACATAATCATCTTATTCCATACACATTTTTTGGCTCCGCTTTTAATTATAGTTTTACACATTGCATTATTTACAAAAACCGAAAACAAATGCATAAATAAATAATGGTAAATAAAAGTAACCATTTTAGTTTTGTTTCTCATTTCCATAAAATAGAGCAAATTCAGAATAAAAGGCTTTATTTTTTATTTTAAAAATGTGGCTACAAGCTGTTTCTCCTTCGTGACTTTTTTTAATAATAAATATTATTACAAAATAAATCAATAAAATAGTGCGTCCAATAAACGAATTAAAAATTAATGAGTAATAATTGCAAGGAAAAATGTTTTTAAAAAAAGCATGTTAAATTAAACAGTTTATTGCGAATTTTTTTAATTTGCTAAGAATCATTCACTCGTTACTTGAATATTTATTAAAAAAATTCAGGCGAGTGTTGAATAAAAGCATTTTTTTTAAGAACAAATTGTCTTTTAATCGCAATTATGCGAGTCGTTAACAATTCAGTTATTTTAGATAATTTGTTTAAACTTTAATTGTGAAGAAGAAGAAACATGTAAACAATTGTAATTCGTGACTTGTCTATTTGTATGCATTTTGTTGTGCTAGCTTATAATATCTGATTTTAGTGTTTTTGTTATTGTTGTGGGTCGTAAAGGAGAATACAACTAAATCAACTAGAGTAGAGACCCTGAATGTTATAGAGAAAAATTAAAACTAGACGAAAAACGGTATGCAGAATATAAGCAAAAAACCAAGGTAAAAGTAAAGGAAACTACGTTTAGATTTAGTATTTAATAGAACACTGAAGATGACGTAGGATGACGGAAAATCGTTCCAAATTAAAGGAAATTACTCCTAAAAGAACTTGTTATATTTATTACTTATTTGGCTTTAAATTTATATCGTTCCAAAGTGAGGACCGAATGATAAAATACATGTTTTTTAGGAGACTGTTATGTTTCCAAAGTCTACAGACAATAATTGCTCATTCATTACATATTTTTAAGTTTTCCCTGTTTCCCCTTTTTGAACATATTTAAATAAATTTTACCCAAATAATAATCTAAAATTGCGACTCTTTTCTTTGCTCAGATTGCCCTTTTCTGGTCTATCCTTTATATTTACGTGCCCGTGTTTGTTGATTCTAGTTCACTAATAGTGTAACTTTGTGTGTAATTTTACTTGCATGAACAGAAAATAAGAATAACTTGGAATTCAAGTAAAAGCAAGCAAATGTACATTTGAGTTGACAAAGATGTACAAATCGAAAAGAGAAAAAGAATTATGTAGAAAATTATTATTTATCCACTGATCAACCTTAAACTTTTTTTCTTTTTATTTTATTATTTATTCCTTTCTTTCAAATACAAGTACGAAACGTGATGTTTCTTGAAAAAGTAGATAAAACGATTTAGTATGTAGTCACACAAAAGAAAAAAAAAAAACGAGAAAAAGGGAAATGAGGAAATTGTTTAAGTTGGTATTGGAGTGCTAGTAAATATTGTAGCTATTAGTTGCTTACAACTAGTGGTGCTGCTGCTGTGGTCGCTGCTGCTTTAGCTAATATGCTTTGAGATTTTCATAATAATGGTTGCGCTGACAATGATGAAAATATATTTAACAACATAAATATAGATTGAAAAATCGAGAATACTAAGACGTTGTAAGATTTAGACTTCATCTTTTTCAGCGACACAAGTGAAATGCTGCGGTTATTGTGGAAGTGATTTGTGTAGAGTGATTTAGAACATTTTCTTGAATAATAAACTAAAATGTTTGTACTGCAAAATTTACTTTTTTGCGAAAAATAGTCATGTTATAAAACGAACCTTTATTTATTTTAATTAATTTTTATTTTCTATTATTTATTTTATAAGGTCGTTTTAGTAAGCTTCAAAATCTTTTTTCATCATATAGAATTTATTTTGAAAGGAAACGTTAATAGTGTTCTTAAACATACGTTTGACTTGACTAGTTTTTATGTTTGATTTAACAAAATACAAATTCAAATAGTAGATCTCATGAATACATTTATTCATTTTTTTTCTAACATATTTTTATCCTTGATGTTTGCATATTCAGCTTCAAATGATGGATACAAATAAAGTAGAAATCCCTAAAGTACATATGCAAAGAAAAATTCTTCTATAATGAGAATAATATAGCACAAGTATTTTTTTAATATTATAACGATAGAAAAAGACAGAAATATTTAAGCAAAATTCGTTGAGAAACAAAATCTAGTCGCAACGTTTTAGGAAAAAAAAGATTTTGTACTAAAAAATTTCTAATATAGAAACTCACTATGCAATAAACTAATGGAAGAAAAAAATATAACAAAGTAAGATTAATTTTATAAATTTAACCCATTACAAACGAGCTTACATCACAATTACATTAAAGGAATTCAAAAGGATTTATTAACTGCAGTATCGCTTAAATGTGCTAAGTTTTCGCTTTTGTAATTATTGTTTGTTATATTGCCTCTTTGAGACAACATATATTAGTTTTTTAAGGAAGAGGGAATTTGTGTTATGTATTAGAAATTTCATAAGAAAGAAACAATTGTGGGGGTAAGTTTGGCTTAGAGCGGCTCTTTCCTCCCCAGATATACTACGATAATAATAAAAAAAAATTGGTAAGTAGTTTTGTAAATCACGTAACTAATACGGATCTTAAACTATAAATTTTTTTTTATTTCAACCGCAAAATTTTGTTTGTAATATATCTGAAAATTAATATAATTTTTTCATTTGTTGAATTACTAATTTAATAATCATTGTTTCTATTATTTAGTTTTAATTACAATGCTTAATTATTAAAAACAAATGCATTCGTACAAATACACAAAAACGTTTTTTTAACCACTTACTATGATTTTTATTTTTATTTTTTTATTTACTATGAGTCCTAGTAATTGCTACTAAAAATATAATTCAATCTGTTGCTTGAATTTTGGCAATGATGGTAAAATTACGAAACAAAATTTATTAATTTTAAATGCAAATATTAAAAATTAAATATAAAGAAAATAAATATTTAACTTTATTAAAAAGCAACATTATTTAAATAGTATTCAATATTTGAAGCTTAGCAAAATATATAAAATTTAAATACGTGGTGTTATTATCTATAAACAAAAATATACATTAAATACCGCATAAATACAATGTTTTTGGCTGGAGGGGTTTTTACATATTCATGAACAATATTAGAGCAAAAAAAAACCGAAAATAGATGGTTAGTTAAAGTTAAAACTAGTGAAAATATTGATGTAAATTTAATGGTATTTAAACGTTTTAATCACTGAGTTATATGTATAATACGGAACAAAAATGATTTAAAATATCACAGGCCATTGCTGTTAAGCGGCCCATCCATTATAAAATATTATTTCATATCTTATTGTAGATATTATTGTCGTTTTCACCTAGACTATGCAATAAATGGCAGAATATTTTGAAAGTAAATATTGCCAAAATTTTCCTTGACAGTGCAAAAGTAAACATAAGACTAAACAATCTTGCCACCACATTACACAATTTTCATTATTGTACAACAAATATCAAATGTCTTTTGATTTTTGCAATTCTGCCACCTTCCAATATAACATACACAATGTCGATATTATTGTACAATACGAAAAATTTCACAATTATATTGCAAGTGCGTGGGCCGCTTTAGGCCATATTTTACGTATGAGTAATATTATTGGATAAAATATTACGTATGCGAGGTGTTTAATTTTGAAATTTGTCCAAAGCTAATATAACATTGATATAGATTTCCCTTCTGATGATTATTTAGTTCGTTAAATTGAATTCCAAACTTATCTACATTTTTCAAACTCGAAAAAATATGAAATTATTAATAGGAAGAATTTAACAAAAAATTTCTTAGTTGTTTCTACTCGTGTATTCATCGACACTGAAGGAATTTCTAACTTTTTCCATATGTTTGTTGCAGAAGCAAATCATCAATTATCCAGAAAGAAACCAAAATATATTAGTTTATATGTGTGTATGTATGAATACAGACTTCATGTAAAGAATTCTAAATAAGATCAGAAACAAGTTTCCACAACACGGAAGAAAAACATTTTACTTTTGTGTACGAAATACTCCAATACAATCATACATTCTTCTATAAATAAACATATATACGCAAACACACACACGCAACTACTACATGCATGTAGTAATAATAAATTGACAAATGACATGATGTTATAAACCAATAGAAAAAAATGTGGAATAAGCTATTTGTGGTACAAATACTTTTGTATATAAATATATACTTGCTTATACCACAAAAGCGTTTAATACTCATTGTATGTATACCTTTACACCTTCTTATATAGACATGCAAACATATGTATGTACGGATAAGCAGTGGACTTTATTATCGAAAACGTATCTAAAATTTCAATCACGTTTTTTATTAACGTTAAATTCATTACATTATAATTCTAAGTGGCATTTTTCCCCCATAATCATACAAAGCCATTTGTATGTACGTATGAAGGAGCAAAAAGGTACTCTCATATATTTATTTTCTTGTTTTGTATTATTGTTTCCATTTCTTTTCGTTGATTTCTAATTCAATTTTTTATACTTTGAAATTTAATTTGTGCTTTTTGATGATAAAGTGTCAAATGTTAACAAGTGGCAGTAATAGCTGGAATATAAAATGATTTTGTTGTTTTCAATTATTATTATTATTATTATTTCTTGTCAAGAATTACGCCGCTAACTAAATTTTATTACAGATATTACTGCGTAAGAGTTTCATATTTATTTTGGTTTTTTTCTACCAGCATTTTAGTACTTTATCGTTCGTTGTTGGCTTGATTTTATTTATTAACATGCTTATTCACTTAAAATGTTACCATCTTTTTTAATGTCATAAAACAATTTATCATAATTTTTTGTTCTAGCATAAAACCGTAGAAACATAAATGGCTAAAACCAAGAAAAACTAAACGAAAGAATAAGTTTTCTCTCAAAGTTTTGCTTTAGGTCTTAAAAGTTTTAAGTAATGGAAATTTTATTTTTAAATCATTTCACGATCTTAAGGGCAGTTCCATTAAATAGTAATGGATTATTATTCTTTTCTACTGCTTTGGATTATTTTTATTAATTGAATAACATAACTTGATTGATAATAAAAGCTGCTTGATTACTAAAACTTAAAAAAAAATATTTTATCATCTTTGTAGCCAGGAAAACTTTAAATACCTGAAACACAAAGTCTTTTCTATAAATAGCTTTTCACTTTTTAAAATGCAGTTAAAATTAATGATACATTGAATAAATAGATTTTAGCATTTAGTTAAGCTTCTGTACTCATATCACACATATTATTATCCAGTCAAAAATATTTTGGTCATATTATTTTGATGGCATTTAAAAATCTCTATACCACCAACTTTCAACACAAAATTTTCACCATTTTAGCTAAAATATAAACATCCAGATACACAGACACATAAAATTTTATTGGTTCTGTTGTATGCATTGCCAAAAATAATTCTAGTGAAATAACACACAATTTTACATAGAATCAAACAACAGTGATGACAACTTTTAAAATTAATTTACGAGTTCTATTTTTTTAAAGAGAAGTAACACAATCAGGCAATTAATACCTACTAGTTAATTAATTAACGTGTTACCTTCTTTGGGAAAGCTTAATTCATTTACAACCCGTCCAGTGCAACAGTGAGTGTTGCAAGCTCCTCTCGTGTCAAGTCGAGGCATTGAGTTGTCTAAGCTGTGTAGCCATTTTATTATGTATGTAGTTGTTTTACTTCGCCGACAGAGGGTGTGAGGTGCATTAGGATATGTTAGTATTAATCGCTGCCGGTACTGCTAAAGTGATTAGTGCTATGCCTTCATCCGTTTAACAGTCCAACAACAGCCAACACAATAGCACACCAATGCACATGAGGAAAATTCATGATGGTGTTTGCTTGCCTGCAACTAGTCTTGAACGCAAAACCTTAGGGTTTGTAGTCAAACGCGCTAACTACTCAGCGAACAACACCCTCAATTGTACAAATGGTTAATATATCTGGTTCTAGTAGTGCCGAGTCAGGAGGCAATCGTTGAATCGACCTTTTGCTAACAACTGTTTTCTTTTTTTAAGCACAAGTAAAAACAGTACACAACGCTACACACCAGGCAACGTTTGCTGAAACCAACACAAAATATCAAAATATTTTGGTTTTCAGGCAACAGTTGAGGCAACACACATTTTAAGAGTAACAAGGCTACATACGAAGTAATAGTAGCGGCAACAGGACTTAGTTGCTTCAACGGTTGCCTCGTCTGTATGTAGCATAAAAATTGTTATATTATTGCTTATGCCTTAATACTTTGAAATCTATGAGTCCCGAATATTTCTTAAATTACACAGCGCAGCCTTGGAATATTAAACGAACTTTAACGTAATATAATAATTTGGATTCACAAGCAAATACGTTCGAAATAATCATATTAATATGCAGAAAAATGGAGTTTTCTTTTGGAGTTATTTAAATAAAAATTGATGTTTCTTAGTTTCTTAGTTTTTCCTTATTAGTTTTAGTTTTAAAGATATAGTGACATTTAATATTTGCACAATTTGCAGCACGATTCACTCAATATTTAACGAAATGTCCTCAAAATCCTAAAATATGCTCTGAGTTGAATCACATCGGTGAGAATATAAGGATATCTCACCGGATTTAAAAGGATATTGCAAATTTTTTGTTTTGGGCCTAGTCCCTAATACTTTCTTATGTGTAATTTTTGTACTCTGGAAATTTAAATTATTTTAATAATTCACAATATACAAGAGGTGCTAAAATAAACTAATGTTATATACAGACCACATATAAGTTTTTGTGTACCACAGCAAACGTTGCCTGGTGTGTAGCGTTGTGTACTGTTTTTACTTGTGCTTAAAAAATGAAAACAGTTGTTAGCAAAAGGTCGCTTCAACGATTGCCTCCTGACTCGGCACTACTAGAACCAGATATATTAACCATTTGTACAATTGAGGGTGTTGTTCGCTGAGTATAAACATAATAAAACCAAATTATTTATTCTGTTAAAAACGCTACAAAGTTTTTTGAGATAAAAAATGTACATTTCGTTTGCCACACAAGTAGTTTTGAAAGCTTAACATCGTTTTAATACCGCATATATGAGGTAAATTATAGAATATGAGTAGAGAATGAAAAAACTAGTAGTGGCTAATCCAAATACAAACTTTGGATATGGAGCTGTTTATGTTCGGTTGAAAAATAATAATCGCATCAACAATTCTATCTACACAGGACTTTAGCAAGTTTAAACATTTAAAAACGTGGACAAATTCAGCGATAAATTCCGTTAAAATGTATATTGTACTCGTAAATAAGAAAATGAACATTTACATCTATTTAAGCCTGAAAAGCTTTTATTGCATAGAATTTTTATTAAAAAAATATTTTGTTTTTAATTTTTTCGTCAAATCATATGTTCGTTTAGAAAGTGTCTTAGTGAAATCAATTGTGTCGTAATTAAATTCACTAAAATCTCTTTTGAAATCTACATCTGTTTTTTTATAGACTTTCTGTACTTCTATTTTATTTTCAACACTATTTCCTGTATATTTTTCCATGTCGTCATTTGTTACCTCTAGATTTAATGAAATGAAAAACCTGGACATGTTTGGGTAAACAATTTAGAAAACATGTTTTGTTTTCCTCATCTTTTTTCAATTTTATGCAAAATTCACTCATACAATTTGTAAATGCGTATTTGTTTGGATAGGTGATCGTGTGTGTGTGTGCTTATGTGTGTCTGTGCGTGTTTGTATATTTGTATTATGTATACATGGTGCATTAGCTGCAACCACAGTGCTGACAGCATAACGTAAACAACCGACATGTGTTTTGATGACCATGTTTTACATTTATGTTACGCTGCATACACACATTCACATACAGAGTTCCAAAAAATCCCCAACGTATATAGTTTATATGTAGAAATGTATGAGTTTTTCTAAAATTTCACCATTTTACTTTTTTTCTATTTTTGGTATCACTTCTACAACAACAATAGTGTTTTTATTGTTCCTGTGTGTTATCGGAATCAGTAGTTTTACTATGAGTACAATGATTTACAAAAAAAAAAATAATAATAATTATAGCAGAATACCAGCAACATTTCAAAAGGAAAGTAAACTGCTTAATACGAATTTTGAGAGTTTAAGTTTAGTGTACGGATTTTATTTACCACAAAAAAATTTCATTGGATTTAAAATATATATTTTTACAAAAATATGAAAGGAGTCAAGTGCATACATTTATCTGAATACCGACGGCTCAATAAAGGATGTGTGTATCTCGACTTCTTTCTATATTTGCCAATATGACGGACAGGAAAGCAGTTTATGTAGAATATGTGGTATGATATGAAATTTCTTACGGTTTTCATAAATTTTCTTTACCTCACATTCTTCTTTATACTTGCAATTAGCAATTAAAAAAGTTTCATGCAGAAAATTTCATGAAACATTTTTTTCGTATAAATTTAGTTATACAAACCATTTTTAAGTGTTCATAAATCCGTGATTTTTAAACGCACGAACTTCCTTAAGGAGCGTTTTCGAGATGTGGGAGGAAGAATTTCTCCTCTGTTATGTTCTTGTGAAATTGTATACTGATCGTATTACTAATTTGATTCTTCTGATTATGAAAATTCAAATCCGAATGCTTTTACTAAATTATGTTGTAACTTTTTCATATCAGTCTGATGCTAACAATTTTATGCTTAATTCGTTTAAAATATTTTTTAAAGATGTGGGTTAAATAAAAATTTTATTTCTATTTTTGCTTAAGAAAGCGACTTAAAATTGTGAATTTTGAAAAAAGTCAAAAAATTAAGTTGAAAAATTTGGCTGTTATTCCTTGCAATATTAATTTGAATGTAACGTTACGAACCTAAGCCTAATAATCAATTTGGATTCACAAGCAAATATGTTCGACGTAATCATATTAGTAAAAATTCATATTTTTTCAAAGGCTTTGATTTGATCAACGCAATTTGTATAGTGGGTAAAAGATAAAGAGAATATCTATCAACTGTACAAAATTTATTTAGCTCAGATGGACAGTTCTCAAGATTTTTGGAAATAGGTAAAAGAAACTGCATGAAGGATTCTTAAGAAAAATAAATAAATGCCATTCATATTCGTATTTGTCTATGAGTTAAATGTCAAGGTTTGGTTACATGCTTTGGAACGCCCTTTAATTTTTAGCTTTTTTTATTTTTTGAGTAAGTTTCATGGTATCGGCCATATTTACACACATATCCTCTGAAACTTGCTGGGGTCCGTTTCTCAAGATTACAAGTTATAAATGTACAACTAAAATACACACAAAACAATAACACTTTTACATATTTTATTGTTGTTTTGTATAGAAAGCCTAAAAATATTTCTGTAGACCGTAAGTAGCCTATACGAATATGAAAATTTTCAAGCTGTGGAAATAACTGAGAGGTTCGATGTAAAGTTTTTAAATATTAAATAAACATTAAAAAGCTTATTAAAATTAATAATAATTAAAAAATATTTAAAAAGATTAATAACATCTAATGCAACTTGACAGTCTGTGAATACTGTTGAAAATTGTATTATTATTATTTCTATACATTTTAATTATGTTATATAAAATTGTTTCAATATTAAAAATAAAGCTAAATTTATTTGTATGTCCAAGTGTGTGTGTGTGTGTGTGTGTTTTAAGAGATTTTAATTTATTGTTTATAAATACTTCTTTTCACAAAATAATTGTGATAGTTTTAGCGGAAAATATTGCCAATACAATAATAGATGCTCGTGAATGTAATTTTATGGGCATGTATTAGTTAATGGTTTCAAAAATATAACAGCATTCGAATTTGCTTAAATTAAATATTTCTAAATATACATATTATACATATTAAAATAAAGTGAGGTTTCCCAGATAAAAATTTATTTCATATTCAAGTTTTTAAATATCTACTTAAAGACCCCTTTTGAACGTAAATATTTTTTCTGTGGTATGTAGAATGACCTTCAAATTTCTGTTGAAAAGTTCCGTTCGAAAGCAAAAAATTCAAAATTAAAATAACAGAATTTTTCTTCAATAAATATTGATTACTTCAAGGTAATGGACTATAAGTAACAAATTTTGGATATATCAGAGTTGAAAATTTTTCCATTAAAAATTTTTAAAAACTATTGCTCAATTCACAACCTCTTGTATTTGTGGTAGGTGGTGTAAATCTTGTTGGTAAATTCTACGTAAACATGTTTCTAAGCACATGTTTATTTGGAAATTACCAACAACACATACAACAGATTGCGAATTGGCCATATGTCTGTCAACGGTGCGTAATTTACTATGTAAAAATTCTTTATTACCCTTAAATCCCATAAAGGTCTTCAGCTGGCATATGCTGAGTAAAATAATTACGAACATGACTGACGTTCATAGTATTGCAGCCTGATACTAAATATACTAATCGAAGTGAGGGTTGTACCTCCTCATAGTGGTAAGCGCAAGCGGGCTCCCGGTTGGTTTATAACTGGCTAGGAATTCTGACCAAGCAAGTCGTGCGAAAAATTTCTGGCGCTTGCAAAACGGTATTGGTGGCGATGTACTGCAAACGGTTTAGACGTGAATTTGCTTTGGATGACCGACGAGCGAAGTTACAACTCTGAAAGAAAAGGATGGTTTCCTAGATTGAAAGGTTCAGAACGTTGACTCACAGTCGCTGTGAATCATGCATAAACGTGAGAAACTGCAAACACCGCATATACCGATGAATTAAGATTATATTTTCCCTTTGGCATCTCTATTTGCAGCCATTTGAAAAGTTTACCTATTGACCATCACGCTAAATGCCGACTGCTCATTATTTGAAAATAAATTTATTTCAACAGTTTTTGCTGGGATGCATTCTAAAAACTCATAAAATCTGTCAATTGCTATTTTTACAACAAATTATTGTTCATTCAAGTTAAAATATATGTATGAAAATACTATAAAAGCTTAGATAACTTGAAAAATATTAATTTTAGATGCATTTATTTCGTATTTATTTTAAATGAAATAAATTTACAAAACCAATTTGTGTTTGTTGTGACATAAAATGCCAATAAAAATTTTAATGTCAAAATCATAATTATAATAAACAAATAAATTATTCATTTATTTACAAAATAGTAAAACTTGGAAACTTTTGTATCAAAAATAAATAAAAGTAGTCGGAACGAATAGTTTACGTCTACCACCAGCAAAAAATTTTTTTTTTTAATTTTTTTATTTATAACTTATTTTGTTAGCTGGATTACTGAAATTATGATATTTTATATTTATAGAACTTAGTCGAAATTTACACTAGACAAGATAAATCGAGAGAGGGGAATATATATAGAATATATTTTTATTTCATTAATCTCCAAGAAATAGGAACTAGGGCAAGAAATCTTGCCTAATGAGAACTTCGCTTTATAGAATTTCCTTTTCAGAAAACGTTGAAGTAATTTTTAAGGAACTGCTTACAAATTTTAAATTGATGTATATATGTATGTGTGTATGTATCTGGTGCGTTACGAAGTTATATTAACAACATCCATATAATTAAAACATTTACTATGTCAGCTGCTTAGTAAATATCTGACTTTGCTCTATTCCCGGACTACTAGTAACAATTGTCTCTAGTATGCGCTATAACAGTAAAGCTTTTTTTTGTACTAAAGAAGAACTTGTGAGCTATAATTAGATGCCAGGAAAATTTATTACATGTTTTCTTAAAGTAAGCCAAATATTTTAAGAAACAAGTCTGATCGATTTTAAGCAAAACAAAAATGCTGATAATAATTCTTAAACAAATTTAAGAATTTAGTTTTCTTTTCCTTTTGGTAACTCTTAACAATTTAATAAATAGACAAGTGTTTATAACGAACTTATTGGAAAGCTGCCAAAACCATTCAGTGTTGAAAATATTTACAAAATGCTGAAAGTAATTCCGCAACAAAGAGTAAATTTTTGTAAGAAAGCTACAAATATGTACTTCTAAATACTTATTTACCATCACGACCATAACAAATTGGGATTTTCATTTGACTACATTTATTGTTCCATACCTTGAAAATGTGTGAAAATTTAAAATTTCAAAAGCGACGTGAAAGCAACAAAGCAGAAAATTATAAAAAGATGTTGCTATGATTCTTAGCAAAACCAATAAGTAGTTAGATAATGAACAAGAGAAATAAACTAGCAATAATATAAAAAAAGGAATCAATTTTTAGTTTTCTAAAAGGAAATACTTAGGAACTACATTCACCTTGAGACAAGTACCTTAGGTTTGAGTCTAAGAGCTATCACTGGCAATTGCCCCCTCCAATGACAACGCCACGTAAAAGTTACTGGTACCTTTCATATATAGTTCTGTAACTCGAACTAGTCCTAAAAATTTCGCGACTTATAGTATTTACATATACTGTAAAGGTTTATATTTTCAACGCGGATAAAGAATTGAGAAACGTATTAAGTCTAAGTATAAACGGGACCTACATAAACAAAGTACTTTATTTCACAGACGGTCTTGTTAAAAATGACCACACAGTCTTGCAAATTTAAAATAAATATATAAAAATAAATTTTTATGAAAACGTATTTAAAACTAATTTAATTTTATTGATTGTGTCAAAAGTGATATCAGTACGATTAAAGTATTGGGTGTAGTCAATAAGCTTTCATTGTTAAGTACAAAAACTAGCAATTTAAACGTGTTCAATTCGAAATGATTTCAAAACGTATTTGCAGAAGTATAAACAAGATAATAAACCTCTTATAAGACTTATTCATAAAATAAATAAAATGTATTTAAAATCTATTTTAAGAAAATGTTGTACAAAATTTTGAAATAAAACACATTTCAAACTAATTTTATATTATATGGGGGTAAGATATTAATTTTTAATTTATTTGATAAAACCTAAATAATTAATTTATTTTATACGAAATAATTCTTGCAAAAAAACCGATTACAAAATAGGTGTGGCACTGCCCCTATATTTTATCATCATGTACTTTTACGCGAATTTATTGTGTGTGCGAAGTTTCATAAAAATCGGTTAAGTAGAAGTACTTAAAATGAATATTTACTTTTCATGGGCGTGGTACTGCCCACAGAAACAGTTTTGAGAAACATTTTAGCTCTCTAAATCTTCTCTATATAGTCCCTTTCTTGAAAAAGAGAAAAGAAAAGAACTTCTCTCAGCGTTGATATAGCGGGCTGAAATGTTCTGTAAAAAACTTCCTCGTGGTGTTTTACATAAAAAAATTAAAGAAATCGTAAACCTTAAACATATAACTTACAAGATTTCCAAATATAAACTTCTAAAGCAACGATATACGTACATATTTGTTGGTGCCTTCTACCAGAACCAGTCGTCAGAACCATGCTGGTTTCTTTTTGTTGTACAGTAATTGATTCTTTAAAAATATAATAAAAAATAATTTTACAAATTCTATTTGTGACAATAGCGGAGTTCAATGTTTGATGCAAATACTCTTGCGAAAGTGCAAAACATCGTAGCTTTTTTATGAAATTTGAAATTTCATAAAAAAGTTACGATATTTTGCGTTTGCACTTTCACAAGATCGTTTGCATCAAATAGTGAGCTCCGCTAATATAAATATAAAGAAATGAAAGCTTTTGCAATCATTCTAACTTCTACTGCCGTATGTCAATTTCAACAAGCAACAAGTTCTTATGCGAAAGCAGATAAAAGGCCAAAGGAAAATATAAAACAAGTCCTTTAGTTTTTAGTGGCAAAGTCATTTAAGCTAATTAATAACGTTTCAATGGTTAACAAATCATGTGTGAAATATAAATGAATTTAGAATATAAAAAAACAAATTTTTTTCTCAAAGTACTTATAACAGCACAAAAAAGTAAGGAAATAAAATGGAGAAAACAACACTACGATTATAAGTTGAAGAGGAATAAATATGATAAATATAAAACTTTGTATATTTAGAATTAAATAAAATTTAGCACGCAGATATGTAGTTTATAACCTGAATTAACATATATTTAACGCTTTATAATTTTAGACTTTCCAGAAACATTTGCTCAATGTAAACTGTAAAAAAGTCATTCTCAGTGCTAAATTCGTATGGGTGGATTTTAAAAAAGGCCTAAGTACCAGGAAAAAAGTGTGCTGCGGAACGGAATTAGGTAAACCCCCTACCTAATAATACATCATTATACACTAACATACATATTTTACTCTAGTTCTTGAAAACAATGATCATATGTTATTTCACTTTAAAAACAATTTACAACAAACAATTGCTCAATTCTCAAGCTCAGTCGTATGGTTTATCGTTAAAAAAAGAAGATACTTTTTTATGTGGTTTTGAACAGACAAATTTGTAGTATCGTGATTTTTCGTATTTTAAATGTCTTGAGTTCAAGACTAGTTCCAGACAAGCCAACAACATCATGCATTTTTCTCACGTGCATTGGTGTGTTATTGTGGTGGTTGTTGTTGGACTATTAAAGTGATGATCAATTTGGCACTACCGGCAGCGATTAATGCTAACATATCCTAATGCACTTCACAGCACCCTCCGTCGTCGGCATTGCAGCAGAAACGTCGGCGAAGTAAAAGAACTAATAAAATGGCTACACAGCTTAAGCAACTCAATGCCTCTACTTGACACCAGAGGGGCTTGCAACATTGCTCTACAAAAAGTGTGCAATAGCAGTGTTGCAAATGAACTAGGCTTTCTATCTCTCTCCTACTTCACCAACTGTTCTCTCTACACTATCCCTTTCCCAAAGAAGGTAACACATTAATTAATTAACTGGTAGGCATTAATTGCCTGATTGTGTTACTTCTCTTTAAAAAAAATGTCAATGCAATGTACTCGATTGTTTTTGAGTAAATAATTTATGTCGAAAAGCGAATTTTGTTATTATTTAGTTTAGTGATATTTTAAATACATTTAGCAATTTTTCGCTAACTTGCGATTTTTTCTGTTTTTTTTTCGATTTTTTTTCGCGTTTTTTCCGATTTTTGTTTTTTTTTTGTTTTTCGTGGTGTTGGCGATTTCTAATAAATCTTAGGGTTGGTTTCCGATTTTGCAACTTCTAGCGAATTTTTGCAAGGTTCGCGATAAAGGTGACTTTTTGTAAGTTTTTAGCTTCCTTAGCCTGAACCCAGATCAACATAAGCTGTTTTTTACTAATACGACAACAGAGCATTATGAGACAAAACACACCAAATAATTTTTGGTGTGCATTGTAATCATACGAGTGTGTTTGACTTAAAAGACAAAAACGTTTTGTCTTCTGTGGTGTGGGTTCATTTTTACAGTTTTTCCGATTTTTAATCAATATTAGACTTTGTTATCATGCCGCTATTAGCAAATTTTTGCGAATTTTTGCCATTTACGCGATTTTTATAAACTTATTTGCATTCCTCACAGTTTTTGCGATTTTTAATCAAAATTATGGCTTGTTTAAAATTTTGCAATTTTTCGCGAATTTTCACTTTTATCTCGACAGGCGTAATTTTCCAAATTTTTTGATCTTATTACATTTTTAGTGTGTTCTAACCAATTTTTAAAATTGTAGCAAGTTTTTGCAAATTTTCATAATCTTCGCGCTTTTTGCGAGTATTTGACTTTCTTCAAAATTTCGGGGATAGATTCCAAAATGCAATTTTTTGCGAACTTTCGATATTTTCTCGGTATGCTTGATTTACTCCAAGTTTTAGGCATTTTTAGAGTTCGAATAACTTTTAATCTTTTTCAAGCCTTGATTTCGATTTTTGCATTTATTTTTAATTTTGCAAATAATCATAATTTTGCGAGGTTTTTTGAACAACTCTTCTACAAGCTTATATAGCTTGTATAAGGTATAATTTTTTTTACAAATTATTCTAACAAATAGAATAGTCCCAGACAATACAACTATTTGAAAAACATATAAAATTCAATCGTATAATTATAACGCTCTTTTGTATGAAAATTGCCAACAACAAAAATACAATACTGTATAATTAGGCAATTACACAACACATACGACGTTAGTACGACCTTGTGAATTGAACAAATATATTAATAATTTTGTTGACTCATATTTCAAAAATTCCGTCGATAAAATAAAAATTTCCACTCATTAAATGTTAAGTATTAACTATACATAAAGCAATCATACAGCTTTTAATCTATAGAAAAATACAAATAGGGTTATGAACAACAATTCATATCTTTGTGTATACATACCCAGCGGCGAAAAGAAGTAGTAAGCAGGCCTTCTGGAAGCCCTTATTTTGGCCTTATTACACTATTCCGGACTCATACATTTTTTACGCACGATGTCCTAGCTAGCCAAGGCCTTCTGCGTTTCCTTCTCCAACACTTCAGTTTTTGCACTTTTATTTAAGGTTTTTGTATTTGTTGTTTTGTCTTTGGAATGTGATTTTTTTAACGGCTTATTAGTTGAGTTGCTACAAACGTACTATGTGCACAAATACACTTAATAAAAAGCAACCTATGTAGAAGGGAGTACACAGAACAAGATATCATCAAACAGCCACTAACAAATCAAGTCATTAACATTTAATTTAAATTCAAAAATATAGTTAATTAATATAGCAAATTAGGATGTGACGCAACAAATACAGAAAATTTTTTCAACAAACTGAGCTAATTAAATTTTTTGTTATGCATGGCGCAAAAGTTCAACAGTTTTTGTAAATATTTTTGTTAAAAAAAAAATTGTGAAAAATGCAACAATCATCATTGTTGATATTACAAATTAAAATTTTTCTAACCAATTAAATTACTTAATAAAATGGTTTGTCAAATTATATCATTATGGAATGCATACACACACACGTAGAAGAATTATAAGTAATCACGTTTTGTTTGTATTTATTATTTATTTATTAATTAATGAGTTGCTCTGTAGCTGAGAACTAAGTACGCCAGCCTATTAGTCCAAAGGTCGCCGGATCGATTGCAGCCAAAGACATTTGGTGCTTCGAGGGTTGTGGTTGTGTATAGTATAAAAAAAAATATTGTTGATATACCAATTATTTATGCTAATAAATAATAAAAATTTGGTTCGAAAATTTAACAAATCACATTGTTAAAATAATAATAATTTCAACTGATACAATTTTAAAATCTAACAAAAAAATTTAAAAAAAAAGCATTCTTTTTTTTCATTTTTGCAGAAACGGACTTGGCAGGAATCGAACCTATAACCTTCCGGGTAATAGCCTGGCACAGGCTACGGGAGTAAACAAATTATTTGTGTATATATTTAATTGAAAATATTTTTTCTAAATTATAAAATTTTTTGAGAATCCAGGTTATTAAAAATATTTTTTTTTTGTTCACACCTCAATTGTGAATAACACAGTAATTTTAATTGAAAATAATCGAGTTGATTTTATTTTCTAATGTCATATAAAATAAAGTTTTAATTGTATTTTTCTTTGTAGGTAGGCCTTTCATAAGGTCTTCCTGAGAAGGCAAGCGAGCAAGAGTACTGGATCTAACAAAAGGTCTAGGAAGGTCTTACAGAAGGCCTTATAAATGAAGAACTACAAAAATTTACCACATTTTGCCATATTTTTAGTACGATTGAGTTTGTATTAGTTATCAGGTATGTCAGTATGCGCATCATAACTCTATCAACTAATATTATGATTATTTCATTGATTGTGTTTGTATTTGCAAATATTTACATTAAATTTTCAATTAAGTTACAAAGTATAACTAAAATGTACAAACAAGTGCTTCCACAATATTTGCAACAGAAATATCTAAACTAAACAAACACTTGAAATAATTTAATGAATTTGTTTTTAATACTATATTTATTTATCTGAGTATTTAAACTAATTTCTACATAAATGTTTATGTTTATACGTATTCAAATATCGTTGATAATTATGTTCCAATAACAATCAAATATTAACTCGAAAAGCAAAACGTAAACAGGTAACAAAAAATGTGTAGTAATAAACAGAAATTTTGATTAATGATATGTAAACACATACAATTAAGTTAGAAATTGTAATGATATGAAACTGAAACAAACAACTAAATACTTATATTGATCGGAGCTAACACTGTTATATTACTATAGGGAATAGTGATGTTACGCATATCAATTTTTAATATTCGCGAATGCGAATACGAATATCTGAAACAAATTTCGCCGAATTCGAATACGCATATTCAATATAAATAGTTAGTACCATTTAATATTTAAAATTTAATTGAAAATAGACAATAAATTGAGAAAAACTGTCACAATACTATAGGTATTTAACATTATTATGATATTCCGATGACGGAATTTGATATTATTAACTTAGCACCTGAATGCCACTTTTTTCAATTTTTGGTGGAAAGTAAATAAGGGAAAATACGAGCTTCTTTTTTTTATACCTAGGCAATATTTAGTGACACCAGCGGCGAGTGTTCCGAGCGAGCGAATGTTTAGTGGTGCGGAACTTATTTCCACACCGCGCAATAGGCTTGATGGAGAAAAAACTTCAAAACTTTTATTTTTGAAGTTCAACATTCCTCTACTGAGCTTTTAGTATTACTTTAACATGATTAATAAATTAATTTAACCGGACTTTACTTTTAAAATACCATGTCGTTGTGAAATATATATTGTTTCTTTTTTCTTTACTAAAAGAAGATTATTGTTTTGCGTTACAGACACATATTCACAAAATATTCGTATTCACAAAATATTCGTGAAATATTCGCTTGAATTTGGCGAATACGAATACGAATATCATGAAAGAGGCGAATATTCGGCGATTCGAATACGAATACGAATATTTGTAACATCACTAATAGGGAATATATCGAGTGGTTACGTAATGATTACAAGATTTCCTATGCCGATTCCCTATAATAATGTGCAAAAATGGGAGAGGAACGCAACTCCCCCTACAATGAATTCCAGAGTTAGCTTTCAAAATGGCGACAATCGTATATTTTTTTGGTGCCCTCTTCCAGAATCAGTCCTTATAGCGTTTTCAAATATTGTTTTTGCTGCGCACTGTTATTTAAGCACATATCAATTTAACTTCTACAAATTAATCATTTTTTTAATAAATTTCCAAAGCCTTGGTTCGCTTAGAATTTAATACAAAACTTTAATAAAGTTTGTATATGTACGACATAAATTTTCACTTTTGGAACTGCTTACCTTTTTAAAATCTTGACACATCTTCTATTTCTTAAATGCATACGTGCATCATTTAGTTAACTTTTAAAACTCACGTTTTCTAATTTACACCTGCAGTCAAACTAATTCGCACGCACACATTAAAACTTCAATTTACATGCGAATGTTTCGTTCAAATAAAAACACAAGCAATTTTAATTTCTTTAGCATTTAGAACTTTTTTAAAACTATTTTTATTATTTAAAGTATCGAAGAGAGAAAAATAAAAACACAGCTCACAAACTTTTCCAAAGAATGCGAAGAAAAATCAATCAGTTTTTAAATTGAAACAAAGAAGAATAAAAGTAAATATTTAAAATTAAGTTTAAATTTGCATTAAACACTTGAAAAATATTTGGCAAATAGATGTTTCTCGTTGCGTGTTTAAAATGGTGTTGGAATTGTTATTTGACGTGAAGTACATGTGTGTGCGGTTAGTGTTAGTTAATGTATACTGATGAACAAAATTCATATATTTGAGTTTAAATAATTTTGCCTAACTTAAGCAGCACAACACATACCGCATACACTACATCACGTACTTATTACGAAGAGTTTTCCAACCAGGTGGTACAATATTAGCGCAAGTGTCTGTTTGTTGGTTGGGTTCAAGTAATACAAACTTTTATTTAAGTGACACCCCAGGAGTACAGTACAAACTATAAAGCACGATTTTGCATAAATGTATAACTATCATACTCTTATTTTTTCAGGCAAAGCACATCCAGCTGTTCTTATATTTAGAACTTACTAAAAATTTATTACACACACTTGCGTATGATGTATTTTCCTAAAATTACATGTTCTTTTTATAATAGGGGATTGTTCGTGGATTCCGTGGCTATTTACATATTACGTAACGCTCCACATTTTGCCGCTCTACATTTTGCTGTTTTAAGCCCCCATCATTTCTTTAAAAGATAATTCAGGAAAAACTTTGAAAAGTTTTTCAATTCCGTAACAAATGTCCCTCCTCGCTTAAGAGCGTAAAGTAATATGTGAACAGGGGATGATCACAATTTTTATATATATTTTATTTTTTGCTAATTTTGAAGAGTATCACAAGACTCTTTGCCATTTAAAAAATGGCTCTATAACGTATCTGTCTGTGTTCACAAGCCTTAATACACACATTGGTGCACACTTGGTAATGCATGTGGCAAACCCAAAAGCTTTATCCTATTCCGGACTTTTGGAGTTGTTGGGATTGCCCATCTACAAATTAATGACTTAACAATAGCTGTTTCAAAAAGGGGACTTATTGGGGACTTGCGAAAATCGAACACAGATTTTAAACTTATTTTTGCTTATTTTCGATAGAGATGATTTTTGCTTACTGTCCTTTTGCCAGTTCTACCGATTTTGAATTAATATTAAAGTTTGCAATCCTTCGATTTGAGTAAGTCGCGAATTTTCAATATGTTCGCAACTTTCCGCGTTTTTTGGCAATTCGTACAGTTAATCAGTCAGTTAATTAGTCAGTTTGTCATATTTTTGTTCATGTTTGTATTTCATTATTTTACTGTAAAAGAACACTATTGATTGGGATCTTTTGGGGATTCCCCTGTCGGGAACTTACAAGGATTTAACCCATATGGTCTACATAAGTTTTTGCGTTACATCAGAATTCGGAACCAATTTTTGACCCAGTTGGATCCTAATTGGATGCGTATGATAATTTCTAGTAGGTTTGTTTGTCTATCAAAGACCGACTCTTCAAAGGACGATTTTATATTTAAACTTGATATTATTAACTTTCATTTTGTATTTCTCAAGCAAGAAAATAAATATAATATCCATATAAGTATCCTGCTACCATTAAATAAATGATTTATCTTAATTTTACAAAGACGGATGCCGTCTTAATTTTTTCAAATAATACGAATAACAACTTTGTAGCACATTCTTTTCTTTTTAATTTTCTAAAACTTTTTTTTTTGGTTTTGAAACTATTGTTCTTGAATCAGGTGTTTATTTTATTCACACACATACACTAGAGTAAAAACTTTACCTTTAAGAGCCGAGTTTAATACTCAAATAATGTAAACTTCAAAGTAATTTTGTTGTAGTTGCTCATGTTTTATATCTTTATTTTCTATTTCAAATTTATAACTAACTACCTTTTCATCTTTTTTAAACTTATAATTTTTTAACAATTTACACATATGCTAAAATAAACGAGGAGTTTTAGTTTTCATACGTTTGCATGTTAGTTTGTAAATGTGTTTAGATCGTCATATGCTCTTATGTATGTGTATACAAAACAAAATATTGCTTAAAGTACCCTGCAGGAAATGCGAACAGTGAAGTTGTAGTGATTTACTAGTGACATTGTCAGTAGTACTATTGACAAGATGTATCCCAGCCAATGTAATCATCTATTGACATTTAAAATTAGCTTGTCATTGAAAATCCACCAGTAGACTGTAGCAATACTTAGTAAGTAGTTCTTTTGGGACTACATAGAGACATTGAAACCAAATATTCACTATTAAATTTTAGGGGCTTTAATCTACAATATTTATGTTTCCTCGCTCGATGCCGATAGTGGAGTTGTACTGATTTACTAGTGAGATTGTCAATAGTACTACTGACCAGGTGTAGCCCAGCCAATGTAATCGCCTATTGACATATAACATAGGCTTGTCACTGAAAATCTAACAATAGACTTTATTACTATTGGCGAGGTAGTTCTTTTACGACCGTATGGAGATATTTTAACCAAAGATTCACTAGTACATTTAAGTGATAAGGGTTGGTGTTAAGTAAGTGTATTGCATATATATATTTTTTAACATTATTTTTTATTGAAAATTAAATAAATTATTTTGAAATTATTCAGAGCGAAGTATTATTGAAATTTAAATATCTCTTTCGATTGCAGCTTATATGCCAGCTTCAACCAAAATATAATCCAAACATTTTTAAAATAAATAATTTAATTGGAAAAATATATATATATTTATATTATTAATTATATATATTTTTTGAATTTACATTAATTCAATTATTGAACTTAAGACGAATAATAATAGCTGTGTTCGTTTAAAATAGTAAATTGTAGTAAGTAAACAAACAGACATAATAACTTCCGACTTAAACCTATTTCAGTTTGAATAATAATTACGTACAAATTGTAGCGTTAATTGCTGTATGATGTTGATTACGATCAGTCATGGAAGAATGGTCACTTTATTAAAATTTTCTTTGTTTATATACCAAATTTAGGAATATACTCAATTTCTTATTTCCATGATTAATACAATTTTCTTATAATAAACTTACATCGCACCAGGTAATCAGATGTCATAAATAAGTTGGTTTATTCATCATATTTGTACAATAAACTATTTGAAACGGAATTGTTCAGCGAGCAAAATCCGTTTTTATAAAACATTTTATTACCCAAAAGAATTCCAAAAGTGTATGACTAAAGACATTGTATTGCTTTTGAAACCATTACTGACCTATATTTACAGTGCATTGACTTTAAATATTAGTTTAATTTAATTTACTCGTATTGAGTTTATTTTGGTATATGTAATTTTAATGTTTGTTTATAGTGAGTGTATATACCCGACTAGAAATTTTCATGCAAACACATTTGGGATATAACTGGGATCCCAATTCCGATGTAACGCAGAAATGTGTTTGGGAACCGATTGGTTTCCTGTGGGGAAATATCATATCTTGCAAAAAGTTGCTCAAATCGGGAAAATATCAAATAAATTAAAATTGCTGAAGCTATCCAAGGGACAAATGTATATAACAATCACCTCTGTTGAAGATGAGAAAACTATACGAATAAAAATCTGTGTTAGATTTTCCCAACAATATCCCAATTATTTCCCACTTGGGAAGAACTTATGTTAAGTCACTAATTTGTAGATGGGATATCCCAACAAGTTCTTGATCAAATCACAAATGGGAGACACTTTTGTGTGCCACATGCAAATATGAGTATTTGGAAAATTCCTAGTCGGTTATGTCTTTTGAATAAGTGGTTATTTGTAAATTTGGTTTCTTGGGTTTATTGTTTCAGTTTTGGTTCTTGCGTGCAGTTTTGTTGTTTATATTAAGAACTGCATCATAGTAGAATTATGTATACACTACAAAATATAAAAAATTTGCGACGGCAGGCGCAAAAAGTTGCATACATATGTGGTTTCTGCGGTCTAATTTGCGACTGAAAATCAGAATGTAAATTATGAAGACAAAAAGATAACCTGTTTAAGCATTTACAACAAGCATAGCTTGATTGATCATAGGCGGAGTTTAAGGTCTATTTTTAAAAACGTATCGCGTAACGTTAGAACTTTCAATGTCGCCCAACTGTAGGTGTTAGTTATAGAAAATGTATTACCCCAAGCAATTTTGTTAGCTGTTAGTATTGGATTGTAATGCCTTTGATATTAGTTTGACGTTTGACATTTCTACGTGACAAAAACAACGATACGTTTATAGTAAACAGCAACAAGCTTTGTTTATGTTATAGATTTTGCCAGCTGATCCCCACGAAAGCGATACGTTTTTACTTACTACACCTTTACGCACAAGCAAAACCAAAAAATAAAATAAGAGTTGTACGACGGCCCGCACTAAAAATGTATATGCATGTTTACTTCTCGCTTGAATGCCTGTAACTAAATACAGACAAAATAACCGACATCTGTTTAAGCCATGCATCAAAACAGACACACAAACAGCTTGGATTGTAGGTATTGATAAAATGCCCATCAAAAAAGCAAAAACAAAAAATAAAAAATTAAGATCTTGTGAGTGTTCGACTATTAATCAGATAGGCAAATTTTGGCAAACTAAGTTGAGTCTCAATAAAAATAAATGCAAGAATTTACATGAAAAAAATGCTTGTATTCTATGTCGTAATAAAAATTAGTTAAATAGCTGATGTTTCCTTGTAAAAAGCATCCACCTTCATAAGTGGCAAAAGTGAACAAGAACGCTGATGAGACGGTGTAGCGGCCTGCCGTAATCAGTAGTACTGATCCGTTCTGCTAATCTGATTTGAATATTCCAACACTCCACTCTTAATAAAACAATTTGATTTACACTAATTCAAATATTGAATTGAAAAGCCGGAAGAATAAAATTTTCAGACTTCAAATTCAGCTCAAAACAAAAATTACGTAAAAAAAATTGCAATTTTAGTTTTAAGATATGAATACTTATTGTTAGCTCACTTTACAATTGAAGATTCAATAAATAAATTTAAAAGTTAACAAAAAAAAATATGTTGACTAGAATCATTAAAATGCGCTAGTGAATCTCTGGTCTCAATATGGTCCCATAACATCCACCTAGTCTATAATAAGGCAATAGTTCCAAGGTCAGTAGTGGACTCTCAATGACAAGCACAAGTTAAATGTATATAACGCAGAACATTGCCTGGGGTACAATTAGTCAATAGTACAGGCGACAAAGTCAGTAGTGAATCAGTACAGCTTTACTAACGACATTTCCTTCAGGGTATGAACGCATTTGCACAAATTGGTGTATGTAAAAACGCAAGTGAGAGTGTGTTAAGCTGTTGCAAACTTGAAGAGATAGTTTAACAACATGAACTACAAGATGCCATAATATACAAAAGACAGGAAAAGCCAATACCAAAATTGAATAATGTACATGTTCATTGATACCACTTCCAAAACAACAACAATAACTACTACTACAACATAAACTACTTCTAATACTATGACTATTTTTAGAACCATTGCGTGTTCTTTAGAGAAGTAGGTTTGAGAATGTAGTACGAGTACTTGTTGTTTTCATTTCATGAACATCTATCTACTTTGTATAATGTAAAAACTAAGCAAACATTATAAAACCTTTGCATATTTTTTGTTATCTGATACATATACATTAAAGATACATCTACGAGTGCATCTGCAATGTGTATGTACAACTTCATACATATAGATATGAACGTGCGTGTGATTATTCGTCAAAGTATTGCAGAACTACCTAAATTATGTATAGTAAAATGTTCTTATTTGTTTGCTAATTTTTCGACCTTTTCTTAATAAAGTTTTTATAACGTTTTTTATAAAAATTGACCTCAAGCTCATCATTCATAGAAACTTAACAGTAAAATGTTCTAAAATCAATTGTTATTCTTTAGCTTATATTGCTTTACGCCAAAAATAATAGTTTCATATATTATAATTGGGGGCACTGGATAGGAACGATTTTTCCTTCGCGTTATTTATATCCTATTTACACATAATCGTAGTACATTTTCATTTCACTGTTATGATATTTAAATGCAATATACATCGCTGTTAGGAAGACTTTTGGTTTCACATTAACACTTTTATATCTACTGACAAATAGGTGTACGATATTATTAACTGAACTAACCTCTTTAAATCGAATTGGTACTTGTTTAATTTTTTACAATTTCCCTTTGTATTGCTTTTCGTTTTTCTTTAACTTTTTCATTTACTTTTGACAAATTTTCTAGATAATAAATTTCAAAGCAATTTTAAAGTCAAGTTATCCAATTGTCGGGCTTTAAAATCTGTTTGTATGTGGTAACTTGTGTTTTCAATACCCGCATTGCTTTAATGTTGGACAAAAGACAATGAATGAATTGAAAATAAGCCCCCATTAATTGCTCACAAACAGACAGGATAACTTTTTAGCCAAATGACTTTATCTAATTGTAAGTTTGTATTTAAGTGTAGATAGATCAAATTGTCATTATTGCATTAAGAATATATGACCACGAATTTGATAATTTCTAAAGATACAATAATAATTGTAAAATTATTTTATTTTGTTGCATGAGCAAAAATGGCTAAACTTTGAATAAAATATGGAAAATAGTCGACGAAAGAAATGAAATTTAAAATTTTCAAATATATAGCAAAATGTTCAACTATATTGTTACAACAAAGACGATATTAATATCACTGCAATTAAACTGTGGTTTCTAAATCAATAGAACACTTTTCAATATGCATTTTTTTATGTGAAACATCTATACGCTAGGGGGTAAAAATCTTTTTCACAATAAAATCACAAATTTTGAGTAAGATTGTAGTAACGCGGTGTGAGCTGTGTATGAGTGTATTAGTGCAATCATACGGACAACAAGAAGTACAGAGAAACTTAACAGCTGCATAGAAAGACACTAACACCATCTAGTGCGCAATAGTAGTAGTAGTTTCATCATTCATGGATTAACGAGATTCCTTCTGTCCCTATCTACTCCACCCGTGGGGTACGGTTCCTGCATCTTGGTGATTACTGACATTACCTTAGGCCAATTACCCATAAAACTTATGTGTTACTACCCAGTCTCTTGCAGCCGAGTAACGGGCGTGCACATATTTATATAAGTAATTAGGCTTGCCTACGCTAGTCAGTAAGGAGGTGAACAGGCACCTAGGGTCTCTCTCAAGACGAAAGTCGATAGATGACTAGCCCCACAGATGACTAGCCTTCCAGAGGGTTAAAGAGATGATGCTCGCCGTTAAGCGACATCATCTGGGATGATGTCGCTGGCGGACTTCGTCTTACCCTCTGCACGAAGAATAATTCTGTGCCTGGTTGTTTGGTGAGGCTTCCTTCGGGAGCTACTCACGTGGTAGCTGTGGTTGCTACCAAAATCGCTGGGAGAGATTTGGTTAAAGGACTGATGCTCGACCAGTGCTAGTGCCTGATTGGACTTCGATCTACCACATGTCCCTCTTTGTAAAATCTATTAGTAAAATCTATAGATAAGATTTTTCGGAAGTGATTTTCAAGTTTCATTCGTAATTTTTGTGGCTATCGGTAGCTTGGACTGTCCTCTTTTAGAGGTGATAAAAATTTTTCAAATCGGGTTGCGGATTCCTGTGATATTGTGCGATTGTATTTTGGGATCGATTTTGAATTTTCGTGTCGTTATAGACATTCATTTTATATACACAGTGCGTGTGTGTATTTATAGTGCGTTTAATTTTTTGAGACTCCGCTGGCAAAGGGAGTCTTAAGGTCAAACTCCGGCAGTAAGGTTGTACGTTTGTTGGTTAGTGCTGTGTTTTTGAATTGAGTGAGTATTTCGTCGTTGCCGCTTTTGATTTTGGCGGGAACTTCTGGGATTTAGGGGACTTTGGGTCCAGTTTTTCAAGATTCAGACCCGGTTCGTCTCGGTTTTTGAACCCGGGTTATTTGAAAAAAAACCGGTTTTTCGGTTTGACCGATTTTGTTGCTGAACTTGGTGCGATATTTGGCTGACGGTTTATTGACTGCGTTTGTCTTTGACTGTTGGTTATTTTACTGTTTAACTGCGGTAATTCCAACTATTTTGTATGGGTATATTATTTTTTGCTGGTGGATAAATAATATTATTATTTATGTCTGCGGGGAAGCGGAAGGGCGATATGCCTGGTGAGAGTGAGTCAGAGGTGTCTGATGCGAAGCTTATCGGCTTGAGCGATTTGTCGGGTGTGGAGGAAGGTACGAGGGTGAAAAAGAAGCGGATGAAGCCCGGTTCGCCGAAGTTGAAACGGGTGAATAATGAGAAGAATGTTTCGGTAGAAGGTAAGATGTTTCATTACTAGATCCCTGTGATCGGACTCACATCATTTTTTTTCACTTTTAGGCCATACAAAATCTTAAAATATTGTATTAGCTAAATGATTCACTTACTCGTTCCTAAAACAAGCAATATTACCAGAAATCGTTGCCACTGGTTATGAGCACATCCACAGTCACTGAAATATATACAAGCATTTATATACATGAACAGTGACTTCCAAAACTGTTGACTATAAAGTGCTAAAACATATATGAATAATTTTGTATGTCTTTCTTCGACTCAAAGAAAAAAAAAGAAAGGTTATCAATTCGTCATGTATATCTTTCATCTATGATCCCTCAAAACTCCGCCAGTTACATATAAACCGATTTGGATTTTTTTTACTTTATTTAAAAGGATGTAGTTTTAGTTGAAAAGTGGTTAGGGTCACGCCGATACAAAGCAGCAAAAGCTTGATAGTCCGGACTTCGCTAATCATTAAATTGTGTGCTCTATGATACGAATTCATTGCAACTTCATAATCTAGATTTTATACAAACTGTTGTGTAATGTTATTCTCTATTAATTAATCTTCCAAAACATAGCTTTTTCTAGTTTTTACTGCAAAAATAAACTATTTTACTATGCATGTCTTTTTTCTTCTAAAATATACAAAAGTACCGTCCAAAAAAAATTTTTTTTATTCTCTGTATTTCTTTTCTTGTTTTTCTTTAGAAGTTCAGTGTTTGTGCAAGGTAAAGTTTTAGATAAAGTTAAAATTATAGATATGTATTTTGAAATCTTTTTAATACCATAAATTTTTTTCAATTTTGATTTGGTAATCCGGATAATTTTATAATCCGGACTAGGGTCAATTATCCGGACTATCAAGCTTTTATTGTACTTCTACTCAACCGATTCTTATGAAACTTTGCACACACATTAAGCTCCTGCTCGAATACTAGAACATGATTAAGAACGTGGGCACTGCCACGCCCATAGAAAGTAAATATTATTTTTCAACTACTTCTACTTGACTGATTTTTATGAAACTTTGCATACACATTTAGTTATCACTACAATACAATAATATGGCTAAATAAGTGGGCAGTGCCACGCCCATGAAAAGTAAATATTCATTTTAACTACTCCAACTTAACCGATCCTTACGAATCTTCGCACACACAAATAGTTGTCGTTAAAGTACATGAAAATAAAATATGTGGGCAGTGCCACGCCTATTTCGTAGTTGGTTTTTTCTGCAAGAATTATTTAAATAATGTTCTTAAAAATTAAAAAAGTTTTACATATTTAAATAAGCTTTTTCTGCTAGCCTGTAAGAATTTATAAATAAATGAAATGGGCATGGCACTGCCCACTTTCCTAGCCCCAATGCTTTCTTATTACTGGAAATCAATGTATGAGCAAGGTTTCAAAAGAATCATCTTAGTAGAAGTAGTTGAAGAAGAAAATATATTACTTTGCAGGTATACTTCACAAAAAAAAAAAATCCACGAAAAAACTTGAATTATGATTTCCATTAACAATATTTCATGTCACTGTATTTAAAATGTTTGCGTTTAATATGGCTGGGCATTTAAAACGGGTTGTTTGTTTCTTTTTGTCTACAAGTAAGGTAAATATTTTAAAATCATGTCTCATGGATAGTTTGCTGAGTCAATCGTTTGAACATGTTTATAATGCCTGTGGTTTTCAAACACATGTATGATGCTCTCTTCATAGTCTGCTTCCTTCAGGCAGCCGCATTTATAAAAATGCAGTAAAATGTCGTTAATATTTAGTTTATCACACGATTTTATAAAAGTTAATAGAAAAATAATAAACAATGTGTACAAATTTTGTCTTAAATGTTTTCTGAATTTTAAGTTGGAGACTAAACATTTTGTAGAATGACTAACAACTATTTTTTAGTCTATACCCTCCAGGAAATGCGAATAGTGAAATTATAATGATTTACTAATGACATTGTCAGTAGTACTACTGACCAGGTGTACCCCAGACAATGTAATCATCTATTGACATTTAACATTTGCTTGTCATTGAAAATCCACCAGTAGACTGTAGCAGTAAAAGTAAAGGTTCGTTTGGATAAATTAACTTCAGATATGATATTTGAAGCTCTAAAAAGTACGAAACTGCAAAAATGTTGCTATTAGTGGATTTAATTTCTCTAAATCGATCATTATGAAATCGACTCGATTTACAGAACAGGAAGGTACACATCGTCACAGAAAATGCAAAAAGCCCTATCTAACATTTTAAAAGTTTAACAGGAGAAGCATAAAACTTGTTTACATGAAAAAATATATTGGCAGTTAGTGCAAAATTTTACAATAAATATATAAATTTGTGGGCCCTTGTTTACTTGTTTTGTAAGATTTTGCACTAATTGTCAATATAGTTTTCATTTAAACAAGTTTTATGCCTCTCCTGTAAAACTTTAAAAATGTTAGATATGGTTTTTTGCATTTTCTGTGACGATATATACTTTTTCTATTATAGCTTAAAACATATCAATTGAAACTAAAAAATTTTAATTCGAAATTAAAAAAATATCAATTCAGTTTAAAAAAATATCAATTGAAATTAAAAAAATATCAATTGAATTAAAAAAATTCGCCCGGCTTGCAACTCTGCTATTGACTGCACAGCATAATAAAAAAAAGAAAGCAAACTATTAACGCTTTCGTTGACAATGTCACCAGAAATATACTAAAACTGTTGTCTCTAACGTATCTCTACTCGCGCATAAAAGGAAATTTGACGACATTTTAACTAGTACAATTGTCGGTAGAGAAAAGAGTGCTGACATAGAGACATATGGTTCTAGGCTGACTAGAGGGTAGTTACATAAAAATAAATTTTCTTAAGAATTTAAAATTAGAGTATTAGTAAAAATGGTGATTCAACGGAATAGGTTTGCACTATGTAAATGTCAAAGTTTTGACTAAAGCCTCGCTGATGAGAGGATTGATTTTCTTATGGAGGCTTCCTGCTTTGAAGCATTATTTGTTACAAAAATTTTAATGCATTTTCAGGTTTGCATTTGGATTGTCTTCATAACAATTCTGCTTTAAAATAAGAATATCAACTTGCCCTTATTTTTTTACATACAACTTGTGCTTCGAAAAATTGTTTAAAAACTTCTAGGCCTCGAAATAACTTGGCCGCCATCGACTTTATTGGAAAATCTTACATTTTATATTTTATTGCAATAACAATTAAGCAATATATATTCAGGGTTACACATCAAATAAGCGTCAAATATACGTATCGCAAATCTAAGTATTTATCCATGAACTATTTTATAAAACAGACTATTAAACATTTTACAATATAAACAAAAGTGAAATCATCTGATTTTTTTAAATCTTGATGGTAATAGATGTGAGTAGTTTTTATTTTCTATTTTTTATTTTTGTTTTATATACAGAAAACTCATTTGTCGTGATGATAGTGTATAAAATTTATATTGCGAAAGAGTTCATTCTAAATTATGCCACTTGAGAATTATTATTGCATTTATTATTGCTGTTGCATTTACTATTGCAGTTGGTAAGACTATTTCCATTAATAGTGTCACAACTTAATGGCTTAAAAATACTGTACGTAACACAGTGAGAGTGATCCATCGGTTTGGTTTTAAGATTATGGTTTAAATTACATCGTCAAGTGTAAGACATAATTCCAAAAGTATATTGGCTAAATCGTGGTTCTTACAAATTATTCATTTTGTAATAATATTTTTAATTGTTATCTTAAGGTCCGTATACATAGATATGCTTCAACTTATATAAGTTTTAATATCACTGCTAAAGAAATATACATATATGTATGTACATATATGTATTTAAGTAGTTGTATTTAAAGAAATTTAGCTTTTGATTGCTCTTTCTTCTATTAAGGTATCAAAAATGGAAAATTTCTGCATACCGTTACCTTAATTTAGACACCTCCTAACTCTTTATTATTTTTTCAAATCGAGTTTTTTCGCATATTACGATGGATTAGAGGTTCATCTCTCGAAATATGAAAAAAAAACGATTAAAAACAAAATAATGACCTTTTACCGCTCTACAAAAAAGGCATATAATGTTTTTTAGATAATTTCACTCCTTCGAAATTTATTTAAAATTAAAGTTTTTACCATATTTGATATTATGTATAGTTTTGAAAAATTTTTGGTTATTCAAAAATAAAAATAAAAAAGTCCAATATTTTTCTATAGGTATATAGCTACATAGATATGTTCCTAACAAACCCAGTCCTATTTCATTAAAATCCATCCTCAACGTCTGATTTCATTTGCAATGAAGCGAGCAAACGCAATTGATAAGAATCATGATTTTCATACAATAGAAACATATTAATTTTTGTATGTGTATTGTATGGAAATCACAGTTTTTATTAATTGAGTTCCCTCACGTAATTGCGAATAAAATCAAAAGTTGTGGACCGATTTTAATGAATAATTGCTTGTTTTTTCGAAAATATTTAGCTATACGAATATAGAAAAATAACGGATGTTTTTTATTTAGTTTTTTATGAATTTTTGAAAAACAAAATTTTTTATAAACTATAATATCCAAAATGCTCAAAACTTTAATAGTAAATAACTTTCGGATGAAAGAAATTATCGAAAAACGGACACCCTAAAGTACAGACATTCATATGTATGTACATATTATGTTTGTTGTTGTTAATGTTGAAAAGCAAAGCTCTGACACAGGTAGGTGTGATGTAGCATGTGTCAAGGACATAATATTGTAAGTTTAAATATTTCGTTTAAAAAATCAATTACTTATTTATTAATATTGTCAGAATACACTGGAATAAGAATGTATGTATGTATATATGTTTTCACATATCTACATACATATATTTTTTATTATATATTTGTTTGTTTTCTTTAGATAATATTTTGAATTTCTAGAGATTTCTATTATTTGTATTAAAAATAAAGACACAGAGATACGATGGCGGAAAAACACTACGCAATTGGAATATCATAGTGATGTTGACGCCTGCATTAATAGAGCGAAATATTTCATTAATGGGATGAAGCATTACATTACAGTGATGAACATTTCGTTATTGGTATGAAACTTTGCACAGTTATTCACATTTTATATTGTCGTAAATGATACGACGCACTTATTATTCATTCAACAAAATAAACACGCGATCAATTGGAACTAATATTTGAAAGAAATGAATAGAAGTAAAAACAAAAATAGAAACAAGTAAAAATAGTAAATCTAAAACACTACGAATATTAAATAATATGACAGTTGCACTGTAATGAAACTGTTTTTATAACAGGGATGACAAACACAAAACCTTTACTATAATGTCAAAATTCATTATATAGGAAGGGTTTCCTTTTGCAAAAAAAATTAACTTAAATAAATGTGTTTTCAGCGTGCTGTTGGCTGAAGTAGCTGTCGCGTTGTGTACAAAGCTAAATATGACTAAGTATGTGTGTTTGATATCTGCTCAGTGCAAGATGTGCATTACTGTAGCATTGTGTTAGTTGTTATTGGACTATTTAAGTGATAAAGGCATGGCACTGTTCACCGGTAGCAGCTGATACTGTTCCATGCTAATGTCCAACACAGTGCCCTCCCTGGTAGTTAATGCTGGCAAATTCGACGGCGATGGCTATACATACAGCTTAAGAAAAGTAATGCGCCTACTTAACACTAGAGGCGCTGCAACGCAGCTCTAAAGTTAACAAAACGGGCAATAGCATTTTCATCATCAGCATCGATCAGTGATTTCACACACAGTGCTGGATTAATAAATATTTCCTCTATATCAAATATAACTTGGAGTATAATAACATCAGCGGAACGGATACTGAAGCAATACTGCTGATAAAAAGTGGCACTGTGCCGAACGTGTGAAACTATGGCAGCGGTATTTTATTTTTCATTGATATAAAAGCGTTAAGATCAGCAGAATAAGAAGACATAAGACAAAATTTGCCAGTTTTTGGATTGAATGCACAATAGACGTCAATTGGATAACTGATGAAGGACTTAATATTTAATAAAGAAATAAGAAACAAAAGTATATTTTGCACCAGTCTATTGTACACATTTGCATGCGACAGTTATCAATAATATTGCCACTTAAGCTGTTTTAAAGCCGTTCGTTACCTTTGCTAACAAAAAGTATGGCTTACTGTCTGCTATAGTATTAACAGGAGCTATTAATCTTCTGCACCAACGACTTGTTGCAGAAACGGAAAGTATGAGTAAAAACCTTGAAATCCACACTTTTGTTTGGTATGGCTATTTTGCATAATAGACACATAAATTTTCTATAAAAGGTACTTCTTTAACTCGAAAGTGTTGTGAGAAAAATATTAATGCGATATTGATGAACGAAATATGAAAAATTCCATTTCAAATGTGGGTTCAGATTTAAAAAAATTTTATTGTTATACAAGCACTGGAACATAAATATAAAGAAATGTAAGCGTATGTATGTAAGCAATCGTTTTATGTCACGTTGAATTAAACTAAAACTCTTGCTATTTCTTGTTTCCACACTAGTAAACTTATCACAAATTGTTGTCGTCACCGCCAAAAATAAAACAAAAGTGCTGAGAATGAAGATAAATGCAAACAGTTAAGAACTTATCTTTTTTAAGTAGAACGTGTATGCACCCAATATACTCACTAGAGATATAATAAAAAAGTGGCAGAAAAATTTAAGAAAATTATGTGAAAAAATAATTCTGTGCGAATGGTATCACACTAACAGTTAACTGCAACATTTAACAAGAGCTATTTCATTTTTTCGTTCTTCTTTTAAAGTTGATGACATGAAGACAAAAGAGGAATTTTAATGAAAAGGATGCTTTATTAAAAAAAAAAATTATAAAATATTTTTGGCTTCAATTATAATCGTTCAATAACGACCATAAAAAGCCATACACTTTGCAATAAGAAAAATATGTATCACATTTCTCAAACAAAAACTGAATTTGGTTTTCCTGGACCTCCGGTATGATAGTTATATAGCCCACAAGCAATCTACTTTATTTAACTTTAATAACTACTGGAGTTGCTTTACTTCAGCAGTTATCAAATTTGCAAATTATCTCAAAAGCTTAAGTGCATTGTTGAGGGAATATAATCATACTTTCTTTCTTTTTTATTAAGGTTATACTAAAATTATAATTTTTAAATACATTTAATTGTCTCTTTCATGTTCTTTTACATACATTTTTATTTTATGTTGAGCCCAAAGAATGTTGTTTTTATGTTTGCAACTTAAAAAGTTTTAACATGAACATCCATCTTCATGGTACGAAAGCTTCTGTTTGTATGTGTGCCAGTATGTTCTCTTGTATTACTGTTTTCAAGCAACACTTGATGACCCTTCAACTTCAAACTGCCTGCTGCTTGCGAGTGTAGTTTTCAACATTTTTTGTTGCAGCTCTGCAGTTGCTACTATTGAGTAAGTAAAACGATGCACAATAGGACTAATAATCTGTAATTAGTTTCCATTTTTTATCCTTCTATGTACATTAAACTTATTTAGTTTTTAAATTAGAACATTTTGTAGCTACGAAATAAGTTTATTAAAAAAGTATCAAAAAGGTAAAATATGACGAAAGTAGTTTTTGCTCAAAAATAAAGCATCGACATAGACGAACGAAAAAAGACCCAATGTCAGAACAAAACGCCTTGTGCCTTTTTTGTAAACGTAATCTTTTCTTTGCGCCATTAATATTAATAGAATTGCAAATTATTATTTTTTTTAAATAAATTTTATATTTATATATTTATTTAAGGATAAAAATATATGTATTAACATTTAAAAATAATTAATTTTCTGAATAAAATCAATGTATAAACTTCCCATAGTGCAATGAAAGAAATTACAGTTTAAATGTTTCTCTAAATATAGGCAGAGTTAGCAGTTTTGTTTTTTTTCATGAATTTATATATTTTTTTAAAGTTTTTTCTTCTAGAAATTGCTGTTATTTTCTTTTGCTTTTGTTTGATGTCCTTTGTAACAGTATGCATAATGCACATTTTGGTTGTTTGAGGGTGAATACTGACAAAAGTTTCTATTTAAATTTTTTGCATAAACATTGTCTCTGTGTCAACATAATGTTAGCTAATGGGTTTTAAGTGTTTTTGACAACAATTGTAATTTCTTGTTTCCTTATGGTATCAAGAGCAACTGCATCAACCAAATACGAAAGAAAAACACTGGTCATTAGGAAAGTTTTTCTTTCCCTCATTTTTAGTACATAATTTTTTTAATTTCTATAAGATAATACTAAAAATTTTGTTTAAAGGTTAAACATTTTGGGGCAATTCAAAAGAGGGATAAATAATAATATTGTCATTGCATATGCAAAATAAACAAAGTAAAAGTAAAATTTCATAACATAAAATTAGAAATTTATTAGAAAAAAATTGGGTATGATTAATATTCCAAGGAACAAGGGAAAAATTAACATCAACTTAATTTTTCAACGTACACAGCAGAACAGAGTAGCGCCACTTTCGGAAGCCGCTATACTTCCATCGTCAGTGCTCACGTGTATTTGCTATCGCCACTTGTCAGGTACGTTGAAAAATTAAGTTGATGTTAATTTTTCCCTTATTCCTTGGAATATTAATCATACCCAATTCTTTCTGAATATAACGTTACGAACCTTAGCCTAATAATCAATTTAGATTCACAAAGCAAATACGTTCGAAATAATCATATTAATAGAAATTTATTAGTTTTAAATTTGTGTTATTGACTCAACAGAATTAATTGAAAAATTTTACGACTTTTTTTCTGAATTAATTGAAAAGTTAACCCAAAAGTGTGTGTCTATTTAATATCCAATTAATGTGAAGTTGTCTGTATTCAGTCAGCATATACAAAAGCTATGTGAACAAATTCATGTCAGCGATCCAGAAAACCTTTAAAGTTTTAAACAGTATAGCAGTGGCAAATATATATTATGTCAGTTTAATAGCAATCCCAACTTGGATATGCTCTTAAATGAATACTAGTCTTAAAACTCTTAGTCCACAACCAACATGCGTGAAATATCGAAAGCAGTATAATGAACTGCATAAACAGAATTAAATAGCTAGTATTAGACTGAATCTTGCAAATTACAAGGTTCTAACAACTTTGGTAGAGGGCTCTAAAAAATATGCACGTGTATCGGCATTTGGCAAGTTTACATCTGGGACAATGAATGACTTCTGGCGCCTAAGTTGACTCAAAAGCTTGACTTTCTTTAAAGAACTAGAGGACGTCCCCCTAAACTGAGTGCGAGATGAAAAAAGTCAAAACACCGATATACGTATATTTCTTTGTGCCCTCTGCAAGAATCAATTATTAGAACTATTATATTTTTTTCTGTTGTACAATGTAATTATATTACAAACTTTTTTGAATGGTTAAAAATCGTAACTTTATAACTGAAGCTTGCATCCCCATTTTTTAGTTTTAAATATTTATGTACGTTGGGACTTATAAGGTTGCAAAACAGGAATTTTTTTCCTTTTTTTTTGCAGACAAATGAATTTTGTTTACACACTTATTTACCAGAACATACCACTCACTACCAAATAACTACAACAACAGTCAATATGTTGTTTATAGTTTCTAATGATAAGCATATAAAATTTTATAAGCAAACAACTAAATCCGTAATAATTTTGTAATTTGTGCAACACAATATGTAAATCGTTGTGTTGTTGCAAAAAAGGCTTATAAATAATTAAGTCCCTGTATTTTACATACCTTCCTTTCTCTTCCTTTCCTGTACATTATTTTCCACACAACTACAGCTGCCCCTATTGCGGCCCATTTATGCAAATACTTATTTGCGATTAAAACACCTGTATTATACTGTATAAAATAGTAAATGTTTTCTGCTGAAATATCGTCTAAGCTGCTGGTGCTGCTGCTGCTATTAGTTGTACTAGTTTGTTGCTTTCGTTAATAATTTTAATTTCTGATTACGTGTTTCGTATTTTGGTATTTGGTGTTTTAATGTTCATATTTGACGTACTGCGGGTGTTATATTTTCAAAAATAAAGTGAAAAATAATGTTGTTTTAAATAAATTACCTAGAACTTATTGATTTTAAATATTAATATTAAATGCATAATACACAGGCTGTAACAACAGTTTAGTGAGTTAGTTAGTAATGAACAGGGCTCGGACTTTCATGCAAATGCATGGTTTTTGTGGTGATAGATAAAGATGTACTGACTAATTATCTATGCGAATCATTAAATTTTAAGTAGTTTGGCATCGATTTGTAGTTGCATATTTTTGCATATTTTGGTGGTAAGTGCATTTTTTGGCGTATTTTGGCAATAAATGCATATTTTTGGAGTAATAAAAATTGTGTTAATGCATATGTCTCAATAAAAAATAAAAAATTAATAGGGCGATTATGGATGGAAACCGAGCTTCAGTTGAGTTGCCAGTTGCTGAAAATTATACTACTGATAGCAAGTGACAATTGAGAGCTGTCAATTTCAGTTCCTGTTTAGTTCCTTTTTGGCAACTATTAATATTCAGTTGTTGACTGTCAATGCAACTATAGTTCGGTTGCATTAAATAATAAACCCAATTAAGTTTGTTTTATGGTTTTTTTTTTCTCTAATAATAAAAAAACATTTTTATGTTATTTTAGTTTTGGTACTTTGTTCGTAGGTAAGTGCATAATTTTGCGTATATTTTTAGTTTTTAGGTGCATATGTTAAGCGCTTAAAATCAATTATTAGTTGCTGAAAGTCCAAACCCTGGTAATGAAATACTATAGTTTAAATTATAGAACAGCATGGCTAAACTTGTAACGTTAGAGTTTATAAATCAATATTATAACAATTTGAAAAAAAAGTTATATTTTGAGGTTAATCTAGCGTTTATGCCATAAATAAAAAATGTTTCATATTACTAATTTCTGAGAATATGTCAAATAAATTTCATAAATTTTATAATTAAAAATTTTACTTTAATATAAACTATTACACTATTAACAAGAAAAATGCCAAGGAGTACCACTATATTTTTTTGATATGTTAACTACAAAAACGGTAAAAATTTAAAGTTCTATGGATACGTTTTTTAATTTTTTTTTTAAATTTGGGATTTTTGAAGAGGCTGCTCCACCGATTTTATCATAACCTGGAAATGGTTTGTTCAATTTTATT
The DNA here is from genome assembly GCA_956483635.1 of Panzeria rudis. Lineage (NCBI taxonomy): Eukaryota > Metazoa > Arthropoda > Insecta > Diptera > Tachinidae > Panzeria > Panzeria rudis. The sequence goes on from OY101449.1 coordinate 921,551, forward strand.
ACAATATTACAAGAAAACAGTTAAAACAAAATTAACTATAAGCCGTTTAAATATTATTTATTTTAATACTATTTTTTATTATTTAAAAATTTATAGAAATCGAAAATAGAAAAACCTTACCATTTTTATTAGCTGATCATAAAACACACGTATCATAAACAGAGAAAACAGATTAATTGTGACAACCAAATTTGTAACTAATCGAATTTTGTCAGTTGTACGTACTACTGTGTTATTCGATTACAGCTACTGAATGAATTCGATAATAAAAGATGAATATGATAGTATGAAGCAATGAATAAAAATTTACTATTGTGAATTAAAACCAGAGTATTTAAATATTTTAAATTTATTTTTCAAATACACAAACCAAAAATATACAAATAATAGAAACAGAGAAATAAAGACATACTTACTTTGGAAATTATAAACGAATTTTTATAATAAAGATTAGTGATCGTAACTGAAAATATACCTCAGGTATATTATTTCAGATATAAAAACAGAAATATTATTCAATTTCTAAATTTTCAGTACCTGCAGTGTATTATTGGTTAGCTTAGTTGTGTTTTAATAGTCGTAATTGTTTTCCAACTAATCTGTTTTCTCTGTTTATATATACAATTTTCTTTACTTTATGAAAATTGCTTAACAACTATTGAATTTATTCAGAATAAGATAAATTTACTTGATTTTTGCAAAAAAATAAAGTTTTGAATATAACGTTACGAACCTTAGCCTAATAATCAATTTAGATTCACAAAGCAAATACGTTCGAAATAATCATATTAATAAACAATTAGCTACTGGCTTGAGCTTTTCACATGTTTACATGTTCATATATACTTAAGTATAAAATCAAACCAAAAAAGTTTGTCTTGAGTAGAACAAAAATCAGAAAAATGGGAATGAAGAAAAATAAACCGATGGCAACGCTGGGAAAGTGAACTTTAATATCAGCTTGAGAGTGATTTAATTCTCGTATTCAATTTTCGCGAAAAAGTTGTATATATAAGAATTAAAATCACATTCAACAGAGCCACCTGACAAGTGGTGATGGCAAATACACGTGAGCACTGACGATGGAAGTGTAGCGGCTTCCGAAAGTGGCGCTACTCTGTTCTGCTGTGTACGTTGAAAAATTAAGTTGATGTTAATTTTTCCATTGTTCCTTGGAATATTAATCATACCCAATTCTTTCTGAATATAACGTTACGAACCTTAGCCTAATAATCAATTTAGATTCAAGTTTTGAAGACGTTGCTCCACTGGCTTTAGCATAACTTTGAACAGAGTTGTCCATTTTTATGACCACTCAAAAATTTGAAACAAAATTACCTTTTAGCTGTTTGCATAAATTTTTTTATATTCTCAGCAGTTTCGGCATTATTCAGACCGCAATGATAAAAAAAATATTTTTAAGCAAAATTTTAACAATTTTATTTGTTAAAAATATATAAAAATTTTAAAATTGCAAAAACTTACAATTTTTATTAACTAATCATAAAGCCATATAAACTATAAATAAAATAATCTTTATTTCAAGAAATTCTTTATTTCAAGAATACACCTACATGCTTTACACAAATATTTACACTGTATAACAAAATAATTTTTCTTTTAATAACAAGGTTCTAACGGCTGATTCTAATAGAGAGTTAAATTTCTCACCCTTTTGCACATAGTTATACATACTTACACGGCATGAGAAATCTTCTGAGCAATACGTTTAAAGTTTAAGATGTGTTTAGAATTTGTATTTAAAACACCGCAATTAATATTTTTGTGGAACATTTTAACCCTCTAACACTTCGCAGTACAGATTTATATTTCATTTAATTAAATAACGGGCAAAAAACGTCTCTTCAACGGACTGAATTGCTCTGAATTGTTTCTCGTGTTTACATAAAAGCGGTACAAGATATCTTATGCCGAGTGGTGATTTCACTTTATTATGAAATAAAGCTTATATTATTTGTAATATATGTAGCATTTTGATCAGAAATGACAAGTTTCTGGCTTTTTTCAATTTTTATATATTTTTAAAAAGTAGCAATTTTTCAATTTGCATAAAAAAATATATATTTCATCATTGTGTTCTGAAAATTTCTGAAACCATTGAGTGTATAAAAATATTGCTTCATCCGCGTAAAGTTAATTTTATTTCAAGGCTTTAAGTGTTTTTTATATGTTTTTCTTAAGTCATGAGTAAATCGATGGATCAGCCACTTATCCATGATATTTTTAATTTTGACTGTCAAAATAATATGGTGGTGATCAAAGGTATTCACAATAGTTTCATTTTGTTGCATAGTGTTATTAGAGTTTAAAGTTGTTTTGTGATATTTTTCTAATTAATTTATAAATGCCGAAACGGTTATGGGTGTAGGCAAAACAAAGATTGTAAAAGATATTACAGATTTTCTTTAATTTTAATAATACCCAGTTTACCGATGTCGTAAGAAGTCTTTCGACATTGATAAACAGGCCTCTTCTTCGTTAGTTAAATCAAATGTTTTTCTTAAAAACATAATGAAATTTTATGAAAATATGATAAGTTTTCTGCGATAGTGAGGGTTTTGAAACAATAGGTTAAGAAATTACGTTTTCAAAATGAAAAGATGCCAATTTGTATAAAAAGAACGTTACGACGGAGTCTGTTCCATCATTAGAGTTGTTAGTTGCTGTGGGTTATAAACGAAATGCAGCCATAAACTAAGCACTAGTGGAGCAGCGCATCACTTTTTCAAAAAACTTATCAAGTTTTTTTCTTTCTAGAAGGCAGCCCCATATGAATTAGATTAATAATTTTCATGCTACAAATTTCATGAAATATTTTATCGCCTTAACTTATGCTTCCTACACATTAAACATTCCTTTTGTTGTCATTTTGTGGCGCCACATTTAAAATTAACGACTCAATGCGAAAAAATTACAACATGCTGTTATTTTGTTTTTGTGCCTGCAATATTGTCGTATTATTGTGTCAACCGTACACATTAGACGCGCAAACAGTTTGCCACTCACCGAAAAACATTGGAAGTGGCAAACGTTGCCGCTAGTACACACTATCATGTTTGCTTGTGATGTCATAAAATGCCATAGTGTGGACGTAGCCTTATTCTAAACATAGAAAATTTGTTGAATTTATCCTTTACTGTAGATATTCATTTATATTGGAAGTCGATTTGCAGCTGACCATTTCTTTGTGTGTATTTATTTTAAGTTTAAAGCAAAAATTTCTAAATTTTACTTCTTACGTACAAATATGATCCATAACCAAAATAAAGCAAGTAGATAATGTAAAATGTGTAAATGATGTGTAATGCACAAGTATTATTATCAAAACAATAACAATAAAAATGTTTCAGAATAAGTAGCATATCTGACTACCTTAAAAGAAAAACAAGAAAATAAAAGGAACAAATAAATATAAACCTTTTGTTGTGCGATATGAAATTATCATATAAAAACCATAGAAGATCATTGAATTGCGCCAGTCATAATGTGTTCTTATATACCAAATCGCGTTTATATAATTATTTGAAAATATTGCTAAACTACAAAAGTATTTCTGTTATATCATGGCACCTATACCAACTCACGTTAACAGACATAAAAAATAAACACGAGTGTGCTTTTACTTACTTCTGTTTTGTTTTGCTGAGCTTATGTTATAAAAATATACACTCTTCAGTTTAACCGGAAACGGATATATGATGTAAGCTCCTCTTGCTTTTCTCTAGAACATTAACATTTATGATGTGGAATAATAGTTATGTTATGCATAGAAATATTAAGATTTCTACGGTATATGATAGTCAAAGGCCTAGTTATGTAGGAAGTTTTCTGGATTTTAAAACTATTTTTAAAAGTATTAAAATTTTAGCGGTAAGGTTTCTCTTGAAGTTAGAATACTTGAATATAATGCTTTAAAAGGAATTCTTTTATGTTAGGTGGTGTTAGAGACTAACTACTACTCGTGATATATAATATGATTTTCACAAACGTAAATAAAGTGCAAATGCTTCCTTCGCAGATGTATCTAAAGAGTTACATACTTTCAGTAATAGTTATCCTCGAAAGCATACCACTCATTTCTTCCTTTTGTTAACTCTTTACATTACTTTTGTATACTGCAAATATGTACATACTTATAGATGTATATATGAATGCATATATACTAGGGTGGCATGTAGCTATAAGGCGAATTGTTTTTTTTTTTTGTCAAGATTCCATATTTTATTATTTCATGAAAATGAAATGAAACAACCAATAAACAACTAATATTTTTAAATTTTATAAATATTTTGTTAACGATGAGATTTGAAGAAACGTTTTCAGGGCATAATATGTAGTAAACTTCACAAGCAACATTTTATTCTTACAAAATCTCTTTATGAAATTAATATTTTTTAAGCTATTAGGCAAAAAATTTTAATATTATAGTTTTTCTTTAAGTTTGAGCAAAAGATGGAGGCACGTTATATTCGTAACCAATTAATCTTATAATTTGCTATATCTTTATTTATCAATATTCAGTGAACTAGGGGTAAGACTGGCAGAAATCTAACTTTTAGTTTTAAGCGTCACCCCAATGTATATGCTCACCTTCACTAAATTTTATTAGCGTATGTTTTGTCATATGTTAACATTTACTGTTATTTCAAACAATGCTGATTACATTTAATATTTTCCATTTTTTGTACATTTCCATGAATGCGGGCGTGTATGTGTTGCTATTGATGATGATATACTATCGCGTTATATATCAAGCTAACAAAAAAAATTCAGTTTTATAATTTCCTTGCAAGCCTCGAGCTATGGGTGCCCCTGTGGCTGAGTGGTAGCGACGCTAGCCTGTCAGTCCAGAGGTCATGGATTCGATTTCCGCCATAGACCCTGGGTGTTTATCCGCAGACAAACTGATCGCTTCGCGGGTTGTGTTTGTGTTAAGAAAAATATGTTACTCCTAGACAATTTCAATGCCAAACAACACTTGTTAGTATATCATATGGGATCTTTTTATTCACAAAGAAATACAAAAGTGCAACTTTGACTTGAAATTATAAAGCTGATAATCGGGAACGTTCTGTATTTCATGTGGAATTAAAATGTGTGGAGTTATCAAAACATTGTTGTTATAAATATTAATTTGCAACAACAATGCTTTGATAATTCCGCACATTTTATTTCCACATGAAATACAGAGCATGGCTGAATGGTAAAAAATAAAAAGGATTTTTATTAAATTATGTGCAAGCTTAAAAAGCATTGTTACAAAATATAAAATTTACATAGCCACGGTTTCAATTTTAATCAACTAAATTTAATGTTTAATAAGCCATGATACTAGAATATATTCTTTTAACATTCATATATAAATATACAATGTATTGTGTTTGTTAACTTATACTACATTTCATTTTTAGTTGAAAACACAATAAAACTTTTTTTATTTCATCAATTAATTATATTTCTGCTGTTCATTTATCTTTTAATCAAATATTAGAAAACAAATCAGTTTAAATCTTTAACAAACTCCATAAAATATTTATACACTTGTGCGTGAATCTAGCAACAATGAAAACCAGCCACAATCAATTACTTTGATTAAGAGCCAACCATTAAATCAATGCGAATAATGGTTCTACATCTTCTTCTAATTTCTCTATAGCAAAATGCAAAAAAATCTAAAAAGTACGCATTTCTTTCCTCACAAATTGTTGTGTGAAAACAGCACATATGGTTTCTTAATTATTTTAATGACTTTTGTCTAATTCTATACAAATACGTATGTTTGCTTGAAGTATTTATAGAGTGCGTGTTAAATATTTTTAATCACACAAACGAGTGTTAACACAAACACTTTAAGTGTGTTTGTATATGAAAGATTTTGCCACAGTAGACTATTTCCATGAAAACAGTGAAATATCATTTTGGTACTACTCTCTTTGCTACTAATTCTTTTTCTATTTTTTATTCATTTATACGAAAAAAGAGTATTAAATAAAATGATCTGAAGAAACAAAAAACGAAACGTTTTGTAATTAATTCAAGGATTAATTTTACCAAGGGGATTAATTCGCCAACAGCATAGAAAAATAGCAAGAAAAATACACATTGTTTGCTTGTATGTTGAAAACACGTATAAATGTTTTCAAATTTTGCGTGTGTGAGTAAAACTGTTATAAAATGATGGAGTTCCATATTGTAGATGAATGCCTTAAAACTGTTTTGATATCCAGATAACTTTTTCTTACTAATTTTATACGAGTTATAAGAATGAAACATCCCTACTGTAAACACAATATATCAATGGTAAAAGAGGAAAAATAAAAGAAAAACATGATGATTAAGTGCCAAGTTTTATATTGTTGGGGACTGGAAAATGGTGTTTTGGTATTTATGGTTATTTTTATTTTATTTATTCTATTTTTTTTGTAGATGGGCCGAGATTACACATTAAAAAACACATTAAATTTGATTTTTTTCGAAAAGATTTTTTCTTAAGAAATAAACTTTGTCAAGAAGACGTACACAATTAAGGGTTTAATAAAAATGAATAAATTAATTAGGCGTGTGAATGTTAAGCAATTAAAAGAAGATTCGACTATATAAAATAAAAGCTTATTTATTTATAAATGTCCTCTGTTTAAAGAATAGTTAGTAAATTGGCATGCTTCCGGAAATATTTTATATTTTCTTGAGTTGTAAATTCAAAACAAGCAATACTTATTGGTATTATTAAAAGCCAGTTAGAAGAAACTTTGTAAGATATTTTATGTAATTATTGATAGAAAAGCATGTCTTTCATATCAACATTATTTGCTAATTTAACATCAATTTATCAGGCGTAATAACAAAAGCATCTTTCCTGAAATATTATACAAACAAACAGCAATCAGTCTATATAAAAGTCTGGTAATAAGTTATTAAATCATTTATTTGTCTAATAAAAATATAAATTAGCTCATATACTCTTGCCAAACGGGCACACACATACACAAATACATCTATAAAAACGAACACATCTGCCAGTAAAATTTTTTAACTCAGCAGTTTTATTTGTCTTTGTTTTAATTGATTTGTGACAATTAATTATATTTATCAAGATTGATTGGTGTATGTGTTATTTTGTTATAGCATGTTTATACTTGTTAAGGGGATAATATGAGAGAAGTATTTGTTATAGGCTTGGTTGCATGTCACATAGATTATTTTGTGCGTATCCGGTTATTTCTATATGAATGTGTGTATACGTGTATACTTGCTAGTATTGAATTGTTTATTTGTTTATATGTCGTAAATATATAAAAGTGACAATATACATTTTCTGATTTTGCTTTATTATAACAAATTTAACGAAAAAGTGTTAACGACATGTCAACGCTGTTATTTTTACTGTTGTCGTTGTTATTGAAGGTTTTGTTTAAATGCCACTCTTTATCAACACTCAAACCAATAATTTAATAAACTGTTACGAGAAAATGAAAACAAAAAAATAAAAAAGAGAATAATTTAAATAAAACTACAATGAAATTGATGAAATAAAAGTGCATATGCAAATATGTTTGTACTAAATATATTAAATTGATTACTCATTTCAATATACATATATCCAGGTATGATTGTATATTCTATATGATGATGATGATGGCGTTGTTGTTTTGCTACAATCACTGACGACATAAATGTTGAACTGATAGCTTAAACTTCAATATATAAAATGAAAATAATTGACATTTTTGCTGTAACTGTTCTTGTAGTTGCAACTGAAGTTACCCTGCGGAAAATTTGGTGACAAATGATCCAAAAGTACTCGTCCTATGACTTGAGAATATGAGACTGGTACCAAAATAAGGAGTAGTGAATGGTGAAAAAAGCCATATTGTGTAAATGGTCAGATATTAACCATTTTCAGTCAATTTAGTTGGTACTCCGGTAAGTATTGTAGTAAACAGCACTGAACAAATTCGATGCACCTGGATCTAAGGCCCATCACATAGTATATATATAATATTAATTGTCTCCATTCCATGAGACTGCCATGCCATCCAGAAACCTGTTCCGTAGCAATATTCAGATATTAACTCCAACTTTAGTCGTATTTATAACATTGAAATATAAGTTCCCATGTGGTCGAGTGGGTAGTGTACTAGCCTGTCATGCCGGAGGAATAATATTTATATATAATATATATTATTCTACACCGATTAGGACTCCATAAGATAGTTCAGAGACAAGTTACGAGGTGCATACAAAGTATCAATTAACCCCATCTTAGGCCATCCCCATGTAAAAGTGACTGGTCCGCTTCATAGGAAGTGTTAGAACTCGGACTGGTCCCTACCACCTGGGCACCGGTCACGTGACTTTTTTTATGTCAGTTCCATTTACCGTAGGGTACTTGCTGTGTTTTTATTTTATATTCTATTCCACTGCTTGGCTCTGCGTCATATTTTTTAATAGATTAATATTGTTGTTTGATTCGCGCTTAAAAATTTTAATGGATTTCATTTTCTGTTGTGCACATTTAAACATAAATTACACTGTTCAACATTTAAGGCCGCTATATCACATCTGTAGTGCAATTCACAAACTTATTTAAAGAAGTTAACACCAAAATTATTGCTTTTACTATTCGTTAAACTTTTAAGCACTACTAGCTGCGTTAACTGAATGGCAATAATTTTTTTGGTGTTATTGAATACACAACAGTCAGCTGTTCAGTTAAACCACTTCGTCTTTTGGCAAAACTCAAAGAACTATTCGACAGCAATATACACACATATGAAGTCTTTTATATTTCAATAATAATATTTCTATTATTTTAACAATTAATTTAGCTTTTATTTCTCAAAATTAAAGAAATTCACGAAAATATGTTCGTGTGGAAGCTTAAATGCATTTGTTTTTTCTCTATTCCTCTTTGTGCTTTTCGTTTATTTTAATAGTGCTGAAAAGTGATATAAAATTTTAACAAATTCCTTAACGCGAAGTTAACGAATCAAATAAGCCGTAATGCAAACAATAATTATCGGACCCAAAATTACCTTTTAAAACTTAGAGAATTTCATTACTGAAGGGGACTCTTTCCCCTCTTTTGAGAAAGGGAAGAGCAAGAGGTTTGAAATGTTCCACAGAAATGTTCACTTAATCGAAAGGATTTAAAGATTTCCTACGTCGATTCACTATAATGATGTGCAAAATTGGGGGAAGTGTTCTCTACCTAAAATGAATCCCCGATGTAAACTTTCAAAACGCCGATACACGTATATATATTTTTTTAAGTGCTCATTAGTTTTACCGTAAAAGCTTCCCGAGATATGAAGGTGTAAAAAGTGCAGATTTTAGTAATTATTCACTGACTCGCTCATCAATATTATGGAGCACTTCCGCTAAGGCTAGAAACCCATGATTTGGTATAGAGTTAAGTTTTGGTGAGTAACTAATCATAGCTCTGAAAACGATAACTTTTCATATATATGTTGTTTTTAGATCCGCACAAAACATACATTTTAAAATAAGGCTATATAAGGTCATACAAAAATTTGAGCTTTTCAAAAGGCTGATTTTAATAGGAGGACCAAGTTAATGATAAATAAAACACCGTGTAATTTCAAGATTACTTTCTAACTACGTCCTACTTTATCTTAATAAGTTCAGAAACATGCTAAAAAAGATGTATGTAGCTTAAAATCTTTAAGCAAGTGTAAATGGCTTAGTAATAATTTAGTTATTGAGTTGAATTAGCTTTAGCCACGTTTAGCTTTTAAAAATTTTTATTGAAAATTTTTAACGAAAAATGTGCATGAAAAACTGAAAATTTCATTTTAAATACGAAAACTGCAGTTTTGTTGTTAAACTTGATCCTGCGAAGAAAATGTTATACTCAATTACTACAACTAAATTTTTATTGCTTAATACGAATGAAATATTTTAGATTATTATTTTTTGTTAACTATGTAAGTTCGGGTGAGTGGAATTATATGTATGAAAAAAAAGAAACGGAAATGCCAACAAAGAATTCGAAGCAACTCTTACCTAGAATCCATGAGTCTAATATCGATTTCGTGCTGGCGGAAGTTCCAAAATATGTTGTAAATAACTTATTTCGTATACAACCTACCAGTGATTCGGCTTGAAAGTTCAGTATTTAACAAAAAAATAAGAGGACTAGCGCCAGTGGTTCCCAAACGCCTTTGTAATAGCAAAAACTAAAAAAATGGTTGAAGCTGTTTTTTTCAGTACAAAATGGCGTATGAGTATCATTATTCAATGCATTTATAAAATATTAAGTATACGGCAAATAGCTTCAAGGCGCCATAAGACATATTTTTAATTTCCGCAAGCTCGAAATCCATTTTAAACCCATGGTTTCTAGAGCAAACATGCTTAAATATATGCGCCCTACGTTTTTTGCAAAAAATAATGTCATAATATGAGTAACTAATGAATAATCCAAAGAAATTTTATTATTTTGGCTAAAGTTTGGTTTTAATATAATTTTTCAATTAAATTTGTATTTTTAATTAGTGAAAAATGTGAAGCATATAGATAAAAAAAAAATCTGACTGCGCGGAGTGATGAACTTACATGTTTCTCAAGCCAAAATAATAAGATTTCTAATAAGGCCTGTATTACCAAGTAATTAAACACTATAATTACAAATTTTACCCGACGTTTCGTCGATTATATGTCGACTTCTTCAGGGGCTTGTCTGTTTTATTTTCAAAATATAAAATTAATGTAAAATATAAACTATTATAAGTTCGTTCTAAAAATTATAAGACATTTAAGAACTTAAAATTTTTTTGTATATATTAAATTACATATAACAAAAACAAAAATTTTTAAAACACATCTTAATCTGGTATCACAGTTTATCCAATCGCAACTCTGTAACTGGCGCTGATGTTGTCCGTATCTTTAGACAGTATGACTAAAATGCGTAATTTAATTGTTTGTAACTGAGGAACAATATTTTCAGTACAAACAGATTATATTAAAGACATATGAAATCACATTGATTCGTGCGACTTCAATATTTTACGAATGTTTGCATCCGTTTAAGCATTTGTGTGAAATATTGGTATGAGTTCTTTTTGTATCATTTTAATTGACGGTTGCAGGTTAATAAAATTGTTTGGCTGCGAGAGATTTCTTTATTTCTCTTTGCTTTCGGCAACTATAACTTTTTGTATGATTCACCCGCTAAGAATTATTAAAATCGTACAAATATGTAAAAGACATACGTATGTTTTCATAGCTGGAATAAATAAATGATTTTAAAGATACTTTTTTTTGCTAACAGTGGAAAAAGTAAGAACTTTTAATATATAAAACCTATAACCAAAAAGAAGCAACAAATGCTGTTGCACAATGTACCAAGTACTTGGGCAATTATAAAAATGTAGTTTGGTATATACAACAATTTATAACTTTCACCAAGATGATTTCAATAGAATTCTAATTGTTGCTACATAATATCCCTTCCAATGGGGCATCACTAACATAGCTTATTAGGCGAATAAACATAAAATTTTGTGTATATTAATGATATGTTCGAAATATCTTCACTTCCTTCCACCTATCAAACACCATATATAGATTTATCTGCGTTGATAGTTATACTTGTCTCACAACGTTTTTTTGGCAACTGCTATTGTAATTTCTAAAACCAATTCATGTGATTCATGTGCTGATTCATGTGCCTTGTCCAACTATCAAAAACGAAAATTTACTTTTTTAGATTCGTTACCTTGGTCCTTATTGTATTGAATACACCACGACTTGTTGCAAAATGTTGAATATTTCATATGGAATTGAAAATTCGATAAGAAAAATTTACTAACTTGCGCTTTTATGAATTTTGAGTTCACAATTGACGGGCTTTACTCTCTACTGAAGTATCGACTTTCACATTCGATAGTTATTTAGTAAGGACGACATAACTCGCATAAAATATCAATTTTCATTAAAGAAATATTCTAGGAAAATATTTATTTTAAATTATTTCAAGATGGTTTTTCAAATTTTAAAAGTTCTAAACTTATTCAAGAAAAATATATTATTAGCCGTTAAAGCTAAATATCAAATAATTTTGTACATTCAACTTTGGTCCGTTAAATGACATATATCAAAGGTCTATATTATATTTTCGTCCTGAAATTTATCATAATATAAGTTTAAAAGAATCTATGTATGTCGTTGCTATTTTTTTATTCACAATGAATAGTCTGGTTTGATTTTTTTTTCTTCAAATAATGTCTACATGTGAATTACATATTTTTATTATTATTACAATTCCTTTTTTTTGTAAAAAACATAAAAAAGAATTTATTTCTTTGTTTAATATTTTAGCATTTTCTAACAAAAGAGCATGCTGAATTTGTTCGATTTTAGACAAATTCATACTTGTTTTACACAAACGATTTGCTAAATGTCTGCAATCAATGCAAACATTTTTCGTCATATAAAAGACTACAGCATCAACAAAAATGGAAATTCTAACTAAAAGCCAATCATTGTGAAGAATATAAAAAAAGTGACTCTGAAATTGACTGCAAAGTTCTTATTTTTATCATTTTTTTTTAATTCTCAACAATAAACGACAACGAATGTGTAAGTTTCTGCACTTTGAAAGTTGTCACTAAATGTCAAAGCAAAATAGTATACAAAGAAGGACAGAAATGGAAGAAAAATAATAAATTGTCTGCTCTTTCTTGGTTCTTTTATACACTCAGAGAAATTATTACAACTTAAAATATTAGCTGGAAAGCCGCGTCAGCGAAATTATTGCTTAAAATGTTATGATTATATTAATAGCAGTTTGACTAAAATCTGATGATGAGAGATTGGTGGTTTTCGCAACAAAACTTGCTATGCAGGCTGAAAAGTCAATTGTTGCTTGGAATACTGATAATTTGTATCTATTTCTGCATATAAATTTTCTACCTTCGACCCAATAGTCGCGGCTAAAAGTTAAAAAAGTCAATATTTTGTGTTAGAGGTTCAACTTTGATCGCATTCCTGCACAACCAGATTTTAGTGCTTCAAACCATTATTTGTGGCAAACTGCACCGTAAATTCTTTCCTGTGTATGTTTAAAAAAATATTTAAACATTTTTGTTTTAAAATCATTCTGAAAAATGTCCCATTATGAAAATATATATTTTTATTTAAAATCACCTTTATATAGAAAGAAGCTAAGTAGTTGCATTAAATCGTACACCATTAATTATTTGAGTGTATGATTTGAAAACTTAAATATCAATGAAATGTAATAAAATCCACAGAAATACACTTTTTTCGTTCACATGGATAATGCTACTGTTTGAATTTGTATAGATAAATTTGAAAGAGTTTGTGTTCAAATTATAATCATTGTTGCAAAAGTGACTTTAATTGCGAATAAAATACCATAACGCAAAAATGATTTAGCTTTTGGCTCATGTCGTTTAATACATTCTTGTGCATTCAATAGTTGCATGCATATTTACAGACAATAATTGGAAAAAATTCCAAGTGGCAAATAAATATTGAGTACTAGATTTATAGAGTTAAATAAGTATATAGAGTTAAATAAAAGATGGTAAGTATGTCTGTAACAATATTTCGATTGGCAAATGATTTTTATTGTAACGAAAGCATAAAAAGATTTTGCTTGTTTTTATATCTTTTTTTTAAATGTTTGCTAAAACTTTTTTAATTAATGTCATGTTGAAAATTTTTTTGTGATTTGATTATTATTTGCTAGTTGGCAGTACTTTCTGTTTCTGCTTTGAAATGATATCGAATATGCTGCATCAAAACTGTGGTAGTATAGCTAGATGGGACATACAGAAATGAGAGAAAAAATTTTAATAATAAAAAATCTTATGTGAATATCTAGAAATCTAAAAAATATAAAAAAGTAAAATATACAGAACAACCAGTCAGGTAGAAAAACTAAATAATATGCGAACATTGCACAATTATTTTATTAGTAAAAAGGTCTTAAACACATGCACGCACACACCGCCTTGGTTACTTTGACACATTTATTCGCAAATACAAACGTAAGTCTGCCAACTTGCACTTACATTTTTAAGCTGTAGTTTTAAATAATATACGAGTTCGTAGACATTTTTATTGTTGCTATTGTTATTAGTATGCACGTACCTACAACTCAAACGGAAACGGAAACAGCCGCTATAAAATGTAATACCAGCATGGCAGCATGTTTCCTGCTTGTTGCACATGATGTAAAGCTACTCAAATAACATAAAATAAGAGGACAATTTAAACACACAAATACATACACTTGCACATATCAAAATCTTTTATGTTCGTTCCTTAAAAAAAGAATGACATTGTAATTTTGTTAAATCGTTTCCCTTAAAATATTTATGTGTGTATGATACCATATAATTCTCTCCCAACTTCTTTCTTTTCTTTCTAGCGCAACAAAGTTGACTTTTGACAGTAAATATTTTTTTTTACAAAACTGGGCGTTTCTCTATGAATGTGCATTTTTCTGCTGAGGTTTTATCATTTTGACATCATTTTGTTAATGTTTTTTTTTTCTCTTACGGCACTTTTTGCTCTGTCGCCAACTTTCTTAACTGATGACACTAAATTTGTTTCCTTTCTTTCCCAACGTACTGTTTTGCTTTATTCATCTATTTTGGTCAGTTTCCACAAGGTGTCTACTTAAGTTTAAAAGGTTGTTACTTAATTTCTCTTTTCTTCATCAGTACGGTAATAAAAATGTAATTTGACAAATCCCATAACTTGATTATTACCACATATTGGTAAATCTAACCAATTTCATTAGTTAGAATTGCACCAACCCATATAATACAGCAAAATCAACCAATGGAATTGTAATTTAGTAGACAATCTGCTTAATTATTAACCAGGAGTTAGCAAGCTCGATGCCCGCCAATGCTTAAGAAGTAAGTGTGTTTTTTAAAAAAAGATAGGAAGTTATTGATTTCACCTACATTTGCGAACATCGAGTTTTTATCAGATATTGGCGTTTTGAGATCTTGGAAATTCCGACAAGTTTTATTGAAATCGGTTGAATGGTTTGCGAATTATCGTTTTTGAAAAATTTTTGAAAAAACGCTTTGTTTTAACAACTACAAAATTTCTTGACAAATCGATTTTTGGAATTTATTTACTTTTTTGGATATGAAAATCTGTGCCTAATTCCTCTAATTTTATCTAAATCGGTTAAGTGTTTCGAAACATATTGCGGTCGAAATTTTCGAAAAAAAATATTTTAATATTTTACTATTTTACTTATTCCAATAATCTACGGATTTTCCATCGCTGTAAGCTTAAAATTCGCGGGGAAGTTTTAGGTCTATTTTATGTTTTTTTGTTTGTAATTGTTTGGTCTTAAGCTTAGGTTCTCATGTGAACAAAGTGAACAGAGACATGTGGAGACTTGATTGATTTAAATACAGTAATTTTTGCAACACAGCTATTTTCGTTGTTATTATTTTAAATTGGCAATTTTAACCATAAAATTGGTAATTTTAACCACAAAAATTTTTAATAATTTTGACCAATAAAAATAATTTTAATTTTGAAACGTGGTTTTTCCCAACTTTTTTTACAATTCAGTAAAATAAAATTTTTCAGTCTAGAACCTAGGCTTTCACAATTCTTCGCATGTCAAATCATCGTGTTAAATAATGGTAACACAAAGTAGACATAAACATGGAATGAATTAAAACTTTAAAAGGTAATTTTAACCAATAAAAATTGTTTATTCATATAAAATGCAACAGCAATTTACATTAATAGTAAATTAATAATTTAAATTTATTAGATTTATCTACAATATTATTTTGAGTGTAAACTAAAAGGAAGAGGGAAAGCTATTTTATTACCATTCATAATATTTATTTATTTACATGCTCGAATATAGATTTTTAGAACCATATTTAAAGTTTTTCCCCATTGTGTTGTGAAGTTGCATGTAATTTCGTGGTAATCGTTTGGAAAGAACGTATTAAGGAAAAGTTTTTCTTAAATAACTTGGAAATGCTCTTTTTAAATATGACTATGTTACAATAAAGCAACAATATGGTGAGAGCAATGTTGCTGTTTTCTTTTGTTGGTACTTTGACTTAGGATCCAACTTATTTTCAAAAATTATAAGTTTCGTATGCGATATATCGCAAAATTCAACTGACTGCTTAATAATAATACTAACTCTATTAGTATGGTCTACGAATCATATGCTAACCTGATAGCCTGCTTTCATTTAACTTAGTTCACTCAGTAGCAGTTATATAGTTCTGGGTTGCCCTTAAAAAGGATTGTAACTGTCGTTCCTTCTGAGATAGAAGTATCACTATATTTTCTTACTATATTTTCTTTCTTTTTTCAGACAGCTAAACAAAATTAGTAAATATTAGCCTTGCTTTTTTAACTGTTTTGAGATACATCTGAAACACATGGAGCAAATAGAATATTCAAGTTATACAAACACTTTTTATATGCGATTACTTTAGAAAGTCATTCCAACCTTTTATTACCTCCTTTTCGTATCAATTATCAGCTCTAACCACCTTGGAGATAAGATGCAATTTATTTTGTTTTCTTAACAAAGTCTACGGCACAAATTGCTGCAGTTGAAACACTAGATTAGCATATAAAACTATACAATTGTTGTGGTAAAATATTTTTAACATTATCTTGGCATCAGTTTTTATGACTTTTTTTTTAATATTATAGCTTTTGTCGTTGAAGTTCAGAAAGTGTAACATGTACTTCTTCTGGATGTTGAACTGAAACAAAACGATACGTATTTATACAAACCATACACTGCAGCAGCTATTACATTTTTAACATCAACTTGTATCAACCACTTGCATTTTTGTGATGTTATTGCTGCTTTTGTTGCTGTTGATATACGATATGAAGCTTGTTGCACGCCGCCGGAAACAGGAAACCAAAAATTGCTCCATTTTGTGTTTAAGGCAGCACTAGTTAGTAGTTCTTGTCTGTTTTCGTGTTGTGTTTGTTATTGTTTTGCTCTTTTATTTAATATTTGCTTGTATTATTTCTATTCTCTTTATTGCAATTGTAGGTTATTGTTGCATTCTTATGCCTTTTTTTGTGCATTTCTTTTATATGTATGTGTACGTTGGTATATGGCTCATATTATTTGTAGTGTTGTTTTCTTAAGATAATGTCAGTTATTCTTCGAAATTAAATTGTCAGTAACATTGCAAATTACCATTTTTATGGTAGGTTGCCTTCTTTTATTTGTTTTTCAGTTCTAAGAAAAAAGCACGTAAAAGAAAAGAAAAGCAAACTATTTTAAAGACCAAAAGGCAAACTTGAAATTGAAAATATTAAGGATTAAGTTAAAGTTTTGTTTTTTTTTTTTTTTTGTAAAGAACTTACAAAAATACTTATCGTTGCTTTATTCTTGATCTTTATTCTTTGTTTGCTTACAAAAAACAATTATTCAGACAATTTTGAATATTACATCACTTATAATGAAAACATATTTATCAGAACTGGGCCCCGTTTCTCAAAAAGTACTAGTTGCAAATCTACAAGTAAAATACACAAAAAACAACTATAAAATTTGTAAAAATTTTTTTGTTTTGTGTATATTTTACTTGTAAGTTTGTAACTTGTAGATTTGAGAAACGGGCCCCTGATATGAGTTTGTGCTTAGAAATAAAATATAGGATTTGAATATTTCATAACTAAAAAAATTATTAGACTGAAATTAAAGTATTTATAAACTGTCATCATCATCCAAGTACCTATTTAGCTTATGAAAAATCTAGTTTTGTTTAAAGTGTCGGGTTAAAAAGTAAATAAGATAAGTAGAAAAAAAAATTTTTTTTTGCAAATATTGAGTTACATATTCGCTATTACTGTACACTAGAGCCCCGATTTGCGTCGTTAGTGAGGACCGGGGAAATTCCGAACCGGGTAAAACCGAAACGACGCCAATCGAATCACTTTTTTCTACATAAATTTTTCTTGATTGGGTCAAATATTGAAAAATTTATTTAAAAAATATACCCATTTTTTTATTAAAAAAGTCACATGGAAACGTTTTATTCCTATTTAATTATAATAAAGAAGTAAAAAAATAAATTTACATAAAAGAAATTAAGTTAATTCATTTTTATTCCCATGTACATATCCAAATATGTATTAAGGAAAAAAAATAAATTCTCATTTGAGACTAGGTTTATCTATCTTCATCTGCTAAACTTAAATAAATAACACCTTCAACTATGTTTAGAATAACTTGCCTAGCAGAATGAAAAGGTAATTCTCCTTTTTCACACAAACCCGAAAATTTTCCCATATGATTGTGATATCAGTGAAAAAATCCAACTGTTTTTAGTGACGCAAATCGGAATCAAACTGACGCAAAGAGTATTAATCCACAATTTAAAAAGCGATGCAAATCGAAACGTCGCAAATATGATCGACGCACATCGGGGCTCCAGTGTACTGTGAATAATATTTTCAATCGAGTAAAATCTCTTTTAAATGTCAATTTCAAAATCATTCTATATTCGTTTTGTGTTCTTTTAGTGGTCATACTTCTTAACATAATGGGCATATTAAGCGAATGTGTACAGAACCTTTCATTCAAAACAAACAGCGATAACAAAGAAAGTCTCATACACAAATAAAATCTATAACAAATAGACAGCTTTTTACATCCAAAGTGAAATTATAATATTGATGTTCAGTGATTTTACAAAAGAAAAGAAATGAAAGAATTTAGTATGTTTTTTTGTTTAAGATGATAAAAGGTCTGCTATAGTGGCGCGTTAAGTGGTTGTCAATGTGGCCAATTTAAACTTTTATTGCATTTAATATCATTATGTTGAAATAGTGTTATATCATGTTGCAGCAATATGAATTTAATGTAGTCGTTTTATTAATTATGTGCATTAGCGTAAGCATTAGAAAAATTTGTGTTATAAGTGGCTGCCCCAGCCAAGATTTGAACTCGAGCTCATCGCTTGGTAGTCATCGCGCTAGCCGCCGCAGCCACAACAGCTCGAATTCAACATTAGATATACATTTAATAAATACCATCACAAGTAACATGAATTTAATTTTAATTCAACATGATTTAATTGATGATTTAACGCAATGTTTATTTGAAATTTAGGTTATAGTCGTGTTGATTTAAAATGAAATGTAAAGTGTATTTATCATTGATTCACTCAAGTAGATCACACTTTAATTCAATATAATATAAGAAAAATCGATTTATTGACTCAATATTGATCGATTCAATTTTGTTTTAACAGTGAAAAATGTTAAATCAATGAGATTTAAGGTTGTATTTAACGATTTGTTTGAATAACACAACACGTTTACACAACAAGAACATCAAAATAAATTATAAGAAGAGCACAAAAGTGCGTTGTTGCTATTGACAATGCAAATAACCACCAACACATTTAACCCACAAACTATTTCTTTGTACTTCTTTTGCAAACCTTTTAATATGATTCCCAATCAACATTGCGACATTTTGTTTTTTTTGTACATACTAGCTAATAAGACACAGCAGTGGATAATCCAAAGTTGGCATTAAATAGCTTTTAAAGTTATGTAAAACTTCAAATATCACAATTATTTCATTTGATTTGGTTTTTATTAATTTGATGTTAGCAATCTAAAAAAACTTTAAAGTCACACAAAAATCTACTTACACAGAAGATTAATTTGTTACTGGATATGTAATGCCAATCTTATTTTATAAGTCGCTAAATATAATCCTACTTTCATTCATTTTCATATATCAGTTAATGCTTCCTTTAGTCTTGTAATTATTTTGGCACTACACTTTTTATAAATCTGGTCACACTGTTGATAGTATACAATAGTTTAGCTGCCTGTTCGCCATTGTCGAAGGAGTTCTTTCTTTTGCACAAATTACATTTAAAGCAAAGTGGAGTCGAGTATAAGCAATTTCTTTATTATTGCAATGAAAAAACTTAAAATTTATAATTTTCATAACTTAATGAAGAGAAATTTGTCTATCTTATTTCAGTACAAAGAATGTTTGTAATATTTAAACAGTTCATTTAATATCAAGAGAAGATAATATGTACAAGAGTCCATTTATCTAAAAAAGAAGCCTTCCTCGTTAAGTTTTTGAAACTAAGGGTCAAAAATTAATCACTGTATCTTCCACGTAGCTTTCTTATGACTGGTGAAAGTGGCAGTTGTACAATATGTTCCCGAGTCGTGACCGGGTAAAAGAGATCACATCACTTAACAATAAAACAAAATGCTAACAAAGATACGCCGACTGTACAATTAGATGTTTTTCAAATCAAAAATATTTGTTTAAAGTACAGAAATTTGACTAGTATTAAAGAAACCAACACAGGATCTAGATGTTGTCACTGAGTATCTTAATTATGTCAATTGATCCCCTCCAAAGACAATGCCATGTAAAAGTGACAGGTCACTCTCATGTAAAGTTCCAGAGCTCGAAGCGGCTGCTTGTTCTTGGGAACCAGTCACGAGACTAGTTCTCTTCCTTCTAATACTTCATGTTATTCTTATACCTTACGCATATTAATTACCTGAAAAGATAATAGCAAGTGGTATATGACACAGACCAGATGTAAATGCGTATTTTTCGGCAAGTGAAAGTGCTGGAATATGCTTTAAATTGTTCCAAAATTTAAAAATAAGAACTCAATACTATCTGTATTTGCCCTCAGATATAATCAAACAAACAATGCGTGTGGCTGTTGTTTTATTTGGGACATTGACAATAAATAACTTTGATTTTTGTTTGAGGATAACAATTTGTCCAATACGTGTGAATCCATTCGCTTGACCTGTTAAAATTAAAAGTTTATTTTTCATTATACAGGGTGGCGCAGATTGAGCTGGGTTGAATTCTTTATAACTTGTTTAATTATTTTTTTTTTCAGCATTTTGTGAAGAAGACTTGGGGAATTAAATATTAATCATTACACGATCGAACAACGTACAAAAATAATTGAATTTTGCGTGCATATTGTCGCCATCTTAATGTGCGCATTGCACCCACAGCGTCAGCAATAAACCATTTTATTGGAAATTTTCGTCAACATGGATCTGTAAGAACCCTTCCTGGTGCCGGAAGAACACTTACCGTGCACACTGGTCTAAATAACAAACCAAGAACCATACTCCAACTAAAAACCAACATTCGAAATGAAATCATGGCCATTACACCCGAAATTTTGCGAAAAGTTGTGGAAAATATGCTAAAAAGAGCACGTATGTGCGAAGCAGAAAATTGACATCACTCACAGGATATAATTTTTCAAAGCTAATTGAAAAAAATTCCCCAATAATATACTGTATTCTAAAAAAAAATATAATAGTCGCACAAATAAAAAAAGTTACTTAAACCATATAGCTCATTCTACGCCACCCTGTATTTATAATATTCTCGCCTGTTGTTTTTATTAAAATAAGTTTGGATAAACAAACATACAGTTCGACTAAAATTCATAACTCAGTTTATTTGACTTTTAGCTTTATTTGTACAATTTGTGCAGGTTGAAAAAACTATTTTCCTTTGTCTGACACATGTCTTTTTTCGTTGTTTTATTTGCAATTCCTTCAAAATAGTTCTGTGCAATTTAAATTTTGTGTTTTCCAACATAACTCGTATGTTCCACAGGACTAACAAGGCAACAAATACTGAGGGTTGTAGCATTCGTGATTTTTGAAACATAAACATGTGGATATTATTACCACTATTTGGGTCCATCTACATAATAAACACATCAGTAGTGAAATTCACTAACTTTTATCGCTTAAATAAAAGTTAATTTTGTCTTCAATAATTAATGTTTGAATTAACGCTTATTTGATTCGTTAACTTCGTGTTAAGGCCTTTGTTAAAATTTTTTATCACTTTCCAACATTATTAAAAATAAACGAAAAGCATAAAGGGGAATAGAGA
Source organism: Panzeria rudis (assembly GCA_956483635.1). Lineage (NCBI taxonomy): Eukaryota > Metazoa > Arthropoda > Insecta > Diptera > Tachinidae > Panzeria > Panzeria rudis. The sequence continues at coordinate 943,527 of OY101449.1, forward strand.
AAAACATATTAATTTATGCATGCATACGAACATATTTTCAAGAATTTCATTAATTTTGATAAATAAAAGTTAAATTAATTGTTTAAATAATATACATATTGTTATTTATATATAAAAGATTTCATTTGTGTGTATATTGTTGTCTAATAATTATTTGAGTTTTCCCAAAAGCCGAAGTGCTTTAACTCAACAGCTGGCTGTTTGTTCTTTTCAATAACACCACAAAAATTATTGCCGTTTAGTGAACGCAGCTAGTAGTGCTTAAAAGTTTAACGAATAGTAAAAGCAATAATTTTGGTGTTAGTTTCTTTAAACGCCTTGTTTAGCGTTAAAATAAGTTTGTGAATTGCACTACAGATATAATTAATTTTATAAAAAAATGTCCGTTGCTAGTAAAAAAATCAAAATTATGATGAGGTTCTTGCTTGGTACAGTAGATTTAGAAATATAGCTTTAGCTGCAATCTATATGCATCAGGCAAAAACCACTAAGCTGATTTTTATGATATTTGGTATGGGGGTGTTATAGAGTCCTGGTTCAAACTTATTTTTACTTTTTTATTGCGATAAAATATTTCATTTTCAAGTTAAGGGAAAATAAGCAAAACTACGCTATTATATTAATATAAATATTGCTAAAAATTAGAAAGATTTCTTTTTGTGAACGTTGGTAGTACTGTTTATTTGGTACAATGGGAACTTTAAACAATATGTAAAGAACTTTATAATATTATACTGCTGTTTAATTTAATTAGCCAAGATATATGTATTTAATTTTAGTATATGAAAATTATTCAAGCTAATCAGGCCTAACGTATTTATATTATATTTGACAGACACCTAATAGTCACAACGTGAACTTTAAGAGCACGAAGCGGGTAGGCATATCTAAGTCTCATTACTCATTGCCCATTACTCTTTCCTATATTTGTACGATAAAAATCTAACCAAGTTATTAGGTTGGCTAGAAATGAGATGGCAACCTGGTGGTGAAAAAAGAGAATTAATTACCTTAGGATGTTTGGATGGGTCTAGATGTCTGCTAGTCAATATAAAGCCAATGCTCTACAAATGGTAGTCAAGAAATAAATGACTTGCATTTGTAATGACAAAAACTCTTTCAGTCACGACAGTAATAAATCCTTAAGGGAATATATATGATCTACTTTCCACATCTATGCTTTTATAGGAATATAAAATTCTTTACTTATATGCAATTATTTATTTTGCTACCATTAAAAACCGTCATAAGTATTTACTAATGGTCTACATTAGATTTGTTAAATTTCATTTGAATACATTCACATCTTCTCAACTACGAAATAGATTTCATTCAATGTTGAAATATCAAATGAATAAATACACAAAGCGAAAGACAAAAAAAAATCAATTTGAATCGAAAATAAAAAATACTACAACATTCAAATAAACATACTCCCTGTTCGCCGATGTAGAAAGTGTTCTATCTTTCGCACAATTACATAAAAAAAAAACAAAATTTTGAATTTGTCTTTGTTTTACATATAATTGTGCGAAAGAAAGAGCTCCTTCCGCATCGTCGAATAAGCAGATAATAGATTAAAATGTGTTAAGTACTCGAGTATACTCGAGTATAAAATTATTTGAATGTTTACTCAAATAAGTGAGTTTATTCAAAGTGTTATTAGTAATTTCTGCATTTATTTGTTTTGTGTTTGGTTTTGCAAAACGTACATAAGAATTTCATGTTTTTTGGCGTATGTATGTATGCCGATATATATGTGTACATGTGTATGTCTGCTTTTATAGGGAAGTAACAACATAAAGCCAACACATTTGCCTCCACTAAAGGTATGAAATTACTCGTTCATGCATTTAAACACTCAAATAATATTTGAATGTTTTGTGTATGAATATAATTTCGACCGAACATTGCTATGGTTTAGCATTTTCATATGAGTTTTATACATATTTGAAACAAACTTGTAAACCATATGCGTCGTTTGAATAGCATTAAGCATTACATTCACATCGTTCACTCTTGTGTTTTAAAATTTTAACTCTCGTCATTCTATTTGAGTGTTTATTATTTGAATGAATATTAATTTCTTTGTTTATTTATCTATTTATTTATTGTTATCCTATACAACAAGACTTTAAATCTTTGTTTGCAGCCAAACAAATGAATGTACTCTTGCAGCTCTTTAGGATTTACTAGAAATAAATGCAGTGTCACTAAAGCTGTTTTTAGACTATTATACAAGCTGTTCGACTCCTGTACAAAATGCATCCCTGATAAAATGTGTTGCTATTGCTTTTTTAAAACTTTCAATAATCTCATTAGATCAGGGTTTTCTACAGAAGTCGAACGGCTTGTGAGAGGCATTAACGTATGACTATTGCAGTTTTATATGGATATAAAATAATATAACGTATACGTCGTGACTTTTCCATATATTTTTGCTAAAACTCACAGCCTGTTGAACATGTTCTAGATCGAATAATTTTTGTAGGTATTTTTCACATAAACATGTTTCTAAACGAATGTTTTCTGGGAAATTATCAACAAAATTTATACGGTCTAAAACACATTTATGTTGTAAGCAAAATATACATATTTTCTCTTAAAATGTTTTTGTAAAAAATTTTGTATGTATTCTATTCTCAAGATTTAAAATATAATTCGACTTTAATACTTAAAAAAAACAAAAAAACTTCCTCGCCAACTTGTAAATTAAAAAAGTATCCTTTCGGCTCTTGTGCTCTCTATTAACTTGTGATTTATTTTATGTTTTATATTTTATAATAATAATGTTTCAGCATAGTGCATTGTTATCTTCTGTGCCGAGCTACTTTATGGCCATTATTTTTAAAGCCCAATGCTCTGCTGCGAAACAATCAAGCTGCTAAGGCAATTTGACGTTGCGTTTGTGTCTGTATTTGTGGCAAAAGAACCACCTGTTGTTTTATGTAATTATTCTTAACGTATTTTATTTTTTTAATGTAAATAGGTATATTTTTCCTGGTTCGCTCATTTTTAAAAAGTAATCTTTACTGTACCCCATACAGGTGTGTCAAAAGTTTGATATAAAATACAAAAAAGGAAACTGTTTTAATAAATGGTTCTTGCTAAATGGTTGATGAATGTTTTTTATTACACGTTCCTTTTCTATGCAACTTTTAAATTAATTATATTGCTGCTTTACTACGTTAATGGCTGGGTTATTATTTTTGCACACAAAGTATTTTAAAAAAGAAAGCAGAAAATCAATAAAAGTAAAACTAATAATGGTTCGAATGTACGATATAGCAGAGTTTTTAAAAACGGGTCATTTCGGTGTAATATATTTGTTAAAATAATTAAATCATTACACATAATAATTAAATGTGAATAGTTAATACTTTAACTTTGTAAAAAGTCTGTGCTGTTTAATTATTACTAGCATAACCTTCCGTATTCAAGATGTAAATAATATTATTAACATTCATTGAAAATCCAAACGTCATAAAAAAAATCTATGTAGAAACTGTCACACAATATACAATGCAACTCTAATTAATGAATGATATCTTTCCTATACTGAGATCTCTCCTAAACTGGGATCTTTCCTATACTGAAATTAAAAAAGAAACGTAAAATACAAAAACAAGGTCGCTTCATAAAAACTAAATCAATATATTGAACCATTCTAAGTTTTATGAATTTACTACAACAACACCAAAGAAGAGAAAAATGTATTTTTTGTATGATCTTGTTGCAAAATCAAAATCTACAAACACACGTACATGTTTTTTTTTCTTTATGTTAATACATAGGTCAATTGCAAAGTAAATGCTATTTTTTGTCTCCGCTGTTTTGAAGTAGAAAGAGCAAGAGAAAAAGAAACAAAAAATTGGGAATAATCATTGAAGGCTATGCCACATGAAATAAATTTCTCAGAACTCGAAATTTGTTCATAACCCTACGTCTCCACGTAGCAATATGTATTGCGACAACAACCTAAAAAAAAATAATTTAAATTTCAATACGAAATTTGAGAATTGCCGGCAATAAAAATTGCTACGTGGAGACTTAGGGTAACGATTAAGACTTGTATTTAATTACTACCTCATATTTGTTCCTACAAGAACACTTTTCACCAGCAACACTTTTTCATAAACAAGATGAAAAAAAAGTTTCAAAAGTAAACTCTACACATCTAATAGCTGATTTAAAAATATTGATTTTTTTTCATAGTTGTTCTTTATTTATTCCTAAAAAGTTTTAAACGCGGACTAGGATTTTTAAAAGAATTTTGTCGCACACATTGTGGCGATCGTCATTATTTCTTAATTTTTTTAAAATTTTAAAATTAGTCATCATATTGAACTGAAGTACATTAGAATCAGAAAATTATTGGTTAAAAAAATACGGAGCTTAAAGAATAAAAAAATATAAGAAACTGAAGCGTTATTTTACATCTGTTGGTATATATTTTCTGAAAATATATTTTATTCGCAGTTTGAAAAACAAATCGACTAAGTATTATACCATTTTGGAATTCGTGCTAAACGCCCCAACTTTTGATGTTATTTGCTAAAAGTACCTAGTACATTTTTTTCAACTCGGCCGGTAAAAGTTCGGTGTAGTAATAATATTAAGTACATCCTTTGGCAAAATGTAAGATTTTCAAAGAAAAATCAGCCCACTACAGTATGATTTTTTAACTGTCATTTACAGATGGATAACTTACAATAATATAGGAGAACAAATAAGAAAATTGAAGATTTGTAGTCACAGCAATAGAAAGATTATCACAGGGTGATTTTATTATTTAATGGCATAGCTTTCAAAATAAGTGACATAGATTTTTTTCAAATTTTTTTCGGAGCAGTCACTACTTGTCCTATCATCCGCTTTCGGCTTGACGTTGATTTATGGGACACACTTTATATCGATATTTTATCGATAACGGTCGACATTGAAAAATATATAAAAAGCGATATGTATCAATATATTAGCACATACCCAACTCTACTAAGCACAAGCATAGAATTGTTTTACATAACTCCAAAGCAAATTTTTAATATCAACAAAATATTGCCCAAAAACTTGAAAACTGTTCATACTTAATGACGGACAAGACAGAAATTCTGGTATTCCTTATTAAAACTGTACAAATATTTATTTTTTGTTGAGTCTAAAAGCGATTTTTTTTAAATCGAGTAGTAAATTGAAGAAGGTTGAAAAATTATGCAACAGGAACGCTTTTTGTACGTTTTGATTACAATTGACCCACATACATGTGTACTACGTGTGCATATATTAGTAGCGACCTTAAGTTTAGTTAAAATCGGCTTTCAAATGTGAGCATAAACCGCAGCACAAAAAATGGTTTCGCCTTCTACTTATAGAGATTTTTCTTTTAATTAAGAGAAACATTATTAATTAAAAACGTTACTGTCTTTATTTTTAACAGCCGGCCAAAAAAGAGGGTATTAAAATTTTGAAGTGCGTAGCTTTATGTTTGTCTGGCGCTATTGTAGTGCCTAATCAGCTGGACCGATTTTGATTATGTTTTCTTTTATGGTGTTTTGATCGAGTGTGTTTTTAGCATTGTCTCGACAATGTCAGTCAATCCATTTGTATGCTGTGACGTCACATAGGCCGAAATCGAGTATTTCTAAAAATAAAAGTTTATATAGCAAAGCAGAGCAACCTCGTAATCAGTACTGATCAGTTCTTGAAAACTCAACATTTCTGTGCGACGAATCTGCTAAGCCTTATCTTATACATATTATACATATGTATATATTGCAATATATTAATGAAGCTTTAATGAAAATCGATGCAGCTTATGCTACAAATAAAATACCAGAAATTTAATTTTCATGTAAATTCATGTAACAATCAAAGAACTTTTACTGTTTCCATAGTTGTTTTTACAAAACAATTTGTTAAATTGATTAGAAATGTTTTTGTTTCCCTCTCCAACGATAACAAATGTTCTCTTTCTCAAAAAAATACTAATTTATGAGCTTAATTAAACTACGCATAAGAAAATTATAACGTTAGAAACAAAAAAAAAAAAAAACAATGGGAATAAAATATATCAAAAACTTTTCTAAAACTTCTAGCAGGAAAAAATTCTGTAACGAATTTGTTTTGTATTGGCAGAGATGAGAAAAAACTATAAAAACATTATCCATAGAAATAGAGAAAATATATAAAAGCAAATGGTCACAACAGGACATTCCAAAGATTATTTGCTGGTGTTTGATTTGTTATAGTACTTTATCCAATTTCCTCAAGAGCTAAATTTACGAATTATTGTTTCAGTTCTCTCTGTTTGCTCTATGGGAGCTGTTTTATTTTCTTGTTATGCTGTAGAAATCGTAGGGTAAATTATTTTAATGTGGCAAATGTTTTCTTGTTGTTAAAAAGAAATCGGAAACCAATTAGTTCTGAATTGATTTACAGCAATAACATTGGAAACATTAGAGAAAAAAAAATCTTCTATCCCTTTGAAACGAATTATAAATGCCCTTTTGAAATAAAGCAAGCTAAAGCAGTATAAATACATACGTATGAAACAAATGAACGTTTTCTAAAATAATGAATCAATTTAATGGTGCAGGGTGCCAGAAGTTTACAAAATAAAAACAAAATCATTAGCCAGATATCCACTGGATGCCAAGAATGTTAAAAGTTGTAAAACAATTTGTTCAGATTTACGCACATTGATCTCTGTTGTATGGCTATAAAAAAACATAACGAAAATGAAAGTGGGAAAATTAAAATATAAATCTAATTGTAAACATTGGAATACAAAAAAATGTTTTAAATGATTTTGCTCTTTGCTTCATTTTATTTCATTTGTTCGTCGTTTCTCCTCATTCATTATCTTGGCTTTATTGTTTTAAAAGCAAATAATTAAAATTCGTACATGTTATGTAAATCGAGTCGATTTAAAAACGCTCGATTTAGAGAAATTAAGCCCATCAATAGCAAAATTGTTTCAGAATTTTTTGCAGTTTCATATTTTTTTAGTGCTTAAAATATCATATCTACAAGGAATTTTCTACTCGTATATGCGATTTAAAATACATGAATGGGTGCATTATTTATTTTTTGAAAACGTGAAATTTACTCGGATTCAGTTTACAGAACAGGGCCGACTATTTTTTTTTTTAATGAGGCAGTCAATCAAATTAGATACAAAATATTGGTTAAATTTTTTAACTTCCATAAGGCATTTAGTATGGCACAAATGGTCTTCTAATGTAGGATTCGTATATTTTTTCTAATCTAACAGCAGGGTTAAGCTGTGGAATTGTTTATTTAAAAACTCTTATCGTATGCAGTTCTGGTATTGTTTTTTTTTAATAAAGTAGTTATTATAAAGTTTAAATTTATATTTCAATTATTAAGTTACAGCTATTAACCTAGAATTTTATCTTTTAGTGATAAGTTAGAAATTAACAATAGAACATTTACAACATCTTTTGTGTAAATTTTTTTGAAGAAAAAGAAAACAATATTAAAGTTGAAAATATCATAAGAGTAGTATTGATTTTGATAAGAAATCCAAACCATGAAACAACACTTTAAACATAAAAGATACACACTTTCACCCATTTGTTGTTACCACAAACTCACACTCATCAATATAAGAAAATTAGAACATGGCATCAAGATAAGAACTCAATGAATTAATTTGTATTATATAGAACGTGTGTGAGATGACAGTTTCAGACATCCTAAAAACAAGATAATATAAAGTATTAAGGATACTAAATAATTATATACAAACATCAAAATATATTAACAACTACAGGTTTAAAGCGAATCATACACACACACACACACACACACACACACATATGAGAACACATAGACCATTCATCCTAAAATTGATACAAAATAAAAAAATTTAGAAAGTTTAAGGAGCTTAGGCAACAGGAAAGGAAGATTAAAAGAAATATTTTCTTTTGTGGTGATTGTTGTCGTATATGTATAAATGATTCTAACATTTGTTAACAGAACATCAGATACATCTACTAAAACAAAATAAAATTCGTATCAGGAAAAAAAACAATGTATCAAAACAATCGATAATTTTTTCCAGAGTAATTCACTTATTTACAGACTTTATTAAGGAAAGTAAAAAGAAATTCCTATACCCATTTATATGCCCTTAAGTAATATAGACAATACGGTCTTAATATGGTTTTATGTGTCCTGGTATATTAAATGTTTTTCGTTTGTAGTTGGTACATTTATAATGAACTGAAGTTTAACTCATTAATACGGGAGTTTTGAGAATTTATATTAATGTGAATTAAATAATATCTCCATAAGATCTAATATAAACATAGGAACTTACTTTATGAGAAGTATTGTTAAGTGTTGAAAATATATTTTGTTTATATATTTTTTTCAGAATTTGAATTTTGACATCAATAAAGAACGTCTGATAGTTAACCGATTTGTGTATTTGCTTCATTGCCACCCTAATGTACACACATGCATACATGTTATTTACATTTTTTGCAGCCTTTTCTTTCTTCAGGCAATAAGAAAAACATATAAGTGTATTTATTTATTGTTGGTTAAAGTGAAAATAAAACGAACACAACAATTTGTTTTACTAACATGTTGACTAAAACTTAAGGTTTACTAGTTTAACATAACAGTTATTTGTTTTTTTCCTGTTATTGTGAAATAAAATTATATATCGACTCTTTTGCGGGAAATTATCGTAAATGGCATTTTGCAAATACAGTTCAAAATATTACACTATGATACAAAAGTTGAGAAAAAACTATTCTGTTTTGTGGGAACCGAAAGAGAAAGAAAATGCCTTCAGTTTTTCAAATCACTTCGTAAAATGATTTTAATATGGTAAATGTAGTGAAAAAAGCGGTTTCCTTAAAGTTTGAACTTTAAACAGTCATTACTTCTTTCTTTCAAAACGGTTTTTTACGACCTTTCTTAAATTTGCAAGATATGATTCTTACCTTTCAAATAAGTTATGACTTTTGGGTCACGCTTACGGTTAAACAGATTTAAATAAGTCAAACAGAAAAGGACGGGTAATCAAATTGTTTATAATTTTTTTTTAAGTGTTGTGGTTTTTCTTCCGACGGCGTTTATTTGAATTTGGAACGACTTTCCGTCATCCCACGTCAAATTTGGTTGATAAACAGACCGGTTTCGGTATGAGCCATCTTCAGTGTTCTATTGAAGCTCATAAAAAAATTGAGAGGGCAAAAATTTTACAAAAGTCATTTAAACCGCTCGACAAATGTCGACTTTATTCAAAATTAAGTGAATAAACTCAATTGATAAAAATCACAACTTCTATATAACAGAAAAATTTAAATTTGTCACAATTTTTGTCAATTAAGTTCCCTCACTTAATTATGAATAAAATCGAGACTTGTTTCGAGATCGATTTTAAAGATTTATGGCTTATTTTATTCCTAGTATGCCTAGCTTTCTGACAAATGATACAACTGTAAAGTTTTTGCCTTCTTAATTTTTTTATAAAAACGAAAAAGGTTGAATTTTGCATGAAAGAACTGGTTTTTCTCCGCTTATTTCAAAATAACTCCGAAACAATTGGAAATTCAAAAAATTTTATAACTGACTGAAAATTATTTTATTCCACATCTTTTTCCGTTTGATTTATCTAAATCGGTTCAACCGTTCTCGAATTATGATGAAATATATTAGCGTTACCGCCCTATTGTTATATAAAAAAAAGTAAAAACACAAAACATAACATAACCCATTTATGTTTTAACCGATTTTAATGTGATTACTTACGCATTTTGGGAAGATATTTTAATGCTGCTTTTCACAAAAGTTAATAAAAGTTTTTTTACAATTAAACCATATTAACTTAGGCACTTAATAGCTGATTTTTAAAATCATACCTTATTTGAAAGATAAGAATCATATCTTTCAAATTAGAAAATATTCTAGGGATCCAATTTGAAACAAAGAAATAGTAATTGCTAAAATCTTAAACTTTAAGAAACCCGTTTTCACTACATTCACCATTACAAAATCACTTTTCGAAGTGACAAAGAAGAAAAAGGTATTTTTTTTATATGGGCTCCAACAAAATAGAATTGGTGCACAAGAACCGCTGAATAATTTTAGTGTATCACAGTGTTATATACAGTATTTTAGAAAACAAAAACTTTTTCTTAAAATATTCCATTGTTGTAGCTCATTTGAAATTTAATTGTGAAGTAGCTAACCAAAGCAATTAAAAAGAAATAAAATGATTTATTTTGAAATAAAGCTTTTGGCTTATATGATAATTAGGCCAAAAAGTGTTGATATATTTTGGGTTTATGGTACGTTCAGTCGTCTGTCTCCTTGACTTATATAGATCTGTCTGGAGAAAATCAGTAGCTTCTGTATATTACACACAAAGAAAGTAATTCATTGACTAGTTCCTCTTATAAAAATTAAGAATATTTGCAATATGTGTCAAGTCAAGAAGAAGTTATTGAAAATATTTACATACTTGTAAATTTAGTTTAACTAAAAAATATAAATATTTTAATGTGCTAAAATTTTAATTTCGTGATAAATGTAATTATAATTTAACAAAGATTAAACGACTTGAGAAAAGTATTTTTACATTTTTATTAAAAATTTCTACAGGCACCATCAAATAGAAATACAGTTAATAAATCACAAGATTGCAACATTTAAATAATTTACTTAACTAATCCTTACATTTTAATAAAATTGCTTATTTTTAAAGAAGAAACATGAATTTGTTAACAGGAAACTAAAAAATAAATAAAATTCAAACCAAAGAGTCAACTTTGACAGAATGTTTCCAACTTCGTGCAGATATGTATGTACGTACGTTCAGTCATTTATGTATATGTTTGTGAGCTTGTGCTCAAAAGTGTAACAATATGCACGCTCTATTACAACGAGGCAATATTATACAAGACAGAGTTTTTGTTAAAATCACTAACATAAACAAAATTTTTTTTGCTCGCGTATACTAACAAATAAAAGTATGAAATGTTGACTTTTAATCCATGGCTACAACTATGTAGCATTCTGTTTTACTACCAGACCATTTTCACTCTTTAGACTGCGTTATATGTCAGAGTCGGTAACAAACAACAATCTAATTAGTATTCTGTTGACACTTTAATCGTGATTACGCCGGAAAACGTACGCGTCAACATGCTGCCAGCCAGTTTTATCCCTCTCGCACACTTCTACTCTCTTTAATTTTTTTTTATAGAAATTTAACATTAGCCATCATATTGTCAAAGTACACAGTATGTTTGTGTTTGTATGCTAGTTTTTTAAACTGTAAAAGGATATCCGTTAAAGTGAAAGTATAAATGCAACAAAGATGTGATTCTCTAAAAAACTATTGTTGTCCTCTAAGAACATAGAGTAGATTGATCCAATGGCCATTGACATATAGAAGGAAACGCAAATGCAGCTGCCACATAGTGTTACAAATTAAAACGGTTTGCGTTACGTTATATTTTGGATTGATTCAGAGCTGTAATTTTTCCTTTCAGCTCTTTTATAGAATATTGTTACGAAATGGAAATATAGATTTAAATTTGACGAAAAAAATACAACACTGCTTATAGTTGCTAAAATCAACTCCACAGCACAGTATTAAATTAGTTTATTATCATTTTGATATTAAAAATGGCGGATATAGTACTTTCAGGAAAATAGTTTAGAGTATTAAAAGAGACTAGTGAATGACAAGTGTATATAGCTACAAATAAAGAAACGTAGCTTAATGATTTTATAAACTTAGGAACATCAGATATAGGGGAGTGTGGCCTAGAAAGTACTTATTTATCTAGTAAGTACACGCAAAGAAAAAAACATGGTTGAGTCAACCATTATCTAAGAGCAACACACAATGATTGAAATATATGTTTGAAGTCAAATCATACTATTATTAGAATAAATATGCTTTATATATAATATTGTTGTCTTATATAACACTAATATGATGCATACAACCTAATATTTAATTGAATGTAAATATACTATGATTTAAACTAATTTTATTATATTTGTATGTACAAATAGCATGGTTCCAAATAACCATATAAAGCTTGTTTTGTAATCATTATTTTATTGAAAAATGACAGCAGGTAAATATATATATATATATATATTTGATATTAAATGTAAAATAAAAAGTTTTGAATCTGAAACAAAAATAGTGCCTATTTTCACACAGATATATATTTACATACAATACATTGACACATATTTGTTGACTCATGTTTTATTTACAATCGGGCGTGTTGTGAGGACTATTTCCTTTTGAAATCGGCAACTTTAAGGAAAGAATTCAACTAAATATCTCACTTATTGCTGCTTTCCAGTTAGCTTTTATGTTTGAGATGTTTCAGATATTTTACCCGAACTAAGCTGCACTAAATTATCCGATTAAAAGAACACTGTTTTTTGTTTTTAAAATTTTTCAATTTCAAAATTAAATGGTTTTCAAAACATGACCGAATGAATATTAATTGTTAGCTTTTATCGTTTTTGTTATTTTTAATTAATTTATTTTTATTTATTTATTTTTTAAACCAAGCGATACATAAAAAGAAACCAACTCAAGTAAAATAAAACATTAACAAAAAAGCATTCAACAAAGGGATAGAACAAAAACTTTTTTGAAGCAGAGGGCATATTTATTTTGTAACTATAGCATAATTGCAAACAAAATGCTTTAAAATATTATGGACAAGAACCGTATTTTATTGCTATAGAAACATACTGTTGTTGAATTTTTAAATATACCATGATTGCAGCTAGAATTTTTGGAAATATATTCAACCATGTTGCAATTAATTTGAATGCTAATAATGTCATGATTAAATGTAAGCATGTGGTAAACTAATTAAGGTTCACAATTATTTAAAGCAATAATAACTTATTTGTCACAACCATAAACTATATCGGGAAACATGACTCTTTTGGTGCATTTAAGATATAATCTTAGGCATATTGTTGTTTTCTGAAAAATAAAATTTAAATTTTTATATAAAAAAGTTTTATAGTATATATTTTCATATTTACCTTTTTCAATTAATATTTTCATTTGACAACAAACTGTTGAAAAATGCGATACGAAAATTTTCGAAGATATTTACCTAATTCAATTAGTTAAACTAACACAGTTCTTAGGTAAATTGTATTGTACAAATTACCTCACGGCATAGTTAATAAAGCTTTGTTTTTGTAATTTCATATAAAAAGAAAGTAACTATGCCGCCTAAATAATACCTCTTATATTCTTTTGTGTGTATGCAAAAATACTTAAAGTAGCTTTGCCAAGCAATGCTTAGTACAGATATCTTCTAAAAAATTATTATATCAAAATTTTAAAGTACACACAAAAAAAATCATAGGTTATATTTCCTAAATAGTATAATTTTAACTAAGTGAAAGGATAGAATGGCATTTTCAAAGTTTTTTATTTGATTCAACTAAAAAATTTGTTAAAACCATTTAAATTTTTTCTTAAATTACCTATGATAACAAGGTAATTCATCCTTTTATTTTTGGTAAATGATCAAAGGTTTCGGTTTACTATAACTTTTGGTAATTATTTTTCAAATATCTACTATTTTTGTAATAAAAAACATTTTGAATTGTTATTAGCTTTATTTTCATATAAATATGTATAATAAAAGTAGTAATGATTATTATAATAAAAATAACTACAACAGGAAAATAACACATGTATGTAATGACTTAAACCGTTTCGTAAACCAATCAAATCACGTTGTTCATTGCGAGAACCTAGAATTTCACGCATTAAACTTTCTCTTAGATAAAGAAAGTAAGGGACCCGATTTGGTTGATGAAAGACTTGCTCTGCCTGTCTTTTATTCCAAAGGTACAACTTTTTCTTGTTGTGTTATAAATTTATATACAGATACATCTATTTTTCCCTTGAGAGCCATTTGGTGTATCCATAGATATCTTGTATTTCGGTTATGCGAACCTGAAAGCTTTCTGCAATTGAAATGAAGATACCATCGTGTCGCGTACATATTGTAGTGCAAATTGATGAAAGCTGCGAACAAACCGTACGACTTCTTGGGAAGTATCGTGTCTAACAGAAAATATACTTTTGGTCGCGGTGCTTATGGTCTTTAGTTAACTAGATACTGTACATCATATATTCAGTTTTCTGAGATTTAAACAAATCTGCAGCTACCTATTTCAATATCTTTGATGTTTTTATGTTTCTCTTTAACAGAATCTACAAAAGCTCATGCACCAAGGATCGCACAACCATCTAGAGTTATAAAAAAACATTTTCGATATGAAAAACTTTTGTTTTAATTACTCTCAATACTTACTAATTTAATATATATTTGCATCTATACCCCTAAAACGTTCTTGTACTACAGGCTTTCTAAAGTGTCTTATTTGCTTACAGAATTGAGCCCCATTCAGCCTTAAGAAATACTACATATCCAACAGATACTCTAGTGTGATACCAAGGGCCTTGCAAATAACACTTGGCCGCAGATCTTTGTTCTTCATTAGTATCCCGCTCATTACGGCCAATAACTTTCAAATAATCTTTGCCTGTCTAAAAGGCTTTTCTGTGTAGTTTTAGATTTAAGTACCGCTGAATTCAGTGGCAGTTGTATTATCATCGCTTCAATCAGTTCCTTGAGTTATTCAGTTCATTGAGTTATAAAATGATGCACATTTATTCAAGCACAATCAGTTAATTTTTTATTTTCAAAAATACCGCTCTTCATATAAAAAATTTACCTATACAAGCTTAGTTAATATTACATCTTATATTTTTTGTGTGTATACACAAAAAAATCTATAGGCAATATTTCCTAAAAACTTAGTATAAATTAAACTAAGTGCATAGGTAGAATGGCAGTTACTAAGTTTCTTAGGTAATATGGCTGTAATTTTAGCTAATTTCCGTGTTCGAAAAACTAACTAAAAATTTAGGTAGCTTTACTTATAAAATTTTGAAACTTGCCTATGATAGCATAGTAAATTTTTTCCTTTATTTTAGGTAAATTAGCCATTGTAAAAAAGGTAAATTAGCCATTGTAAAAAAGGTATATTTTAGTGAAAATATTGCTTTCTAAGGCACCTAATATTTCGGACTCCTAAATTGCACAAATAATAAAAACAGATTTTGAATTATTTAATGCATTTTTATTTCTAGTATACAAAACTATGTGAAAAAAATTGTATTGTAATGCATAAAACCAGTTAGCAAAACATGTAATATATCGACGGCTAAATATAAAAAAGGCGTAACTCGAATTTTCGTTATTTTATAGGAAAAGGAACAAACCGAATAAAAACTATTACACTTAAAACTATTGCACTTATTACATACAAAAAATTTCAAGGGGGCATAAAGCCGTTATTTTCAACAGTAGGTTACTTAGTTCTTTAGGGAGGGTGTATTTAGAAGTTGGCTACCAGAAAACGTTAAAAACACGATTATGAAAAAAGTTATTAAGCCATCGATATGTATATGACCAATGCCCACTACACATACTTTTTTGGTTGGCTTTGGGTTGCCAGTGCGATCAGGTGTCGGTTGAAGCAAGGAGGCCAATTACAAAGATAACATACAACATAACCGTTCTTTAATAAACAATTTGGAAAATGCAGGAAATTCGCCAGCCATTTCTTGCATTATCTCTTCCAATAGATTTTACTGTGTATATTCTTCAACTTCTTCAGTTGATGTTAAAATCCCCACAAGTTTAACTGTTTGCTTGAAAAAAATAATAAAAAAATAATAAAAAAAATTTCATTTACAATTAAAAATATATTACCTTTCTCCTTCAAAAATATTTTCATTTGGCCTGAATATGAAAAACACTAAGGAAAATAATTTCGAAGAAGGCACCTTATATTAATAGTTAAATTACCTAGGATTTGAGGTAAAATGTATTTTACAAATTACCGAATGGCATGGGTAATAAAACTTAAGTTTTTTGGTTTCATATAAATAGAAATTACCTATGCGAGCTTAATTAATATTACATCTTATATTTTTTTGTGTGTAGGCACACATGTTTGTTAAGATTACTTTAAGTTGATAATCTCAAAGTGTGTATTTTTTACCTCAAAAGTATTTTTGTTAATATAGCAAATATTGATTCATGTTACATCTGAAAATGAAGCTTGAAGTATTAGCTCTTAGTTTAAATTTATTATTTGTTTCATGTGATGGAAAACATCACCAAATTATCTACTTGATTCGAAATACATAGAAAACTTCATAAAAAAAATTTTAAAAAAATACAAGTATAAAAAAATGTCTTAGTGATGTATATAAAATAAAAACAAATCGAAAAAGCTCGATATTCAAATACTCATTTCATTCGAATACAAGAAATTGTGTTAATTCTTCTATGTTCATCATATTTTTATTACTCTTACTTCATAGAAATTGTTTATCAGGCTAAGGTTCGTAACGTTTAATTCAGAAAGAGTTGGGCATGATTAATATTTCAAGGAACAAGGGAAAAACTAACACCAACTAACCAGAACAGAGTAGCGTACACGTGAGCACTGACGATGGGTTTGTACTGGTTTTCGAAAGTGGCGTTACTCTGTTCTGCTGTGTGCGTTGAAAAATTAAGTTGCTGTTAATTTTTCCTTTGTTCTTTGGAATATTAATCATGCCCACCTCTTTCTGAATTAAATGTTACGAACTTATAATCAATTTCTATGAAGTAAAAGTAATAAAAATATAATCAACATGGAAGAATTAACACAATTTCTTAATAATCAATTTGGATATTGGTTTAATTAAGATTTTACCAACTAATACTATATCATAAATAAAGTTTCCACAATTTTCCTTAAATATTTTATTGACACAATACTAACGAGGACAACATGATATTACAACCTGTTATCATGAAACAATAAAAAAGTTTGTGATGTAAACCTTTTTGTTCATATCTGAGAACTACATAAAACATTTTCTACTGACAGCCAAAACTAAGAAGTAAGTATATAGAACTAAATTTTCAGACAAATTCAAAATCTCTGTCACCAAAGGTTAATCCTTTTTCAAATAACACAAGCACCATGTATAATCCTTGTAAGGATTTAAATACAAACAGCATGAATATGGGTCACAAAATAGTATGAGTTGTAAATACTGCTTTAAGTTTGGTAGAGTCCCAACCAAAAATTTAACATTCAATTTCAATTTAAAAAATTTTTTGCATTTACAAGCAAGTTGCATGTTTCAATTATTTAATCTGGTAGATGACACTGAAAATAAATACGTGTATCGGCGTTTTGAAAGTATACATCTAGGACTCATTTTGGACGTAGTTAAGGTTCCCCTCTTTTGCATAAAGTTATAGTGAATTGGCATAAGTAATCCTGTAAGCCTTAAGTTTAGGGTAAAAGAAGTGTTCAGCATGTGTGTGAGTATTGGATGGTGTTACATGAAGTAAAACACTGCGAGAAAGACTTTAGCCCTTTAGCTCTTCGCTGTATGGGTCTTTTTGCTTCTTACCTAAAAAATGGCAAAAATCTGCCTTCAGCGGCGCTATAGCGGGCTACTATACACTTTCAAATGTTAATTTCGTGTTAATGAATACTCGGCATGACAAATCTTTTAAGCCTTACATTTAAGATATAATCTTAGTATTTTTATGTAAAACACCACGATCCAGCAAAAATGTCTACCAGAAGCAGGTTTGTAAGGGAGAGAGATCTATACTCTCCTTTACCAACCTGCTTCGGTATTATATGATTTTTGTATGGGATGTCCCACTTGGTAGGTCTGGAGGTATGAGCTTCTTTCTGCGCATCTTAGATGCATTAATCTTACGTCTTTTTTATATGTATATAATTACAACAATTTTGCTTACAAAGTAAAAAGAAAGTGTGAGTTGAATAAAAAACTTCTGTTTGTTTTTTAACATGTTTTTTAACATGAAAAAACATATAAAGCCGACCAACTGCGTCTTGTTTGTGGAAAATTTCTTCACTCGCTTACGTTATTGCATCCTCGTAAGGCAGAAGTGATGCACTGTGTACTTTTGCGCATCTCCGAAGCCCTTCAAATTCATCTTACTGCTTCCATGTACCAAATTTATTTTTGCTGGGGAGGAACATTTTTGTACAACATTTTGGAGAGTTTTTTTTAAGAAGAGTTAGAGAAAATTTAACTCCCCCTAAAATGATTCTCAGAAGTAAGCTTTCAAAGCGCCGATAAAAAAGTATATTTGCTTTATACATCTAACTGAATCAGTCGTTATAACCTTATTATTTGAAGGAAATTTGATTCTGTTTATACAGTGTTATGTGGATGTTGTTAATATAACTTGTAAAGAAGCAAAAATATGAACTATTTAAAATAATATGAAAATAACTTGCAATTTTGTTTGCTGGGTTTTATAACTTTTCTATATATAATTTTCTGGCCTTCTAGAATTGATTAATGTTAACAGAAAAGATATAATTGATTTCATAAACCAAGAGAAAACGATTAAGAAATGTTTCTGCTGTTGTAAAATTCGTAGGTAATTTATTTTATCATAACTCTCTTGGAAACACGGAAATGTTGTGAATACTACAAAACAAGATCAAAATTTACTAGAAATTAAACATTTTACACAGTTAAAAATGTAAAAAAGTCAACAAAAACACAATGAAAATGGCTGAATTTAGTATAAAATTTTTTAAAACAAATCTTTTGAACTTTTTTGTGGCAAATATAAAAATGATTTGTATTTTTGTGAGATATCCACAAATACGTTTGTACATAATAGAAACAATCATCAACAGTTTTCAAATGTTATGTCTCTTGTCTGTTCTCATGCAAAGTATAACTTGGTTTGTTTGCCGGTTTTGTCTGTTTGTTTGTCGGTGCTGTCTAAATGTCCTTAATTTCTCGGTCTCCTTGCTGTTGTTTGTCCTGACATCTTCAAATCTTAGTTGAATAGTACTTAAATTTCCAAATTATATCCTTCTTCAATACACACCAACGATTTTTTTCCTGTGTCTACTGTGTAGTTATCATTGTTGTTTAGACAGCCTGGGCGGTTTATCACTTGATTGTCTCTTCATTTGTCTGTCCTAAAAGCAGTATCCCATTCCGCCATTTTTCAGTTGACATTGATGAAATGGTACTTTATTAGCATGTCAGTTAGGTTTGTTTGATTCCACTTTGTTTGCCATTTTGAAAATAAGCTTATGATTAAAACGGAAATTAGTAATCAGTATTAGTGAAAATTTTAAGACACTATTTAAAATGGCGTAAATGGTATGAGATCTTGTTTTGACATTATTGTTTTATATAAAAACTTATATATTTCATAATTTGATTTAAAGATCATTATGGCAAGTAAACAAAATTAATGACACTCTCAATAATTCTGAACAAAAAGGGATAAGACAGAGATTATAATAAGGTGCCTCTATGCAAGTGGCAAGTACGTCAGGTGTTTAGTGTTTTTTCTCCTCTTTTGTATTTTTATGTGTCAAATTCAGGTCATGTTTGCGGTTATTGCTAACAACAAACTGGTTTGTTTCTTTTGAACATAATAATTTACCTGTTAATAGTATACAGAATAAGACAACAAATTCATAACTCAAGAAACGTGTTTTTTGTATTTATAATGCAGAATTAATCGTCATATCATTATTTAAATTGTGCAAAAATATCATACAACCATCTTATGTAATCAGCTTTTGAGATATAAAATTTTCTATTACCATTAAGTTGTTAGAAAATTCAAAACTTTAAACTAATTTTTTGCAAAACAAATTATTTAGAGTTATACTCTATTACATCAAAGGCTCGACATGATGACATTTTTTTTATCAAATTGGTGTCAGTTTTTCTTTATTGATGACATAATGTTGATGTCACATTTCTGATGAAAAGACGTCATTAATCTAAAGTTATTAATAGTCATCAATTTCTATTTATTATGTTAAGAGTTATGCCCATTTTAAACAGTTATTTTTGGAAAATTAGAAACGTGAAAATTAAATTGTCAAAAAGTTATAGAGGACCCCCGTTCACACATAATAACTGCACATGTTGTTAGTCTGAAATGTTTCGAACTGGAAACAGCTATAAAATTTTGCTGGAAAAATTCCATTTTCGCGCAGTTGCACTTTGTGTGACACTGATTTTAGTATCTTCTACGATATTTCTTGAATATGTAACTTTTTTTTATTAAAACTTAATGTAGGATTATTGGAAAAGTTGTAAGACATAAAGCAGCACCCAAATAGTGAATTAGATTTTTTTGTTGCAAATAACACGGTAATGTTTCTGAAAAACTCTCTTATATAAAAAAAATATTTTATATTTTTATGCACTTTTTTTTTCAAATATATAATACCACTTATATAAGTGGCAACCCAAAAAATATTCCATCATTATGATGAATTTCATAATATTATTTTTTTTTGTGCAGTTATTATAAAATTTGCAGAGAAACGTTTGCATATTTTAATATAAATTCAATCTAAAAACTACTTGCTTTAAAATTATGTGTATGAACTTCATCAAAACCTAGCGATTTGATTGATGCCACAAAACACATCATTTTGCCCCACTATACACTGTTAAACATTAAGCAAGCAGCGCATTTGGAAATAATAATATACCAAAATATTTCTGGTGCTACTTTCAATCAAGATATGCTTTCTACAACTCATTAATTCATTTATTTACACAAAACAATACTATGAACAGGCCTGCCATATTTGCCGATTTGTTGCCTCAAAATTATGAAAATGCCGATTTGCTGCTTTTTGCTCAAAAAAGTCCGATTTTTTGATAAACACTTAAAATAGGGTGCTTTGTTTGTTTTATTATAATTTATCAAATTTGGGCAACAGTGGAATACACTGTTACATTAAAAAGAGACAGCTGTTAATCAATCAGCACTTTTACTAAAGAGAAAAAGGGTTAGGTTAGAGCCAGCTAAATTCTGAGACTTTAACATACAATCAGCCAAGTTGTCTAAAATTCCCTCTGACATTTTGCAGATTAGTCGGCAGTTTTCTGGTACGATGTTTCTGCAAATTTTCTGAAATAGTATCCGACTAATTTCCTTTAAGACATTTAACAGAACAACCTGAACATTTTCTAATCTATGTCTTACGACTTTTAGCAGCCATTTCTGCACATTGTCTGATTATAGTTTTTGTAATAGCTCGCATTTATCTATAGAGTCTCCGCACAAATGTTTGATTTTTAAACTTATTAAATATGGATAAATGCTTTCTGATGAGCTGCCATTGGCAGCAGAAAAATGCATGCCAGAAGAAGAGTCAAAAGGCCTTACAATATTCTGATTCTATGTGCGAATTTTACACGACATTTCGGATAGTTTTAAAATTTCAGCTCCGAATTTTCTCAAATATTTCCTAATGTTTTGCCAGACATTTTTCCAACATTGTTCAGACATATCGTAAATTTGCTTTGCATATCTCCACAAAATTTCTTTTGAATTGCCCTAGAAAATTCTTCAGAATTTCTGCAGAATTCTTTAAGACATTTCGGCAAAGTTTTTAGAATCTGCTCAGACAAAGAGTTCGGCTTTGTTGTCAACAATTCAATTCAAATTTCTTTTTCTACTTTATTGTCATTGATTTTTTATTTTATTTGACATGCTATAAACATTTGACATGTTATAAACATTAGTTAGAATTGCGATGCGAAAGTCAATGCGATGCGCAAATGAAGTGCGATGCACGCCGTTTACATTGGGAAACATTTGTCGTCGAACATTTTCTTTTGCGCGAGAGTGATGAAATAAAAATATATACCACTTGTATTTCTATCTCGCTCTTTTGCACTGAAAAATAAAGTTTTCGGGAAACAATGTTTCCCAGTGTAAATCAGCACATGCGAAAGAAATTTGGTATTCTATAAGACTTTCGCATTCGAATTTTATTTCAAATCGGGGCCACACTGGTCAAAAAATAACAAATAAATGTCAAATTTAAAATTAAATTTTGTTTTGTTAGTTTGGATTATAAAATCTATCAACTTTAATGTATAAAATAGTTCCGTAATTCAGATTTTAAATGTGAATAAAAAACGAAAATCGTAACACAGAATAGCAATTGTTCGCATTTATAATTTTCGAATCGCATTGACTTTCGCATCGCAATTGAGAATAAGCCTCCTGTTTTGTTTTGCTAATTTTTGTTAATAAAAATATGGTTTTTTGTATTTAAAATGAGTATTTTGAATTTACCGATTTTTGAAAATTGAAGTGCCGATAATGGGAAAATATGCAGATTTTTTATCAAAATCATCTGGCACCCCTGACTATGAATGATTATACTGATGATGATGGCTGTAGTCTCTCGAAAACAAAAGCTAAATACCAAAAATATCAGCAGTAGAAGGTGCTTTGCGGTGATGCTAGTTAGTGGTGGTAAACTGTCTGTGATTTTGACAGAAAATATTTTTGTGACTACTGAATTTTATGCTTTAGTCATTTTCTTAATACAAATTGTCTAGTAAATCTCTCCCTGTTATCAAGTGCATTCAGTCTACTTGAATATTTCATTATTTTTCTTGTTTTGCGTACGAGAGTACGGTTTTGTTGTGACTGTTTTGTTGATGTTGTCGTTTTCGATTTTGCTCTCAGAACAACAATGCACCGACAACAAAAACATAAGCGGTGGTCACATCAACGAAAATGTCATCAACATTAATTAAATAACTTGAATGTTTTTACAATGTTGGCAAAAGGCTGCGAAGTGCAGTAAGTTGGCATTTGTATTAGTATCAGATATAACTATTTTATCTTGCAGATATATTCCTATAATTACCAAGTATAAATGACTTAAACATGATTTTAAAACGCATATTCAATATAGATTGTAAATGATGCGCTTTTTGACATGTAAGCCAATACTTTTAGTAATAATTAAAATTTGTTTCATGAACAGATGATTTTTAACGAAGCGTAATTTATATTCAACTATAAATAGTTTTTTCTTACTTTAAGTAAATTTATTTATCTTAATGAGCCTGATTACCGTTCTCGAATCGATTTGAGAGTTTGTAGTAGATTAAAGAAAAATACACAATTTTTCTTTAATCTATTACCAACTATCGAGTCGAATCGAGAACCGTAATAAGGCTAAATATAATTTCGATTACAATACTCATGCAAGGAATGGAATAATAATAATAATTAAAGATATAATTTAATACTTTCTGTTTCTTAATTTCATACTTTATTAAAAATAAATCCAAATTATAATTGGTTTTAACTTTTCCTTTGTTTTCATTCTTTGCCATTAAATTATAACATACTAACTTGTAACGCATCCTTAAAATAATTAAAACGAGTTAAGCATTTAATACCAAACGATTTAAAGTGTTTGCTTTCTCTCCATTACATAAGCACATGTCATCATAGCCCAGTGCACATTTTTGAAATGAGTTTAAATATTCAAAAATATTTTAGCTTTGCATAAAACTCGTTACTTAAATTAATATAGATAAGTTTTTCAAGTAGTGACAATTGTCCAACTCCGAATACTAAATTCGAATCTAGACCAGTTTTATTCTTCATATTTAAAGGGTCGGTCGGTCATAAAATTTGCTGCTTATACTAACAGCTGGGGCTGTTGTACTAAAAAATGTTGTACTTTCCAATAATAATATTGATTTTTGAAAGAAAATTAAAGATAAATTCATACAAAAACCTTTTTCAACACTAACTGTTAACTAGGAAAGAACAATTATGTCAACATATACATACATAATCAGTAAACGTTTACCATACAAGCATGCACACTCACTTTCACTCCTCTCCTGCACACGCATATATGCCGACGTTTAAGCCCACCTCTTTATTTCTGCAGTACCCAAGTTTGAATTTTACATGATTTTGTTGAGGATCTTATATCTGGTTGTGAGGAAATTTATGTCAAGAGGTAAGCTTTAAGTTGAATATGTATGCTCTCATGTTTGTAGCAAACTACAATTTAGCTACAAATTTATTTTTATTAATTTAATTCCTATTGTTGGTTTACGTTGCCATTACTTAAACATATGCCACATTTATATGCAGCAAAGCAAGCAAGCATTCTGGTAAACGGATACAAGTTAAAATAATAATATAGTTTTAATCTTTGTAATTTTGCTCTCGAAAACATAAGTCATAATATAGTATTAAACATTGTATTATTACATGCACTATAATTATACTTTAACAATTATGACAAATTAATTAACATGCAGTTATTGCAGTATTTGTATTGTTTCTTTGTTTAACATTATTGCACAGAAAATGTTTTTATGTTTATTACCTCCAGTTAAGGTCAAGCTAATTTAATTAAAAGGCTATTAAAAATTGTATGCAAATATAATTTTTGATTTGAATTCGCAAAGCAATTTTTTAAATAATTAATTTCTAATATCACAGTTTAACCTCTATAACTTTAATCCTTCTATAACTGAGATCCATCTATACATTGTAGCCAGTCTGGTGCCGAAAGCGGTAGTAAAAGCTCCACAATTTAAAATATTTTTCGGGATAATGGTAACTAGAGCTACGGAAGCTCAACTGTATGAAATTTATTGTAGCATAGTGTTGGCTCGAGCAGGAAGTGTGCTATCACAGATTGATTTGTTAAAGTATCTTAAAAAGTAAATAGCAAACTTTTTAAATTAAATTAATTTTTATTATTGTCCATCCAAATCAGGTCAAGTTGGAAAACGTATATTTCATAAACATTACAAAACACACAGCACAAAAAAAAACTAAAAAACAACAACAAAAATAATAACAATAAATTGCTTTTCAAATATGTATTTACACGACATGTATTTATCAACGGAAGTTAAAAATATAATAGACGGTAACTTTTTGCTCTTGATCATGAACGCTAATGAGAAGCTTTTGCATGACCTTTTTTATTTCACAAATTTATACACCCCAATAAATATTAGCCACAAAAATTCAAGTCAAGGAGCAAAAAAAACGTAAAAAATTGTATCTTCTTTAAACTTCGAGGCCAGGAACTCTGAAACTTTTGATCCGATCAATACAATAGGCATACTGCTTCAAAGACCAAAATATTATCTTAGAAACATCGTAAGATTTATAATATTTACGTATTTTCGATAATAAATTTATGTTGGTTAGAAAAAAGTTTAAACAAAAGTACCCAGCAAAAATATCCGTCTACCGGAAGCAGGTTTGCAAGGGAGAGATTTCGGTACTCTCCCTTACCAAAATGCTTCGGTATTACACGGTATTACATGATTTTTGTATTTACATAACTGCATCTATCAATTAATTTTCGTGATAAATATATGGCGTATTTTACTTGTAAGATACCTGCCCTTAAGAATAATAGTTAGAAAGTAAAGTTTTATTAGTTTTAATTTTTTATGAGCTTTTGGAAAGAAAAACTTTTTTAATTTTACATGAAAAACAACTTTTTTTTAATACTAATTTGTGAAAAACACAGAAAGTGTTGATCAAATAAAAAAATAAAATCAAATCTAAAAATTATATTAACCATGCCTGATCTTTCTGAATATAACATTACGAACTTTATGCTAAGACCAATTTGGATTTATGTTAACAAAGTTTCAAGGTAATTTTGTTTTGCATATTTTGACGTTTTCCTGAAATCGGGCACACCGTTCTCGAGTTAGGGTGAAATATTCCGACGATCCTTGTTGCGGCACGGTTTTAGCTGAGCCGGTTTAAATTAAAACAAAATATTTAACAGCACCTCTTGTGCAATTAATATATGTAACTTTATTAATATTTAAATTAATTACAATTTTGCGTTAGAGAAATCGCGCACTTTAAAAACAATTTTGTTTAATTCCCGTGCCTAAATCGACTGATTTATTAATTTTAAAGTTATTTCTTAATAGTCTACGATGACTACGTGGCACATAAAAGGGAACCGTGAGTTTTTATAAACAAGTTGGTGTAGTACTTATGTAATACATGAAGTAAAAACGCATGATGATCAATATGATTGTACATATGAATGTACATAATATAAATATGTATGCATAAATATTTAAGCATTAAGTAAATATATTATGTATAAGAATTTGTGAATCTACGAAAGTTAACGAGAAGCAACCCAGTGAACAATTTTGGATACATTTTAAAATGATTTTAAATAATATGTATGTTAATATTTTTAGATAAATGAATATATAAATAATTGAATATATGAAGATAATAAATTTGTTTTTAATTGATTTTGCCGGCAACAATCCTAGTGGAAATATTAGTCAAGCCCATTACAAAACATCTGTACGTGATAAAAAAAATTAAAATGGATTTTAATAGAGCATTGAACTTTTTTTTTATATTCCACATAATCGAAAAAAAACTTTTATATTGCACACCACTATTAGCAACCAAATTTAACTTCGGATGACGGAAAATCGTTCCAAATTCTTAAAACATATTTGATTTTTTTTACCAAACATCAATATTTCAGGAATAAAACCCAAAAGAGTTAGTTTCCATGATTCTTATTGTTAGGTATCTTAGAACCTGAATTAACAATATTTATGTAAAAACAAAAATCCTTTTTTATCGATTAAAAATATATTAAATGTTTTTCAATACTAAGCTCCAGTTAAGGCAAATAAAGCGGAAAACTCAAAAAAAACAGCAAATCAGTAAAAATATATGGTATTTAAAAACTAGATCTACAATAAAACTAACTGGAATATAGATATACGACTGCATTAGATATTTGAAATCAGTCATCGTTTCCGCAATAACAGGTATATACTAAGTAAGGGTGTAGCGAATGCCTGTTTAGCAAATGCGAATGCGAATAATAAATTAAAATTTTTGCGAAAGCGAATGCGGAAGCGAATGCGAATGCGAATATTTACATTTAAGTCATATATTATACAAATAAAATTTTGAATATACTAACTACTACATATGAATTACTGAGACGCATGCACATACGATATTAAAACATCGAACAGTAACTCGAAAAATGAAATAAGTCCCGTGAATCTATATCGGTTCTCAGATACAGGAGTAAAGTTTTAAAGAAATCGCTTAATATATAATTTTCTATTTATTGTTTAACGCCAAGACAAGTTAGAATAATGTGGACCCGTATCGGCAAATTGAACCAAATGACTCTTTCTCTAAAGATTGATTATAGCACCAAGATAAAAAATTTGTTTTAGCACAAACCACAAGAAATAATCAAATGTGCCTTCAACACGACCTTATTAATGTGCCTTGGCACATACGAGTAGTATTTTTACACTCACGAAAAATTGGAAAACTGTACTTACGTTGTTTTGTTAATATATCACTCCTTTATTGATAAAACAATTCTAACAACTAGCTTAGTTGTTAATAAATTCTAATCGAATTGATAAGAAAATTCTAACAACTAACATAGTTATTAGAATTTTTTATATGATATATAAACAAAAGAACGTAAGTTTTAACAACTATCTTAATTGTTAGACTTTTTATCAATAAAGGAGTGATATATAAACAATATAACGTAAGTACAGTTTTCCAATTTTTCATGAGTGTGCTAAGTATATGAGGCATAGCTGCCACAAGTGCCGATTTTGAACGATATGACGAAAAACGATATAAGATACTGTGTTGTCATATCGTAACTTTTTTAAGATATGACAACACTGAAAAAGTCATACACGGTGTATGGCCTACTCAGTGTAATCATATCGTAAACAACTTACGATATGACAACACAGTATGTCATATCGTTTTTTGTCATATCGTAAAAAATCGGCAGCTATGATATGAGGGGTGTTAAGTATGACGATTTTTTACGATAATATACGATATGGCATACTGTGCTGTCATATCGTAAGTTATTTACGATATGAAAACTCAGTATGTCATATCGTTTTTTGTCATATCGTAAGAAATCCTCATAATTAACACCCCTACAACTAACATACAAAACATTATTTTTTACAAAAAAAATATTATTTTCTCTTCTTTTCCACTAAAAAAATTTGCCACTTTAATAAATTTTGATATATTTTTAACTTTACTATTTGCTTTAAATATTCGCATCAATTTTAACGAATGCAAATGCGAATGCGAATATCAAAAACAAGCGAATAGCTCGCACCTCCTAATACTAAGCCATATTTTATGTAGCTTGCACCCAGGGAACGAAGCCGACACTGATTTGTCGGCGTCGGCGGCTGATCACACATATCATCGGCGGCGGCTTAAAGTCGACTTGCGCCGAAGAAGGTTCGGCGGCGGCTGCGGACAAATTAATTCGTCGGCGGCTAGTGTATTTTGGCTGAAAGTCGGCTAATGTCAACAAAATCTCTTACTTTACCATTGATGATAGAAGCAGGCACAAATTTTGCCGTTCAATTAAAAAAAGGGGATTTTATTTTTAAAGGGCTTTTTTTTAAAGCAGCTCAGCCGAAGCCGAAAATTAGCCGTATAGGTCGGCGGCGGCTGAGACTCTTCAAAAATCACCGGCGGTGGCTGTTAGCCGACTCACAGCCGATCGCCCTCGTTCCCTGCTTGCACCATTTTTTTTATTAGAATTATACTGTGTTTTATAATACCTGCTCAAAGTTATATACCATTTTTTAAAATCACATCGTGTAAACATACTTTAAACAAACATAAACGTTCAAGCACTCGAATGCGCATACATAAATGTATTCAATACATAAATATATATCGTTTACGCATTTTGTGGTTTGATATTTTTTTGATAATTTTTTCATTTTACTCGTTTTGCGGTCATGTGCATAAATGAATATTTACAACCAATACTGTTACTACAAATGAATACAAAATAACCGCAAAATAATATCAACTGGATGGAAAAAAAGTTATTATAAAAATTCCAATACACAACAACAGCCACTACAAATACGAATAACAGCCATTGTTCGAGCAATGACAATCGAAATGGCAGTTGTGAATGCAGTAGCAGCAGCATATAAATGTTCTACTACAAAAATCAAAAGAACATATCGAGGGCCTACATTCAAATAGTGCTATCTGCAATTTTCTCGAAAATGAGTTTATTTATTATAGCAACGAGTTCTCTGTCTAAATTGTCATCTGTCATTTTAATTAGAAAAAAAGTTATTTCTTAAAGATATTTTTCATACATTCCTCCTACGCAGTTATGGGACTTTTTCTTCTGTCTATTTCTAGTCTGTATTGCAAATTTTGTATGGGAGCACGCTCAAGGTATTGTGATACGGGGTAGGTGCATTTCAAAAATTGTGGACGCTAGAAAACTAATGGTCATACATTTGACTCGTCTAGGAGCATACTCGGAGCTGCTGGGGCCAAATTCGGTTCAATAAACCACATTATTTGTATGGGAGCCCCCATAAGGTTTTGAGAAAGTGATGGAAACAAAAAACTAATTGACCTCATTCATACATATAACCCGCTATTTGGACTAATAGACAGTTATAGAACTTTTTCGTCTATATATTTCTAGTCTCCGATGTACATTTTCTATAGGAGCTCACTTAAGGAATGGAGATTGGGTGTAGGTATGTTTAGATAAAATGTTGGGAAGGAAAAATTATGGGACCTCGGTCTCACATTTTATTTCTCTCGGAGTAACTCTGTGGCAGTTATGACGTTTTTTATCCAGTTCAAATAGTGCTATCTGCTTATTTCAATGTTCCAATCGATGAAAATTCAATTGTAAAAAGTGCTATCAAACATATATAATTGCGAATATCAGTAATTGAAAAAAATTAATATGCATAGGATTTACATGTCGTTTTTAAGGAACATTGTAAAATAAAGTTTAGTTTTTACTCGTATAGCCTTATTCTGTTATTTTTTCGTGCGTTATGTTATTTGACAGAACGAAATCGTTAACATAAAATTGTGATATTTTATAGCGCTTTTGACTAATAAAATTTTATGTAATGCAAGAGATTGGTCTGTAATTTAGAAAATTAAATAAAAATTACCAGATACATATTTTTTCAGTTGTTAGTAGCTTTTCAAAAAAATATTTGTTCTAAAGCTTTTAAATTTTTTTTCTGGCAATACATTTCAATTTAATTTTATTCTCCTGTTTTTGAGCCATTCTAAAATAAAAATAGAAATATTTAAATTTTTTAGTTTTATCTTTATAAAATTTATTTGACATATTGTCATAATTTTATTTTAAATGAAATTTATTTGCTGGAGTTTAAGCAATTTTCTATATGCAGCACTTCGTTGGTGCTTTACCAACTCATCAGTAGACTTCAAACACAATTTACAAACCCTTTATCTTATGTACAAACTTTTTAAAAACCATTTGAGAATTTACAAATAACTACATAAATTATTTTCAAAAAATAAGCATGTAGGCTTTGAAACTTATGCAAAACCCAGCAAATAGTTTTTTATTCGATATGAATCTATTTTATTTTAATTTGATTATTTAATTTGATTATTTTTTAATAAACTTTTGCAATTGGGCATATAAAATAATATGCCGAAGCAAACATAAATTACTCATACATATTTTTCCTTGTGACCTACAAAATACCTATCGCTGAAGTTAACAGTTTTTTCGTACTAACATAGGATGTAAGTTAACAGTTTTTTCGTACTAACATACGATGTAAGTTAACAGTTTTTTCGTACTAACATAGGATGTAGAATACGATTTTGTTCAATTTAACATTAGTTTTTCAATTACATATCTTTTTTCTGTTAAATGACAATTGTTTCAAAATTAAATTTTTATGGAATAGGAAATATTAAAATGTATGTTACTAACGTTAACAGAGCCAACGTTTGAGTTATAGAATAAGGCTATTAGAGTAAACGAAAAAAACAGTTTTTTCTTTCTCCTGTAAAGTTGTGATTTTGCAGATAGCCCTATTTGAATAAATGCCCTCGATATACAAATATATGAACATATACATTTGCCAATCACTGACACACAACTTAAATTTTTGTTTATTTATAATGACAAAGAAATGTTGAAAAAGAATAATTTTTCGCAATAAAATAAAAAGAAAACCAATAACAACCTTTTATATGAAAGCAACTAAACAATTCTTATGACCACTGATTTGTTCAAAATGGCATCATTTATGTACAAAAAAATATTAAAAATTATAATTACATGCACACATATTTATGTACTTTCGAAAATGTTTATATATTTGAAAACTTTGTTTAATATTGATCCACAAAAATAAAACTAAAAAGGAGTTATGTTTGCTTTTTGAAGCGTAGAACTTTAAATCAAAATAAAACAACAAAATCTTTACTTTAAATTTCCATAAAATTTGATTTATGTATTTAAAAGGTAGTTTTATGGCATTAACTTTGATAATGATTTCACACATATTTCTGCAAATCACATAGCGTAAACTGAAAGCCACGCATAATATTGACTTCCAAGTGCTTTAATGCTTCAAGTTTATAGGGGTAGTACTGCCACTTTACACATATCCAAGAAACAGAGTTCGGATTCGCGTACTCCTTTTGCTCATTACACATTGCGCACTTCTTACAAGCGCACTTCGCACAAGCGCAAAGAGTGGAGCGAAAAAAGTAGCAATTGGTATGCGCAGCGCAAGTGCATTCGATTTATTAGCCCCGCTCTTTGCGCAATGCTTATTTAATTTTTTTGTCTAGCGCTTTGCGCTGCGCATTGCGCATATTGAGGAGCGCATTGCGCATGCTCTTTTTTATGAAAATAGCGGTTAGTTTGAGTTTATTAATTTCTGCCACGATAAAAAATCTTTGGAGTCAAAATCTTTAAAAAGCGTAACCAAATAGGAATAAAAGTAACCAGAATATTTTTTTAATGTTTATTAAAATGTTATGTTTTATTTTTGAGTAAATATGAATCATATTTGTGCCTTAAGGGAAGGACTGATTCTTAATCCATATATTATATAAAAATGAGCTGTTTGTTTCTTGGCAGATTCTATTAAAAAATATGTTTTCAAAAAGGCAAATGCAAAAAAGATCCTTTAGTTTTTTGCACAAATCTACCTATATGAGCTGTGGTCCAAATATCTATTTTTATACCAAATTTCATTTAAATCGGTTCATCCGTTTAGGTGTGATGCCGTAACAAAAATTTGCAAACAAACAAATATACAGCTCATTTTTATATAATACATATATGGATAAACAAAAGTTTTAGTGAAAAATAAGTGTAAAACACTTTGAGACTTAATACGTGCCACATTATATCTTGAATTTTTCGGGAAAAATAAAAAAATAATAACCGTTCTGAGACATAAGCTGTTCAATGTATCAAGTAATATTTAAATACAAAATACGGCATAGAACAATATGCAAGCCCGCTTTGAATTGCCAATAGATAACAAACTTATTCCATATAAAACCAACGAGTGATTGGGCTCGACCCCCTTCGAATTAACCAAACTTGGTATGGTAGTTAAGTCTTGCACAACTAACATTTCAATAAAAAACATTGGAGGAATATTTCTAGTGGTTCCCAAATTATGATGCATATAATGTATGAAAAATTACAAAACTAGTTTCAAACTGCTTTCATATAACTCATTTTAACTTTTTCAATATCTAAGCTAGACGAATGGTTCATGTCTTATTGTAAAGGTGTTATAGTAGCGCTTTAACGGCTATAAAAATAAAAAAAAATTATCATAATTATTATTATTATTCATGCTGCTGCAACTAAAACAATGGAATTTTTAAAATATAGAAAAATATATACATTTGATCCGACGCTCTGAATCTGAATCCGTTTAGCTCGTAAACTATCAAAATTTCGAATAGAGTTGCAAAAGTTGTAAAAATCTGGAAAACTGTAGCTTTTCGCAATTTACTCGAAATTTTGAGGGTATACGAGTTAAGCTGACCTCAAATTCATATTCAATTGTACAGCTCACTTTTTCTTGCCAATATACCAGTGCATCGGCACACAAAAAATGGTCTGTACATTTGACGAGACTCACATGCCTACATGTATATTTATGTGCTGAATCTGCATCTAAGCTCCGTTTGGCTCGCACGTGCTTACATTTCGAGTAAATTTCGAAAAACTGGTACAGTTCGCGAAAAAAAACTGCAGTGTTTCGCAACTTACTCTTTAATTTGAGATAGTACGAGCCAAAGGGACTCCAGATTCGGACTCAGCGCGTCAAAATACATGTAGATAGATAGGTCCGTAAAATTTACAGTCCATTTTTTGCGTGCCGGTGCTGATCAAATGTAGAGATCAATTTTTCTTTTTGTTGTGCCGGTGTTACTAAAAATTTTATTAAAATTTCTGCTTTGTTTAAAAGTTTTATTAATAACTCAGAAGTATATGGTGGCGACATAGTGGAGGGGTTAGACATTAATATATATTTTTTTAACATTTTAAAAATACCATTTTTTTATTTACAGCATCATGAGTCGTGGATTGTGAAAAAACAACTTCTATAATTTTGATAACTTTTTTTATATTTACAGCCTTTAAAGTGCTATTATAATACGTTTGAAACAAGACATGAATCATTCGTCTAGCTTAGATATTAAAAAAGTTATAGCCACGCAAAGAAAATTTTGTATTCTATCGTACATTAAATGCAGCATAATTTGGGAACCACTAGAAATATTCATATAATGCTTTTTGGTAAAATTTTAGTTGTGCAAGACGTAAGTACCATACCGATTTTGGTTCGATTCGGAGGGGGTCGGTCCCAAAATCTTGATTTTTTTTGTTGGTTTTATATGGAATAAAGGCCGATTTAGCCGACCGTAAATGTAGAAAACGTAGATGTAGTCGAATGTGCTGATCGTTTCTGTCACATTGAAAAGCCATCAGACAGAAACGATCAGCACATTCGACTACATTTACAGTCGGCTAAATCAGCCTTAAGTCAACAATAAAAACATTACGTTACAGTATTTCCACAGATATTATTATATTTTTTTCCCATACTTTTTTATTCTTGATGCAAAAATATTTTATTTCCCTTATTAATATATTACACCACTGTAAATGCGCTGTGCGCATTTCTTGGTCTTTTGGCTATTTTTGAGCATTGCGCAAAAAAAGCGCAGCGCAAAAAAGCGCAAAGGAAAATGCTCCTTTTTGCGCAGCGCAAAAATAAATGCGCGGAGCAAGCGCATTAATAAATTGGCTCCGCTCTTTGCGCAGCGTTTTTTTTTTTGTACTCTGCCAAGGAATATAATCTAGTGGCATCAAACCGCATAAGCCAAGTGGCCACGTAGCAGCTGAAGTTTATTAAATTATCAGCTCCAGATGGACCCGATTTTTTAATATGCACGAAAAGATACAAATATTCTACAGAAATTATAAAAATAGCGAGAATATGCGCTTAACATTCTATAAAAGTTGATCAACATGTGTTATTGATAATTCTTATGGTGCATGCATAGTACACATGTATGTTATACTACGTTATGCATTGTACACATGTGAGGTACACTACATTTGCGAAATATGTACTAAAAAAATCAATGAGAAATTGTTTAAAAAATGTCTGAATCGGATATATATATTCTCATTACTATATTCTATGATGATTTTTAAAGTCATATCTTGCAGAAATACTTGTTCAACTTTATCACTTATGCTTCTTTTATGTTTTTGTTAAGCATATTTCGCTTGCTCGTAGGTGAATATGCTTTTGACCTCGTTTCTCCATAAAATTAAAAAAAAAACTCTAGCTAAAAAGTATTAGTGTATTGGTCGTATTCATAAAAAATATTATCAATTTATAACAGGTTCATAAAACGAATTTCCATACTAAATTTGATTCGTAAACGTTTTATTAACCAAAAATAGTATACATTACACTCTAAAACAAAATAACAAGGGATCTACTAGCTGATTCTGGTGGCACCAACAAGTAAACAATTGTATTGGCGTTTTGAAAGTTTACATTTGGGATTCTTTTCAAGGGGAGTTAAATTATCCTTATTTACCAAATATTTATAGTTACTCGGCATACGAAATCTTGTTGTCATTACGTTTGAGATAAAAGACGTGTTCAGCTCTTTGATGTATAGGTCTTTGTATCCCTTTTTTTAAAAGGGGCAAAACTCCCATCCACCGGCGATATAGTGAACTAAAATAGTCTACACAAATGTTCCTCGTATTGTTTTACATAAGAAAGCTAAAAAATAGCTTATACTTCAAACGTAAGGCTTACAAGATTTCCTTTGTCGAGTAGTAATTATGAATGAGTACGAAATCAAGCCTTAAGCTCATTTTAAGTTTTTATGACTTCCGGCGTTTAAATTGATTATGAAGCTTAGGTGTCTTTAAATACTTATGGTAGAACTTTATGGCAAACATATTTGGAGAATATTTCAACTCGCTATATCGACACTGAAGAGAAATTGTTTGCCAATTATTTAAGAAAGTGACAAAAGGACCTATGCAAGGAAAAGCTAGAGGGTTAAAATGTTCTAAAAAATTATTTGAAGTGGTGTTTTATATAAAAGTGTTGAGCTCATCCTATACTTTAAGCCTTACAAGATTTCCTATGCCGACTCGCTGTAAATGGGGGAACTTTACCTGTGCCTAAAATGAGTTCGAAATGTAGACTTTCAAAACGTATATACTCGTATATATTTTTGGTGCCCTCTACCAGAATTTGCAGCTTGAACCATGTAATTTTTTTTGTTCAGTGTTATGGACCCGACCTTATTTTCTTTCAAAATTTAATATAAAAATTAATTTTCTAAATCAAATATTTTTCAATGTTTCCTTTTTTCACTTAACTTCATAATATCTACTTGTCGTTATTATTAGCGAAATCCTTCTTAGTCATTGCGCATCAAATCACATCAATAAATTATTTGAATGACATTTGTATTGACAGGCATTTCTTTTTATGCAAAGACATACTTACACACATACATACATACATATCAATCTTTCTATGTATGAGTGTACGTATGTATGTGTATATGTATTAACATTTAGGATTTCAAATAATTTCAAAAAATGATTCTAATACTTATTGAATTCTTTTCTTTCTCTTTATAACTGCCTCTTCTTTTCTTTTATTATTTTCATGAATTTCTAGTGAAAACTCAAAGCCGTTTGCTTTCTGTGCCATTTCTTTGTTTAATAATGAATGTCACGCTAATATTAGAAGATTCTTGAGATTCAAGCATGAGGACATTTTTTGGTGCTGAACAAAATTTATTTGCTTGTGAGTGATGTAGGAGTTGTCATAGTAAAATTTCTTTACAGAAAGGAATGAAATATGGAAGAGTGAATAAAATGACATTATAAGATAATGAAATTTGTGTTTTGTATTGAATGCTGTTGTTGCCTCTACTGCCTTTCAAATGTTATTGGCGTAGTATTCTTTTGTGACAATAATATTTGAATATTTGTCATAGTAATGGTAACAATAGATGTCTGAGTATTGTAAAACTTTGAAGAGGGTGTTTGAAATTAAACCTATTAAGAAGGCTAAAAGATTCCATAAAAGTTAAGATATACTTCGTCACAAATCTTAAGTTTACTTTTCTAGCTAAAAAGTAATGAATATAATAATATTAATTAAGATTAAAATTACAAAAAATTTGAACCACGTACTTTATCTACAACTTCTTTTTTTGCAAATTATAATTAATTAATTTAGTTTACACATCATTATTATAAAATAATGCAAACCAAACAGAATTTAATTAAAGTGCATTTTTACCGCAATACACGTCACAACTTTATTAAGTTGTAAGACAAAATAAGCTCATAATGTTACTCACATTACTAATGACAAGCAATTCTAATAAGCCTACGGCAAGGTTTTGATAATGTAAGTTTATGCAAATGTTCTGTATATATAATTGAAGGTAGTATACTCATGTTCCCATTCTCATACCAGAGCAGTGTATTATAATTAGATTAAGATTATCATTATGTGTTGCGTTATAAAGTGCTAACTAGTTGAAAATTAATTATAATTGAAAAGGGATTTTTAACACCCAAAAGACTTTAAGAATCTCGTTATAAACACATAGTAACACAAAAAGCGAACGTATGAAACATATTTAATTGATTATAAAAAAATATCAAGTATACTGCACACATAGTTCTGTAGTAATGTGGCAGCCAGGGAGTATTTAGATTTGCATACATATTCATACATACATAGTTTCATTTTATTAAGAAGTTAAGCTAATTAATTAAAGATAATTAAAGTCATAGTAAAGATATTTCAGTTTCAAAAATATGTTTACTGCGGTCTACTGTTATTCTTACATTAAACATATAATGTATAAGATAATTAAAAAAAAAACTTTGTAAACACGATTCTTTAAACTTAATAATAAATAATATCATGGAAATTAATCATTTTGTAAAAGGTTCAGCTGATGTCCAAACTAAAATGGATAGTAAAGTAATTTTTAAAACATTTTAAGAACACATAATTGTCTAACAAATGGATAAATTATATGTCGCTTTCAGTAACACACAAGGCTATTAATTAGCTGTTCACGTTCAGATGAAAATTGAGACTTCAATATAGATGTGCATTCATTTTTGACCTCTATTGGCAAAACAATTGTCAATACAATTAGGAAAAAAGGTAAATTTAAGTATAAAAAGACTTTTTGTTAAAAAACTTTAGCTAAAAATTTTAAATTTTCAAAATTAAACACATAAAATATATAACTTGTTTTTATATCGATAGTGTCTGACCACGTTTTCTTAAGCTATTTTTCAATTCAATTATACAGTTATATAGGCGTCTATGTACTAAATGGAAAGAAAGCTACCAAAGAATACTATGATTTGTTTTGAGAATCATCATAATTCCATAAAGTTCACATTTGGTCCAATGTTCGTACAATGCTTTGGCAAACAGATGGATACACATAAGGATTTCTGCAGTTAGGACTTTGTTATTTTTTTAATCTTTTCTTTGGGGTTTTAGATCATATGGCCCAAAATTAAAACTTCGCTGCGAAATAGGTGGACTAAATTTTTTTTTCTAAAATCATGTCTGTGAAAATACCTTTTAGATATGTAAATAACAATTATATGTGCTTGAAAAAAAATTGTTTTTATAGATTAAATAATGATGCTGCTTTTTAAAACAAAAATTGTCAAAAATTCAACGTTTTTCAATTTTCAAATTAAAAGTTTTATATCTTCCAACCCAGAAGAAATATTTTCATTAAATTTTCTATAAATCACTTAAAATTTTGTTGTTTAGCTAACAAATTTCAATTTTAAAAATGTGAATGTCTGTTGTTATTTGAAATCCGATATATTGAAAATACTAGACTAAGTTTTTGAAAAATTTTAATTTTATTACGTAACGTTTTTTAGAAAAATATTAGTATAAATTATTTAGTCCGTAACAAATTATTAGCCCCCCATGCAGCGTTTTGTAACATGTGAACAGCCCTATAACTATGAAATATTAGTGTCCTAAGGTACGGTCACACTTATTATTTGCCCAAAAAAACGTAACCACTACTTTTGCCCGGGGCTAGTGTGATTTAATTTGGTTTTTATATCACAAAATAAAATCAATAATGCCGCAAAATGCAATTTTTTTAACAAAAATTTAGGCAAACTGAAAGTTAGTAAGCATTTAAATAAAATTAATATAACTGAACTTTGAGTAAATGGAGGTTAACAAATATGATTTTTTACAACCCTATAAGGGCTATAAGGATACAAATTTTTTGTTTAAATTAGGCAATAAGCAAAGAAATGATAAGCGTAGAAAAATTTTACATGGCCAAGTGCAATATTTTTTGACTTCACAGCTCCGTTCCTGAGCTCATCTTCTCATGTTTTTTAGAAATACTTATCTGCTACGTTCGTATACAATTTTATACTGATTAGACTACCCGTCTAGAAATCGCTGATTTATTTCCAAAATATTTTAATTCTGTCCCACAGTGCATGGTATACCCTGCTACATTCCCGATGATGTCTTTTTAAACACATGTACGGTGGGTTAAATTTATAAATATCTACTTATATTGCTTTTATTAAATTCATTTCAACTTATTTTTGTGCTTTCTGTATATACGAGTATTAAGGCGAGTGCAATAATGACAGGAGTGATACAAGATGTTACTTTTTATTAACAACACTTCATATCAATACTAGAAACAGTCAAAAAATTTGTACTCAACAAAGCAAAACATTAACAAAAAGAAACTGCAAAATGAAGCAGCCCCCACAAAAACTCTCATAAAATATATCACTAAACTAGTATAATGAAATGAAATTATTGCACTCGCCTTAATTAACAACTTGTTATCCCACCATCAGCTCAACACAAGTAAAGAATATTCGCAATTGATGTCATAAAATGTTTACGGTTATAATAAAAATATAACAGTTAAAAAAATCAACTGAATGTTCTTAAATCACAAAATACATCTGTTGCATAATTTGTTGTTTATTTAATTTTTCTGACATTCCTTTGCAGTACAACATTTTGCAGCACGCTTTATAAACTTTGAACTGAACTAACAAAATATCTAGCTTTAAACTAGCTGTGTGTGTATATAAGTAATTATGTTTTCTGTACATGTTTAACATAAATAAATGAGCATAATAGCATAACACAAAATTAATGAAAAAATTTTTTATGAAAAGATACAAGCCCTCAAACCTCCTAGCTTTTTTTCAAACTATATAAATAACTACCTACATTCAAACATACACATTTATGTAAATAACTAGGTATTGTGCAATGCTCTTCATATCTTTTATTTGCCAACAAAATAGCAAAATGAATTTTTGAAGAAAAATTGCATGATAAAAAAAAATAAGCGAAGTAAAAATGAGAGAAAAATAAAATTATAATGAAAAAGCTTTTTATATAAGCACAAGTGAATTAATATATGAGGAAATAATGAATGCAACTAGAATGTTTGCAACAAAATAGAAAAATAAATATTTTGGGTTTTATAGTTTTTCATCATTTTTGCTTTTGCTTCTGTTTTTTGTACCATTTTTTTTATTTTTTGTCGGTGCTGGATATATGAATGAATGAATATTGCTGCAAATTGTTTATGTGTTTGTGACATACTTATAAATGCTTGCAGCATCATAGTGCTACTACTACCCAGCGGGAAAACTGAAAAGCCTTTTTACTTCAGGCCTTATTAGGCCTGACTAGACAGTTTTTTTTATTGAATTACTATTCTTATCTAACTGCTAAAGAATTCCTTTAAGAAGGCCTCGGCTCATCCGTATAAAAAATAAGATGGTGCCGTTGGCTGAGTAGGTAGCGCGTTTGACTACAAACCCTGACGTCTTGAGTTCAAGACTAGCTTCAGGCAAGCCAACA
The DNA here is from genome assembly GCA_956483635.1 of Panzeria rudis. NCBI lineage: Eukaryota > Metazoa > Arthropoda > Insecta > Diptera > Tachinidae > Panzeria > Panzeria rudis. The sequence goes on from OY101449.1 coordinate 983,836, forward strand.
ACATCATGCATTTTTCTCATGTGTATTGGTGTGTTATTGTGGTGGTTGTTGTTGGATTGTTAATCTGATGAAGGCATAGCACTGATCACTTTGGCAGTACCGGCAGCGATTAATACTAACATATTCTAATGCACTTCACAGCACCCTCCTTCGGCGGTATTGTAGCAGAACCGTCGCCGAAGTAAAATAACTAATAAAATGGCTACACAGCTTAAACAACTCGATGCCTCTAATTGACATCAGAGAGGCTTGCAATACTGCTCTACAAAATCGTGCAATAGCAGGGTTGTAAAAGAATTAAGCTTTCTTTTTCTCTCCACTTCACCACCTGTTCTCTCTACACTATCCCTTTCCTAAAGAAGGTAACACATTAATTAATTAAGTGGTAGGCATTAGTTGCCTGATTGTGTTACTTCTCTTTAAAAAAAAAAAAGATACACATTCCACATCCACTTCTATAAGAAGCGAGAAGAGAAGAAGTAATTTTTTTTCCAAGGCAAAAGAAATTCGTTTTGTTCAGCGTTGTCAACTTTTCAATTTCAAAAAGCGCTGCAACAAGTAAAATAACGCGTCACATTTAAAAAAGCAATGAAATTTTGTTTTTCATTATATTTAAAAAAAATTCTTATACTGAGTAATTTCAAAACTTTCCGACAAGGTTAGGATTTTTACCCTGTCCGATTATAATGAAATTATACATACACGTTATAGTACACTTTCAATTCTGTCTGTATTTTACTTAGGCCGTCTTTACTGATAGCATATCCTCAATATGAGAGTTCCTCTTGAAAAAAAGAACATTTACTTAAGTTTAGTCTTAAACAATATTTAATTAAATACAAATGACTTTAATCTGTCTAAAACAGTTCTCAACCTATTTAAGTGCTGTTGCGCATTTTCGTCAGTGACTGTTATGTCGTCTTGATAAACGACAACGTTAGTTATGCCTTGTAAAATTTGTTTGTAACATCCCTGTAATAGACAATAACGGCAAAATTCTGTGTACTCTTCTTTTATAACTCCATACTAGCAAACGGAAATTTCTTTAAGGAATTTGCCAACGTGAATTGGCGTAAGTTTTTTTTACACACAGTTCTTATGGGAATGTGAATTACCTAGAGAACTCCGATCCACGATTTAAGCTGCAATTTTCGTACAAGAGACATCGTACATGTTTTTATTATGTCGTTTATGATGGAGCTGATTAACTTATACATATACTGGGGAAACTATTCACATTTAAATCTTTCTTAATAAATACATATACAAATTACTTTAGATGAAAGGATATAATTAGAAGAAAAAAATCACATGAATCAAAAATAAAGAAGCCGCTATAAAAATACCAAGATTAAAAAAATGTACCTCCATTTGCTTTTTGACAGACCTTCCTTCAGCCCTTATGACACTTGCCTCTTCCCGCCGTTTATTACTCTAAGATTGAAAGAATGAAATAGGGATATAAGAAAGAAAAAAATATACGAAATATATGTTTTTGTTTACCACTGTTTTGTGTTGTACTGCTTTCCAAAATCTTAAGAGGACTAAAAAATATAGTGTCATAAGGACTTTAGAAACCCTTTGAAATGAGCTTTTTAAAAGGTATTTTGTCAGGCCTTCCAGAATTAGCAAAAGGGAGACCTTCTCCTCAATGACAACGTGTGTAAAAAAGATATTAGTATGGAATGGAGCGAGCAGGCCTTGTTTATCCAAAAGATGGAGAAGAGAGGGCTTCTAGAAGGCATCCGTACTCCTTCTACTTCCCGCTGGGTATGTACGTTTGTTACTTAGTTGTTGTAAACACTCAAATAATTTATGATGTTGTAAATTGTAAAATGTTGACATCGTACACTTTTTATTTACAAAAATACAAACGGACATTTCACAAATAAACTGTAAAGTGCAATGAGAAAAAGCTAACTGCATAGATGTCGTTGCATGAGGAAAGAGTATGATTCAGAGGCACTTTCCCAAAACTCATAAAAATTGCATTGTGTTAAACAGTGGTTAAAAAGAGAAGTTTTGCTTCCGCGGGAATTTTTTTTTTGATATTAGATATCCCAAAGATTGACATCGTAGTATTCGTAAGCCGATGACTTTTTAATTGGGAATGAGGGAAATTGTTAAAAGTTCAACTGAACAACACAAGCGAAATAGTGAATTTCCAAATCATCAAATGAAAGCTGAAAAAAACTTGAAAATTTTCAGCAATTGCATGCACCTCGGCCGAATTGATTAAATATTAAGTATATTCAACTACTTCACAGCAGTTATCGTGATTGGCAGTGAGGTCTAAACGGGTAAAAACTCTAAACATCATGATGTTAGTTCAACCTTCCGTGATGCAAACATTTTCTTTGTCCTTTAAATTTTTATATGCTATAGATTTTCTTTTTAATTACAAATAATTTAATTGGAAAATTAACTTGAATAAACTTAAGCAAAAATAATTAAGTGTCTTTGAACATTGTATATATTTAAAGTCTCACTTCTTAAAATAAGACAGTATTATTTAATTAAATACAAATTCAGTTAAATACAAATACACATCTTTGCAGACTTCTTTTATTTTAAGCCACTGTTCCATGTAACGTTTCATATAAAACGATGGCGGTTTTCGTATACTTGAAGTATTATTGTTCTTCTTTTTTTTGTCAGTAGTAATTTGTACATGAATAATATTTATTTGATGCTAAAAACACACTTTCTACACTCGCACACAAAAACAACATTGCACAAAAATATATTCACACATGCAATACGATTTTACAATTATATTTTTGCATAAACAACTAACGAGTGATTTTTTTGCTATTATCTTTTTGGCAACACTAGTTTTGACAGCTCACGCACGTTTTGTATCTTGTGTCACTGTCAAACATCTTCAGTTTGGTCTATAATTTAATCATGAATCGCCAAACGACCTACCACAACGCCAAATTTTTGGTGAATGGGCTCTTGAAAAGTTAGATGAAGATCCACTTTTTTATCGAAGAATTGTGTTCAGCGACGAGGCTCATTTCTGGTTGAATGGATACGTGAACAAGCAAAACTGCCGTATTTGGAGTGAAGAGCAGCCAGAAACATTGCAAGAGCTACCAATGCATCCACAAAAAACAACCGTTTGGTGCGGATTATGGGCTGGCGGCATCATTGGGCCGTATTTCTTCAAAGATGATGCGAATCACAACGTTACTGTGAATGGTGAGCGCTACCGTGCGATGATAACAAACTTTTTTCTGCCCAAAATGGAAGAGCTTGACTTGCATGACATGTGGTTTCAACAAGACGGTGCCACATGCCACACAGCACGCGAAACAATGGACCAATTGAGAGGCGAGTTCGGTGAACAGTTTATTTCACGCTTGGGACCAGTCAATTGGCCGCCCAGATCGTGCGATTTAACGCCTCTGGACTATTTTTTGTGGGGCTATGTTAAGGCTAATGTCTATAGCGACAAGCCCGCTTCGATTGACCCACTGGAAGCCAACATTGCCAACATTATTCGTGAGATACCGGCCGAAATGTTGGAAAGAGTATGCCAAAATTGGACTAAGCGGATGGACCATTTGAGGCGCAGCCGCGGCCAACATTTGCATGAAATAATCTTCAAACATTAAATTATATCGACCCAACTATCGATCCAAATAAATATTTCATGCATTTTTCTGAATTTTATGTGTTTTTTTTTTTACTTTCCGATAGTTCTTATAAAATCACCCATTATATGCATACTAGTACATAGTAGACATACAAATTTCTACCATGTGTGAATACTTCTTTTGTAAATATGTTGCATGCTTTTTTTCGTATAATACGGCAGAATGAATGCAACTTAACTTGTACTTGCATCATGTGAAAATATTTATGTGCGGTTGTAGTAAATACTAATGTTCAAAAGTATGTAAATGTACAAGAGTAGATGAGTTTGGGTGAGTGCATGATGTTTATTATAGGGATGTAACGAATACCGATACCGATACCGATATATCGGCGATACTTCAGATTTTCCGATACATCGGTATCGGCGATATTTTACTGTCGATACGACGATACTTTTAAAAATTTTTTCAGAGTTTTTTTTAACAAACAATTTATTTTTGTTCGATTTTACCATGAATTAAATTCACTTCGTTATTTTTTAAATCTTATTAATATCAATTTTAAAAACTAATAATATTTTATGCTGTTATATTTTTTGTTAATTTTACCATGAATTCAAGTTCAAGTCGTTGTTTTATAAATCTTATTCCAGCAAAAAAAAAAAAGATACTCCAAAGAAGTCATGAAAATGTAGAATTCGCGATCTGGAAGTATTGCAAATTTGGATAATTTCTAATTAGTTTTACATATCCTTGCCATTGCAAGAAGTTCTGTTTTTCGATTACCAATTCGGTGGAAGCGATGCTAGGACAAATTTCTTTTTCGGTATTCTATAATGATTTTTCCTCAAGCAAAAAGGATAAAAAATTACCCATTTTCACAATTTTTTTATGCGAACTTAAACTCAGAACTGTATTTTCATGTAAATTTAAGTGAATAAATATAAACTTAGAAGTCTTTTAATAATTAAGCTATTAAGTTATTTAGAAAAATATTAGTTGATAAATGTCCTTTAAAAAAAACAATTTTTTAAAAAGCATGGCGAGTATTTTTTAAAATTATAGAGGAATTAAACATTTTTCTTGCTTTTCTACTAATTATCTGCATATTTTTAATATAGATTTTTTGGAAGCAAAGAAAATGTAGCTCCTTAAAAATTACTTCCAATGTTTTATCAATTTTAAATATTTTCTCTTATAATGTAATTTTGTATAATAAAAAAATTGCGCTTGAGTTTTGTTAATCTAAACTTAAACTCAATTTCAATATTCGTATCGGAATCGGTATCGGCGATATTTATTTTTAAATATCGGTATCGGTATCGGATCGGCAAAATGGCGTATCGTTACATCCCTAGTTTATTATCACGTAAAAGTAATTATACGAAATTTTCATTATATGTTTGTATAAAGCAAGACAAACTCATTTTCATTCACTCGTTCGTTCATATTTACCACTGCTGAAAAATAATAATAATAATAAAAAATTTTATAATATTAACAAAATATACAATTAAGCAACAACAACTCGTTTATTACATCACTTTATGAATACGCTCGTATGAAATAACACTCATATAACTGCAATTTTTTGTTCATCTAAGAACAATAAGAACAAAGAAAGCAATAGAACAAAAGCTTTTGCAATTTGATGCACACAACTCGTTACAAGAGAATTTAATTAGTTTATATCTTTACGAAAATTGAACTGCTGTAAAATTATAAAATTTTTCAGTACTTTTCTATTAAAACAAGTTACTTTTCATTATTGGAAAATATTTTAATTTTTGGAGTATTCAATAAATTATAGAAAGCATAAAATACCTCGAGTGCTTCAGACAAAGTGCTGCTGCATTGCAAGATACTTTTTACAATTAGCAATATTTTATACATCTAACTTAAAAAGAAAAATATATATTTTACTATAAAAACACACCTTTGAGAATCAGTTCTTACACTTGATATTAAAAATGCAATTGCGTAGTACCTTAAGTTAATCTACGATGCACCATAAACAAAAACAGATGTATTAAAGATTAACGTCAGTACCTGCCTTGAGGACCAACCTGGCGGTTCTTTTAACACCGGGTGAAGGTGAGTATTCAGCACAGGTAGCAACTTCTTGTGCATGGATTGCCCACCATGCACAAACATATTGTTACAGTGCACTGTAGTGTTTAAGCTGTCTGAACTCTTTCTACAATGCAGCCAAGTTCAACTAAAGAATAACCAGAGAGCTAGAGCAACTGGTCGAGCATTAGTCAGAGACCGCAACCAACAACCGGTGGCAGTTGAAGTACACCGTCCCCATAGAAGTAGATAATGACTTTCGCGGGCATCACCTAAGATGATGTCGGCCAGCATATTCATTCCCAAGGACTCTGTGCATCAAGTTGTGCATAATTGTGCGCTCCAGGGCAGGGTTTGCAAATAATCGAAGATTTTCATAATCGCTATTACGATTAAAAAATATGCGATAAATCGCGATTATTGGTTAATTGCGATTAAGCAAGAAAATACGTTATCATAATTTTTATTAAAACAAAAATAAATTACGTTATGAGTTTTAGTAGAATTTTTATTCAAAGAAATTTAATTATTTTGACTTGAGCTCGGGTTTTAATTTAATTTTTCAATTAAAATGTATTTTTGTTTAGAGAAAATTGTAAAGCATGTAATAAGCATAAAAATAAAGTTCGTAAATCACAACTTATGAGTATCAAAAGCAATACTATGGGAAATCTATCGCTGGATAGGAATCTTTTTCAAGAAGGAAATATATTTCTATAAAAAAGCAAAAGTCTTGTTTTTCTTATTTTACTTTTTAATTGATTTTGTATTTTTTCGAATGCGTTATATACATTTTTTTAACATATTCTATGTTTTCTTGTAATAATGCGAGGTCCCGAGATAAGATAAACAAACTGCTCCTATCTGCCAACCGGATGAAAAAATTTTTATCAATCGTAAGGTAATTTTTGAGATATTACGACGTTGCAGCAAATGGGCTTTATGCGCTTAAATATGGGACCGCTTTAGAAATGACCAGGAAAAATATGCAAAGCAATATTATTTTTGATCCTTATGGAATGATTTTATTTCGTTACCAAATGAGTGCAAAGATAAAACCAAGTTGGCCACAAAACTTTTAGTTAAAGTTATCCAGATCTAATTGTATTAAGCCGTTTTATGAGTGCTAGAAAGTATATTTTACGCGGTTTGCAGATGGTGGAACTTTTTCGTACGTGGGATCTTAGACCATAGGCAGTTTAATTTGATCGCAATATGTTCTGAACGTTTATTTTAATTTATTTAATTTATTTATATATTTTCCATTTCCTATAACACAAGATATTATCTTATATATAAAGTATAGGAATGCTTTATATTTACACATACATTAAGAAAACAAAGGCATGTAAAACCAACATGACGCAATTGTGATTTGAAATCATATTAAATTTACAAGAAATAACTTCTCTTACATGTGTCGGATATCTAGCCGACAAAAAAAGAATTAGTACCGAAAATTTGCTGCTGCTGGCTTAAAATTACCATTGTTTCATATTAAATGAAAAATTATTAATCTAACCATAATTAATCTCTTTGATTTGAAATTTTTCACCGTTAAAACAAGTTCGTTATAAACGTCACTTTAATTTCAAATCAACATGACTATAACTTTAATTTTAATAAGTTTTATGTTAAATAATCATTTAAATCATGTTGAATTAAAATGAAACTCATTTTACATACGATGGGTATTTATTTATGGCCACATTCATAAAAAAAATTTCATTTTAGGTTTAAGACTCACAGTTGTTATTGAACAGTTTCACGCTAAAAACTGTTTAATATAAAATTGCATTCATAAACACTACAATAGACATTGTGTGCTTTAAGGAATTTTAGGTTTCGATACTGGAAACGCCACCATGTTTTGTAGTTAGTGTTGCAATAAAAAGAATATGATTTCATTCGGATATTGAAATAAATGAATAGCTTTTTATTGTTTCGTGAAGTTAAGTTTTTTTGAACTCTCTTTATAATATGTGTCGTTCATTGTAACAGTGAATTATCTCCTTGTAATTAAATTTCGCGAAAAGGAGCCTTTTATAGTGAATATTTTGCAGTTTTACTTCCGCGAGTAAACAAGTAACGCAATCTATGGGGTTTTGGTGCAAATATTGGAGTTGCTTCACTGTAACTACTATAGATATGACTAAATGTGATACTATTCTACAAAAATATGTATTTACTAAATATATGGAGTTACCCCACTTTTACAATAAACGACACATATATTTCTCAACTTATTTAATACAAGTTTTATATGAAGTAAAATAAAAAATGTGAAATGATTACAAAAGAATTCACACGACTCTTTACATCATATATGAAAAAGGTACTCGAATAACGAGCCTATTTTTATTTGGGTTGATTGTTTCTACATCACTAACATTTCTTTTTGCTTTTATTTGTTTTGATTGTGTTTTTTTTGCTACTTTTGCTGCGAATTTTGTTTAACTTAAATAATTTAGTGGCATATTCTATCAAATAAAAAAAACATACTTAAACGCTTATAGCGAAGACTTCAAGCTTTAATTTACAGTATATTATGTGTGCCTGTGTGCTAAATTTGCAAAGATATTTGAAGTTAAAATTGATATTTCGATGATATGAATTTATTGCAGGTTTATAGTAGGTGCGTACCGTCTTTAAACCTATTTTAAAATTTTCATATTAAATACATTTATGAATGCAATTTTATGAAATTTTGCTTAAAAGTAGTTTATTACCCTGTTTTAAATATTTATAAATATGGCTGTTAGTGTACAGCTAAAGTAAAGTTTGAAGGTGTTGCGGCTGCAGTACGTAAGTAAAATAGTTAAAGTCATGTTGTTTCGGCATGATATAACTATAAGTCAACATGATTCTTAGTGTTATTTAGATATCAAATTAACGTTGTTTCATCTTGAAATAACTTTGGTTCAACATGATTTTTCGTATTATTTCAGTATCAACTTCGTTTTGATTTAAATAAACATGAAATATAGTTAATTCAAAAGGATAAATGTTCCTCAAGATTATTGTGAATCACGTTGAATTAACATGAAACGCCTATGAAGCAAAATGACTGCCGAAAAATGTTAAATTAACCTGGTTTCCGACGATTTCACATTGAAATTTTTCTGTGTGTAGTTTCTACAAGGCAAATAAACATTTATGACAATGTGTATATATTTTTTTATATTTTATATATAAACTTTAAATATAAAATTTGTATGAGTTAAACTTACGATGTCTTCAATTTGAAACAGTTTAAATGAATTCTTCCCCCGTACTCTAACCTTTATGACAATTGACAAAATTATAACAGATGACAATTTTTATATTCTGAACAATATAAAAATTGCCATTTGTTATAATTTTGATTTTGTTACAAAGCATAGAATAAAAGGGGGTCAGATTAGAAAAAAGTTTATTGGCGAAGGTGTTTGATATAAATTCTTTGCTTGAAAAAGGACAAAACTTTTAATCGCAATCAAGCGATTAATTTCTTCGATTACGATTACGATTAAAACGTACGATTAATCGCGATCTTGACTACGATTATAATCGCAGTGCAAACTCTAGTCCAGGGGTATAAGGAATGCCTCTGTTTTTTCTGGGAATTTTCGGGTACCTCAAAAATGTTTTAATTAGTTCTAAGGACTACGCAAATACTATTTTCTTTATTTTTCTTTGTTTCAAAATTTTTTTTACTATTATTCATTATACTGATAACACATTTAATGAAGCACATAATACTAAGAAGAAAAATATAATTCAAAATTCTAACGACAAGAAAATAAAAATGTATCTCATATTACATTTGCTAATGTTGTAGCTCATTTTCTTATATGCAAATAGTGCCTAAATGATGGCTCTTATCGATTTTATTTTCTTAAGTTTTTGAATTGCTAATTAAATTTTTCATTACTAAAATCAAACTGCTAAATTGTGTACGCAAAATATTGAGTTTTAGGTTTCAATTTCATTCATAACTCATTACTTTTAGTTAAGTCACATCTAAGCTATAATCAAAATCAGTTAATCACTCTTAAGATTTTATGTTATGTTGGTATTCGGTTGTTTGGTTGGCTGTTTGAGTATTATGATGGCTTACAAACAATAACTCACAACGAAACATATTAATTTGTATGTTTGTGTGCGTGTGTGTGGATGTTTAACAAAAATAAATATCGCTTTAAATGTAAGCTTGTGTAAGTATTAAAAGTTGAATATCAAATACGTGTAATTACCAAAAATTTACATTAATAATCAATTAAAATGATAATACACTAAATGCTAAAGCGTAATCGAATGAAAATTTGTAGACTACACAGGTCAACATGAATTTTGTGGCCTGTTATTTCTTAGTCAATTTGAATACACATCGCTCTGAGTGAGGTCCAAAGCATATAAAACTCTTTTTTTTATTGACTGTGGTTCTTGAGGTTTACCATTATAAAGTTTTGGCAAAAAACAAATTTTTTCAAGAAAATTTTGATTTTTTTCTTAAAAATTCCATAAAAAATAAAAGAAATCCGTTATTTTCTACAGGCATATAGCTTGATATGTTTCAAACAAAAGAAGACATATTTGAGTAAAATCGATCTACAACTTTTAATTTTATTCAGAATTAAGTGATTGCACTCAATTGATAAAAATCACATTTTTCATACAACAGTAACATTTTAATTTGTGTCTGTATGTATGTGTGTTGTACGGAAATCACAATTTTTTGGAAAATTTTCCTATTACATAGCTATTTTTTATAAAAGTTCTTAATGAAAAAAAAATCAACATTTTATTTGAAAATATTTTTTGCCAAAATTTTCTGAATACATATCTCCTAAACTAAGGCCAGCCACGAATTATTAAGAACATATTGTGAAGATAGTCCCAATTTGTTTGGTATTCTGTTGAATTAAATCGAATATGTAACTAGTTCTCGAGATATAGCAAGTTATATGGCTTAACCTTCTTAATTTGCTATAAAAAGGTAACTAAAAAAATAGTAATTTATAGACATTGAACCTCAGTATTATGTGTATCCAAGTTGACTAAGAAACCTCAGACCGCACAAAAAAAATTTGTTTTGTTGGCCTGTTTTATTATTCAAAAGTTTGGATTCAAGTCTGTAAACAGAAAAATTCAAGCAAACAGTCTGTTCTTAAGCATTATTTATTTACTTAAAATTCCTTGAATACACAGAACGTATTTTTTTCTTCTCTGTGTACATACTAGTGATGTTACGAATATCAAGTTTTAATATTCGCGAGTACGAATACGAATATCTGAAACAATATTCGCCGAATTCGAATACGAATATTCAATCTGAATAGTTAGTACCACTTAATATTTCAAATTTAATTGAAAAAAATCTACCCTTTGCGTCAATAACAATAAAAAAAAGAAAAACTGTCACAATACTATAGGTATTTATGCCTGTTTTACACTATCTCACAAGCCGTTTGACTTCTAAAGAAAATGCAACCCTGATCTAATGAGTTAATGGAAAGTTTTAAAAAAGCAACAACAACACATTATATCAGGGCTGCATTTTGTGCAGAAGTCGAACAGCTTGTATAATAGTCTAATAGTCTTTTAACATTATTATGATATTCCGATGACGGAATTTGATATTATTAACTTAGCACCTGAAACTACGAGCTTATTTTACTTATACCCCGGCAATATTTAGTGATACCAGCGGCGAGTGTTCCGAGCGAGCGAATGTTTAGTGGTGCGGAGCTTATTTACACACAGCGCGATAGGCTTGATGGAGAGAAGACTTCAAAACTTTTATTCTCTACTGAGCTTTGAGTATTACTTTAACATGATTAATAAATTAATTTAACAGGACTTTACTTTTTAAATACCATGTCGTTGTGAAATATATTTTGTTTCTTTTTTCTTTACTAAAAGAAGATTATTGTTTTACAAATTTTTTTTAGTTAAAATTAATATTTTTGTTTAATTTTCAGAATTTTTTATGTATTATTTTTTGGAACGTGCTCACAAAATATTCGTGAAATATTCGCTTGAATTTGGCGAATACGAATACGAATATCATGAAAGAGGCGAATATTCGGCGATTCGAATACGAATACGAATACGAATATTCGTAACATCACTAGTACATACTAAACATATTAGAGCTGAATTAACTAATGTTCAGGTTTATTGCTTAGATAATGCTTTGTCTATTTGTTACGCTGCATGCAGGATACGTAATATTATTTATGTCAAACTCACACAGTGTACATCACTCATACCACAAGGTATACGGAAAAGAAACGTTCCTTATTTATGGCTAAGATTTTCTCAAACAGTAAAAAATTATTCTTAATTAAACTTAAACCAATTTTCTAAAGAATTTAGCTAATTCTCCTTACAAAAACAAATAAACGGAAGACAATCGTACAGACATACTCACACAGATGTTTGTTCTTATATATAGTACATTAATAACTCACACATATACATATATATGTATGTACATATGCATACGTTGTCTGTTGAAACTCATACAGCATATTAACACATACAAACATTTAACCTAACACGTCTTCACATATGTCTTATGTCAGCTGCATTGTTGTAGCTAAGAATAAAGAACGGCAAAAATTCCAACATTAAGACGAATAACGAAGCAGAGAGTAACAGAAGTTTTTTCGATTTGTAAGAAAAAACTTTATTAAGGATTGTCGAAAAGTTTGTCCTTTGACATATTTTTTATAAGAGCGCAAGCTTTTTCACGTGTATTTGTATGCTATTCTTGCTATACCCTCTTCTTTAGTATTCAATGCTTTATTCAAGTTGGTATTTTAAGCAAAGATGATCATAACTATAAATGTTTAAATAAATTGTATATTCCTTTTTATTATTAAAAGTCAAAGGTAAGGAGTAACAAACATTTTTAACCAAACTGATTTCATTATAAATATATTAGTTGTATCTGAAATTTGAAGAAGGGTATGCACAGAAGTCGTTGTGAACTTTTGTTTGCAGCTGTTTTTTTTTTGTCTTTTGTTTCAGAATCAGTCAGTGCCAACATACTGAAATAGAATAAAAATAAAACATTACATGAGTATGTTAACTAGCATCGTGGTGTCTTAACTTAAACGTTATGACTTTTTCACTCGGTGCTCAGAAGTAAATTTGTATGTGTATGCTATAGTGTTATGTTTGTGTGTAGATACACATGTATGTATTTTAAGTGTGTTTGTGCGTGTAGGAATTTGTTTTGGCCTGGTTTTTCATTCATATAATTTTTTTCCTTTCCCAAAACTTTTTCTATTCATTATTAGCTTCTCATGGGGTTGCTAAAGAGGAAATCAACTTTTAAATGTCTTTTTCTTTTAGTTGTTTCTTCTCCTGGTTTTAACATATGTTTTTTCTTTCTTATTTTCTAAGAAATTTTTGCTTCTGCTACTTGGTATGCGGTTGAAAGTAGGTTTTTTTTATATGTGTGTTCATTTGTTGTACAGTTTTGTCTCTTATCATTTTATATTTACTGTCATTAATTTGCGACAAAACGTTTTTCTGTGGGTTGTATTTCTTTTTTCATTCTTGATGTTTGGTTTCTGTAAGCTTTGTTTATTTGTTAAATTTTTTCTTTAATTTTACTTATTTATTTTTCTGTGGTTAAAACTTTGTTATCTAACTCTCTTAATTTCAATTATTTAGATTTAATATTTTTCCTGAAATCTTTTAGCTGCTTAGAATATAAAGATATGATTTAAATATGAATAAAGAGTACATTCGTTTATAACAACACTTTTAATTTAAATGATTGTTAATCTGAACTTTTAGACATAATTGAAGTCTTCAAGATTACATTTTATGCTTTCTTTTTGTGTGATGCTTAATTTTTAATTGATATTTTAAAATTGTTATGTTATATTCCGAGAGCGAAGACAACCTGTCACAAGACACGTCATGTGATTGGTTGCGAAGGATTAGCAACTTTTTCGAGTTCCGGATATGTATATGAAAGCGACCGGTAACTTTTACTACGTCATGTACTTTTTTTGGTGGCTCTAACCACTACAGCCACAATAGCCTCAAATATACTTTATATGTATATACTATATTATAAAAACTGTCATAAAGAACGCGAATTTCATTTTAATTCAATATGATTTAATAGCTGATTATTGATATTAAAGTTTTAGTCATGTTGGTTTAAAATAAAAGGTAACGTTGATTTTTTATTTATTAACTAAAGTAGACCCAATTTTCTTTTGACGAGATAAAAAACAGGATTTTATGAATTCAACAGTGAATGATTTTGTTTTGACAAAGAAAAATATTAAATGAATGTATTTTAAGGATAGATTACTAATTTTTTGTTTAAAAGTAATTTGAAATAATGGTAATTTTAAATAAAATCTGCACTTTGGTAGAAATTTAATATGATTTTCAAGAAACATTACGACATGTTGATTTTACATTGGTATTTTATTCTGTGTGAACACCTTATATGAAATTCTTTCAGCATTTATAAATTAGAATAGCAATCGTAATATATTGCAACCCTCGCAATCCCGTTAAAAGTGTATATGTGGAGTATATACGGTCATATAGCTTATGAGTCGGTGAAACTTCTGAAAATACTAGTTCTATGAATATAATGTTCTTGTTTAATCACAATCAAAAGATGTAAGGAAAAAGAATAATCTTATGGCAATAATATGATTTTCGAACTACTAGACCTTTCCTCCTCTACAGACTATTATAATTTTTTAAAAAAGTATTTTTGCTTAGTTTCTTATTATTATAATACCATTCCATATAAGACAATAATTTGCTAAACATACCTACTTATTAATATTAGTTTAGGTCTTTTATGATGATTGATGAATATGTCAGAAACTTATGACATTAATAGTGATAAATTATAGTCTCTAAATAGTAAAGCTGTAACACAAGCACTGTCATATTTCTGCTGCCACTTGTATTACAATTTGTTTTTGTCTTTACTGCTGTTTAATCTATGTATAGATAATAAGTAAATATGTGAGTGTATATGTATGTAATACTTATGTTTTATGTTTGTAGTTCTGATCAACACAAAATTCCTTTGTCTTGTGCTACTAATACATATTAATGGTTTGTATATAAATTTGTGGGTTTGTTTAACAGTTTTCATAACAGAAAGTATACAAATAATTTTCTCTTTTTTTAATTTGAGTTTTAAATCTTTAAATTTTCTTATTAAATAAAGTTTATTTTTAAATGACCTCGCAATTGCTTTTCCCTTAAATATATTTTGCTACAAAGGATTTTCTTTTTCTCCTTTATTCTGTTTGAACTAACACTTTTTCAACCTGTCATTTTATCTGTTAATCATTTGTTTGCAAGTTAAATCTTTCTTTTAACGCTTTATTTTTTTCAACTTTAGTTTTTCTCTTTCAATTGAAATTTGTATTTAATCTATTTAGTTTTTATAAGTGTTCTGTTGTTGTTGTCTTTACCTTTAGCAGACTGTGCAAATAGTCGTAGTTACTTAAGTAATCTGCTTTATTTTTTTTTTGTAATGAAATCATTGCAATTTACCATTTCAATCAATTCTAAGTAATTTGTTTTCATTTTCTGTTTTTGTCCCAGTCTTCTTATTTAACTGAATGTATTTACAACTTTTAGTTCGATTTTATTAAATGTTTTGAATAAAACCACAAATTAAGAGAAGAATAACTAAAATAAAATAGTAAATTTATTGTATGTATTAGTTTAACATTTTTGTGAACATTTCCGCTCCTTAATTCTAATGGATCTCGAGATAGAAGCCTATGGCAGTATGTCAGATAGACAGACAGATGGACAGGGTAGAAAAACAATAGGGTTCCTTTATCACGCTTTCGGTATGGAACTCTAAAATATATGATGCACTCCTTATTTGTTGATTTTACATCAAATGAAAGATTGGTTCATACATCAAATATTCGCTCATCCAAATATAAATATATTTCCTTGCTGTCATATCATGAAAAATGCAACAATTAAAATTTTTTTAAATAATTACATGTATAACATTATTACTCTTGTTAAACAAAAACAAATTACTTACAAAAAATTCTTCAACTTAAATTGAGTTTTGTAAATATTTTTATTATATCATTCATTTTAATTAATTAATTGGTTATTCATATTAACTAGAGTAATTTGTCTCCACTCCAACATGGCGTAAAAAGTTTTATGATCCAACTTCCATACAAATTATAAATATATTTAACGCCCTTGCATAATAGAATGTTCGTGAGTGTTTGTTTGCTACCGGGTGCAAAAGAAGTGAGCAACAAAATTGTATTGTTTTAGTTATTTTAACTATCACATTAAAGTGATGACTATGACTTTATTAAAGCTCTTAACGTTCACACACATACACACACACACATACAAATGCACATATGGAAATAATTGTCATAAGAGTTATATTACAATCTGCTATATAAAAGTTTGTAGGTAAGTCTGAGTGCTTTAATGTTTATGTAGAAATATTTTAACAAATTAAGAGCGCTTTTAATTTTATGTTACATAAATTAGAGTCCTGATAAAACTTGTAAAAAATTTAAGTTTTTGGTAAATTAAAATGAAAATTATAATTCTGAAATACTTTACACAAGACTGAAGCTAAGTTAATATAGTGCACAGTGGGGCAGAATAAAAAAAAATGGAAATAAATCAGCCATTTCTAAATGTATAACCTCATTAATATAAAATTTCACATGGACGTAGCAGAGGAGTAGTCCTACTTCAACCGAGCGAATATAATATTAACGTATGGAGGAACATATTAATTTGAGTACCAAGTTAATCTATTTTAGTGCGAGTTCTTATTTATAAGTCCACTAATTTTACACGTTTAAGAGATAGAAATAGACATATTACACCTCAAAATTTGCTAGATTATGTGCAGTTTTTTAGCATTGTATTTAAATTTTAACAACTTAATAGTTGTTGATAGATTTTTTTGTAAAACGAGGGGGAAAATGGTGTCTTATGGGGTTTAATGCATATTAGGGATGTCAAACGGTTCTGGTTGTTGTAAATCCAGAGATTCGAGTTTTCAGAATTTCAAATCCCGGGATTTTTCGAGATCCCGGGATTTTTCGAGATCCCGTGATTTTTCGTGATCCCAGGGCTTATCAGGATTTCGGGATTCTTTGGGATTCGGTATTTTTACTTTTTAATAAAACACTAAATTTATAAAGTAAAATTTTTTTCTGTTATTATATTTATGTTCACAGGTAAAAAAATTTCATCATGTGTGTTCATTTGGGTAATGACTTTTTACTATTTTCGCAAATATCAAATCTTATATGCCCTAGCCAAAATGGCCATTAGCAAATATAAAGAAACGCCATCTTAATTGTATGATGTTGTCAAGAAAGTTCCTGAACCAAACGAGTTTAAATTTGGTCTATGTGTTAAAACATATAAAACCAACCAAGCAGTTTTCCTTACCCCTTTACATTTTGATAAAATTTAGTACGAATAATGCCTCTGGCAAAACTGATATTGTTGTAATATCAAAGCTCACTATTTCGCTTAGTTCGTGACCTTAAAAAATTCATAAAAAATTATTAAATTGACTTCGCAAAGATATTTAAAACTGCTTATCCTAGATATTCCATTACGGTATCATGTTAAAGGGCACAAAGTTACCTTTAACATGTATTTATTTAAGAATTTTAAAAATTCCAATTTTCGAGAAAATCGCCCGCGAACATAACGTTCGTAATAATGCAAAATAAAATCAAGGCATATGTCATTTTAAGGGCCATATTACGACCTTTAATATGATATCTTAATGAAATATCAAGGATAAGTAGTTTTAAATATATGCATGATTTTTTGAAGTCAGTTTTGAAAATATTTATGAATTTTTCTATTTTAAAGTTGTGATATTTCGCAAACTAGGCAAAGTAGTGAGCTTATATGTTGCACTAATAGTAGTTTTGCCAGACGTATCATTTATACTAATTTTAGCAAAATCAATAAACAATTGATTTGTAAGTTAATTAAATAAAAAAAATATCTGTGTGTTTTTAGAAATTGCATTTGGTGCGGAAGGTTTTTCAGCCAAAATTATTTATTATTAATTTAGTATTGGCTTTCTTCACATGGCGATAGGTAAATTTTTTGAAAAAAATTATTCATAACCCTAGTGTTCATATTAACAGCTATAAAAATATTAACAAAGAAAGCTAATTTCAATGTACATATGTATTTTAAAGCAAAGTTTAATGTTTTACTGAATAGTAAAATATAAATTCCGGAAAAGGCACGTTACAAAATAAAAATTAATAAGAAAAGTTACTTCATTGAACAACAATTATAGAAAATAAATTAAATATTTCATTATATTGCTAATTTAGCAGCCGAATTTTTTTAATATTTTATTAATGAATTATCCGTTGACGAAATGACGTTAGGAAAATGCTCTGAGCCCATAAAGGGCAGTAGCAGTGGTTCGGTTAGATGTTCCTTATGACCAGGTATTTAGTAAATAAAAACTTTGTTACCTATTTATAGCTTTTGTAGTTAGCCAAAGTACTCTATCGCAAGCTCGGATGATAATTTCCATGAAAGGAAACAATTCAGAGATGTTTGGCTATTGAAAAGGGTAGTTTTACGTGAGCCCTTACAAATTTTATTAAAAAATAATGACGGCACATGTTGCAATTGTATCAATTTCCATCTGAAAGGTCATAGGCCATTTGCACATGAACACAGATATTTTAACATTGGGTCCAAAGACTCTAGTATCCCTTAGAGTCCTGAGCGCTCTAAGGGAAAACGTGACATAATCTTTTGTCGAACCTCAGTTCAAAGCTCATGCTGTCATTGGGCATGCCTTATATTTCTCTACAAGATATTGTACTCATGATCGATGAATGTTCGTTGTTGGCACAATGAACAGAGCTTTGGAGACCCATCTGGTAAGCAGCCACTGCTGCAGGGGATCCTTTGGCGAATTGAATAGGCGTTGGACTAATTAAGGCTGGACATATCCTCATTGCATCGGCAACAAAAAGATATGCAAATATCTAGACCTTGAATGATTCCCTGGATTCCCTGAATCCAGGGATTCAGGATTTATCAAACCCGAAAAATCTCGTTATTTTTAGCATCGGAATTTCGGGACTTTCATGATTATTGATAAAGAAACCTACTTACTTAATACTAAACTAACAAAGATTTGCTCCTCAGAATCTCAGATTTCTTATGAAATTTCCAAGAAATTCTTATAATGGATTTTTCTATGCTTTTTCCCATGCAGTTCACATTTGGTCTATGGCTCATAAAATATTTTGGAAAATAAATAGGCATACATAATACCTTTCGCCAGTAGCACTTATTTTTGTATCGAAGCTTTGAAGTTTTAGACCATATGCGGAGGAAAATGCGCTATTCCCTCTAATCTAAGCTAATTGGCCACTATTCCAAGCGTAATTTAGTACCCTTTCAAACAAGATATAACTCATTTTAATCGACTAGGAATCTGGATGGCATTTTAAAGCGAAGTATATATAGATCGTAAAACACAAATATACCGTTATCTCGACAATGGCCGAAATCAATTTTTTTGTCGTCCTTAGAAAATCCTTATTACTCTAAAAAAAGCATTAGAAAATTGGAGCCTCAAAAATAAAAATGTTTAAAGCAGGGTAATTAAATGTTGTTGAAGAAAAAATATTTTTAGGGGCAAACATTTTTTTAATTTTCAAGACAGAAAAACTTATGATAGCATTTTTAAACACACATGTTTTTGAAACTGATTTTAATATGCTGTTTCCACAATGCAAACAAGCAACTTGAGTAAAAAATTTGTATGGAAATCACTCGAAAAACTGAGTTATTATTGTCTATGTTTACTTTGATAAATAATTTTATTTGACTTATGTGCTGTTTCCACAATGCAAACAAGCGACTTGAGTAAAAAATTTGTATGGAAATCACTCAAAAACCTGAGTGCTTTTCATACAAATTTTAGACAAGTAGTGCTTGTTTGCCTTGTGGAAACAACACATTATTCTTTCATTTCGTTTTGCTACCGCCAATGTTGACAACCTGATAAAATTATGAAATTCTTTGATTAATTTTTAAATTTCTGTAAAATATTTTTTTATTAAAAAATTGTTTATTGAAGAAATCTGAATTTTTCCAAACAAATTATTAACAATTTTTACATTTGAATTTACAAATTTCTTTATAGGACCCAAATTGAACAAATATACATTTGATTCAGGGAATTTAGTGTTTGAAGAGAAAAATTAATTATTTCTGTGAAACTAAATATTGTTTATTTTCCAACTCAGATGGAATATTTCCACAAATTCTTTCTTCATCAACTTGAAATTTTGCTGTTTAACTAACAAAGGAACAATTGTGACAAATGCGTTGTTATTTATCCGATATTGGGAAAACACTATACTGGATTTTAATATTCACACGATTATACCTCACTAACTATAAAAGATAAGTGTTAAACCAAACATGGTTTTCTTGGAACCTTTTAAGGGTGAAAGTTTTGGAATCGGATGAGATACAAAAAAATGACAAGCGTTCAAAAATTCTACACACAAAAGCCCTAGCAATATGGGAAGCTCATCTTCTTAGGTTTAATAGATATACTTGTGCTATGTCCTATACTGTTCATATTATCTGCTTAGAAATGGCTAATTTATTTCCGAAATATTTTGATGCTGCCCCAGCCTGCGATGCGAACTAAAGTAAGGAAATGGACAAAGTGACTAAATAGTCATGAAACTGATGATAAACTATTTTTCCAAATATTAAGATATGTTAAATTTAAAAATAAATGTTGTTAAGCAAACTCTAACAATAAACATACATAAATACTAATGCACACACTTTCATACTTACTGTTAAAGGTTTCCTTAACCGAACTGTATACAAAAACATAATTGTTCTATTCGAAAACACTAGAACTGTAAAACTTATTTTTAAAATCAAAAGACCGTTTAGAGTAATTGAGGCATACACATAATTTTTGAACACCATTTTAAAGCAATCTTGCTAATATGAAAAAACATCGTAAACCTTTCTTACTTCATTTTTTTAGTATCACAATGAAGAAATTCTATTAAGTTTGTTATACCATAAATTATTTTCTGCTTTTCTTAAACACACATACGATATTTACTTACTTAACCTTTTTCAAAAAATTACAATGAAATAAATTTTTAAGTTCAATAAATAATACAAAACACACTTAACCAGATAAAAATAGGATACTCACTTTTGCCTTAATGTGGGATGAAAGGACCGACATATATATGAAAACAATTTTACATAAACCAAGGATTTTAAAATAGAAAAGGTAGGGGAACAAATAAATACACAGTAAACGTCGTCTACGTGTGAATGTGTATAAAGCATTTAACTTTAATATATTGCTTATTAGTTCTAAAAATACTTGGAATGAAGAATATAAATAGAACTCCTGTGTATTACTCACACTACTGCATATATATACGTATTCATGCATGTATTTGACATTATAAGCATTTGTTGGTGCGTATTTGGGAGCACTTGCTGGCTTTTATAGAAAAAAAGAGACAGGCAGAGAGACAGACACCGTTTGGCTATATTGGTGATAAAGTTTGTTTGCTTGTCTGTTTGGATGGTTGTTGTTGTAGTTATTGTTTGTAACACTTATCCATGTGATGATTGTGCTAATAAAATTTATTGAAAATAAAAATAAAAGCAAGACCTTTCAAATTCCAAAGGATTTTCATCTATTCGCAAGTAATTTTTTTTTTGTTTTCTTTCATGCGTTTCTGTTAGCAAATGTATTTACTTTCACTTTCTATTTTGACGTTGTGTTCAGTTTCTTCTTTTATTTTCGATTTTATGGAATTTAAAAAAAACATATGTATTATATTTTTGGTGGGAAAGTTAAAAGCACAAGATGTATGCACAGTTTTTTTTATGAGATCACGTTACGGAAATAAACGCGTTTTAAAAATTCAACCGTCAAGCATTCCTTTTCGAGATGGTTGATTCCTATTTTTTCATACGCAGTGAACTACATATCGTCAGCTTATTATTGGTTTGGCCCACCGACCATTTCTGAAAAAAAATGATTTAGAAGTGGATTGTATATATTTTGAATGTCCTCTATCAAAATTTGAACCCGTTTTACGAAAATATATATCAAATGAAAACTTGAAAGGACCTCTATAAAATTGCATAAATTCAAAAGTATCGTTATATTGATCAGTTGCTGAGAAAACGGCATTTTTATGCAAAATGTCAAGTCAAAAATTATGAAAATTGCATTTGGTTCGCAATGTGTTAATGGATTTGAAAAATTTTGCACACCATTAAAAACTTATCCAATAGCGCTTTGAAGTGATACCTACATAAATCTTTAATATCCGGAACAACGGAAGCGGTTCGAAAAACAAATTACACAATATTTTCCAGTCATATATTGCACAATGTCATGCTTTCTTTAATATTTAAAAGTTTTTGTATTCTAAATGTGTTGTCGTGCCAATTAACATCTGTTTGTATGGATATGCAGCAGAAAGGGGAACATTTGAAAAAAGTTTGTTATGCAGCACAAATTAAGGTTTTTCATTTGCAATAAAATCTTATTAACTTTTAAATATATTTATAAACGTTAATAAAAATTTACATGTTTGCTCGAAATATATGACGGATTATATGGTAAAATTTTTCAGAAAACTTTATGTAAATCTTCTTTGTCGTTTTTGTCTATTCCGAGTTTATGGCATATGAGCCAAACCAATAATAAGCTGACGATATATATGTATAAACACTTGCACATGAGTTTTAAGAATTCCTTTTTACATTTTGTGGTTGTCTGTTCTCTTCGGCAAAGGCATAGTACATTAGTAGTTTCTTGCTTTTGTACTTAGTTTGAATCTAGTAAAAGGTGAAATAATTTACCATATACATATGCGATTTGGGTCTTTTTGGCGTGGAAATATGTTTTATGAGTATTTCTATCTACTACTTATTTATTATTGTTAGGGTATTTTCTGGCTCCTTCCTGTTATGTTGGAGCCTATTTTTAAATGTGTGTTTTTTTGTTTGTTTTATTGTTTATTTATTTGCCATGTGTTAGTAGAGGTATTTCACTGTTGTTGAAATACATTATAAGTATTCTTTGCAATTTACGATACAAGTGGATTTATTTATACAGTTGGATATTTTTTTTTCAAGGATATAACAGTTTTTAGAAAATATGTACAAAAAATGAAGGTAATTTTATTAGTGCCAAAGTCTCTCTATGCTTTAAAAAAGTTTAATATACATAAAAGAAGACACTGTAAGACTGTGTCAGTTATAAATATATGTGGCTGTAACTTTAAGGGATTTAAACAATATAAGTAAACCTATTCCGGACATTCAAATAAGCAATAACGTATTGACTTTTAGGAAATCTTTAAGAATTTAATAAATATTTAAATTTTATTATATAATTGCTATCTTCTATGCACATTTTTTAAAATAAAAGTTTTGTTATTAAGTAACAGAGAAAAATATTTATTCAGATTTGTTTGCTTATAAGTTTTAATTAACTTGCTTTTATTCATTGCAAAGCCTTCCTCTGCTTATTCATTTATTTGCTTTTTGCTTGTGCATTAAATTAATAATTTTTGAAGCATACTCAATGAAACTATATATAATTTATCATAACATTTTTTATTTTTCCTTTTTCTGATATCATTTTTTTTACAAACAAAAACAACAATTTAGCGATGTTATTTGATTACAAGTAAATCGTTAGATTTTTTCAATTACTGATATTACTAGTACATGTGCAATAGGGATATAACTTTTGACCAGAATTGACAAAAATCGTTTGAATTTATCACCTCTTGGTGCTACACCAAAAATTTGGTTATTACCCTAATGTTTCCATGGAATTTTCTTGCAAAACGTTTTATTGATGTAATTAGAAAATCTAAACCATCTATAATTGAATGATACTATTGCATAAATGTAATAGATTACATGGCCGCTACAAAAATTCTGCACAAACGTTGATGTAAAACTTTCACGCATGTACATTCTACATGGAGTATGTGGGAATGTGGCGACTAAGCCTTTTTTAAATGATGTGTTTGTTTTAATTGTATTTGTGTACCTGTTAGTGGAATAGTTGAAGACCAGTTATTGCTATTTTGATTTTAACGATAAAGTGCATTTTAATTCTTTAGCTAAATGTGTAAATAGATATCGATACATGTTTGCAAAAATTTATTAATGAAATAAAAAATTTTAATTTGGCACTTAGAGTAAAAACATTTTTAGGGATTTTAATGATTTAAGATTGAATTTAATAGATTGATTACATTTATTGCATATTTTTAATAAAAATCTAATTACATATAAGCTTTAGTGTATGTAATTATTTTCCTCGTTCTTGAAATATGGTTATGCAAATAAAAATTAAGGCCCTAATTGTGTAAATAACATCCCCGAAGTGAAATTTATATTAAACCAAAAACATATTTAAAAAATTTATTTTTGTTTTTCATACAAATTCTTCACCAAACAAACGCATAGAAAATTTAAGCGTTGTTTTTGCTTTCAAAAGTTTTAAAGTTTGTATGAAAACTAAAACAAATTTATAAAATTTTTGAAATTTTATTTTTGTTCTCTATATAAATTCCATTTGGGTGAAGTGGTTCACACAATTAGGGCCTAAGTCTTCAAAATTCGCTGTTTGTGATATCCGGTAACGACATTCAAGTTTATGATATTCGTTTGAAATATGTTTAATAGTTACTCAAAATACATTGGTATTGATAATATTCACTTGTGCATGATATATTTTCATTAATTTATAAGAAAATTGAATTGTAAATTGAATTGTTCTTGCAACAGTTGTAATTTGAAATCAAAATAGCAGCCTGCTCTATATTGCATGCGGAATGAAAATGTTTGGAATTATCAAAGCATTGTTGTTTGAGGTCATGGGAATCTATTTTGACTATTTTTACGATGGTCTCCGTAATGATGTATGTACGTCATTATGTGAGAGTGTGTGTGTGTGTGTGTGTGTGTGTGTGTGTGTGTAAGAATGGCTTAACCGATCAGAGCCAGATTTACGACATTCTAATTGCCTGTTCAACGATGTCGAAAAAAGATGTTCATGCGCATTCTAAGCGAAAGAACACTGATTTGCGTTCATGAACAAAGTCATAAATATGTTTCTATACGAAAAATAACTTGAAAAACAAGTAGAAAGAAAACGTAAGTGGTTTCATACGATATCCGATTCAACAATGTCGAAACAATACGAACGTAATGTCAAAATCACTCACTTACTGTGTTGCTTGCGACTGGTAAAAAATTTTGCATAAAAGTCCATTAAATTCTTAGAACTCGTAACATTTCTCTTTATTATAATATTTTTATCATTCTTATTATTTTTTTTTTATTATTTATGCACATACTCATGATTTTTTCAATAAAATCCACTAACACATTCAAAACTTCTGTTTTCTTTACTGTGGAAGGCCCACCAAACAAGGTAGTCGCACCTGTACAACAAAAGTAGAATTAGTATTAGAAAATTATAAAAATTTTTTGTACAACTGCGAGTTCCTTACAATGAACTCTCTTGTCGTTATGTTTGGCTGAATTTTCTTCAAACAATTTAGTAGAATTTTCAGTGTTTTAATGAAAATCTTCAAATAAACTAGAAATTTAAAATATAGCATTATTGTATAATTTTAATACTTAAGAGAGAAAAATTTACACACGTAAGTGCAAGTGAACGAAAGCTGTCGATATTGTTGAACCCAAATTGACTAGATTTCGAGACTAGTGGCTTTCGATCGCTCAGGTTTTCCTTCGACATCGTTAAACAGGCAGTTAATTAAAAATATTTTTTTTGGGAATTATTAAATTAATTTTAATTTTGTAACGTGCGCTTTCCCAAACTAATATTTTACTTTTTTATTAAAGTATTAACGTTTTATTAAAATACATCGATATTGATTATGGAGGGGTATTAGCTAGTTCCTATGCGCATTTCATTGGGGCTAATGGAAGTCTTCAGGGAACCTTTATTAAACTCCTAATATTTGAATAAGGAGTTTATAATATCAAAGTTGAAACATGAGCTCCATAATCAATCATATTTTTTATTTTCTTTACTTGCGTACTACAACCGGTTGGTTTTTTTCCAACTCTAAATTTTAGTTGTAAATATAATTGAAAATAAATATAAGCAACAACAGCTACAAATTGTTTTCGCAATGAGCTGTGATGCCAACATGTATTTTTGTTTTGTGCGGGCACTCGCATGTTTATAATTAATTTTTTTTTTTTGGAATTATTAAATTACATTAATTTTAATTTTGTAACGTGCTTTTTGGGAAAAAACTAGTTGTTGTTGTCACTATGAACCACCACACAAAAGCAAGCTGTCGCTGAAAAGTAGCTGTGCTAGCCTATTGGTCCAGAGGTAGCAGTTCGATTCCCGCCAAAAACGCTGAGTGCTTTCCACGGGCAAGCAAATCGCTTCGCGGCTTGTGCTTTTTTAAAAACTACAAAACGCCTTATGCTATACAAACTATGAAACCAAAACAGTTTTTAGCTCTACGTGAAGGTAGAAAAAGTACCCACCGAAATGAACATCGTGAGGAAAAAAATCGTTGCTATTTATTCTTATTTGTCAAAATAATTTTATAGCTATTGATACATCTGGATAGCTTAATTATTATGTACATTAGACAACAAAATGGGTATAGATATATAGAGAGAAATATAAAAATTTTTTTGTAAAAATTTGCGACAAGCTTGTAGCAAAATTTACTAATAAACTCTTCTTATGAACATGGAATCTTTTTCCTTACCATAATAATACTTCCTTAGATGTATTGTATTGTGTTATAAAAAATTTAAATCATTTCTCATAAAAGTATTTTAAGTCAGATCACATTTCAATTACGTGCCATACAACGTTGAGTTTGTACGTCTGTCTCCATTGTGTAGTGGGATATGTCCAACTACAGCTACTGAAAAAATAGTACCCGAATGTCAATATTATCCCGCATATTAAAAAATCTTATCTTATTCGTAAAAAGAAAATTTAGCATGAGCATAATATGCGTATATTTACATATAATAAATATTAAGTAATTTGTACCTCATAACCTTATAATTAGATTGGCATAAAACATATCCTATGAACCAATATCAATTTCTTGAACCAGACTAAAAAAAACCCTAAAGTTTTGGAGTTTTTCTAGTGAAAAGTCCAATCTGAGTAGAAAAAAAGTTGGAGTTAGCGTCACCTTAAAACAAAAGTACACAACACAAATATATCAAAACTTCTGAGTTCACACAACCACTTGCAGATTTAGTAATAAAATATTTCATTACTAAAATCTTTATGTGAATAAGTTTACACACAACTTTGAGCGATAGTATAAATATTTTATTAGTCTTTTTGTACAGATTTTTAAATAAATCCGTAAAATCATTAACATTCTAGAAAAACACAAAGCATTTTTGACAATCGCTACATACTCGTATTAACAAAATGTATAATTTAATTTTGCTACAAAAATTTCATCACTCATAAAACGTGACTAGAATGTTAAAGTCAATCTGAAACAAAAATTGTTTTTTTTTCTTTTGTTAGCAACTCATAAAATCTCTATAAAAGAAAACCAACACAAAATTGCTACCAGAAAAAAATTTGCATAATTTTTTTATATGAATTTGTAATGACAATCAGAAAAGAAGTAAAGAAAAAACTTTACTTCTTACAACAGATTTCTTGAGCCTAAAGGTGATACCTTTGTTAGTTTTCTTTTCAAACTGTGATTTTCCAAGATTTTTTTTCTTCAAAGAAAAGTTCTCTGACCATCAAAGTTTTATACTTTTTTATAGTTTATTTTATTTGTAACTGTGAACTTGAAACAAGGCAACCAGAAAGAAGCCTTTTTTCGTAAACTTTCCACATAGTATTTTCTTTTGCGATATCATTGATTTATTACCTTAGTCCTTTTTTATTTCATAAAGCAGCCAACTCATAACTAAAGCAAATTTTCAATAGAAAAATAATATTACAATAAAACTTTTACATCCCATTACATGTCAGCACTTTTTGTTTTTCCCGCATATAACATGATGTTTACAAGTATAAATTGTAGTTCAAAAACAATTATTATTTTATTGGAATTGAGATTTATTCATGATTTACTATGTCATGCAGAAGTTTTAATGTTAACAATTAAAAAATTAATAAAAAACAGAAATTGTAAAAGTACGAGTAAGAATATATGCACACTTTCTTCTTTATTTTTTGTCATAACAAACTTTAGTTCCAAAATTGATATTGTCAAGCAAAATGAGAACTAAATTGATAAATTGTTCCTTAAAAATATTACGAGCTGTCTAAACTTTTACTTGTTATAATATTGTGTCCCTTTTCAATTTGTTATTTTTTTATTAATTTTTTTTATGACAAACAAATGCGTTAAACTTTTGATTTGAAAAATAAAAATAATAGTATAAATATTGAGAGAAAAAGTTTTTCTCTCAATATTTTGTAACAAAACAAATAAAGTTTGTAATTTGAAGTCAATAAATTTTTTCTTTTTTCAAATTCGCCAAAAAGTTTTTGAGTAAGAGAAATGCAGAAGAAATATATAAATTGAACAGAAATGAAACAAAAAAGTTTAATGAAAAATAACTTTAAAGATTTTAAGCAAATGAAGAAAAAAAGAACGAGGACCAACAAATTATAAGAATGTTTATAAAAAACAAATACATAATTAATAGGTATTTAATAGAGGATTGATTAGTTGTTTATAATAAATAGTAGTCCTGCCATAGATCACCTTGAAAAATAGCAATCTCTCTCCAAAGCTTTAAAACATCGTTTAAAATGATTAGAAAAAAGTATTTCTCGACAAGACCGGCACCTATAGGCTCAAAATGATCCTCTTGATTTGAAACCAATGACACACACTCACAAAATATCATTGAAACCGGTTGGCTTAGTGAAAATTTATTGCGTATTGCAAAACTTACATTAACACTTCTAGGAAAATTCGAGGTTCGCCATTAAACACACGGCACTTTTAGCTAGTTGGCAATTGAATAAGATCAACGCAATACATAATTATAGCGCAGACAGCATCCACATAGTTCACGAACGTGCGAGAAACTACTCGCCACCACATTTCAGAGAAGTTTGGTACGTGCATGTGTGAAGGTCTAGTTAGTTAAAACGTATCGCGTTCGAGGGGATCAGCTGGCAAAATCTGTAACATAAACCAAGCTCGTTGCTGTTTACTAAGAACGTATCGTTGCTTTTGTCACGTACACAGAAAAAACTAATTTTTCACTTCAAATACCAAATTCCCTGAATCAAATGTAAATTTGTTAAATTTAGGTCCTATAAAGAAATTTGTAAATTCAAATTCAAAAATTTTTAATAATTTGTTTGAAAAAAATTCTGATTTTTTCAATAAACAAATTGTTTCGATCAAAAAATGTTTTAGAGAAATATAAGAAATAAATCAAAGAATTTCATAATTTTATCAGGTTGCCAACATTGGCGGTAGGTAAATGATATGAAATAATAAGTCAAACAAAATTATTTAGCAAACTAAATAGAGACAATAATAAAGATTTAAAATCAGTTTCAAAAACATGTTTGTTTAAAAAAAAACTATCATAATTATTTCTGTGTAGAAAATCTACAGAACGTAGAGTCTTACGTAGCAAATTTCAAACTAATGCCAAAGGCATTACAATCCAATGCTAACAGCTGACAAAATTGCTTTGGGTGATACGTTTTCTATAATTAACACCTAAAGTTGAGCGGTACTTAAATTGTTAACGTTATGCGATACATTTTTACTAAATAGACCTTAAGCTACGTGGTAAGGCAGTCAGTCTTGTATTATTGATCGACGAGTGTTAGTCTGCTAATTAATAGTTTGAGTTTACCATTTTTTATCATTATGTTTATTAATTGGGAAATAAATAAACAGTGATATTACACTAATAAAATCTGTGTGGTTTTATTTTTGAGCAACTTAACGGACCCGAAAGAAATAATATCTAAAACCCTTTTTGTGAAAAGGTCTAATAACGTAACAATATATTAAGATTTTTAAAACGGAAAGTAAATAAAATTCGTAGCGTTATTTTCACGTACAATATTTTACAATTAATTCAGCAATTTCATTTAAAACGCTTCATTCACAGCTTTTGTGGTAAAGGAACTTAATAACAATTTTTAAATTTACATATTTAGCTTTTGTATGATGTTTTCCATTAAAATCGCAACAAAGTAGATTTATATAACCACTAAATTCTTTCAAAAGCAAGAGCATCAGGTCATAATTTATAAAAAGAAATAACAGTAGTGAAGATAAAAAACCACTTGAGGTGCAAAAGATTAAAAGCAAACATAAAAACTAAACCACATACTAAAACAAATGAAGACAACAACGGAACTCTACACAGATACAACATGAAAATGCATACGAAGCTTTAAATTTAGAAAACAAATAAAAGAAATTATATTCGGTTATGGCGAACACGATGTACCCAGCAACAACATGTCCATAGTGTAACGGATGTGTTTTTATATTAGTAACATAGTTTCGCTTATTTTTTTGGTAATTAGCAAACAATTTGTAGTCGGTAATAGCAAGTATTGTCTGTGTTTGGCGCTACAAAGCGGGTCCTGTTTACTTGATTATACAGCAACAGAACTGAATACATACATATTTTCATCAGTACTCAGGTCCCTGCAGACAAAATGACTAGTATGTGGTTAGAAATATACTAGTTGCTTTTTAATTCAGACTAGTTGCATATCTGTCCATTTTTATATATCGAACTATCGATTGTAATTTAAGCTTGTCATAGGAGCCCAATTAGTTCATTTGTATATATCGTCCCTTCAATAAAACAATAGTGTATACGCATGTACACCATTATTTTTTTTATTGCATAATAAGAATCTACATAACTGATTCTAAATGTGGTCAAAATTTGGTGAAATTCTACTTCCACAAAGTGGGTCAAAATATCAATTGAAATATTAGCGTATAATTGCGTGTTTGAAATTTTTCATTAAAAATTGTGTAAGTGCAGGTATGGTGTTTTAATTAGTTGTTAGTTCAAAGAAAAATAGTGTATAAAAAGCATACATTATTTTTATTATTCACTATTTTTATTATTTTTATTATTCTTATTTCATAACAAAATAAAATCGAAAAATTACGTATATTGATATACACTATCTTTTTAACCATATAATTTTTGAAGTCAATACGTATGACACTTATACACTACTTTATCCCTTTCGACCCGGATGGTACATATGTGTACCACCTAAAGTTTAAACATCCCTAAAATCTTCAAATTCAATGTTGGTAAGTTGTAAAATGTACCTTATCGTCTTTAAATTCTCCTGAATTTATTCTAATATGCTTCATCATATTTTGTTGTTGTTTGTATTGTATATTGGTCTTTTTTATGTGTTACAACGTAGGCAAAGTGAAGTGGTTATTTGATTTTTGTTTGATATTGTTTATTTTATTGGACTGCTGGTAATTATTTGTACCTATGACACATAACATCCCGAATGGTACAAGGGTGTACCACCACCCCGAGCTCCCCTTTCAATGTTTTTCAGATTTTCTTTCACCGATAAGTTACACCTTACCTATATAACCTACTGTCATCAAAAATTTTATTTCAACATTGCTATTCGAATGTCGGGTCGAAAGGGTTATATATCATACAAAATTTCTCCGAGTGGCAAACAATTGACATAATGGAACGAAAGAGGAAGAAATCAACCACTTATAACTGTGATTTGTGCCCTAAATATATGCAACAGCTTACCATATCTTCCTTAAAGTACAATTATCTTAAGGGGCTGTGTACCATAAATGTCATTCCCAAAGAATTTCATTCTTTTTATCATAATCTTCAACCAGGGGGAAATAAAAATTGCGTGGATGAGCCTGATGTGGAGGAGGATATTTCCTCCTTACTAGTTTATTTACAGTTTTTTAAACATAAAAAACATTTGGCTCTACCAGGGTATGAACACACAGTCCTCATATTCATGGCATGTGCCATAGGAAACATAAAAGCCTGGCTGATGTCAAATAGTTGTCCGAAACCTAAGGTGGTTGTCAAAAAAACCTAAGTCTAAGAACACATTAGTGGAACAATCTATATTAGTATTGGTATAAATAACAATTTCCCCACAGCACCAAGCCATACTTAATTGTACACAGAAAAAATCATCATAGCTTCTTATTTTAACACACATGTGCTTGAAATTATTTTTAAATTTTATTATTTTTTTCTTTGGTTTTTAAGTATCCCACTACAAAATTTTGATAGGAAAAAATGCGATTTTTTTATTATTAAATATTTACGAGTTTTACTGTTTAGGCTGAGTGAGGCCACACGGACGTTTTTAAAACGCGCCGTTTCTGCTTTTTAAATTAAATTTGAAGTTTTGAAAAATTGAGAACTTTCAAATTTAATATAAAAAGCAGAAACGCCGCGTTTTAAAAATGCCCGTGTGGCCTCAGCCTTAATTTTACGAATTTTTTGATAGGTCCCATTTCCGTAAAATAAATATTTGAATTTATGAATTTAGTAATAGAATACGAATTATAGTTTTTTCTGTGTACAAAAGGTATTTTACAAAATTAATATTTTTAAACAGAAGGTTTTTATTAACTTACATTTATTACTGAAAATATGAATTTATAATCGTTTTTAATGCATTTGAGCTCAAAAATTTTGATTCGCTAAATGTTTTTTTGCAATTTTTTTATTTGGTACTAAAAAAAATTATCCCAAATATTAACAAAAATCAACACTGTTGAATGAAAGAAATGGTTGAAAACTGTGATAAATTTTAATACACAAATGTCAACAAAATTAAGAAATATTTTAAAATTACAGCAAGAAGAAACATAAAATGTATACCAAAACAAATAAAAAAATAAAATCAAATGAAAAAAGTGTTTGTGTGTGCAAAAAAGATACTCGTAGATTTTACCACATTTTCAAGTGCAAAAATTACTCCCTTCGATGTGTGTTGAATTGCCTATCTCAAGTTTGTTGAATACGCTAGACCTGTACGTGTAATAGAGTTGACAATTTTTTATAGACAGGCCGAGAGTTGGATATCTACGTATTTATAAATGGCATTTACTCTATCCATTGAACCACTTTCTGCTTATTATATTTAAATGAAGTCTATTTGGTGAGAGTAAAGCATTGTCTATATGCATTTCATTGGCGCTTTACCAAATCGTCAGTAGACTTCAACCACAACAAAAAAATATTATATTTAAAGCTAAAATTTTGTTTTATTTACTTAAATATGAGTAAGAGCACGTGAAGTGGACCCCCATTTTCCCATTGATCATGGAATACTTGATAAAATATATTAATCGAAAGTAGTTGACATTAACAATCACCGCCTAACACAGTTATTAAAAATTTTGAGTTTAACAACAATTTTTTTACAATAAAACTTTTTGGTACTTTTAATTAAAAAATTCATTTTAAAAAAACTATTGAAGTTAATATAACGAAATTTTCAGGGTTTATAGTAAATTATTTATAATTTCATAAAAAAATTAAAATATTTTTTTTATCTTTATGACTTCTCGGTACGATACTCAAATAACTTTTCTTTAGTTATACGCGTTATACACTAAAGTTTCATATTCCGAAAAAAAATTTCACTGGTCGCGATTAGTTTAAGCAATATGAATTTATTTATCACCGCCCGCCGGGCGCTCTCAATACAGCGCGACCAGTCGTCACAGGCTATATTTCCGCCTCGGTCAGTCATAATTAAAAATATTATTTATATTATATCAAATTTATAGTTATACATATTTATTGTAAAATTTTGCACTAATTGTAAATATATTTTTCATTTAAAATAACGTTTATGCTTCTCCTGTAAACTTTTAAAATGTTAGATAGGGCTTTTTGTATGTTCTGTGACGATATATAGAAATGTAATACATAAAAGCAAAAACATAACCAATTATTGCAATGTTTAATATAGAAAAGTGGAAACAGTGTTTTTTGTTTTTTTATTTTTGTTTATGATCACTCATTGTAAGTGTAGATTGCATTTATAATTGTAAAAATTTTTGTTGTCTTAATTTTTACTTTATATGTACAACCATGCTTAATGATGTTATACAGTGGATAGCGAAATATCGAATAATAATAAAATATAGAATCAACAGTGAGCTTGAGCTTGGATTAAAAGTTTTTTATTTGTTTAATAATAATATTTTTAATTATGACTGACCGAAGCGGCAATATAGCCTGTGACGATTGGTCGCGCTGTATTGAGAGCGCCCGAAGGGCGGTGATAAATAAATTCATATTGCTTAAACTAATCGCGAGCAGTGAAATTTTTTTTCAGAATATACAACTTGAGTGTATAACGCGTATAACTAAAGAAAAATTATTCGATTATCGTACTGAGAAGTCATTATAATTTCCATTTGTTTAATTAAAAGTTAATAAAAAGTATGATAATAAAGATTAAAAAAAATTTTTTTTTTTTATGAAATTATAAATAATTTACTATAAGCCCTGAAAATTTCGCTATATTAACTTCAATAGTTTTTTTACAATGAATTTTTTAATTAAAAGTACCAAAAATTTTGATTGTAAAAAATATTTGGTTAAACTCAAAATTTTTAAAAACTGTGTTATGCGATGATTTTTAGTGACAACTACTTTCGATTAATATATTCTATCAAGTATTCCATGATCAAGTGGAAAATGGGGGGTCCACTTGACGTGATCTTACTCATATGCTAATATGTCAATTTATAAAAAAATAATATAAATTACCAGTAGTGATATGATTGTTCAAAAACGTCGTTTTTTGACTAGTATCGTTACTATCCTCATTACAACTAGTAATATGGCAGACCGTTTTTGACGAGTATCGTTATAAATAGTAATATGACTGTGTCAAAAGTAACTAGCTATAAATAATCTGCAGGGGTGTTTATAGTTTCGTCGAAACCTAAACAACTAGATAGATTACCTTTGCACATACACAGAAAAAAATATCGTAAAACTGCAGCTAATAAATAAAATAGTTATATTTGATTTAACAAATTAAGTTGTTGGTATGCCAAACAAAAATTTTTTTTCAACAAGCTGTGGCTGAGAGCTAACAACGCTAGGCCGGTTCGATTCCGACCAAAGACTTTGGTTGTAGTCCTCCGTAAACAAGAAAAAAATCTATTTACGGGTTGTTAATATAACAATTACGATGGTCAAATTTTGTTCGGAAATTCAACAATTCACTTTGTAAATATAACAATAATTTTAATTCAAATTGATTATTAGGCTAAGGTTCGTAACGTTATATTCAGAAAGAATTGGGCATGATTAATATTCCAAGGAACAAGGGAAAAATTAACATCAACTTAATTTGGATTATTAATCATGGCCAATTCTTTCTGAATATAACGTTACGAACCTTAGCCTAATAATCAATTTGGATTTACAAAGCAAATACGTTCCAAATAATCATATTAATAAATAATTTTAATTGATATAAGTTTGAAACCTAACAAAAAAATTGTTAAAAAAATTTCATTTAAATTTCATTTAGAATTTCATTTAAGTATTTGTTGATATATATAATTGCAAATATTTCGAATATGATCTTTTTTAACTTACAAAACTTCGTATTTGTAGTAACAAAAATCGTTGTAGGTTCAAAATCAATTAATTGTTATTACAAAAAATTAATTGTATATACAAATCTTTTTTTTTTGTGCTATCCCTTATATGAATGTTCAATTCTATGCGTTGCAAAATGAAAACTAAACTAAGTATATATTCACAATTTCTTTAAGGTTTTCAGAAAAAAACTCTTGCTTTTACAATGACTATTGTAAAAGATTTATTAACAAAAAATGACAAAAGCGGAATTTACAGAAAAAGGTGGATACTGTGTAAAAATACTCTTACAACAAACAAACTGAAATGTTAAAGTATAAGCCCTTGAAACCGAAACAAAAAATTTAAGATAACAGAGAAATATAACACTCGTACCAC
This sequence comes from Panzeria rudis, assembly GCA_956483635.1. NCBI lineage: Eukaryota > Metazoa > Arthropoda > Insecta > Diptera > Tachinidae > Panzeria > Panzeria rudis. The sequence goes on from OY101449.1 coordinate 1,019,625, forward strand.
TAACAAGCACTTATTGCACACTACACTAAAAACTCAATGTATGTAGGTGCCACTAGAAAGCAACGATAACAACGAAATCAACGAATACCAACACAAGTTTTGTTTTTGTGTTTTATTACAAACAAGAGCTGCAGCACTTTTTTCTTTTAATTTCAATTTTAATATGCTGTGTATTTTTCCCTACAATGACTTTATCCAACAACTTAAATCACCTGCCAGCCACGCAGTCAGCCAGCCAGCCAGCCAGCCATCCAGCATACCTCATGGAAGAAGGGAAACCAAAACAAAAATAAGGTGCAAATAGATCTTGTGTTGTCACATGGCCCTACCAAAAAAGTGGGTTTTGTTGAATTTTGCTCATATGCAAGTACACACACACACACACACACACCCATTCTCATTGGTTATTTTGTGTTAAGTTATCGTTAGAACTTTTCTAGGTAAAAGCGATTTATAAACACAATTCTACAAATGTGTGCGTATAGGTGGTGCTTGACATACCTTTCTATGTGCTCATACTCGTGTTGGTCAAATATTGTGTGGTATTTGGTGGCATGGTTAAGTAGAATATTTCTACTGATTTTACTGTTTGACCAACAAAACCAAATATCATACATATTACGAGCAAAGCACATTCATACACACACAGAATATATTCAGAGTACAAGTGAAAAAGTCATACGCAGATTTTTTACATATGTTTTGCTGGCCACTTTGTTTCCTAAATATCCGCACATTTACACCAAACACTTGCAAATAGAGAGACATATATTTTCGTGGCGAAATAATTTAGGAATTTTGAAGTGTAACAAACAAGGATTGTTTTACATTCTTGCAACCTGTAAAACATAAAAAGGTGTCTTTCCATTATTTTTCTGGAGAATTAGTTACATAAAAGCTTTAATGTGGATAATTAAATGGCTGATTTATTTCTGGTAAAAAATTATACATTAAAACTAAGCTAAAAGTTTGATAATTGGAAATTTAAATTTTTTTTTATTACTTACAAAGGAATTGTGTTGTTTTATATTGGTTTCATATGATAATCTTTAAATATAAATTACTATAACCAACGGACAACACAATTTTAATAAATTTCATAGAAAACTTATTCAAACGTCACTGACAATGTTATAAAAAATCTCTTTTACATAGGCCTTAGTGAGCAATTACCTAGAAAATTCTGAAAACGGGCACTTTTCACTTGGAGGGGGACTAGGGTTCCCCTTTTTTGTATGGGTCACTTCCAGTATAGCTAGAAAGCTGAAATTTGATACACAGGTAGGCAGACCCTGGTGAGCAATTAACTAAAAAAATTGATAACGGGCACTTTTAATCAGGAGGAGACTAGGGTGCCCCATCTTTGTATGGGGCACTTCTAGTATAGCTAGAATGCTGAAATGTTGTACACAGGTAGGCCCTGATGAGCAATTAATGAAAACAATTTGAAAACACACTTTTCATTTGTGAGTGTCTAGGCTGCTCATTCTTTGTAAGGGAGACTTTCAGCAAAGGAAGAAAGCTGAAATTCGGTCTACAGGTGGATATTGTTGAGCAAACAACCAGAAAAATCTTTTTATACGGGGGGCTACTGCGCCCCTTATCTGTATGGGACATTTCCACTATAGCTAGAAAGCTTAAATTTAGTACACAGGTAGATCTTGATGGAAAAGTATTAAGAAAAATGGGAAAACGGAAATTTTTCATCCATTCATTTCATCATTGTATGGGGCACTTATTGTATCAAATAAAAGCATAGTAAAAAGGACTGAGATCCGCACAAAAACATAAATGTGAAAATAAGGCCAAGTTCGTATGCAAAAATTTCGGCCTTAAAAGTACTGAGATCAAAATAAAGAGAAAGTTCTTGATAAGTACATACCATCTCCTTTCTAAGCAACCTTTTGGCCTTGCTATTTTTTTTACCTTTCTAAATTGGGAGAGAATTATGGGGGAAATGTTGCCAAGCCAACAGGTTGCCTATAAATGCGATGTTATTGTACCTATCAAGAACTTTGTCCTTATTTTGATCTCAGTATCTTTTACGGTCGAAATTTTTGGAAAGGAGCTAAGCCTCATTTACATGTGTTTTTATTCTGATTTAATAATTAGATGAAGGCAGACATATATGTACATAAATACGTCCCCCTATTACATGTCACACTTGTTTAACAATAGTGTAGTAATTAAAAATTTTAACATTTTCAGTAGGGGCAGAAAACTGTAAATATGCCCTTTTTAGGGAAATGAGAAAATTATTATAATATACTAGTTTTATTTCTTTTTTTGTTAATCAGCTGCACATAGAATATGTGATTTTAAGTTACTACAAGAACAGTATTATTTCGAACAATTTTAGCAAAAATTATTAGCTTAAAATAAAAATTAATTAATTGAAACATTTGAAGCATGGAACTTAAAATACAGCTGCCTGTTTTTGTAATTTGAAACAATTTATTTTACGAAAAAAATCACAACTCGTTTTTTTGTGTTGAAGTAGTGGTCAGAACAATACAAAATTTTTATAGTTGGCGGATATTAAGGATTCCAAACGGGAAAAGGTTTTTCGATACCCGGGATTCGGGATTTTAAATTTAAGATTATTTTAAGATAAATTTAAGCACTACTTGATTCAGCTTCTGTTACAAAGAACCAAATTTGGTTGTCCAAAGTCAAAACAGTTACTAGCATGATCCATTCAACCATCATCCTATGCAGCCACCACGAGTCACAAAATCATCCTTCACTTTTAAGATAAGACAAATTACGCCAGCATATCCTTGCCATGTAGAAATAGAGTATGACTTAGTGACAGGCATCATATATTTAACACTCTGTGAAGGCAGGCCATCTATCCGGCCGCCAGCTCCCGATGTTCTGGTGTATGATAACTGGTACGGCCTCGAAAGAAAGCCCTTAGAGGCTTTTTTCATAAGTGTTGTCATTACAAACCTGATATTCATGCTTCCTGTGTATATCCTAAAAAAAACTTCTCTACAGGGGTCAGCATCTATATGAAATTTTCTTTTAACTAAAAAAAATTAATAAACTCAACTGAAAGGTTAAAACACAATATAAAATCAATATTCAGTTGTATGAAATTCCTAACATTAATTCTTAATTTTTATAGATTCACTGAACGCAAGCAACCCACAAACGTGCGTTCGAATATTCTTTACTTCACTAAATTTTATTATCAGCAATCAAAATATATTTAACATAAAATTTGGGAAATTTTTATTACAATTTAACAAAATGTAATATGTATGCTAGTATATGTATGTATGTGTTTTATTAACATATTATTGCAGAAATATTACAAAGCATATTATATGTAGATAAGTGATGGTTTATATTCTAAATAATACTCCAATTTGACTTGTGGCATTCAACTTTACGAGAAATCCGATAGGCAGAATGAACAATTGATAGGTGTAAGTGTGTCTGTATTTAAAACAATAAAATCATAACTGGCAGTGTGTGTGTTTCTAGCACTTGATATTTATGACATGCGAAAGCGATAAGATTATTAAACTTTTTATAAAGAAACGTTTAATTTCAGTTTTATTATTGCTTAACTAAAACAATTACACTTAGATATCACATTTAATTAAGAGGTGGGCAGAAATAACAGCTTGTTAAAAAATTTTATAGCCATGAACAAAATAGCATAACTATTTTGCTTTGGTTGTAAGTTATAGTAAAACATTTTCTTAATTGTACAATAAAAACAATTAAATAAGAAAAATCGGGCGGGCAAGAATTGTTTTATGGTACTTAATTAAGGCTGTCTAAGAATGATGTTAACTAATTAGAATAACTAAGGATAAGGGTGGCATTAATTAATTGTTCAATACACTAGTTTACAAGCTTATAACTTTTTATCATAACCCTAAAATAGGGATGACTTCTAAATTAATTAGTGGTCTCTGAAAACGAATACCAAGTCAGTGCATTTTTCCAAGGAAAAGCTTTTCAGATAATAGTGTATTTTTTTCTCAGTTATTACCAGAAATCTCGAAAAATATTTGTCTGAAAAGCATAAGTATTACTTTCATTCATCGATATATTTCTCTTCTTTTATTCAGTATTACGATTGAATTGATAGGATCAAAATTTATAGAGCTACAAACCTTAAAATCTAAAAATTTTGCATTCTTAGACGTTTTTCCCAAACATCATCATGAGGTTATTATTCTTTTTTTTTGTAAACAAGTGTTATACTTCTTTTAATTTCCTTTTATTTACCCTTGTTAGCCAAAACTACATGCGAATTATTAGTTCGTTACAGAAAAAAATATAATTTTCCTTTCATTAGCAAATATGTACATACATACATATTTGTGCATTAGTTTGAGAAGTTTGTTGTAGGTTAGTGGGGACCAAAAAAAATCTTAGTGTCTTTATCATAATCTGTTGTTTCGCTTTCATATTTCTTGGGTTTTGCTACTTCTTTTACCATAATACTGATTGATCTCAAGGGAAATTTATGCAGAGTACTAAGTTTCTTTTCTGTATGTTTTTCTTTACACTTTCAGTACTCTTATTTTCTCATTTCTTTCTTTTGCATATTTTTTGTTTTACCATTTTTCAACATCACACATTAGAAAAAGTGAAAAAAATCCAGAGCAAAAGAAACATATACAAGTACGAGTATTAACTTCAATGCATAATCGTATAAGAATAACACAGACGACCCCAATTCACACAAACTTACATTCGAATACACATACACATAAATAAAATTAACTTAATGTCACTTACACTTTAGTGTTTTGTGTCTGCTTAATTTGGTCAGATTATTGGGAATATCCAATGGGACTTATGATAAGAGACCATAAACTCACACAGTTGCACCCGCACATACATATTTATATAGTAGCTATGTGTTTATGAACAAGAAAACTTGCAAAGAAAATATAAAAAAAATAGAAAAGTAATATAAAAAACTTTTGTTAAAGTCTAATTTTTATAAATGTTTTAGGTAAAAGTCGTAAAGCTTTAAAATAAAAATGTTCCCCGTAAAAAAACGATATCTTCCTTTTATAACTCTGGTATTAAAAAAAAACTCTGTTTTGCTTAGATCATAAAAAACTTTATAGGTTTTAATATTTGAAAATATCTTATACATCAATAAGCTCATCTTCATTTAACTTTTTATAAAAAAAAACTCACTTCCTTAAATTTAAAATTTTTTCCTATAAAAAGTTTAAATTCATACTACTCACCATTGGCGTCATTTGCTTCATCGCCATTATTTCCATGTTTTATTTAGTGTTTGCATATCACTGTTAACAGCTTGAAATTCACACAGTATTCTTCACAATCATGTTCAATATTTGAATTTTACTTAACAAATGTAATGGACTATTTCCTAAGTTTAAGAACATAAAAGCGTTAGATTATAGTCATGAGAAACACACCTACACAAATGTCTAATGATAAAGAGCCTTTAAGACATTTTCCTTGGACTCCTGGTATATTTGTGTAGTTAACATTTTGTAACGCACAAGTAAAGTTCTTTATGCAACTTAGATTTCCATTCAGGCATAATTTAATATTAGCCAGTACTCACTCGCCTTAAGTTCTCTGTATGCGTTTGGCTTACTCAATAAACAAATACACTTGTATCTTCAAATATGAACTCAGATTATATGGGAATAGACATATGCATTTAAGTTTCATTTAACTTAAATTTACAATTGTCAAAAGGTTGTAAGAGTATTTGAATGAAATTAAGCTCACAAGAAATTCAGTTTGCTATGAAATATGAAGTAAAGGCAAATTAAGAAATAATGAGATAAAAAAAGAAAATTTAGAAAAATATATATAAATCTTATTAACTAACGATCCTCTAGCTTTAGAATAAACTAAGTAGAAAGATACCAAAATACTAAACAAACAAACGAAAAAATCCAATTTAATTATATTGATCACAAATCATTTATATATTTTTTTAATTTAATTGGTAACTAATATGTAACATGGTTGTTGTTTTCTATGCAGAAACTTTTAAATCATTAAAATTATAAAGAGAGAGAGAAATTATTTTTCTACTTAAGCTGAAATCTTTAATTATTTTAAGACATTATACTTAACGACTTGATAATTATCCATATTCAGTAACGTGGCAATGAAATATCTATGATCACAAACCATATTATGGGACTTTATGGCTCCGTTCATGAAGTTCCCCAGGATCCTCGTCTTAAATAGTTAAATGGAAATACTCCAGTGCTATGTCCATGTGAAAATTTAATACATAAAATAATTAGATTCTGCCCCACTGGGCTTTATCAGACAGTGACGCTGATGATATAAAACTGACACTAACAATATGCCATTGAAATTCGAAAAATGTTGCATTAAAAAAAAGAGATTATTACCAGCGTTGCAAAATGTTGGTTCATAATATACACACAGAATAGTTTCAATGTAATATTAATCATTTTACTTACGTGATAGGCATCACAAAAATTTGTGTTGTAGCTGGCTGCCTCAGCTAAGATTTGAGCTCGTACAACCTGCATGATAGTCCACGTGCTAACCACTGCAGCCACAACAGCTTCAAACTTTACTTTACCTATACACTAAATAAATACCATCGGACGTAAAATTAATTTCATTTTAATTCAACATAATTTAAATGAATATTTAACATAAAACTTATTTGAAATTAAAGTTATAGTCATGTTGATTTGAAATGAAATGTAACGTTTATAACAAAGTTGTTTTAACAGTCAAAAATTTAAAATCATAGAGATTTAAGGTTCGATTAATAATTTTTCATGTAAAACTAATATGAAACAATGGTAATTTTAAGCCAGGAGCAGTAAACTTTCGCTAGTAATTCGTTTTTTGTCGTCTACATAGTCAACACATGTAAGAATAAAAAAAAACTAGTCGCAAAACTAAGCACAACAGTGAACTGTAGCAATGAACAAAGCAAATAAACACTAACACACTTAAACGACAAATTATTTCTTGGAAAGTTAATATGATTTCAAATCACAATTGCGTCATGTTGATTTTAACTTCCATTTTTTCTGTGTGTACATGAAATTTTAACACCATCATAAATATCTTTGCAGTAAGAAATACATATTAGCAGAAAAGCAAAAAAATGCTTTTCATGGGTAAATTACTTGATTTATTTTTATGGATCTCTTTTTTATAGATTGGAAATAATCAAATAATATTTTGATTAATCGAGTCAGAATTACCTATGCAATTATATCTTCAATTTTAAAAAATAATCGATTGTTATTAATGTTTCGATTAATCGTACCATCACTAGAGTAGGTTCGGGTAATGTGGTACAGGCTGGTCATATATTTTAGCTGATTTTATCTAAGTGTATTAGATTTGTTCGTGTCATGAAATTAGTACATGTCGTAAAACATATGCTCTGTAAAACATTTTGATTTTTATCTCAAAAAAAAAATTGTGTTTTTTTATAAGAGAAGTAACACTCAGGCACTTAATGCCTACCAGTTAATTAAAACTAAAGGGATGGAGTAGAGGAAACAGATGGTGAAGTGAGATAGAGATAGAGAATTCTGCTATTGCGCGTTATGTTAATTTTACAGCACTGTTTTTTACTTTTTCTCCAATTTCTCTCAAACTTGGACTTCCAAGAGTTTTTACGTTCCCGAATGTAAACTTATAGTAGAACATCGGCTGGGATCTGATCTAATCGAATCTATTTTTTTTAATTAAAGCTAAATAAAAATAGGTATACGACATTTCCCGAACTTACATTACTTAAGGCACTATTTACTAGGATATTCATTCGGTTAACCGGTTAATTACTACCCGATTAACTGGCCGGTTAATTTAAAATTGGCTATTTTCGATTAACGGTTAAACCATTTAATTTCAGTCGATTAACGGATTAACCGACGTAACAAATTTTTTCATATTGTGTAGTATTATAACGTATTTTTTGTGAGTTTAATTATTTGTTTCGTCTCATATACAAAATGTATGTTCTTAGTAGGGTATTCACTCGAATAATGTTTGATCGATTAATCGAATAATTCAACTCAAATAATGTTCGATCAAACAAAAAAATTTCAATTTCCAGTAAAAATTTATTCGAGTAATTTAGGTCGATTAATCGAATAACTCGACTAAAAATTTTCTCGTAAATTTTCTTTTTTTAATGAGTTTTTGCAGATTTCTTAATAAAAACTAGACAAATTTTTAAATTATGTATATGAATTTTGGAATCCAATTCGAACGTTATTTCATACTAATAGACCGCATTATCAAAGAATTAAGTAAATTATGCAGTAACAATAAAAGGGAGAAAGGAACACACTTAAAATATCTTGTAAAAAAATAGCAAGCAAAAATTTTTTGAAATAAAGAAGAGATGACCACTTAACTAGATTTTTCGTATTAAAATATTGAATGTAATCTAACGGCGGCATTCAATGAAAAATTAAAAGTATTCACAAAGTCAAAGGACAAAAAAATTAATTTTATCATATAAAATATTATTTAATACATCTAGAAAAAACTTGAAATGCTTTTAAATACTCTTCTCAATTTCTCCAGCGTCGACGATTAGTCAAATATCATTCTTAATAATGTGAGAAATGTTCAATCGAAATAAATATCTATGAAATAAAGAAAAAACATTATTTTTTAGGACTAAATGTATTGATTCTGTTCGATTATTTAATGGATTATCCTGTTCTGTTCTCCACGGGAAATTAATATATTCGGAGTTGTAAAAGCTTTATTGTTACAAGTTAATATTTACATATAACAATAATGTTATGACAATTCCGATTCATTTTACTCTGCATTGAATACAGAACAGGTCGGAATAGTATTAAATATTTCTTGGTGAAAATTTTTCTCAAAGTAAAATACTGAAAAAAACTATTTTAAATGATCAGTCTATGATCTAATTTATGTAGAAATATTACATTTTCTTTTGTTTTTATTATTAAAAGGTGTAAAACGCGAAAAAACTTGATTCCTTTTAGTTTTGTCCACAAAAATTTACAAAAAACCGAGTAAATCTAAAAATTTTCCGATTAACTCGACTAATTTTTAGCAGTAAAGTTTACTCGAATAACTCGAACGAAATAAAAGATTTACTCGATTGTTCGAGTAATTAAAAATCTCAATTTCAATTAATTGATTGATCGAACAAATGAAAAGTCGATTAAAATGAATACACTAGTGCTTAGAAATAATTTTTTGTACAAACAAATAAGTGTGTTCAGTGATTTTAGCTTAAGTAAAACATTATAATCTTTGGACGTGGCTGTAAAAGAGTTCAGTAAATACTCTGCTACTCTAATTGATCTGGAGGGAATTATGTATTAAGTTTTTGTTTAATAGTTTTAAAAAATCAAATAATACTGTTGCCAATGATGAATTAAAAATCTAAGGATTAGATTTAATGAGAGACGAATTCAATTATTTATACCTCCACTCAGGAATATTTTCTTCCAGCAACAGTGTTTTAAAATTTAAAACGGAAAAAATACAAAACGGAAACGGAAAAAATACAAAAACGGAAACTAAGGAATTCGGAAATAAACTTTTTTTGCAGTACGAACATACTGAGCTCTGCCAATATGACACAGATGATGACTTTACAAGAGATGAAACTATTGATAGTAATACAAGAAATGTTTTAACAGAATTATTCGAAAAAATTAGAAGGGTTAAGAGTTCGATTTCTTCAACATCTACGATAAATGAAACGATTTTTCCAAGTCAAGTTTGATCAAAACTAAAGAAGAATATCTCTTAAATCCTAAGCATTTAAAGCAAATTATTTTTCTGAAAGATTGCTTAAGAAGATCTCCTTAAACTATTGAAATAATTAACTTGCATACAACTTGTTAATTTTTTAATGAATACATATTTATTATTTGTTTTTTGCTTGATTTAGTTCATGAATTGTTATGTTTGTTATGTTATTGTTTTTTATAATAAATTCAAAATAATAGATAATTTATGAATTTTTATTTATTAAAATTACTTGATTTATCAACAAAAAATTTTAATCGGTTAGCCGGCTAATACCGAAATTAGCCTATTATTAACCGATTAAAACAGAAACCCTATGAAATGAATACTCTACTATTTACTCTTAAAGAATTTTTTAACAGAAAAATTTTCCAAATAAAAAATTTAATATATACAACTAGGAAACGAAAATCTTGTGCTGCGTTCTATAAGAACTTATTTGCCAACACTTGGCGAACGCCCTCAAATGTATTTCTATTCACATAACTTAAATGAACAACTTTGCTTTTCTCTAAAATATCAACGCAAACTATATTGTTGTGGCTACAACTGCTACTATTTTAGATCTACAAATTCTTAATTCTATTCGTTATTATTTAAACAAACATCAAGGTGTGCAATTAGCCAGGTTTATTAATTGTACTACAACAATAAATAAACTCATCTTACGCCATAAAAGCATCCAGTATTTAGTTGTGTAAATTTTAAGGTGCAAAACTACTAACAAACATACAAGTCTTTGACACTTCGTCTCATTCCTTAATACTTTTGCCACTCTCTCTCTCTCTCTCTCTCTCTGTATCTGCCCGCCATTACATTTGAAAATCCTAATTAAGCCGTGATTCTGTAAATTTTCGTCTTTGTTGTTGGTGATGTTGGTTTATATTTCATTTGTTGTTGTTGTTTTAGCTATTGTTGCTGCTGTATATAAGTCTGTATGTATATATGGATTTGTATAAAAATAATGTTATTTCACTCATTACAAATGTTCATTCAACAAAAAATAATTAGCATAATATTTAACAATAGCACAAATATACACACATACATACGCAGCCAAACAAATACTTATGCAAGGGCTCCTTCAATTCAACATAAATTTTAAACTTCAGTAGTAAAGGTATTAGTTCTGTCGCTGCCCTGCAGATAATATTGGACTAATTTGGAACGATTTTCCATCAGCCCACGTCAAATTTGGTTTGTAAACAGACCGGTTTCGGCTATGTGCCATCTTCAGTGTTTTATTGAATACTCAATATTCAATAGCACACAGAAGATGGCACATAGCCGAAACCGGTCTGTTTACAAACCAAATTTGACGTGGGATGACGGAAAATCATTCCAAATTAAAAAACCCGTCGGAAGAAAAACACAACACTCAATATTGGACTACTTGGTCCATTTTAGCTGAAATGGCACTAATAAACATTTGGCCGCATATAATGCAGTCGGGGATCATGTCATTTTTAAACAAGAGTTGGGACTTAACCGACAAGTGATCGGGTTTTAACGATAGAGTTCCATCGAATAGTGATATAGAAAAGTTTTAAGACTACTCCGATGGACCATGGACCATGTCATTTGCAAACAAGAGTTTGTAGTTAAGCAGCAAGTGTTCACGTTTTAACAGTCGCAAATAGTATATTCAATCGTTAAGACACAAACACTTGACTGCTCCATCAAATAGTGGCATAGAGTAGTTATGATACTACTCCGACGAGCCCTAGGACATCGCAATGTCAAATCGACCCTGTTTTCTCCATAAATTTAGGTTACCTTTGGACCAGCCCTAGTCCTCTATGGATAGTAGTTTACTAGCGTGAATGGACTAGTCATCTCGCCTGCAGGGTGCTGTTGGTGCGAACGCATTTATATATTTCTCTGAAAATCGAGCATTTTGGGGGGTGAGACTTTCCACTTTTAACTAATTTGTATTCTTCTCTACAAACAAACCCACAACAACAACCCAAAATCACAATCATCTTTAATAAATAAAATAAATTAAATATTAGAAATGCGAATAGAAAAAGAGAAATCAAAACAAATAAATACAAAATAATGTTAAATTATGCACTGATTGCATAAATTAACACAAACATACTCAGTAAAATGGTTTAAGAAGCAGAAAAAAACAAAAACAAAAATGTTGATTTATAATTTCAATAAATTTTTGGTATTAGAATTAATTAATGTTTAAAAATACACGAATGCAATATTAATTAATTATTGCGGAGATGAGATATAATAAATACAAATACTGCTAACGTAAATCAAGAAGGTGTTTGGAATATCTAATTAGCCACGTTATGTAGGAAATAAAAATCAAAATCCAAAGTTCTAATAATTGTGTCTTATTTATAGTATTTTGGTTTAAAAATGTTTGTGGTACTAAAAGTAAAGTTTTATTTTGAAAAAAATTAGAAGCCTAAGAATAAATTAACAAATAATATCACGCAGAGCAATTTTTCATTGAAATTATTGAAACTTTTATATAATTTTCATTTGTAAACTAGACAATTTATGTACATTTTTTTCTTATTTGCCATTGGCAAAGATTTTCTGTTTAAGGAAATATTTAATAAAATTATAATAACTTAAACTCTCTTAGAAGTATTTCAACTGGCCGATTACTCCATATTCAGCTCACGGCAAATTATCACTGAAACGAGTTTTTTAAATCTCTTGACGATATAACACGAAAGTTTTTTTATTCATACAATATAGTTGTTATAAAACAAATTATGTAGAAAACTCACACGTACACAATCGAATCAACTTTGGTAGCTTTTTCCATTAATTTGCTAAGATCATAAATCTTATATATATTTTTCTTTTTGCAAATATATTAAACTAGGTTTCGCATTTGATTTACATATTTGTAGGTAAGATTTAGACTCATTGTTCTTGTGAAGTCTCCCATAATGGTTTCCTTCCCCTTTAACTTCAACGACTGCCAAAAAAGGAAGTTTAAGAAAATTTACATTTCTCCAACAAGTATTTAACATGTTCTTTTACCAGCCTTCGCCAAAGGAAAAGAAAAATAAAACTTGGTTGGAAATAAGAACAAATATAATATACTACACCACTACTTGTATAACGACACAAAAACGAAATGGTGTAAAAGCAACTTCAAACTATGACATGGAGTGCGCGTATTTGATGACCCTTTACTTAACACTTATCTAGACAAGACAGTAGCCCAATTCACAATCTTGTGCAAATGGTCTTGCATCGTAGCATTTGCAAAATAGTATTGCATACTGATACTCACCACTTAACAATTGTTAGTGGTGAGTATAAATATACTATCAATTTTGCAAATGCTACGATGCAAGACCATTTGCACAAGATTGTGAATTGGGCTAGTGTGAATATATTTTCCTATTTGCTACAATTGTTGCAAGAGTATAACAAAGATGACACAAGGGATGTGAAGCAATGTTCTACTAGAAAAGTTGTAACATCTGTGTATGGGTGTGTAAATGTTGGAACTCTCGTAGTAGCAATTGTTTGTTGGCAAAGACAGTTATGCAAAAATTACTATTTCAATTTCGTTAAACTCTTAAGTTAAGTTTATAACCCAGTAAAGCGGTTTTGAAATAAGATGTTGTCTTTTATTTTCCAAGTTTCCTGCTTTTTATATATTTAATTTTTTTTATTTTTTGGTGGCAAAAGGCCACAAAAGTTTAAAATTATATTTGTTTTTTTCTCTCTCACTGGAATCTCTATAAATTTTTAACTAAGGCTGTATTAAGTTTTTATCATTACTACGGTTAAATTTGTTTTTGCGATTGCATATTTTTTAAATTGACTTTTTTTCATGCATACAAACATTCACATATTTTTTGTATAAGTATAAGTTCAAGTATAAAATGTGTTGCAAATGGTTTTTAAGTGTTTTTGACAACACTTTCAAGTATGGATGTGGATATACGAATTTAGCGTTTCTGTTAGAATATTTTCAGTCTCTTGAAAACGTTTTTTAGTTTTGCTTCAACTATAATCTGCTGCGACTTGAAATCTGGTAAACTGTAAGTTGTTATGGTCATTAGTATTACTTTTTTTAGTATTGTTTTTGTCTAGGTTTTTTACTCAAAAAATAGTTGTGTTCTCTAAAGAGATTTTGACAAAAACTATTGTAAAAATATTAAAGTAAAAAATCCTTAGAATGCATTTTATGTAGTTTGTTGCACAGCAATTAAAAGTATATTTTTTCTACTTCTTTATTAATTTTTTTATTCGTTTACAAAAAGCAACTAAAATCTTCTTAGTTGCTTTTTCGCGCTTAGTCTCAAATTAAGTTTCAATAAAATTTTATATATCTACCTCATGTTGGTTATTTAAAAATCCATAATACTTTAAACCACATGCGGTTCAATTATTGCGTTATCCTTCCACTGTTTTATTGAATAGTCTTCTCCATTTAGCCATAAATGTATGTGGAAACATTTTAATAGAATAAATTCGCTAACAACCAGACATGAAATTGTTATTATGACTGTGGTAGATTTCCGTTTTTCCAACATTTTTATGTTTATTATTGTATTTAGGATATAAATTCATACTGTTTGAATATATGTATGTATCTGTAATTGTGTGTGTGTGTGTGTGTTTAAGGCCCTTTGCATGTATAATAGTTTAAATAACGTTGGTAAGAAGGCACTTAGAACCAAGTGCATATTGGGCCTTTGCTGTAATAGCGTCATAACTCAAAAAGGAGATTTTTGTCATATCGTTCTTCATATTATATAAAAATTTCACACAAATATCTAGTATACCCAACTCTTGAGAAAAGAATGAAATTTTCTTTCACCATTAAGTTGTTAGTAAATTCAAAACGTCAAACTCGTTTTTTTTTTTCAAAACAAATTTGTTTGAGTTATGACTCTATTGCAGCAAATGCTCGATATGTATAATTGTATAGTAAGTATTTGAGAAGCATATCGAGAAAAATTCTGTACGTTCACACGACATGTACATACATATTGATAAATGAAATGTAACAATTCAATATGAATAAAATAAATTATTAGATAACAACTTTGTAATGTTGGCCATCCTTGAACAATAACTAGCACGTTACTGCATACAAGGTGATTGTTATAGCTTTAACCGGAATCTTAGCATGCTAACGCTAATAATCGCCGCTTCTTTTGAGTTTAGTGGGTATCGGTATAAAATCTGGAAGGTATGTCAGATAATCGCTTGTAGCTTAAATGGTATCAAATGAAATTAATTTTATTTTTAATGAGGAAGTTTTGAGGGCATGTTCTTATATTCACGTCAAACCTAAAATTTTAATTAATTTTGGTTACTATAAAACCCCCCACCTCTGATGATCATTTATCCCATATATTTCATATTGTTTTTTGCTTTTTCCAGCGTGCTGGAAAATACACATCAACTCTCATGATGACCATCAGCCTTCGAAAAATTAATAGAAATTAATCAACGTTAAATTTTCCCTTGTTCCTCTGGAATATTGTCTCATGTCAAAATATTTCTGACTAAACCTGTTACGAACTTTATCTTATGCTGACTTTAGTCGACATGTATTTTACATCTGACTTGTCAAATTTTCCACTGCAAAAGTTATACATGCCGTATGAAACATATGAAACATTGTGAGATGACATTTACAAAAGCAAATTATATGAATAATTAGAGCGTGTACTATTTTGATCTGACAAGGCATATGACATCAGCTGTATTGAATTAACAAAAGTGTGGTTTGGCTGAGAAAAATAAAAAGCATAGATCGCTTTATATATCTACGAAAATTTTCCAAAAACTCATCTGTTGTGAGCACTCAGAGGTTATGTCAGATGTAACTGCACATGTACGTGTAAAAGCAACATGCGAAGCTACATATGTCCACACCTGACAAGCCATATGTAAAAACATGTCTTCTAAAATCAGCATTAATAATATGCACTTTAGATTCAAAACCAATGAAGGAATGTGAAGAGAGAAAGTTTAGCGGGCACTTATAGCGGTATAAAGTGTTTTGCATATGTTTAAAAAAAGGAATAAAACTATGCAACTCTGGGTGCCTCGGTAGTGTGCCAAAAACCGTTGACACCTTTTTTGAGAGCCCAATAATTCTTAAAGCCTTTGGAGGCTCATAAAAAATTTATCATAAAAATCGACACACTGAGTACAGAGTTTTACTACTCTTTGATAGTAGAATTAAACCTGTACTTTCAAGTCCGTGTATTTCTTACACTGTTGTAATGTGTTATCAGTGGCGAGGCTGACGTTTCAATAATTACCAGGGCTCGGACTTTCATGCAAATGCATGTTTTTTGTGGTGATAGATAAAGAGGTATTGACTAATTATCTATGAGAATCATCAAATTTTAAGTAGTTTGGCATCAATTTGTTGTTGCATATATCTGCATATTTTGGTGGTAAGTGCATATTTTTGCATATTTTGTCAATAAATGCATAGTTTTGACCAATAAATTTTTTTTAATGCATGGGTGGCAACTGAGTCAGCCTCAGTTGGGTTGCCAGTTGCTGAAAGTGATACACAGATTTCAACTGAGAGCTGTCAATTTCAGTTCCAATTTAGTGTCTTTCTGGCAAAAATTAATTTTCAGTTGCCAACTGGCAGCGCAACTAAAGTTCGGTTGCGTGTTGTTGTTTTTCTTCCAACAGGGTTTGTTTGAATTTGGAACGATTTTCCGTCATCCCACGCCATATTTGGTTTGTAAACAGCCCGGTTTCGGATATATGCTACCTTCAGTGTTCTATTGAATACTATTGAATACTAGTGTTAAATAGAACACTGAAGATGACACATACCCGAAACCAGTCTGTTTACAAACCAAATTTGACGTGGGATGACGGAAAACCGTTCCAAATTCAAACAAGCCCCGTCGGAAGAAAAACACAACACTCAACAAATGCCTGTTAGGCTTACAACTTGGACTAATCGGACTTTTAAACCTTTACAAACTACGTCAACGGAAGATACCTACAATAAAAGCAAACACTTGGTTCAACAAACAATGCCTCGCATTGAATGTCACACCAAAGTACGCTAGAAAAACTAAAAACCAATACAGTAGCGAGTAGGAGAACTGAGAAAAGAGTGGAAAAAAGTTTCGTAAAATTTGAAATCCAGGACCTATATACCAAAAAAAAAGTGACAAACTCGGAATTACTAGACATTCAGTTACAAATGGCAAAACGAATGCCAACTGATATACTGATGGACATAATTTACCCAATAAATACAGGAAACGCGGTAGCAATGGAACAGAAATATGAACAAAAAACTAGACAAACTAAAACTTCGTTTGCATTAAATAATAGACTGAAATATGTTTGTTTTATGTTTTTTCCTTATAATAACAAAAAATTAAAAAAATATTATCATATTATTTTAGTTTTGGTACTTTGATCGTAGCTAAATGCATATTTTTGCGGATAATTTTCATTTTTAGCTCTATTTTAAGCTCTAAAAAAATATGAAACTGCAAAAAAGTCTGAAAAAATTAGCTATTAGTGAATTTAATTTCTCTAAATCGAGCGTTTTCAAATCGACTCGGTTTACAGAACACACACAGGATTACCACTAAAGCGGCCCATGCATTGTACAAAGTTATTGAATATGTTATTGTTCATTTGATTGTCATTTTGCCGTAAGCTACTCAATAAATTACACAATATTTTCAAATCAATGTGTTGTATATTCTCTAACAATTAATAGTAAATAATATTTACAAACAACATGAAAGCAATATTGAACAATGTTGCCAATACATTACACAGTTTTCTTGGCATTTGATATTTTGCAATATATTTTGCAATGATCGAGTAAGACATACACATTGGCGATATTATTGCACAATATGAAAAATTTCACAATTGTATATCCACTGAAGACTCCGCAAGGTTTATTAGGGTGGCGGCTATAGTGGCGAAAAACTTTACACGAACGGCAAAAGTATTTTATCATATTGAAAGTTGCATGTCGCATGAAAACACTTTTGTATAATAATATTCGTAAAATTAAAAGCTTACTCTGCATGGAAACTTAGCTAGTTTTTATTTTACTTCTCTTCAAGTGCCACAATATGTTAAATACTTCTTATATTACTGCTTTTATAACGAACAT
The DNA here is from genome assembly GCA_956483635.1 of Panzeria rudis. NCBI lineage: Eukaryota > Metazoa > Arthropoda > Insecta > Diptera > Tachinidae > Panzeria > Panzeria rudis. The sequence goes on from OY101449.1 coordinate 1,037,527, forward strand.
ATTCAGTTGCTATACACATTATTATTAAAGAAGCAAAAATATTTGTAAAATGTTTTCTTTAGTTGTATGAATTAGAAATTGAATTCATATATAATAGTCTATTAACCAGAGAGATAAGAGTTGAAAATAAAACACAGGCAATACGAATTCTATACTCAAGGTTTAAGCACATAGTTTTCGCTCTATTATCTATGGCAAAGTTTATTGTCTGAATGAACATAATGAACCTAATGAATGGTCTGCTCATCATTGTATCGGTTGTATGTGCTAAGTTTCATCAAAATAAAAAAAATAAGATGACGTTCTCCATTACAAAAAATATGCGTTAAAATATAAATACATATATATTTTATAGAATTTGGCACCTGCTATCGATACTACTGTTAATACACAATTGGAAAATAAAATCATATTATACTTATATATTTTTTTAATACTTCCAATATTACTAATTTTTATATTCTGGGTGGGCTATCGATGACATGGAAAGCTTGTGTTACTTGGAAAGCCAAATCTCTACGAGTCGAGGAAGCAGTAAAGATATCCAGGTCAGATTGAGGAAAGCAAAACAAACGTTTGACATATTAAACGAACAAAGCTCAAGGTTTTTAATACTAACGTAAAGTCTGTCCAGCTATACTTCTGCGAAACATGGACGATATCCAAATGTGATATGCAAAGCATGCAAGCATTTATAAACCGATGCCTTCGCCGAATCTGCCGAATATTCTGGCCAACCAAGAGTTTCAACCGTAAACTCTGGGATGCGACTAAACAAAGTCCATTAAAGGTCGAAATCAGATCGCGAAAATTTAACTGGATTGAGAAAACCTGCAAATGACTTAACAAGAAAGGCTATATAATACAACCCTCAAGGCTCTAGACGATCTGGTAAGCCCGCAAATACTTGGAGGCGCCAAGTTGATAAAGAGCTTCAACAAAACGGTGCATTATTGAACGAAATGAAAGCCCTTGCCGCTGATAGGTCCCGATGGAGAGCATTTGTAATTTAAAATCTCTCAAACTTAATACAATTTCAAGATAAAATTTAAATTTAAATGTATAAAATGGATTCTTCTTTGTTTATAAGCAAACTCCATAAACACGACTGTAGATAGATAAATGCATTTGCAGAAAAGTAGTGCACCTTGAAAATTATTTGATTCGCATTTGGAGGCACCGATGTCAACGTGTTGTTGGAGGAAACTCAGTAAATAAAACAACTGAGCCAAGACATGTCAACTTCACTTCAGTTGTTAATGATACTGCTAACAGAAGTAATTGCTTCTCTCATATTAAATATGAGAATAAATTAAATCTGTGGTTTTCTTGAATAAGCGCAGATATCCGTTTTTGCCGATTTTGAGTTATTGATGCTAAATAGCATTATTTTGTATGCTCTTTTACATAGACCAAAAATTTCGCTAATAACATGGACTCATTCCGAAATTAATTCATTCAAATATTTTCCAGCTCTAATGAATTAAATCGACTTACAATTGCGTGCTGGCAATTTATTGCCGTTGGAAAAAAACACAGCCACTTGCGTTGTTACTTTTGAGCACATTTCCGAAATATTTTTTGGTTATTGTTCGGTTAATAAGAACTTATAGTGACTTGTGCGCAAGCATTTTACAGGTAAAAAAATATTGTGTGCTTGAATTAGTTCAATATAAACAACTGTTATCGGCATAAGTTTTTTTTCTGCACACACTTTAAGTGTCCTTGGCAAATTGTTTTTTTTTTTAATTATTCTATAGGATCTTACCACTAGGGAATTTTTGCCTGAAATTTTTACGCAAACTTCTTACCACACATGTATATTTAAATTCTAAAAATCACACAGAGTCCGTAGTATTAAAAATTAAGTATTTCGACCCTCCTGAAAAAATACGTTTTTAGACATACGCGCTCATTCAAGAAAAATCAGAAATAAACTCCAAAAAGAAATTTTGTAATTATTTTTATGAGACATACATATATACATAAATCTAGTATGCGGATATTTCTGTTAAATTAATAAAAGTAGAGAGCAATATTATACATATGTATATCTCTTTCTATTTTTCTGTTTTATATTTAAAGTTTTCTTTTATATATTTTTATGTAATTTTCCATACCTAAGTCATTATATATTATTTTTATTTTCGTTCACTTTTATGTACTTGTTATTAATATACATATTTATTATTTATCTTTCGTTTGACTTACTGTTAAGTTTGTGTTGATATTTTTGTTTGGCAAAGAAAAAAAATAAAACTCCTTGCAATATGAATAGAATACTCATACCATAATATGTACATTTTACGTTTTATTCATATGTTTATATATCCTTTTTTTACAAAGCAAGCTGAAATTCTTATTAAAATCTGTTGCAAAAGATTTTTTTAATTAACATATGCTCGCAACCATATCCATGTAACTAAAATTACATATAAGTATGCATATAACATGTATATATACGTACATATACATATTCCGAACACCTCTACGCAAATGAATGTGTGTATTTATGTAAATACCTACATACACTAATAATATTTTTCTCTTTTGAAGTAACGAGTACATAAACAGATTCTTAACATTCTTTTCTGTTATTTGCTATTTGCTCATATTCATAAGTGTGCTTTATTTTCAAGAAACACATGGAACCTATTTGGCTTTAAATCAACACTCAGGTAGCATTAGTTGTTTAAAATACCAAATTAGGAATTAGAAGAAAATATAAAGAAAATGTACGTGACAACAATGTTACCAAAGGGTTTAATATACAGCTGAAGCAAGTGAAATGATAAGTCCCACCCCAACAGAAGTACTTTTCAGGATTTTCGTTTATTGACTATAATAACCCAAGAAAAAAGACCTTTCATAGAAGTCATGAAAATATACAAATTTGGATAATTTTTAGTGATTTTTCCATAGGCTCGTCATTGCAAGAAGTTCTCTTTTTTGATTCATTCACCCAATTGGTAGCGATGCTAAGAAAAATTTCGGTGTTGGCGCCTGCTAATGATATTTTTCTATGGAAAAGAAGGTAAAAAGTTGCCAATTTTCGCAACCCGCTTCTTGCTATGCAAATTTAAAAGCAAAACAGTGTTTTCATGTAAATTTTAATAAGCAACTACTAATTTTTAGTTGAAAAATAGCTCATACTTTTTATTCAATTTATCATTTGAGATATTCTACTAATTGTATTTAAAATAAAGATTTATTTGTTTAGGGTTAAACAATGTTTATATGCATTTTATTGGTGCTTTACCACATCTTCAGTAGACTTCAACCATATATTTGAAAAGTCTCAAAACTCTTATTTTATGCACAGACTTTCAAAAACCATTTGAGAATTTAATAGTTTTGTTGAAAATCACAAGAAAAAAAAGCGTAGAAACTATTATCTGTAAACTCTAAAATGGTTTTTGAAAGTCTGTGCATAAAATAATAGGTTTGATACTATTTAAAATAGGGTTGAAGTCTGCTGACGGTTTGGTAAAGCACCAATGAAATGTATACAGACATTGCTTAATAGGCTTTTTCATCATCTAACATCTACCATCAATTTGCACTAATGTACAGGTGGCCATATGAGGGCAACAAATACAACAAAAACTAGATTATGTTTGTCAAAAAAATACACGTGTTTGACTTAATTATACACAAAACTACCAGACCAAAAAATAAGTAGCAGACGTAACGCTGCCACCTGTATACTTTATTATGCCGCTTTTTAGTGATGACACTAAATTTATCGAATGATGGTGGGTGGAACAAATTGAGGTAGGAACATTTCATAATAATGTTGAAATATGTTGGCTGTTCAGCCCTGTATAATTCTTATGGGAAAATGCGCAAATTGATGGTTGATATTAGGTGTCGAACAGTTTGTATAATAGTCTAAAAACAGCTTAAGTGGAAAAAGCCTATAACAAGCAACAAATAAATCTTTGTTCATACTTTTTTTAATCAATTTTTTTTAAATCATTATCAGTATTGTCTAAAACTATAGCGAAATTCCAAATTTGTTTACGACTTTAAAAAATTAATAATGATCTGCATATTTTTAATATAGATTCTTTACAAAGCAATGAAAATATAGTTCCTCAAAAATGATTTCAAATTCTTTTACTGGGATCTTACACATAATTGGTGATTCTATGATCATGTGAAACCATATTATAATTATATTTCATTATAATATGATTATATGGTGAACTATTATTGCTATTAATATAGACAACAATATGATTCATATGAGGGCAATGTTTGATAATCTTACGAGTATTACCTGAATACAACTATATAACTTAATAAAAATATATTGATCATACATTATGGTCACCTCCACTATGTTGGTTATTTACGTGTATGTATTTGAAGTATGAATTTTTATATTTTAGGAACATTTTTGTTCATCATAAACATTTTATAATTTTATATTGCTCTGTATTAATCAAAGTACTTAAGTCTTTCTCGCTAAATTCCTTAAAAACGTTTTTGCAATAATGATTGAAGCAACATCAACACATTAACAATTACATAAACGAAAGAAGAACAATAATGTACTATATTATATACACGCTTTTATAAGTACATGTATATTTGTTTATACATATCGTCCCTTTTCTAATTTAAACTCGTATCTGCGAAATAAAAACTTTTCGGATTATCAATGAAAAGATTGTTCTTACTTAATTCATGCAAATATTTACTTTTTACGTAATAGAAATGCTGCACAATATTTTCACTAATAATCCGAATTTCTAAAAAGAATTATTTGCGAGGTTAATGTAGAAACTGGATGGATGATATGTATACATATAATTATACATACATTTGTGTAAAAAAAAATTTTGAAATGTACGCTTAATAGCTCTACACTGACTCACTCATACACTGACACACTCATAAATACATACATACATAAACCTACAAGTAATACTTGAATGCAGTTATATAATAATGCGGCAACTGTCATTTTAAGTTATTAACTTCGAAATAAAATTCTACAATATGTTGACAGTTTATTTAATTAGTTTAATAACACACTATCATCATAAAAAGCAGCAGCATCTTGCTCCTCATAAATATATTGAATGTGACGTGTATTACATTTTAAATTTTTTATGTTTTCTTCATTATAGCTGATGCTTTATCTAGCTACAAATTTTCAATTTTTTTTTCTTCTTGTAAAAAATAGCACATTAGAAGTTATAAAACTAATAATGTACAAAATAAAAATATATTATGGCGAAAACAGATTAAAAAAATACTAGTAATAAATAAGTAAAATATGTTTATCGGGCATGTTCTGACACTCGCATTTCGCATATTATTTTCGATTGTGAGTTGAACTCGCAAGAGAGGTGTTCTGTAAATCGAAATCGCCAGACTTTTGGTGAGTCCAAATCGCAAGAGTAAACTGAAGTGAACTGATGAATTTAGACTAAACTCAACTTTAAAGCAACAATACAATGACTAATAAATTAAATTAAATTTTAATTTAATTTGTATTAAAAATGGCTCTGTTGTCAATTTTTCTCTAGTTCCTTGGAATATTAATCAGGCCCAATTCTTTCTGAACTAAAACCTTACGCACCTTAGCCTAAAAATCAGCTTGGCTTAAAAAATAGGTAATTTGTAGAGAAAACAGTTACTGTATAAATAAATCCCTTCAACATCTCACCGTACGGAAATTTGTAGCGATATATTCCACTGCATTTAAAAATTCATGTGATTCAAAAATAGGTCATATGTAGAGAAAAAGTTACTGCATAAATCCCTTCAATATCTCACCGTACAGAAATTTGTAGCGATATATTCCACTGCATTTAAAAATTCATGTGATTTAATACAGGAAATTTAATATTGCTCATAAAAAAGTAAGGCAGTAAAAAAACGACAAAGAAAAATATGTAGTAATAAAATAGTTTAGCTGCTGACAAAAATTTCAGAATGACAAATAAATAAACTTAATAAATATTAGGAAGACTATGTTAGTCCCTTTTTTCTGGTTGTTTACGGTAGTACTATGCTAGTCCTTTTCAATATTTCACAGAGCAAAGTAGTAAACCCTATATGATATTCCTAAGGGCCAAATGCATAACGAAAATTTCGCATGGAGGTAGCATAACTAATGATATTGTATTAGATCTTACTGAGTTTTTTCAAATATGTTGAAATTAGAAATCAACGTAGAATATATTCATGAATGTCGACCGCGATTTACAATGACTTTTAATGTCAAATTGCATAAAAAACTCGTTAAATTCCACGGGTAATGTGGTATACTTATTTATATTTTGCTATAATCTTTATAAACTTCATTCGACTAGAGCATACCTCAACTGGTGTTCTACTACATGTCTTAGGTTTACATTCGGGAATGTAAAAATGATTTGAAAGCCCAAGCTTCAGAGAAATTAGAAAACGGTAAAAACCCCATAAGCGGCCATTTAAAAAATTAGTGGGTAATGTAGTATACTATGTTCTGACAATGTGGTAAACCTATCTTCATATATATTTCGGTGTCCATTTTCTTATTTTCTTAAAAGGGTATGTGATACAGCATACTAATTTAGCAGTATTTAGCGGTACATTATCCGCCGATCACGTGGTTTATTCAAATAATTAATCAATTAAATAGAAACACTAAACATGCAAAATGTCTGCATGGGTTCTTCGCTAGTAATCTAATCACCTTTGACTTTATAGTGAAAATAATGAAGCTTAAAACATTTTTTAAAAAAACGAACAACAGACCACAAACAAGTCAGCACGAGACTACGCATATTTTTTTAGGACTAACTATTTTGATGATAACTACAAATCTTATACATTTAGCTTTCTGAGAGCATCAAACTGTTAAGATTAGTACCGTCATTTTTTACTTGCATCACAATACCTCCCTATACCTCTTTACCCACAGTTTCTATAATTGCATTCCAAGTTTTTCTTATGTATTTATCATACATAGTAAATTTGCTTGAATCAAGTAAAAGAAAAATTTTATTAGCTATTGTCCGGCACATTTTTTGCTATAAATAATTAATGCACAATGATCAATAGATAGATCCAGATTTATCTTAGTCTGCTAATGATTGTGATATAAATGGACAACATTGAAAAGGTTTCATTCTCTAACACGACAAAGTTCTGCATATGATGTCAATCAAAATTTAGATAGAGTTTAGGTAAAAATTTCTATCCATATCGAATGTAGACAGTTTCCTCAGTATTTGATAATTTTAATATGTGTTTATGTTGTTAAAAATTTAAAAAGTCTCTATCACTTAGTACTTTTGCATACGCCTAGAAATATATTCCATTATTGTCCACTTACTTTAACAATTCCACTAAAAGCAAAACTTTTAACATTTTTATCGGATTTCCTGTTACTATTGTACATTTTTCTTTGCACTATTCTCAAGGAAATTTCAAAAAAGGAAGAACATGAATGCAAGAATAAATGAGGTGTCGCTCAACAAACATATCCTGTAGGTAAATTCACAAGTCTTGAAAAAATATATATATTAAACGTCTCTTTTTTAAACTGAATTTATTTCTTGTATCCTTTCTTCTTTTGACGCACTAAAGGAAGCAAAGTTTTTAGCAATATATAAAGGAACATGAATTTTTTAAGAGTTTATTGAGAAACAGAATTTTTTAAAAATATCTGTTGAAAAAAGACTAAAATAAAAAAGCAAGTTTTATATATTTTCCTATTCAGTCTTTAAAGTTAATCTGTTCATTGAGTTGGAATCATAGACATCATTTGTGTTACGAGTACATACATTTACACATTTGTTTCAACTTATTCAGGTAGCATAAAAACAAGCATACAATATGCACAACCAACCTTTTTTGTTGCATATTAGCACTAAAATACACACATATTTGTATGCATGTATGTGTATATACTTTTACATTTGATGACATTTTCATTCAAAGCAACATAAATTTTACAAATGATTGACTCAGCAAACTAACCATGTGATAGACGATGCATTTTACTGGGCTAAGATCATTTAACATTTGCCAATTTATATGTACGAGTACATAAATATCCATTTACATGCTCACGTACGTACAACCGAACCGATGGATTTGATAACAGCCACTTGGTCAGGCACATCTAGCGTTAAATGAAGGCGCCATCGAAAAATCCCACATTAGTAAACATAGAAACCTGTTGCAGAGATTCTAAACCAGTTTCCAAATAAGACCTGTTTGAGGCTTAAGCAATAGAAGGCTTTAATTGTTTGTCTGTTATAAGGCTCCTCAATATCTTCTTAGTCAGATATTGACTGGCTAAAAGCCTACAGAAAATAGTTGTAATATGTTTCTTTTGGAAAGAAGAGTTTTTAGACCTTAAAAAAGTCCCTGCAGAAGTTACTAAAAAATCGTACCGAAAAGAAGATCTAAAGTGGCCCGCTATTTAAAAGCCTTTAGAGTTTTACCCCTGGCTTGTTTTTGTTTTAGTACATGCATGATTTTCATCATTTAACTTAAATGGGGGGACGAGTGCACAAAAGTTTACAAGTCAAGCGATGCAGGCAATTGCAGGTTAACGTTATTTACTAAAATCGAACACAAACATTTTAGGACCTCAGGTTGTCCTTGCGGTCAATGATGTTTGGCATTTCCTTTGAAGTGTGTCTTTGAAATCATACAAATTTGGTGTAATTGAGTGCAAAAAAACTTTTTTTAGACGCACCAGTGATTTAGTTTATAAGATAATTATAGACTCATTTATTGCTTATAGGTTGTACAAGTTTTTAAATCTCATAAATACACTGTTTTTAGTTTTACTTCATTAATATTACTTCATTTAATATATCTCATTCTAATTTAAAATAGAGAAGGTCGGTTTTTAATATTAAAATTTTAAATAAACAATTTTGAAGTAAAAATTCAACCTTCAATTAATAACTTTGCGTTGAAAATTTCAGTTCTGCATCTACTTTTTCATTTTGTAATTCTTTCTGCTTTTTTTTTTTGTTAATACAAGGAAGCCTGTTTCGGTTATAAAAGAAAATTAAATTTGTACTCTTATTTGATCACTTTACCACCAATTCATTTCTTCTTTCTCCTTTTAACATTATTTATATAAACACAAATATAAATAGCAAAAAAAAAAGCAACAAAAACCAAAACAAAAAAAACTGCAGAACAATAAACAGGAAAATAAATAAAAGGAACGCAATAGTGTTGCACAAGCTATTTTTTGTAAAAGCTAGTTTTACAATTGCATTTACACCGATCTGCATACAAATTTTTTTTAAGGTTGCTGATCAGAGCTTTGAAGCAATTAATTTATTTTCAGAAAGCTTTGATGTATTCGCTCCTTTACTACAACGTAGTCATATCTCAAAATAAGTGAAACTTTGCAAAATGCATTTGAATATTTAAAAATGTTAGCAGATACATGGTCGTTATTATCTTTTACTGCGAATTAGCTAACTCAAGTCATTAAACTTTCTTTCCTTTGAGTGTTGTTCCTTCCCTATAATCAATCACACCAATGCAAAGCAGAGAAAAATTTATGTATTATTGTTCTCAAAATCTACAAACATGCTTATATGTATGTTTTTTTTTTAACTTTAAGCTACGACATGTATTTTCGCACATAGTAGCGTGTGATTAATAGCTACTTTAAATGATAATAGCTTCCAAGATACTGAACCGATTTTAAGAAAATACTAGAGTCCGACCGAAACCAGTTTTTTGAGGCCGAACCCGAACCGAAACTAACTAATAACAAAAAGGTCGAATATTCGGCCGAATCCGAAACTTGCCGAATCTTCTTAGCATTCATTAACTGATATTGACATTTTAAAAACTTGACAGAACTGAAAAGTCATTTATTTTATCAACGGCCCTTTTCACAATGTGATTAAAAGTTAGCGTGGTCCTTAACGGCAAATACAAAACTCTCCGTAAAAGTATACGTTCACTTTTGACTGCACACTGTAAAAAAGGGCGTAAGAGTATTTATACATGCATACAGTGTCAGTCAAAATAATAGTAGAAATTGAATATATATCATTTCATCGAGCAAATATAAAAGTTAAACATTTACATTTAGAACTGGAATATTGGGTTCGGTACACATACAATGTGGAGTGTTTTATCACTCTATTGATGACGTCACAAGAGCGCCAATCAAATTTTTGACACTAAATTTATACGTTTCATTAATTTCTACTTAAGTGAAGTTTTTTTGTTTATGCCCGCGTTTCATCGATGATATACACAATAAAGAATTTTTCTCGACGGTATTGAATTTATCCTGAAGATTGAAAACGATTTTTTTTTCATATTTTGAAATTATTTAAAAAATCTATTTTAAAAAACAAATAATCAATTTCAGTGCAAAATTGCAGAAGTAAACTCGATTGCGAAAAATCGATTTATAACATAAAATAGATTTTCGATTGGCAACAAACAGTTGAATACTTTATGTTAAAATGTATATCTTTTGATTGCGCTTTATAAAACTAAGTAAAATATTCATTCAATTTGAAAAGAAATGGGGCGGGAAAAAACAGATTCATGGCGGTGACATATTTTAAATGTGGAAAATACTATTTCGATTAACTTCCTTATTTAGAGAGAATAAAAAGTTTCAGTTTCGGTATTCGCCCAAAAAGTTGGCCTAAATCGAATATCAGCCCAAACCACAATTTTGGCCGAATTCGAAACCGAAGCCGAATATTCGGTCGGACTCTAGAAAATACAGATTATTCATATCTGTAAATAAATCTCATTAAGATTGTACAAGTTTAGTCAAAATCGAGATTCGGTAAAAGAAAATTGAAAATTGTGCAAGATGGACTTAAAATAGGTCTTATCGCCTTGTAAAACATAATAAAGCATTGTCCACTTTGTCTAAAAATTAAAAAAATAAAATAAAAATTTCTTTAAACTTGCATCTAAACCCTGCTCATTACTCCAAAACTTTTCATTTTCATGATTTAAAGTTTTATAGCTCTGTTGCAAGCTAAAACAGCTACCACGAATAACTACAATTTTGTTTTAGCCTTTTTTACACACCGAAACCAGCAAAACGAAAAGAGGGAGAAAGAAAGTAGAAGTGTAGGCAGTCAGTGTGGCATGACATTCAATTATATAAATTTTTTTATTTAATACAATTTTATGCCAACAAATTTTATGCTTATATACAACAACACCAAAAACGACACTAACAACAACAGCACGAAGTGTTGCAAATTGTACGTGTGTATAAAAAAACATGTATGACTATGCGTTTGTATGCATGTTTATTTGCAACGAATAGTAAATAAATTGTATTTACTTTATGAAATTATAATAATATTTACAAAGGGAAAATAAAGAGGAAAAAGAAACAGAATATTGAAATTAAATTTCCGTAACTAACAGCAATAGAAAATAAAAAGACGCACTACACTCACTCCCTCATCCAACTGCTTACAAAAGGACGGAAAAATATTACGGATTTGTTTATGTAAAGTTGTAAGAAGAAAAAAATTAAAGAAATGAATAAATAAAAAAATCATAAAACTGCAATGGTTAACCAGAAATGAATTGATATGATTTGCAGAGATAAAATAAATTTCTTAATCAAGTTGAATTTTACCAACAGCATGTGGCAAATAAAGTTGTAAATAGTAATTACAAAAATATAACCTTAAATTACACTGGCCTGCAGAAAAAATCGCTCTTAAATAAAAATGTACAATAATAATAACACTCTGCTTGTCTTAAAATGTAACAAGCGGGGCACCATACGCGATATTCACAATTTAAAATGTTCCTATTAAATTACCGTAAAACGATATTTGTATAATTTTGTCATTATTTTCAGTTTAAATTTTAGCTAATTTGAGTAAATATGAACACCATCAATATATTCTGTTTTTGTTTTTATTTTATTTTTTTTTTTTTTTTGGGAAATAAAAATTTTTTTGTATTAACTTTTTCGAAAAAAAACCATTGAAATCAGCGTACTCAAATTATCTTTACCAGTATGATGTCCCTCATGTTAGAAAAGAAAAGTTGCAAATTCAAGCACAGTGTAATTTAATGCACTAAATTCAAAACAGTTTTCAGCTTTTTCTATAACGCACAGATTTTTTTATGGGCATGACCAATATTCCGGCCGAAATAACACAGTCGCGCTAATACATTTCATCATAACTTGAGAACGGTTTATCCGCTTTAGATAAAAAACTACAACAAATTTGGAATATAATTTTTTTAAATCGCCTTGATAATATTTTGTTTTTATATTTTGAAATCCGATGAGCAATAAAAAAGTTGCAAGAAGTAAAAAATTGTACATGGCCGAAGTGCCCTTTTTGGAGATTTCATAAAAACTTAAATAGAAATACTTCTCTGCTATGTCCCTGTGAAATTTAATTTCAATAGATCTATCCGTTTAGACATGCCTGATTTATGTTCTAAATATTTCGGTTCTGCTCCACTACTCCACGTACATATGTACGAACTTTTAAAAGTCAAAAAATAATGATCAACTAAAAAAACGCTGTTTTTTTAATAAATAAGTCAAAGGAGTTTTTATTGTTACTTTTAAATTTAATGTTGTATCATTTATTATATATTTAATAACTTTCAGCAATTACTTAATGTTTCTTCATAATAAAATATTAAAAGAGTTTAAATGTCTTTTTTACATTTCAATTTGTAGCAGATATGAGTATTTATATAAATGAATGCCCGACAAACATTTTCTAGTGCGAAAGTCACAAAAATATTATATTAATTGAACTGTCGAAGCTAAATTCATATATCCACGCATTGAAATTATACATATCGCTGATTTGAAATCCAAACAGATGATGCCTCAAGTATGGATGTATTCCATTCAGCCACCTACATAGAAAAAAATATTACTTATATCCAAGGAATTTTTTCATAAATGCTACGAGTCGAACATGATGAATTAATTCATATTTCTTTTACAAAGTGTTTTTAAAAATACAGTATTGAACTTGTATAGTCTGTTGTACTAAGCACAACTCTTTCCTTTCTGCCAAACAGACTATTTGAAATTTATTGTATTTTTATTGTATATAAATAGAAAAGCATTTTAGAATTTATTGACAAAAAAGCTGAAAAATTTTTTATAGCAACTTTGATTTCATAAATTTATTTATCAAAAACTAAATTCATACTGCGTATGAAATAAATCCTGTCTTTTATTTAAAAATTAATAAAATGTATGAATAATAGATTATGAACTTTATTCATACTATTTATGTTCAAACTTTTTTTCTGTGTAGATGAAATTAAAAATTTCACCACCGACCATAAAGATTTTCGGTAATGTGACAACTTAGATGTTTTGTTTCATTTGACTATCACCCAGAAGACACTATGGTGTTACTTTAAAACTAGTCATATTCTACAGTTAAATGTCTGATTATGTTTTTATAATGTTCAAGTACTACTCGAACTTCACTGTTTGCAAAATATACAAATAAAAACTGACTCAAATAAATAAATGAGAACGAAAATTAATAACGTATAAACTGTTGACAAGCCACATAATGACTTTCAATATATTCCAGCCGTATATTTATTATACAGGTAATTAATTTTTTTCGCAATATAGTATTTCATTCTTCTACCCAAACCAACAGCAACAGAAAACAATCAACAATATTTAACACATACGCATGCAGCTCTTGTTTCAAAGAAACAAAAAAGTATAGAATACATCAGGGGACAATAAAACAGTTGAGCCCACGAAAATTCTAAAGCCAATAAAACAAAAAAATATGGATTGTCTTTCTTCTTCGAAAACAAATTTAATAATGAAAAAAAAATGGTACAATATAATATTATGTATAATCCTAGTAGCAATATTTTAATATCTTACAAATTATAAGGACGAAAATATTGCTATTTTTGTCATCATTCGTGTTTGTGTTAAATAAACAAAAGTGACATAAACACAAAATTATAATTAAAAAATTCACATAATAAAAATGGAAAAAATTATATTTTTACTGAATTCCATGCCAACATACAAATATAAAAGTGAAACTGTAGATTTCTTTTATTTTTATTATCATTTTTTTTTAATATATTATAAGTGTTTAAATAGAATGAAGTGTTATTAAGAGTTAATAAAAACATTTTTTAATTTAAAATACGTTTTTCAGATTAATATAAAATTGCTTTTTAAAGGAGTCTTAAATAAAATTTATTTAATAAAGAATATAATGATGAATATAATTATATGTGGGTATGCTACTTCTGCAGTTGACTGTTGGCCAATATTTTATTGAAGAATAATTGATTTTTTTAATCATTTTGTTCGTTTTTATATGCACATAAGTCTTATATACATATTTATTTGTCTAGTAAGGAAAGGATAACACTACGCAAAATGGCTGCACAATTTCAAAACACAGTAGCAGCAAATAATACAATTATTCAGGAAACGAATACAACAATTTGTTTATAGAAGTATTATATAACAATTCCGATACTGATTATGTAAATATGGTATGAACCCAGAAAATTTTACTTTGCATATAAATCAATTTTGTAAGGGAAACAAGCAATACTTCTGCTTACAAAACTGCTAACAAGAGGCATGATTTTTATATGCAGAGAGAATAGAAGACGCTTACACAAGCGCATCCATTCATAACATGCTTTGAAAAACCTAAAAATATTTTACTGTGAAAGAAATTTAATTTTCATGAAATGTATATTGAAGCATATGCAGAAGACTATACTGGACCTAAAAGTATAAAAAAGGTCGATTTAGAAATATTTGTGACAACTGTGTTTTGAAATTGTGCAGCCGAGCAATTTTAAGCTTTATAGATGCATCGAAAATCAAAATAGTGGAATTGTGTCGAATTCGCTCATTTATACGTTTTAGGCACAAATCTGTGATCAAACCGGTTCGAATTATATGTGTTTGATCATTTGTTTGTGTCTAAAATGAACTACTGAACGAGTGCGAATCTAGTGTACAAAATAAATGATCTCTATGAGATTTTATTTATTGATTTCAGAAATGATTACCAAAATTATCGATCAGCTCTAGCTTCAACGATATATTATTGTCATAAAGGGGAGCTTGGCTATAACCAACACCCATTAAAGCGAATTACCGCGTACATGGAACAACTTGTTCTGTCCAAACATGTTTGTCTTAATATTTCATAGAAACTAGTAAGTACACTTATAGCGAACTACGGTTATAGAAACATTTTAAGTCTCATAAGTCAAACTGCTTGCAAATTTATAGGCTTATAACGAAAAAAATCAAAGTTTTTCTCGGGCGGCTACTGAAACATTAAAGTAATTGTATATCACAATTTGGTAAGAGTTTTGTACCACAATGAACGTTTTTAGTTAATGTACCAAATATGTTTTATAAACCTATTTAGAAATATATGAACCAAAATTCTCTATTTTAGCATTGTTTTTTTTTTATTTCCGGAAAGACAAATTAATTAAATCTGCTTATAACATACCTCGCCTATAACGAACAAAATCGCCCGGTCACATGGAATTCATTATAACAGAGCTTCACAGTATTTGTATATTCAATTCCTATCGCATTTTTTATTCAATGAAATTGTCCCGAATTATAAAATCACTATTCTTCCTAATTAAAACTTATAACGGCCCTTAAAATTCTAAACTTTTTTATCCCGTATGGAATATAGAACAGACCTGAATGTCCAATTATTTCTGAATATAACGTTAAGAACCTTAGCCTAATAATCAATTTGTATTCACAAACGTTCGAAATAATTATATTAATAAATAGTTATAAGCTAAAGTGTATAATAATGTAAATATAAATCATGTGGAAAATGAAAGTAAAATAGGTAAAAGTGAGCATCGCTTACCAATTGAAGAGCAAATATCGATGTCATATGAACTATGGTGAACACGAGAGAAAACTAGAAAAAAAATAATAATAGCAAGTTTTATATCTGTC
This sequence comes from Panzeria rudis, assembly GCA_956483635.1. Lineage (NCBI taxonomy): Eukaryota > Metazoa > Arthropoda > Insecta > Diptera > Tachinidae > Panzeria > Panzeria rudis. Next base: position 1,053,497 of record OY101449.1, read on the forward strand.
CATGCTGATCTTCTATATATCACGAATCTTTTTGTTGTTGTCAATAAAATAGTTGAGCACTTGACGCCAAATCTCTATAAACAAACATTTTTAGTCCACAAATTTATAGATAAAGCACAACAAATAAAGGGCCGTATGCATTACGAAAGCTTAACATGATGTTATAATAAGCGACACATATAAGCTCCACAGCTTTTACTTTAAAATCAAGCTAAAAATTCTACGTATAAAGTAATTAGCTTTCTCGTATCAACTGCTTCTGCATATCAGTGTTTTTTTTTCGAACATTTTGGTATATTTAACCAATTTTCTAAACATTTCAAAACAAAATTAAAAATGGAATCTAAACTGCATTTATGTACATCTAAAATGGGAGTGTATTAAAAATTGTTTTCCAATTAACTTCAAATAAAAATGTTTCTTTTTAATTAATTTGACATTTATCACAACAAACAAGCCAACCAACAGTGGCAATATAACAACAAATATGCCACTTAAAAGGAGAAAAGGAAAAATATGTTTAAAAATAGGATAAAAAAATTAATTATACTAAATATATATGTTTGTATGTATGTATATGCTACAATAGTAAAAAATAAACCCTTTTCAAGAATGAAAATATAAAAAAGAAATCATCAAATTGACAACAAATCAACACAATTTGCACAAAGAATCCAGAACAACCGCAACAACATCAAAATCAAGTTAAAACCAATTGTGCACAAAAGCGAAAAATTAAAAGAATAAAAAAATAACGCAAATTGAATCCGTTTACTGTAATGAAGTTACCCTTCGAATAAAGTTAAAGCTTAAACAGAACAAAATATTGTCAAAACAAACAAACAAAATAAAAAGGAAAACAAGCCAATGAGACAAAAAACTGAATCAATTAGCAATTTCTTTCATTCGCTTTGCTTTGTCAAATGCCAACAATAAACATGTTTTAAAACAATTAAAAAAGAAACAAAAAAATTTATATAAAATTATATTAATTAAACAGGGTAGGACTTTGTTTATTTCCTCAATTTTAAAGAAAAACATTCTTTTGATTTTAAATTAATATTAAGATATTCCATCCAACTCGTATCGAAATCTGTGCTCAAAAGCCTTAACCGCTTAAGTCGTTCTAACATTTTTCAGGAGAGCAGTTTAGAGTCTCAAAACTTGTTTTCCATCAGGCACCATTTAATATTCTTTAACATTTTTACAGATAATAGGAGTTTTTTAGCCCTGCCACCTTTTAAGAGTAATTATTTACGTTATATTTTTATACGTCATGTAAAATTATATAAAAATCATACAAAAATAGTGATTACGTTTCATCATTGTATAATATTATTGCATATGTTGTAGTACATATTGTTGTCGCTTTGACCTATTATTTACAATAAATGGCAGAATATTTTCAAAGAAAATATTGCCCAATTTTCCTGACATAACACTAAACAATGCTGCCACCACAATACACAATTTTTATTATTGTACAATAAAAATCAAAAGCCTTTTGATTTCTGCCAATATATTGTGCCACCTTCGAATATGACATGCACATTTGCGATATTATTGTACAATACGAAAAATTGCACAATTACATATATTGCAAGTGAGCCCCTTCAAGCCAAACGATAGAGTACCCACCTTGTACAAAACGCGTATACGTTATTTTGAGCAAAATAGCTCATACGCCATTTAATACGAAATTGAGTCTGACGAAATTTTGCTTACATCCCTTAACTTGAAAGAATTGAGTTATCTACGCTATCATATTCTACTAACAAAGCTTCATATTCAAATGAAATCCCTATTTATTGATAGTATTTCAAAAGATATTTTTGACTAAAGTCGTCCTATGGAATTCGCAACAAGTGCAAAATGTGCTTAAGAACATACTTCCACATTTTTCAAACTATCAAATAACATAAAAATTTTTTCCTATGTGACCTTCTCCGAGAAAAGGGACCTAGTGTGTCAAAAACGGTTTTGGACTTAAGAGTTGATTCTGGTACCTAAAAGGCTGTATGAAACTTTAAATGCATTTTTCTCAAAACTTCATTTTCACACACTAGGCCCCTTTTCTCGGAGAAGGTCACATATTTATTTTTTTAATAATTTCCAATTAACTCTTTCTAGAATACCTAAAAGACCGAAACCGTTCCAATATTTTTTTCAATTAAATAAAATTAAAATGGAAATTTTTAAAACAACTTTGGTCTATTCATTTTATTAAAACTCAGCCTGTTTCGTTTTAAACATTCAAAATTCGTTTTCATTTTATGTCTATTCATGCAATATTTTATTATAAAAATCTTGTTATCATCACTTACCGGTAAGATCTCCTTAAAATAATTTACCTACTTATTTCTTTGTTTTAATTGTTTCTTTGCATGCGTCTGTGTGTGTTTGTTTATTATTGAAATAATATATTTATTGTTTTTATACAATACACACTTATTGTTGTGGAATGTTTTTGTGGTTGTTGAAGTTTTTGTTTATTGAAAAAAAAACAATAGCAGCAGAACCAAACTTCATTTCACTCGCATTCATTTGCGTGTTAAAATTTTGTTTAAAGAAAAACATTAAAAAATAACCGCAGATTGTTTGGTTTTGTTCTCTTTATATGTATGTGTTTGTATACATGTATACTAGAGCTGGAAAACTATCGATAATGTCACTATCGAAAATTTTCGATATTTTGAAAAAACATATCGATATATCGATTCTAAACTATCAAAAGTTAGAAAACCTATCGATATATCGACGATACTATCGTGATACTATCAAAGTTTTATGGTTCTCAGAGAATGCACTAAATATATATATGTAAAAATGCTAATTTAAAAGGTCTTTAAACAAAAGAGAACATAATTTCATAGCTCAATAAATAACAAAACTAAAATCCTTGTAACATTTCAATTTAAGAAAAATGTGTGAGTTTATTGAATTTTAAGTCCAATTTAACTAACTGATGATCGTTGAAAATAATGTCTAGTACAACAATAGTAGTAGATCATTAACTATCGATAGCGGCAAAAAAATATCGATTGTTTTCAAATAATAATCGATTGCAGAATAAAAATATCGATAGTCACAAACAAATTTCAATATAGTATCGATAGTGCCATCGATAGTTTTCCACCTCTAATGTATACATACATATATATGTACATTCGTCAGTGTTGCTTACATATACGCTATATGCTTCGCGGTTAATTAGAGTGATTCTCATACGTAGTGTACAAGTGTTGATGCTGAAAATAACAACTTATGCACACGTGTATGCGGAATTTACAGTTTGACCACCACTGATATACTTAAATATTTTCAGCATTTTATTTCGTGAGTGCATCAAACAAATTAAATGTTTTTTTTTAATTTTTGTGTGTATTTGTTGTCAGTTTATTTGCAAAACATTAAGGAAACTTTCTGCATAACAATTATCAAATTTAAATTAATTAAGTATTCTCTTCTCTCTTTCAGTGCACTATGGAACTTTTAGAGAAATGGCCTCCAATAAAGTTTACTTTCATAGTTACCGAATTTGAAGACAGAGAACTTTAATGAAAATAAGTAATAAACGTGAGCGCAAGATGTTTAAAAATTTAGAGCATTGCATTTTTTGAAGCGTGAATATTGATTGTAGTCAAAATTGTAATTTAGTGTAAAACAAATATAGAGAACAAGCAAACAACAATGCATAACAACATTGTAAAACAGTTAAATAGATAGTTGTATCAATCGTACAATAAAATGTATGTACTCTTCATATTGTACATTATTTCACAAGCACTTTCTGACTTTTGTGCATAATAAAAAAAGTTACATACATATTATATTTTTAGAATGAGCAGAAAAACCTAAGAAGTGCTGATTGTAATACTGAAAAAAACAGCATCAATAAAAAAGTACATAGCTTTATTTGCTTTTTATATCACAATTACACATATTGTCTCACTATACCCAGCGGTAAAACTAAAAAGGCATTCTCAATTCATATCTTCTTGAAAGGCCTCGACACCGCTAAGAAAATACATTCTACTAGAAGTTAGGAGGAAGAAGTATTTTTAGTTTTGTTTATCAAAAAATTTACTTTAGATACAACAAAAATTATTTTATTCCTGTTTCGCAAGTAATTTATATATAAACTGAAATTTACGTACAAGAAACAACATACATACTGCTGTTATGCCGTTTATATTGGAGATGATTAAACTATACCTCACGGAGGCCGTTGCGTTTCTTTTTTTTATATCAATATTTCACAACTTAAAACTTTCAAAGAATCCGCATGAAAATAGAATATATTTTAATTTCATTGCGTTTTATATAAAGTTCTCATTTTTTTAAATTACTGTCTTCCAATTGTTGCCATATTCAGAAGCAATTTTCAGGTTTTTATGAAAAAAAAATTTTTAATTCTAATAATTTGCTGTGAATGACTACGAAAGAGAAAAAACAGAATTTAAAAATAAAATAAATAATAATTCAAGTTTGAAAAATATAGAAAAAACATACAAATTTTGTTAAGTATTTTAATTTATTAAATAAAAAATCATTTTTTTTAAGTTTTCGATAATTAATAATTGCCTGCTACCGAAAACATCCTCTCGTTTTCTACAGATGTTGGCTTTATAGTAAGCAGAAATATTATAAATTGGTTGTCATATTACCTGTTGCTTCATAGATATTAAATTCTCTTTTTAGTACATTCTTATGTTTTCTTTACATTTCCTTTTGAAATTAATATAGCCTTTTCAAGCTCTTCTTTGAAGGTAGTAGATGGTTCATCATCTGATGATGGTGAATCGTTATCACTTTAATTTTTCCCTTCAAAAGCCTTTCGAGCATTTGATTAGCAGCTAAAATAACCATTGATTTGTTAGCGTAGGAAAAATAACTCGATTTATAATTATCAGAGTCATTTAAAAGCTTTAATAGTGAAATATTCTGATTTCACGCCTTTGATGTATACGAGATTTTAGTGCTGTTAACAAATTAGTTGATAAAGTGTTATTTTTATTACCCAATTCTTCATAAAACTTTTCAATAATAATTTCTGCAATCAATAAATCTTCGTCCAAGAGCCTCGACTGCAATTTTAATTGAATGAAGTACGCTGTATAAGTCATTTAAAATCGGAATATAATCATCTTTCCACATATGAATTAAATTAAAGTCTATTAAATTTTCTAGCATAGAAATAATAAAGTTCCAGCGCGTTCTTATGTTACATACCAAATGAATTTCTTTTCTATTTCTTCTTTCGCATATCGTTGCAAAGAAGCTGTTTTTAATGGACCCATTTTAAAAACTTTTATTATCTTTCTTATATTTTTTAAAATATCGGCATATTTTGGAACTATAGTATAATAAAGCACTTCAAGTTCTTCATCACAATCGGAATTGTGTGAGTCGTAGGATAATTCTGCATTTTCATTTCTTTTGTAAAGTACTTCAATTACAGCGATGCGTATGGCATGATTTAAACAGAAAATTCCAGCACAGGGGTATTTTTAACGAAAGATTTCATAACGTTAGGCCCAATAGAAGTTGTACATACAATGTGTTTAAATTAAAATGGTCCTCAATCATAGTTTTGATTTTAAGAGCTCCACATCTCCCAGGAATATACACCAACCCTAAGTTATGCATTATATTATTTGGACCGAGCAGACACATATTAAGATACCGTCTTTATTTAACGCTGGACCACTCATCGAAAACAATAGAAAATCTACCATTTCGTTTCACTATCTTTTCAATATCTGATATAATTTTTTGAGTGTTGTGTTTTTCTTCCGACGGAGTTTTTTTGAATTTGGAACGATTTTCCGTCATCCCACGTCAAATTTGGTTTGTAAACAGACCGGTTTCGGCTATGTGCCATCTTCAGTGTTCTATTGAATACCCAATTCGCTCTATGGATCACTTTCACCCTCTGACAACCACGAACTAAAATCGTTGATGAATGATGAAAAATAAAAGTACTTCGATTTCAGTCCATCAATAATTTTACAAATGATTTGTATTCTCTCTTTTAAACACAAAGTTTCTTTAAAATATCGATAAAAATATTGTTCTTTTTTACCTAACTTACTTGAATCTTTTTGCTTTTCTGATTAATAAAGCGTTGTCCTTTTTATTTCATTTCTTTAGACACTTTTTATTTGTGGAATACTTTTAAAATAAAGCTCAGTTTAAAATAAAGAATGCTTGAATGATTAATTTTGCTTATATAAAAATCAATGAATACCGGAAAGTATAACTATTGTTAAATATTTTAGTACGTTCTTCAATTCCCGGAAATTTCTTTTTTATTTCCCGCTCTCACTTGAAACAAAAAAGTCCGGGAATAAAAAACCCTAACAGTAACGTATGCGTTACTGTTAGGGTTTCTCCCTGCAGGAAATGTCGATAGCAAAATTGTACTAATTCGCTATTGACTTTGCAACCACTACTACTGACTAATTATACCCCAGGAAATGATCTGTACTATAGACTTTTAAAAAGTCGATTTGTCGTCCACAAAAACGTCTCTTTCCTTTAAAGGCAAAATAAAAAGTGTAGAAGATGCGTTAATAATGTCACCAAAAAGTCACCAAACTTATCGACGAAAATGGTGACTTGGAGACACTTGGCCCCAGCACTCCTTCAGGGATAATATAAATACATTTTTATGTATATACACATACGTTTTGCTCTACATACAAACATTTCTATATGTTTACTTGTAATATAATACAGAGTAAATTAAGAGGTTGTTGGAGAAGAGTTTAAAAACAAATATACCAAATGAATGACATTCAAGTCCTTTGAATTTAGTAAAACTGTTTGAATGTATGAAGTCCATGAGCAATCAGTGAATACGAACAACCATTTGGATACACACACCCATACATTTGTACGTATTTGTTGTACTTGTCAATTTATTTAACCATCTGGTCATACATTCACACAGAACGAGTTGGTTTATTACCAAAATATCAACTGATATGTGAGAAACTTTTTTATTTATTTTTCAAATATAAAAAAAAACTGAAAACATGAAACAAACCACTGAAAATTTGTTTCAATAAAAGTTTCGAGTGTAAATTATTATGAAGTTTATGTGCGAATTCTAAAAATTTAACATTCAGTTCTCTTTTTTTCTGTATACTACGTGCATTCATATCGTGAGCTTAAATGAAAACTACACTTTCTTATTCTACTGGAGTAGAAGAGACTTTCTGCAAAATTATTCAAATGATATTATCTATAGATTAATTAACTATATCTCAAGTCTCGATATCGCATACTCATACTGGTATTGTGATTCGTATGTGAGTCGTATTTTAAAAAAGTTATAAATAAGAATAGTAATCACATTTAATCGAGTGACCTAGCAAGTGGTCATAAGCAGAAACATTCATGAGCACTGACGATGGGAATGTGGTGACCTCCGAAAACAACGTTGCTCTGTTCTGCTGTGTATGTGGAAAATTAAGAGTGATGTTGGCTTTGCATTGTTTCTTGGAATATTGATCATGTCTCTGAATATAACGTTACGGACGTTAAGGTGTATAATCACTCTAGATTAAAAAAAGCTAATTAGCTCAAAATAATCGCATTAAAATATATGTGTTCTATTTTTGTTTATAGTATCGCAATTTCGAAGTTTGGAACGACAAGTTTATATACATATATAAATATATATGTATATTTTAAATGAAATTTATTTGCTGATACTTAAGCATTGTCTATATGCAACATTTCATTAGTGCTTTACCAAATATGTATATAAAAACTTAAATAAAAAATAATAAATTGAATATTTTGTAGGTTGACTATTGGTTTTTTCCTTTTAAACTAACGATATGTACATTGTATTTCATATTCTCTCTTTTTTGTAGTGATGTGTGCTTATCACGAATAAGTTATTTAGATATTTTATATGAAATGCTAATTAAGAAGTCAAAGAGAATCATTGAGCCCAAATACAATATGAGTTAAGTTCATTGTACAAGTTCTAAAGTCCAAATTGTGCTGTTAATATTCTTTATATTTTCTATAGCCTTAAAGATAGATAAATCGATTTGGCGATGTCACAGTGTTGGGCACACGATCTTAGGATCTCTATGATTTTTAGACCCTTTGTGATATTTGGCAAAGACTGCAGTAAGTTCGGGTAATTTGGTATAGGTGGATAATATGGTATAGGCCGGTAATGTGGTATAGGCGAGTAATGTGGTATAGCTGGTTTTCTCTAAAACTAAGAGCGTAGGATTACCAGAACCAATCTTAATAATTCGATGGCCTAAGAATGCTAAGAGTGCGGAAGTGCATTAGATTTTTTAATGTAATGAAAATAGTCGATGGCTAAAAAACTTTTATTTATTTATTTTAATATTTTTTTTCTTGTAAATACAAGTGTTTTGAACTTCATTATTTTAATGTGAGTATTTTATTAGTGAAGATCAAATGCAACACCATTGCATATTTTGTGTATACTTTTAACTCAATAATTATTTGAATAAGCCGCGTGATCGGCTAATGTGGTACACCTAAAGCATGTGAAAAAGAGACGACGTAAGAAAATGGCTAGCAAAATGTATAGAGGCATGGTATACCACATTATCAGAACATGATATACCATATTATCTGCAAATTTTTTAAATGGCTTGTTTATGTGTTTCTTTTTTTCTCTAGTTGCTCTGAAACTTGGCCTTCCAAGAGTTTTTTACTTTTCCGAATGTAAACCTAACATTTGTAGTAGAACACCATCTGAGATCTGTGAACTAAAAAATAGGTCTGAACTAAAAAACAAGTATACCACATTACCCGAACTCTACACTCTATAAGCTATTTAGCAAACCATTTTATAGTTGCTCGCTTCCTGTCCCCGATGGGGGTGAACACTTAACTTCAAACAGTATTAAGAACAGCTTCAGGCTGAGCCTAAAAGTAAACTATATACTCAGGTGCAGAGTAAGTACGATTCGTCATTGGGAGTCCTACTTACAAAAATTGTATAAACAAACATAAAATTAAAATATTTGCTATTGCTTTCTTGGAACAGATCCCATGATAACTTTGTGTGATTGTACACATATCGAAGAAACAAGAGTTTTCTATTAGCATAAATGAAGTAATTTATGGCAAATATAAAAACTAATGAGTTTTTTCTTAAGTTTTGCTTTGCTGCTACAGCTGCTGTATATACAACTGTTATTTAAACTCTACATTTATTGTTGAAAAATATTTGATTTTTAATCCAGTTTAAGTCCTTGTAGTTTTTCCATCTGAAGTTGATTCATACTGTTTCTGAGTATTTTTATTTAGTTTTTGTTTTTGTTTTTCTTTAACCACAACTTAAAAGGGTCTGTCTAGTGGTTTTCTCTTTTTAGCACCATCAGTTTACCAAGTCGTTTATACTAACTAAGCCTTAGTTTTTTTTGTTGCTATAAAAATAATTTGTTTTATTTGTATGAGTAAAGTTTCATGTATTAATTTTTTTTTGTTTTTCAAACTTTGAGGGAGTGTTCGCTCGCGGTTTATGGCTGTATTTTTAGTGCAAAAGTTTAAATAGTTTATATCTGATAATCCAATTTAAGTTTTTGCATTTGGTTGAAAATAACAAATCGTTTCAGAATTATAATTACAAACAATTGCAACTGAGTATTAGTTGTATTAATATACCAAATGTTAGTTCTTTAATTTTTTGTACTTTAGATTCACGTAAATCTATGACCAAATTAATGACTAAGAGTACGGCAGGTAACATTTAAATAGATTTGAATTGAATTTCTTACCGAAAGAACAAAGATTAATTACTTAGAATATTAATTATTAGCTAAAATGAAAAACTCAATAAATAAATCATGAATTTAGTCGAACTGTGTGGTTTTGTGGTTGAAAATCCTTTATAACTTTAATCAATTCCGACTGAGGCCACCTTGTGGGGCTTATACCAACTCTAGTATTTGTAAAAACCATTGGTTTTCCAAGCTAGTAATAATAAAAATTAAAAGATTCATTTAACAAGACAAAGAAAATAGCGAAGTTCCTAACCATAAAATGAAAAGTAAAAGGAAAGTTAAAAATTATTATTTAAAGTAATTTAATTAGTTTGGCTCGTTTTTAATTTAATCTCTCAATAAAATTATATTTTTTTGAGAAAGAAATTTTAAAGGATTTAGTAATTGAATAGTCAGTGAAAAATTTTGGCTGATCAGAAGGTTGATCTTACATGTCTCGAGCCCACTTGGTTTTCTCATTAGGGGTTTTTACAGCTTGAACCTCATTCCCACGGCAGCCACAACCGCCACGCCAGCTACATCTAACTTAATGTAAATCCTTTAACTTTAATCAATTCCGGCTGAGAAAGTCATCTTGTGGGAATTTCTCTACTCTCTTTATCACGTTCAACTTAAGCTTTTTAATTTAAGCTAATTAAATAACTTCGGAAAAAATCATATACGAGTAGTTCGACTAACATTCATAAAATTCATAACTTAATTGTTAAAAGTTACTTTCAACTATTTGGAAACGAATTTTGATGAGATGTCTGTGATGGTCTCGAAACATCATAATATAAGTTAAAAATTTCAAATTTTCTCTGTTTTTTTTAAATTATTACACGCTTTAGAATCAATTTAAAACAAAAAATTTTATTGTTTCTTTGCTTACCTTCTTATTCTCGCTGTAATTAAAAAAATGAAGTTTTGTCTCGACCATTAATTAAAGTTTATTATAATTAAATTATTCTTATACATATTACAATGTTTTCAAAAATTGTAACTTAATTGTAAAAAAACATATGAAATACATTTTAATTAGCAGTGTTTGAACCCAAGTTGTAAAACGGGAAGGAGGATTTCAAAATACTTCAATAGATTTTAGCTTAAATTTTACTTAAACATACGATTCACTTATATTTTATAGATATTTACAAAAACACAACACAAAGTGATAATGGAGGTAATAATAACGATACTTAGCCATCAACCTGAAAGTATTAAAATTCAACTTTTAAGCAGATTATGGTTTTTTATATAAAAACAATTATCGTAACATATTTATCTCTTACAAATTCAATCAATGCTGAAAGAATGCTTCTTCACATTACAAATTACTCATTTTTCACCTCCACAGATTTTTTTATAAGTTAAACTATTAATTCAAATATTTTCTTTTATTTATTTCTTAATCTTTTATAATTCGATAAATAGTCATACTGAACAAATATTATATATAATCAATTCGGTTTTATTTTCATTTCATTTTCCATTTCATCTGCTTTTACTCGCAGTTGGTTAATTAATTCGTTAATTTATTATAATTTTATAAATGCTTGTAATTTTTGTTTATTTCTTTTTGATTTTGGCTTTATGTAGAAGTATTTACGAATATTAACTACAAATACGTACAGTTGTAATAAAATCAATACAAACAAAAAACATATACAAACTCGTACATTCATAATACATACAGTTGGAAAAACGACTTATTCAAATATACAGCTCAGCTTACATTATTATATTATGTGTACACATACACATGTGCGTGTGTGTGTGTGTGTATTTGTTTAATAGTTATATTCTTATCCTTTTTAAGCTATACAAATACTACGTGAGTCTGGAATAAGTTCTTTTATTGCCTGCGTATAGCAGTTCCATAGCAGTTTTACTTTAATTTACTTATTACACATTAATTTAATAATATTATTTGTAATAATTATTTAAATTAACTTATCACCGTACTACGTGCCTTATATCGTTGGTATTAATTCCAGTTTTATCTGAATTCGTATTTCTGTTCGTAGCAATTATAACATGTCTTTGGCATTTTAAGCAGCGTGAATATTTGATTTCATTTTTATGTCTTATACACGGTGATTTTCGTAACGCTGTTGTTGCTGTTGCTGTTGCTGTTGCTGTTGCTTCTGTGGTTTTGATTTTACCACCATCATTATAATTGTTATTATAATCATAATCATCTTTGTAATTATTACTGTTAGAGAAATTGATATGGCAGTTGTGAAATTTTTCCTGTTTCTGGCTTTGCTGAAGTTGCTGATGATGCCTTTGCCGTTGTCTCTTCGTTACACGTTTTGTTTTATGGTGTTGTACAAATCTCTTTGTAAATTGTTGCTGTTGTTGTCGTACAAGTCTCAAAGGATTTAATATATTTTTGTTGAATATTATAAAATGTAAGCTACTTATCATTGGCAGTATCATATACATAAATCTTGTAATACTATTAAGATATAATAAATTCGATTGGGCAGAAGAATGGTAATCTGAAATAATTGAAAACAAAAGTATAAAATCGAATGGATGATTATTTTTATAAATCTTAATTGAACTAAAAACCGAATAAAAGAGCTTTTAAGTATAAATTTTTATTTTAACGATAAAACAGAAAAATAAGCCACTTAAATGTAAGAATGTCTGAGGACATATGTATCCTTTTTTATATAAGACTAGCACACGGGGAATGGCTCCTGCTCATGCAATGCGTTGAGGTCGGAACTAAGAAAATTGCTTAAGTGAAGAAGGATAGATGGAGTAGCGCTTACGGATATTTGATTTGAAACTTCTAACATAGAAAGTAACAGGGAAGACATCTGCAAGAAGCTTATTCCACATACGAACTATTCGGCAAAAAATACGAATTTTCTCTGTAACAAAGGACTCAGTATAAAATTGTTTGGTTTTTCGAAGCATGTGACGAAAAAAAGCGCTCGCGTAAGCACTTTCTTGATTTTTTTGCTTACCTCTCTCGCTTACAGTGTAGCACGAGGTATTGCATCACTAACAAAATATTTATTTTTCAAGTTATATGCAAGCACCATTTTTTATTGGGAAGTAGTGCGATTCACAGACATATTAATCATAAAAAATAGCATGAACACCTCATTTCATTAAAACACATTCCATTGTTGTAACGATAAAGTAGTGAAACTCAACCCACATTGCGTCGATTCTCCAGTGAGTCAATAGAGGTAGACACTCTACTATCACCGAAGAGCTTCTTCGCCCTCTTCTCTACGATGTTAATTAGCTTCAAAATAGACTTTCAAGTATCGGCCCATACATGGAGTTGTATTCCATTTTCGATCGGATATAGGTAGTACAAATATTATGGAAATCAGATGGAGTGAACTACCTCTTACACCATCTTAAGAAATCAAGGCAGTTGAATGCAATTTTTGAGACTTGAAAAATATGGTCAATCAATCGAACGTCGTACTCAATCTTCCTGACGAGAACATTAAGAGCTTCTGATTCCCCAATACTTATACAATCCAAACTGCATTGGGTTTTCACACGACCCTATTCATATATTGTTACAAGATAGCGACTAAGTGCATTTTCATATTTTGCTTCGTTTTTATCTTGACCATACCCCTTTTTCAAAACATTAAAGTGCGATTTTTTCAACTTTTTTCCTTTTATAACATTTAGTGTTTACTAAGCCTGAAAACGCACCAAATACGACAAAACGTTTTTGTCTTATACGTCAAACACACTCGTATGGTTATAACGCATATAAAAAAAAAAAAATTGGTGTGTGTTGTCTCATAAGAACTAATGTACTATTGTCGCATAAGTCACAAAAAACAGTAATGTGTTATTCGGTGTGTGTTCAGCCTAAAAATGTATCTAGAATATACTTCAAATGCTTGAGAGCTTGTTAGGAGGAACTGTGTATTATAAATTGCACTCATACTTCCTATTTGTTTATTTGGAATTAACTATGTAATACTGATGTAAATTAAAGAAACATTTATTAAAAAAATAAAATAAAAAATTCATATTTTGCTTCAAGACTCCAATCTGCGGTAGGATTGGCCTATTACTAAATGAATATGAATGGCAGATGCTGCAATAATTTTTTAAAAGATAAGGTAGGAATGGAAGTTTGACAGAGAAAGCCATTAAGAAAAATAAGAAATATGGTATAAGAAAGAACCTTGCGGTACCCTTAAATTAATATAAAACTCGCTTGCATGTGTAATCCCTGAAAAGGATCGATACAAATCGAAAGAAGTCACCACCGACACCAAAAGCAATAAACTTTGGTAAAAGTGCACCATGCCACACTCTATTAAACGCCTTAAAAATATCTAGAGCCACCACCTTACTCTCGCCGAAGTGATATATGGAGGGATACCATTTTTCCGAAAGGAAGTCAAGTAAGTCACTCGTAGAACGTCCTCTAGGATAGCCATACTGGCGGTCACTGAGTAAACTGTTGGACTCCAAATACACCACAAGATGGAAATTCACCATCCATCGCAGTAGGAAATGCAAAACATATCGCTCCTTTGCTGCAACAACATCATCACTCAAAAAACTAAATTTTTAATTAACAGTGAAGAATAATTAATCATCATATTGTTTTTTATATTGTGTAGAAATTTCGATCAAATTGAATACCTTGAACTATCTTTCTGTAATGAGCGATATTGCGATTGGGTGATAATTTTCAGGGTTTCTACGCTCTCGTTTTTTTTTTTTTTGGGGGGATTGGCGTTACATTGGCAATCGTCCAACATGATGGAAACTCGCCAGCATGCTACAAAGTGCTAACGAGAGCTGCCAAAAAGAGGAGTACATCGAATTGAAAATAAAACGGTGAGGCAAGGCACCCTATCTGGAAATATATAATTCAATGAAAATTAAATTCAACTCTGTTTATATATAACGAAATTCCGAAACAATAATTATTTAACAAAAATACATAAAAATTAATAACCTCTTCTTTACATCAGTTTAAAAAATCTTAGCTAAAATAATTTCGTAGCTCCAGTGTGGCAGTTAAGAAAATACGCGTTCTAACACTGCTGATCAATAAGACATATTTTGCTCAAAGACTAACAATTTTTTAGGGTTAGAAGTTTATTTCACTTACTTTTATAATGCGTTAAATATATTCCACTTTCATCATCAAATTCATCATTATGATCGTAAGGAAATGTCTCGGGAGATCTTCCAGAAGCTAATATTCTTGGTCTATCTTCTTCTATATATTTCTCAGTTTCAGCATGATAAATGCGATGTATTCTTGCAGAGCACTTGAGCTGTAATATTTAAAATAGAATATTTAAATAACAATATTATATAAAAAATATGTTAGCTTAATACATTAAAGTTTTACCTTCAACCTTCCCCTTATAAAATGTTGTAGTGTTACTATAAAATTGATTTCTATTACTGAGGTTTCCAACTGTTCTTCAGTATGCTTTTGTATTTCAAATAAACGCAAATAGCTGGGTGGAACCTGGAATATAAAAAACAACATGTTTTTAATCGTTTGTTTGAAGCGAAGTTTTATCGTTTGCGGCAAATCGTTAGATTTTATAATAAAGCAGTTATGCAATTAATAACTTTTTTCTTTAACTTTAAAATACAGCCATTTATATTTCAAATAAAATCAAATATAATTTATTTTGTATTTTTGCTTCAAAGAATTTTGTTCGTTGTAATTATACGTATGCTCCTTTTCGAAGTCTCTGTTACTCATTCCTCTAAGGATTTTTAACGCATTGGTTTTGCGATAATTAAGGTCATAAAATACTAATAAACAAACAGCATACAAAATGTTCAGGATATGAGAAACTTTTCAATTATAAATACGACTTTTACAAAGTCTTTTTATGTATGTATCGCCAGCATTAATTTTTTTTAGCATGGTCGTACAAAAGTGCTAAAATATCACAAATTTCAATAAATGAATTCCAAACAAAAAATGAAAATTTTATTTTATATCCAACTATGAATTTTATGATTTTTTAAGGTATCAGTGATGCAAATTATGCCCATAAAGTATATGTATATAGATAGCTACGCAACAAATTTAATGGTCACACAATTTATGAACTTATGTTTAATAATTTAAATTTGCTGCAAAATCTTATGATAAAAATTTAATTTCGTAGCAACGAGTTTCATAGACTTTCATTAATTCAATTCCTTTCAGCTCTATTTTAATGCTGCTAAAATAAGCATATGCATTGAACTATACAAAATTTCATGGTAGATGTATATAATAACACGTAGAAATATGTACACAGTGCAATAATATTGAATTGGTTGCCATAACGTCTGTCATTTAAAATGACTTTGTAGCTAAAGGAAACTACTAAAAAGAATAATACTTACTAGAGAATGGAGACCAAGAAAAGGATTCAAATAGAATAAATGCAGTAAAATCCAAATATTTTTTAAGATTTTTTTATATCGTAATGGCAAACTAAAAAAAAAGATGGTTAAAAAATATCAATAACCATCTATTATGCATTTCAATATTTTGCACAATTTCCATTTTAAGTGCAGCATAAATCAAATCTAAACCAAACTAATGAATTTCTTTTCAATGTTATTTTTTCCATTTTTCCCTTAAACTTTTTAGATACTGTGGTGGTATATACATACATACTGAGATGCCATTTACACAGATGTATCCAACATTGAACTTAGGGGGCTCTAGTTTTAAGTGGTATATAAGCATTTGTTCATGTTGTTGTTGTTGTTGTTGTTGGTGTTGTTTTTGTTACATTGGCACACCCAGTAACTGTCAAAAGCATGAACCAAATTTACACTGTTTCAGAAAAAGTTTAAGAAGAAAAAAATGAAACATAAAACTCAAAAAATAACAATTTCTAAAGTCCATCGTATCGAACGTAACCGAAAAAGTAAAGAAGAAAATACAATCAAACGCATAAACTTTTTTTATTTACAAACTGTTTGTACAAGTATTGGTGCGGCTGTGAGTCTGTGTGTAAAAGGAAAATACATATTAAATGTTGGCCAACAAAAGAAACTGAATAAAAAATATTGCTAATGAATGCTATTGCACATAACTTATTTCTGAGTTTTTTTTTATGTTAACTTTTTTATGACCTTATTTTTTCCCCATTAGGTTTTCTTCTTGAACAGTGTGTGTCTGTCTATGTATGTGTTTGTGCGTCTGAGTACTTCGAAGGCTTCTCACATGGAAGTTTCAAAATTCAATTTGAATGTCAATATGTCTGTTATATATCTTTGAAATTAGTTTTTATGGAGTTCTATTTATGGAATGCAAAACATTAAAACAGTAAATATTGCTCCAATAAAAAAGATGCAATAAATTGTTAAAGTAACTCCATTTATATAAAAATAACAAACTATTTAAATACACACAAACCTTAATTTGGCATATTAATGAGTTCCTTTTTCAGAAAAGTGTTCATTTAAAGCTGCATAAGGATTCCAATATATATTTTGTGTATATAAAAGTGAAAGGTTACACAAAATGCAATTTGTGAGAAGCCGTAGGATGTTCCGTGAATGACGATGTTGTTTGATCGAGATTGTTTTAGACAGTGTTTTAGAAACCGGAAAGGTTAAGCTCAATTTCGTCTGACCAAAAATGCGGTGAAAAAAAGTAAATGTTAATACTAAACAACGGTTGTTAAATACAGGGATGAAAGATCTATAAATTAGGAAGTTGTTTAAACATGTAATATAAAATAATTTTGAAAGAATCTCACCAAAAATTATTGGTAGTTAAAGCATTTATTAAATTTATTACTTGAGATAATCTCCCAATTTTATTTAAAACAAAAATTTATCTGTTAAGGGTTAAGCAACGTCTATATGCATTTCTTTGGTTCTTTACCAAATCTTCAGTAGACTTCAATCATAGTTTCGAAAAGTTTCAAACATCTTACCATATGCACAGTTTTTCAAAAACGATTTGAGAATTCACTAATAACTATTTTTTTAAGTCACAAGAGAGTAAAATAAGCGTAGTAAAGCCTACTACGCTTTTTAACTTATACAAAACACAACAAACAATTTATACTCGATATGAATTTATTTTATTTTTCCACATATTTTTTACTTGGGTTTTGTATAAGTTTCTAATCCTACTGCACTTATTTTATTCTCTTGTGATTTTCAAAAAAAAAAATTATTATCAGTAAATGGTCTATGCATAAGATAAGAGATTTGAAACTTTTAAAAAGAAGTTTACTGATGATTTGGTAAGGCACCAGTGAAATACACATAGCTTAACGCTCAACAAATAAAACGTTATTATTGGTATTTTTTTAAATATACGCAAAACGAAAAGTTCGATTTTAAATCGCTGCATTTTTCAAAGTGATTTCCATTGCATACCTAAATGTTCATGAGCATTATTTCCAATTAAAAAAATCAATAAAGCCTTCCTTAGCCTCTAATGAAGAAAATCTTTATGTCACGTCGACCTTTGCAGAAATCTCTACTGAGCGAAACCATATAGACTATTCCCACTTCAAAGTAGATATAACCTCCATGAGCATTTTTTCCATCTCAAAATGAAAACAATGTCCATGAAGATTGTTTTCATGGACATTACTGCATGCAACCGTGAGTTCACTTACAGTAAAGAGATTAGAGCTCAATGAGTGTTTCAATTTTAATTTAATTTCTCAGCGAAATATGTTTACACAGACAAGACCCCGAATTTTTTTATACTTGTATATACTCTTCACCAAGCCTTAAAAAGGATATACTGTTTGGTGATATTATTCCGAGTTCTTAAGTTTCTTTTTTGCAGCAATTTTTTCAGTTTTTGGGATTATTTCCATTCCGGTTTGTGGCGATTCTTTCTCTGTCTTCTTATTCGATTTCGTTTCTTCTTTTTCGATGATTTTTCAGTGTTGGCGAATTTTTTTCGTTTTTGCGATTTTTTTCTAAATTTTTGGTGATTTTTCCGTGTTATGACTTTTCCCCGTTTTGACGATATTATCCGTTTTCTAAGTTTTTTTTAGTTTGAGCGATTTTTCTCGTTTTATCGATTATTTTTTCATTTTGGAGATTTTTTCCGATGCGGTGCCATATTCCAAATTTTGGTGATTTTTTATTTTTGAAAATTTGTTTTCGTTTCAGTAGTTTCTTCCAGGTTTTGCGATTTTTTTGCGTTTTGGTATTTTTTAATTTTAGTTTTTTTTCGTTTTAGCAATTTTCATCTCTTTTTCCAATATTTCGGATTTGGAGATTTTTCATTTGGGGTTTTTTTCCGTTTTGGCAATTTTTCCAAATTTTTTTCGTTTTTCCGTTTTAGCAATATTTCCCCGTTTTAGTAATTTATTTCCATTTTGGCCTTTTTCCTCGTTTTGGTGTTTTTTCCATTCTAGCGAATTGTTACAGAAAGCTTCAGAAGATTTTTGGCTATAACTCAGTAATTCAAAAACCGATTCCGCTGATTTCCAAAAGCATAATTCTTCGGATATATTTCAGCAGATTGATCCATAATTTATGACCATACAATATCCAGGGCCTTCATAAACTGCATTTCAACATCGGACAGACAGACAGAAGGACATGCGGTCAGATAGACGGACGATCATCGTTATTTTGTAATATACTATATAGGGTCGCAAACAGAATGATGAACCTATATCTATACACAAAAAAAATTATGATAGCTTTTTTTAAACAAACATGTTTTTGAAACTGATTTGAAATCTTTATTATTGTCTCTATTTAGTTTAATAAATAATTTTGTTTGACTTATTATTTCATTTCATTTACCTACCGCCAATTTTGGCAAGCTGATAAAATTATGAAATTCTTTGATTTATTTTTCATATTTCTCTAAAACATTTTTTGATTGAAACAATTTGTTTATTGAAAAAATCAGAATTTATTTTCAAACAAATTATTACAAATCTTTGCATTTGAATTTACAAATTTCTTTATAGGACCTAAATTGAACAAATTTACATTTGATTCAGGTAATTTGGTATTTGAAGTGAAAAATTTGTTTTTTCTGTGTACATATAACATTTTCATTTTTGGTAAAGTGTATAAAAAGCAAATGAATAATGAAAGTATGATATGCTGCAATATATAAAAGAGAGGACATGAAATTGTTCAAAATTTTAAAAAAATGAGGTAAACTTCCTTCCAACATAGGCAGATGCTTATTTAACGGAGGGGCAAAAGGGATATTATCCTAACAGGATTAAAAAAACCATTTACCTGTATGTCATTTATCCACCATGTTAAATTTGCTGCTGGTTTTGAATAATCCGATGAACAATTTCCATTTACAACGTCACCTAAACGATATCGCGAGTGAATACCAACTATGATTGGACGTTGAATAGGCAATTCTAAAGGAAAAAGTAACAACAATTGTAAAAAATAAATTTACGAAGACATTAATTTAGTAAAATTTTTATTTTTTTAATTTTTGAAGTTAGAACTTCTTACCAATCACGTCCATTTCTCCCCACATTATTGACGTGTGGAATGAAGGCGCATCTGCAGATACCTCACACGCATAACGACCGGTTATCGTTGTGGACACATTACGAAGAAAAACATGGCTGGCATTTGATTGAGTGGTCTGCAAGTATTTAAAAGAGTAGTATTTGTAGAGGACAAATACATATTAACTTAAAAATTTTACATATATATTTAAGGTTATTTATAAAACTTTAAAGTAAATAAATTAAAATTGAGTTCGGTTTTAATATAATTTTTTAATTAAATATTTTTATTTAGAGATAAATGTGAAGCATGTAGAGAAAGAAAATTTTGACTGCACAGAGGGTTGAACTGCCGTTTCAATAGCTCCCACTAATCTCATCAGTAATTGTTAAACTATAAAGGCACCTAGCAAAAAGGATGTACATGTTCAAATAAACTGAACAAACAAAAAAACATTCACACATTATACGGTGACTACCACACGTATAAATTGGTTGAAATACAAAAAATATCTGAGTGCTCATTGCACAGAAAATATTCCATTAAAAACGCCTGCTGACATAGATGACTCTATTAGACTGTTTGAGGCAAACCTTAAGCAAGCTGCTCTAAATGCTACTACTACAAATCTTCAGGTGAGATATTATAAAATTTATTCAGCAGATGTAGAACGGCTTTTATCCGAAAAAAGAAGAGTTCGTAGAGAATGGCAACGCTACAGATCCCCTCAGCTAAAATCAAGGCTGAAGGAATGTACTAAACGGCTGAAAACTCTACTAGAATATCAAAAAACCGCTTCTCTTCAAAACTCTCTGAATGGGCTCGACGCAACACCTCAAACAGACTATTCGCTATGGAGAGCAGCCCGAGGCCTCAAAAGACCAGTGATATATAAACCTCCATTGCGAGCTTCGAATGGAGACTGGGCAAGAACTGATGCTGAAAAAGGTACTCTGTTTGTAAACCACTTGCAGAAAGTATTTACTCCAAATACGTCTGATACTAAAGTTGAGCTGCCACCAGTCCTCGTTATACCAGATGTTACTTTGAGGTTCAATATCTGTGAGATCAAACACTGTATTGCGGGCTTAAACTCGAAAAAAGCTCCAGGCGCTGATAAAATAAGCAATAAAATGCTCTTAGAGCTACCCTATACTGCAAAACGGATAGTTCTATTTATTTTTAACAGTATTTTGCGCCTCAAATGCTATCCTGCAGAATGGAAGGTTTTGCTGATTACCATGATACCTAACCCAGGCAAAGATCATACGAAGGTGGAGTCCTATAGGCCTATAAGCCTATTGTCTAACATGTCAAAACTATTTGAAAATCTACTTATAAGTAAGCTAACACCTATACTGAATCATACTGGATGCATTCCAGACCACCAATTCGGTTTTAGGAGACAGCTTAGCACGACTGAACAAACACATAGACTAGTGGATGTGGTTAGAAAAACCTTCGAAGAAAAGAAATATTTTTCTGCGCTCTTCATCGATGTTTCTCAGGCATTTGATAAAATATGACACGAAGGTTTAATACATAAACTTAAGCAAAACCTACCCGAAAACATCCTTAAACTTTTAGAAAGCTACTTAACTGAGCGAAAATTTTTTGTTAAACAAAGTAATTTTCTAAGCCCTTCGCAACCCATTGAAGCCGGAGTTCCTCAAGGCAGCATCCTCGGTCCCGTATTATATCTGATATATGCCTTTGACGTGCCGGTAAGCAGTAACATGCACATATAAAAATTCGCTGATGATATAGCTTTTGTAGCGTTCATAAAAAGCCATCACGAAGCCATCCGCCAACTGCAAGATTATATACCCCAGTTGGAACAATGGCTAAAACAATGGCGGATGAAAAATAACGAACAAAACTGTCTACACATTACAATTAAATTGTGCAAAGAAACCTGCCCTCCTATACAAATAAAGAACTAAACTATAAATATCTCGGTGTTCATATTGATCGTCGTCTAACATGGAAGTCACACATAAATGCAAAGGTGACCCAAATGAAATTGAAAGCGGCTCAAATGAATTGGCTCATTGGAAGTAACTCTACTCTAAGCCTAGACTGTAAACTTCTTCTATACAACTACATTCTAAAACCAATATAGTCCTACGGAATCCAGTGAAGGGGCACTGCCTCGGCATTAAATGTAGAAAGAAGTCAAAGGCAACAAAATAAAATACTCCGTATGATTACAGTAGGCCCATGGTATGTCAGAAACAAGCGAATTCATAAAGATCTAGATGTGCCGCTGGTTAAGACAGTGTTTTCTAAACACGTGACAAGATACATAAAAAAACTTGAGTTGTACTCAAATCTCCTAGCCACACTCGGCTGAGAAGGAGGGACACTCTTGCTCTCAGCCGAACACGAGAGACGTAAATAACCAAAGAACCTACCGCTGAAACAAATATTTTTGTCTGGCATTGGCTGGACTTTAAAAACTAAAATTTTTGAGTTAAGATTTGATTACTTAGTGTTAGTTCAATTTTATTAAAGATACAATAAATAAATATAGCCGGAAAAAAAATTAGTACTTGTGAAAACAAATTTTTTCTGAGAAAAACTTAACTTGTCCCTTTTTTCCCGCGCGCCCACGATTTTAAACTGCCAACGACAGTTTTCTCGGCTTTAAAATTTTCTGAGAATATTTTATTGATTGTAAGTTATTGATTATCATAAAAAATAAAAATGTCGTTTACGCTCAGAGATTTGACAGAATAGGGTTGTTTGGATCACTGTAAGTGGCTTACAAATGGCTTAGCACGATACCAAGCAAATTTTGTAATTTAACCACTCATTAAAATATGAATGGTAGAAGATTTTGGAAGTGAAATCAAAAGCTCCGTGCCTCTGACATAACCCTTTTTGCCCGCGCGCCCACGAAATAGAATCAGTTAACAGCCTAAAATATAAATTACTGCAGGTTTAATAAAAGCGTAGTTTAAAAATTTGTTGCTTTTGTCGCTTAAGTATTTTTAGCAATTACGGCTCGGTATATTTATACAACCAAAAAAGTGAGCTTCTGTTTAAATTGTATTGAAATATCAAAGATATTTAATACGTGTATAATTTCATTTATTTTTTATTATTATTATTATTTTTTTTTTTTGTTAATTTTTACATTTTTGTGCGACTTCCTCTTTATGGTCATTGTTGCATATTTACTTGCACATAATTACTCGTCCGTTGTTATTTTCTCGTTGGTCTTTCGACTTCGAAAGAGTATATATGAAATAAATAAACAAAAAAATATATACATAGGTATTCAATACCATTATATCGTTTATATATGTTTTCTTTGTTAATTTAATTTTACCAACCATATAACAACTTAAAAAATTTTGTCTATGTAATATGTTTCTCGAATGCATATTATTTGGCACGTGCCGTTGATTAATTTTTTGCGTGTTGCAGTTTTATATTAGATTTATTAGGTCTGTTCATTTACTTTCCTAGCAGAAACTATCAACGAGAGAGTAAAGCAGAAATTTGTAAAATTACTCTCCCAGATATGAAAAAGTAAATGAACGCTTTACTAGCAAAAATTTGCAATTAAGACAATAAACAGTTTGTACACCAAAAAAACTTTACATTAGCTGTTAGTACTTTGTATGAAAAGTTAGACATATCGTAAAAAATATATGAACATTTTATCATTTTAAGGTACATGAACACAACTTAGGAAAAAAAGTGTTACCTTTTTTAACTGTCCGTAAATAAAGCTTTGTGTGTAAAGTATTTAAATAGCAGAAATAAAAATACAACTGCTTATACATAAGGGTTTTTTAGTTAAAATATCTGTAAACAGTAGAAATAAAGTTAATTTCAATGTAATTGTGGATTTTTTTTTATTAATTTAGTTGAATTTGTTCTTTGCAGGAACTTGCCAGTTTTTTTCTTATATTTGACTCACATAATATTTCGAGTGTCACCTTTATGAATTAGCCTTAAGGTGGAAAATCTTCTGCCACCCAATTCAAGCGTTTTAAACTCTTTTAACGGCCATTACTGCAGTCAAATCTTACCGTATTTAATATTTTTGACTTCTTAAAAAGTATTAATTTCTTAATAATTCATTAAAATTAGAAAATGTTAACTTTTTCATGAATTTTTCAAACATTTATTTTGTAAACAGAAGATCTAAACAGCTGTTTTTTTCTCTCAACTTTTTATGATCCTTTTTCACTCTCTCGTTGCTAGCTTTTCGAGTACGTGAACACTTTCCAGTAACAACTAGTAATAATTAGAGACAACTATCAGTTATTGAACAGACCTATTCAGATATGATTATATTCACATATGAGTTCTATAAAAACTTTTTAAGATATTTGCAAATAAGTTTGCATATATCAACTGATTACAAGAACAGAGAAATTTTTGTGTCAAAAAAATTTTTTTCAACAATTACCTTTTAAAAATCTAAAGATACAGTTCCATAGAGAAATGTTTCACTAAGAAAACTCCATAATTTCTTTTTAGCAAAAAGCGATATTTTGCCTAAGAAAAAAATTTTCTGAAGTTAATCGAATACTGCACAATGAAAATTACTAAAAGTTTTCTTGCAACTAAGTAGCTTACTCATGTAAGACATTTGGTTATAGGCCACGCCTATAAAAATCAAATATGCGTTTTGAAATAATTGTACTTAACCGATTTCTATGAAAATGTTGAGACACATTTGGCTTTCCTGATAAAACTTTTTTTTATTAAATTATGTATGAGAAGAACACGAGTCATTACACCGATATCAACCATATTTTGCATATTTGTATACCTTGCCAATTTAAAGAAGTGTGGCAAATCTTATATATCCAAAATAATTATTTTTATTTTTTGACGCCAAATGTATGAAGCGATACACTGTTCGGGTTGATGATTACTCTAACGAAAAAAGTTAGAGTGAAATTTTTATTTTTTACTATAATACAGTGTAGAAGTTAAAATGATTCTTCATTGCTACTGCTATAAAATTTGGTTATGTAATGCTGAAAATTATAAAAGGAAGAAAGGTGAGGGGGTATAAATAACGTTACTGATTGTCCTGATTGTGTAAGGCGTTGGCGTAAACGCCTATGACGTTTTCTGTAGTATTTAATCTACTACAGAAAACGGGTTGTGTGTTGCTTTAATCTATTACAAAAAACGACTTCGGCATTTACGCCAACACCTTTCACAATCAGGCCCAATATGTGCTTAGCCCCTTAGTTTTCTTTCAATCAGATTTTTGACATATGTTTGGTATAAAGTTTTTGTAAGTAAAAAAATTTAAACGACGTTATGTTAATTTTAGTCCAGAAAAATATAAATTGTACACCAAAATAATAAAATGCATCCATCTGGTTATAAATATTATCCATACAACGTTATCCAACGTAAATAATAAAGTTAAAATTGTTTATTAAAGCAGAGATTCGATTAATCTTTCCACAATGACAAATATAACCATTAATGAAAATCAAATCAGACAAGAAAGTTAATGATCTTTAATGTGCCTTAAATTAAATGTGTCTGGTAGGCGAATTTTGTTGAGCTCAAGAAAATCCTTTCATAAGTTATTGTCATTTTTATATCGCTCATTTCATTAAACCATGGTTGGTTATCACAACAAGTCAATGTAAATCCAATAAAATCTGTGTGTGTGTGTGTGTGTGTGCACCCGCTCTAGATTTAATACCATTACATACTATAAAAAATCAATTCGACGTTTCTTCCTTGCTATCCATTGAAAGTAAACTACAAAGCAGGACAAATAGTAACAACAAAGGCAATCCTGGTAATTTTTTAAATTGTTTAAACATTATTTTGAAAGCCCCCTTGTTTATTTTAATGGCATGTTTTTATCTTTCCTGTTTTTTTTGTTACTGCTTTCCTGTTTTTTGTTACATACATACAAACATACTTACATCCACGTTTAAACCATTTGTTGATGAGAACATTTTCCATGCTGGGTTCTCTTTTGGTGTGTAACGATAAAATTCGCGACGTCCTCGATACCATTTTACCGTATACAGTGTGTCATTTTCAATGTCGTAATTACAGATTAAAATCGCATTATCACCACGTTTAACGGCCAACGGTATGGTCACACTAGCATTTCGTAAGGCCAGTATGAAATCTGTAAAGGGAGAGAGACACACACAAAGTAGAAATGAAAAACCTGTTAGTTAATGGAGCTGATGTAACAAAAAAAAAACATTTTATTATTCTTCACTTTCTTATTTTCATGCATTAATGATTACTTAATTTATAAAGTGTAATGCCAGCGTCAACCGAGAACAACATTGTCTTTGGCCACCGGCCCCTTATTTACCATTAAAGGTGTTAAGCATCAAAAATGACGAAATACAAGAAAACATGTACTACCATAAGTTTATTTATAATTATAAAAATGTTAATATGAGCAAAATGTATTCGATTTGACATGGAATGTCCCATACACATACTTGCATAATTTTATTAACGACAATTAAATTTACAATTCCTTTAACCAAAGTGTATTGATCACTTATGTTAATATTATGTTTGCTATATTAATAGCCTACTACTGGTCCACAAATTGAAGTACAAGACATAATATGTGTGTGCAAACTCTTAAACTAGAATCAAATTTATAGTACATATCTATATCAATAATATATTAATGCAAGTCTTTATTGACATTATTTTCCAAGTAATGCTTCTAAGACAATCAAACTTAAAGCATAATTTGCACTGTGCCACTACAATAATCAAAAAAGATTACAAGCGTTTGTTTCCCAGCAAACATGATGACGAATTCGTATCATAAGTCGGTCAGAAAATGTACCGAAAATCGTATGAGTGGTGGACTGGAAAGTACCTCTCTATCTGACGAAATTGTAAAAGCTTTTCCGAAATGGCTGAGAGAACTCTAAACGAATACTTAAAAATTTTCTAGGGAAATTCAAAAGAAATTTTCGACATGTCTGAACAATGTCGCAGCTAAAATTAAAAATTTATTAGATATATAAAAAAAATATATTTTTCATCATTGCGGTCTGAATAATTCCGTAACAATTTAGTATTTAAAAAAATAAAGTTAAAGATAACTTTCTTCCATGTTTTTTAGTGTTATTGTTAGGAAATTGGATAACCCGTTTTGAAGTTATGATGAAATTAGTGTAGCAGCCTCTCGAAAAATCCAAAATTTTAGAAAAAAGTAAAAAAAAACGTATCCATAGAATTTAAAATTTCGACTGTTTTTGTAGTTAGGGGACCATAACACATCAAACAAATTTAGTGGTGATCAAAGTTCATGACAAAAGTTTAATTTTGATGCATAGATTTATTAATAACCAGTTTATCGCCCACTTTTGCTAAAGGTGTCTGTAACTAGCTTCTACTTTACTGCCGAGTTGTAATAACGGTCATGTCATTTTCAAATAAAAATATAACAGGTATCAAACAATTAGTATAACTTGCTTGGACTATTGAAACAAAAAACTTCAAAAGCAGTATAAATAAGAACTAAAATAGACTCTTAATGATTTGAAATTTGTACGACTTGAAGAAAAAATACTTACAATTCCAGAGAAAAACATAAATGCAAAATATAACTCATTTTTGTGTAGAAACCTTTTTGTTGACACTCAACACTCACCCAAAAGATCGTAAACATAAATGAAAAGTTTTTTGTTTTATGGTATTTTTTCCTGGTCTGCTTTTGCGTTCTACAGGAATGTTTCACATTGTACACGAAGTAGTATAAACAAAAAATTAAAATTATTCACACTGAAGTGTGATTTCCTGTGACACAAGTGTCTGACTTATATATTTGCATAACCTCAGGCATGCCACAAAAATATATATATATTAAAAAAAAGTTTACTATTTTACTACACAGATACACAGATACGAACAAATAAATTTGCATGACGCAAAAAAAAATTAAAACTGTTCACTAGAAATTAAAAAGGCCCTGAAATAAATATCTAGAGTAATTTAGGAAATTCAAATTTCGAAGGAATATCTTAATAATAAAAATTACAATAATTTATTGCATACCTTTTTTATATATGAAGAATTTACTTCATACAAAATATTGCCTGTGCTAAATATCTTTTACATGATAACAATATTTACTTAAGTACTTATGCAATTGTTGAAATTACTATACAAATACGGTTTGCTTCCTTAGTTAAAGTCAATAAAATCCCTGTCCTAACCATTCAAGCTTCAAATTTCTGCAAATGTTCAACTTGAAACTTAGTATTAATCTGTAGTACACGTATAATACTGTACAACAAAATGAAATTTTAATTAAAATTAGAAGACTCCAACGACCGATTCTGTTATAGAGCACCAATAAAAGTATATACTTGTATCGGCTTTTTAAAGGTTTATATATGGGACTCGTCTAAGGGGATATAAATTCGTTCTCCCTAACCCCGCTATCTAACTCTTCCCTGTGTGGGTATTTTTGCCCGTTTCTTTAAGAGAGGTTCAAAAAAGAATTAGAAGGTTAAAGTATTCCACAAAAATGTTCGCTGTTATGTTTTACATAAAATTTTTGCCCGCATCTTATATCTCAAACGTAAGGCTTACAAGATTTCCTATACCGAGTAACCATAACTATGTGCAAAATGATGGAACTTTTACGCACCCTAAAAGTAATCCGAGATGTAACCTTTCAAAACACCGATACACGTATGTATATTTTTGGTGCCCTCTTACAAAATCACTTGTTAGAACCTCGTTTTTTATTTTGTGTTGTACAGTGTAATTAGAACATTTTATTACAAAACTTCTCAGAAGCATAACAAATAGAATTTAGTAATGAAATTTTTCATCTCTGAAGTCTTCTGATTTTAAGTGAACAATGCCAGTGATGAATCAAGTATATATTATTGTATACTAACAAGCAAACATAAAGTCACACATATAAATATTTAAACATTAAATAATATTTATTTATGTGTGAATTTTGTTCAACTGTCATAAATTATTTTTGCTGTTGACTTTTTATTGTCCTTAGTTGGTTATTGCTGTTTTAACTAAAATTTTTGCTAACAGTTTTGTTGGTTTTTTATTAATTTCGTATTTTTAAGGACTAAAAAGTAGAACAGCAACAAAAATTATGTAAAATAGGCAAGATAGGTTTTTTGATGACAATAATAATAAATTTTCATCTTATAGATACTTTAATATTTTATTGTTTGCGGCCTATTGTTTGCATAATCAGATAATGAAAAAATTTAGGATAAGCTGCCTTCATAGTTAAATCCATAGCTGATAAGTTTTCTATACATACACTGCAGTTAAATAAGCTATCAAACAGAGTATAATAAATAAACATCAACTGATGATGCGAAATTAAAAAAACAAAAATACCTTTAATACTCATTGTTCCACTGCGTTTCTGCTTTGTTTTTAATTCTGTTTTACTTGTTTTGTTGACAAAATAAAACTTAACAAAAACATATTGAAAACATATAACTCAGCAATCATTTTTGGTGAATTCCGTTCAAGCTCCGTTCATTCGTATCCGAAGAAGACAGAAAACGTACTGCAAATCACATATGTACCTCCTTTTGTGAGGAAATTCTAAAAGCTTTTCCGAAATGTTTGAGAAAATTCTGTACGAACTCTGAAGAATTTCCTAGGGAAATTCTAAGGAATTGTTTGATGTGTTTGAACAATGTCTGACAAAAGATCAAAATTTTTTTGAATTTTCTGATACTTTTTTCATCCTGTCATATTAATGTCAAAGGAAAATCGTAGTCAAAAATACAGGTTTGGCAAAAATGTCGTATAAAACTCGCAAATAGAATTAAAATATATTAAGACTTCTTTGTGTAACTCCTCGCGTGCCATGATTTTATAGGTTTGAAAACTTGAACATTTATGAACAAAATCAACAGAGATAAATGAAAATTTATACGAAAACTAAAAATAAACAATGTGGAGAAGTGAAGTATAATAGTCGTAAGTCTTAAGTTAGAATGTTGTGTTTAATGTCTTTAAGGAAATTAAATTACCTTCATATAATGTACAGAAAAATCAGATATTAAACGAAAAATATTTCGCAAAATGTGGAGAAATATCGTATCAGAAAACTACCTACTATTTTTCTGGATGCCTAAGGAAATTTGGAACAACTCTCTTGATTGTCTAGTAAAGTTTCAGATTTTCCCTGACGTCAGACATGTAGGCAAAAATAGGTTCACTGGAAATGCACCAAAGATCCAAAATAGCGAAATAAAGCATAAAATGTTTTACATTTCACATTTATTTTAACACTTGATTTTTTGATACTTTTGTATTATTTTTAAATAAATTTACTGCTCGTTTGTTCTATAAAAAAAAACTGTTTTGCTTATTTGTCTGTATATTTTCATTTACCAGATACCATTTTTGATTTTAGTTTTATGTTTTTAATGTTGCATTTATTTTGATTGCTGAAAATAATTTATTTCATATTTGACAAACATATTTAAAGTATTTGTGAAAAGGCAAATTGTTGTTAGATTATTTAGTTTGGTTCTTTTTTACAATCAAATAATAGCAAAATATAAAAAATAGCTAAGCTCAAAGTGGATATATGCTACAATTTATACAACTTAAATTTTTGTAAAACGAAATTTTCTTGCACAGTTTTTTTGAGGCCACTTTTAACAAAAATTTTTAAAATTTATTCTCTTTGTATACAGCGTTAGCTATATTATGAAGTAGCATAATAGAGGAATTAAAGCAATAGATCTCATTTGTATTTACACAATTATTTTTGAATATGAATGTATGTGTATATTTTGTGTAATTAAAATCGAATATTTGGTACAAACATATTTCTCAATTAAAAATTAATATGTTCATATATATCTGCACTTAGAGTCTTAATTACTAAACATTTATAAATTCTAAGTCTTTATTTGAGAATAGTTTAAGAGAGTAATTAAACAATAAATCTCCTTTGTTTAAATAATAGACTACATATCATAAATTTGTACAAAAATAACAAAGTAAAAATACAATTAAATTATATATCTTACAATCAATATACAGTCGACTCTTGATAATATAAAAATCGTCAATTTGAATCGCTCGATAATTTGAGCTCATTCCCATTTCCCTGGAAAACCATTCAATAAATTGAAAAAAATCCATATAATTTTTTCCCCTCGGTAATTTGAAATTATTTAAATGTCATCTTGATAGCCAACTCGCTATAATTTATATGTATATATAATGTACATTATTTAAATGTGCCGCGTTTTATAAAAAATAAAATTGGCTTAAGTTTATACATTGGAATGTCACTTTGCTCGCCGACGTTCTATTATTTGAAGTTTGGCTTTTCTACCCTCTATAATTTGAACTGATAATGTGAATGTGTTCAGATTTTTTTTTTATATCAAATTCTAGTTAATTTAAATTTTTTTCATTTCTTTTTTTAGAATTTTAACCCTTGTTAATTAATATGAACTCTCGATTATTTGAACTTTTTCTCTGGTCCCTTGAATTTCAAAATATCGAGAGTCGACTGTATTAGTAAATAAATACATCAGGCCTTCGAAGAGAAAAATCTTTGTAAAGGCGTTATAAAATAAATATGTGAAGGTATATTTGTTTACCATATCAGATCAGATAACCAACTGTTCATTAAGAAAAAAGTATAAGAAAAACATTTATAGAATAAAGTAATCAGATTTTATTGTAACACTTTCTAAAATATGTAACGAAATTGACACTTCCATGCATTTGTTAAGCCCTCTAAGTACACGCTTTATACTTTCTTTCAGAAACAGCCCAACAAATTTGAGATTATTAAATTATTTATCTATATCTATTCGTTAGTATGCATTTTGATAAGAAAATTGCATGTTTTTAATAAAATATTGGCCAAACTTTTGAAGATTCTACCGGCCATTGGCTTTGGCTTCGGAATATATGTATGTACCTAAAACTTGACAAAAACGACATTGTGCAGTATACCTCGCACGTATTGAAGCATAAATTGCCACATACGATAATATCGATAAAAAAAAAGTATGCACAAGTAATCACAAGTAATAGTTTAAATAACAAAACTAGTACGAAAAAAATTCTAAGTCGTGCAAGTGAAATATGTCCCCATTACGAGCGACTTAAATAATGTGTGCTTTCACGGCCTGCATTTCGCTTTTACATTTAAAATTTCTGTACACGTCATTTAAACCCTTTCAAACATTGCATTTTCGGTATGTTAAGAGTGTCATAGATTAAAATCCAGTGCTTTTTGTAATCTGTTAATGTAGAATTAGTCGGTATATCGCATTAAATCGTTTTATCTAAACCAGTTTATTGTTTTATCTCAAACCAGTTTGTTTACTTATGAAGGTCTTGATGTAATATAGCGATAATGTACATACATATCGCTCATTTAATTCTATGGAATCATAACTCAAAATAGGTGATTTTTTTTAGTTAATTAAGTAGAATTTATCATCATAGTGTTTATTATATTGTGTAAAATTTTCGTTAAAATATCTTGTATACTCAACTCTGAGAGAAAAAAGTGCACAAAAAACTCGATAATGCGTGCGATGTGCATTGTACGTATGCATATGACATAATCTCAAAACGTCAGGCAATAGCTTTTGAGTGAACGTAATGTTATAAATTTGTAAATTTTTAATCGACTCCAAAAGTGCCATTCCACAAGCTGAATACGCATCGTGTAACCGTACTTTCAGCAATCAAAATTTCGTTAAATCATTCATACGCTATAATTTAGGTCACGTCATACATATACTTAAGTACATAAAAGATATAAACTTCTATACATATATTTATATATATATATATATATATATATATATATATATATATATATATATATATATATATATATATATATATATATATATATATATATATATATATATATATATATATATATATATATATATATATATATATATATATATATATATATATATATATATATATATATATATATATATATATATATATATATATATATATATATTTATATATACATGTATACAAAAATATGTACATTAGGGATATAACTAATTAAATTTTTTGTACATATGCACATATGCTCACGATTGTGAAATATTTTTATACACTAAATCAGGGATGGCAAAGTTGGCAAAAATGGTACAATTTTTGGTAATTGTACCAATGGCTTATTTAATACAATTAATGATTTTTTTTCTATTTTTTTAGGAAACGTCCTTATTGCAGTTCTTTTATTGTGATAAAATATTTCATCCTTTTCGTCCGCTCGTACATATGCCACTTTTATCTGAATTAAATTTTAATTTTGCGAAGCTTTGAAAACAAAGTTCGGCTAGGTCAAATAAGGTTAGCTCACAAAACCTCTCTATAATTTTAAACTCGTAGTGATCATGGCACATATTAGAGTGTTTTCGTAACTTTATATATGTACAGAAAAGTGAGGTATTTTCTATACTTAAAAAATATTTCTGGTTTCAAAAATCTGTTTTATACAATTATGCACAAGAAAGTACAATTTTAGAGAAAAATTAGTACAATTTTAAAATCTCATTTGCCATCCCTGCACTAAATGCATTGAAGTTTTGTATATGTATATGTGCATACGGTTTTTTATTTAAAAAAAAGTCATATTTTACTCCAAATAAGTTGTTTTTTGGTTACAGGTAATAAGGTTAATGAAAATAAAGTCAATTGGCATTATTTCCCACCATGGTGGGAAATAAAAGTGAATTAAAGTTAACAAACATTTGAAAATAAAGTAATTGACTTTATTTCCCTATTCAAATGGAAATAACGTCAACAATGCTTAAAGTATGTCGGGCTTAAGGTTTTTTTCTCTCAGTATATTAAAAAGTTGCTTCGCTGAGTAAAGGATTTTGCGTAGGAGGACTTCGGCCGGGCTTTGTAATTTTTTCCTGTCGGTATATCGAAAAGCGGCTTCGCTGAGTAAAGGTTTTTACATAGCCGGCCTTCGGCCGAGCTTAAAGATTATTTTCCTCTCAGTATATCGAATAGCGGTTTCGTTGAGTAAAGATTCTTGCATAGTCGACTTTTGGCAAGGCTTAACGATTTTCTGTTTTTGGTTAAGCGAATAGCGGCTTCGCTGAGTTAAGATTTTCTCTTAGCTCAGCAAACCCGCTTTTCAATATACGGAGAATAAAAAGCGTTCAAACCCGCCCGAAGGCCGGCTATTCAAAGATCTTTATTCAGCGAAACCGCTTTTCGATATACTGAGAGGATAAACCCTTTAGTAATAAAATTTCTTAAAATTTTTAATTTTAATGGAAAAAGACTAATAAAATATGGCTTTTAATTACTACCAGTATTGACCTGGTACATTCAGATTATTATTTATTGGGAAGTATCGGGATGCTATGCAAATTATATGTTTGAAAGTGCAATAAAGTCAATTGACTTTATTTCGTTATCGAAAACGTAATAAAGTCAATTGACTTTATTTCTTTTTATGGTTGTCAATTGACATTATTTCCATTGACGTTATTGGTGGGTGACAATTTCGAGTAAAATTATAACTTTCTTTAATACAAAAATTTTAATATGAAAAATTTCAATGTGTTGTATGACTGAACTTTTTTCAAAAAAAGTGATCCCTAATGTACATGTACTTTGCTTTCTCTCCCATATGCTTAATGTACACAGTGAGTGCTTAAATCAGCTTTTTATTGTACATTTTTTATTTATTTATTTTTATTTTTTATTCATTTTGCATTTTTTTGTTGTTGTTGTTTGTACTCGTGTTATATTTATTTATTTTTATTTTTTATTCATTTTGCATTTTTTTGTTGTTGTTGTTTGTACTCGTGTTATATTTAACTTATCATTAAGTGATACAATGTTTCTGTTGTTGTGGCATTTTCGGACCATGAATTTGTTGTTGATTTTTTTGATTAAAAAAAGCTGCGCGCGCTTTATTTGTTTTTTTACCCAAAAGTTGTTGTTATTAAAAATTTTTTTTTCATTATTTTTGATATATTCTATTAAACTTTTGAAATTATATTCCCTACACTTCTCGTTGTGCGCCTAGTGTTTCAGCAAATTTTATAAAAAGTTTAAAAGTTTTTAAATTTTTTCGTTATTATTATTTAAACAATTTTTAAACAAATTGTTTAAATACTTTTTCATATCTGTACAATTTATCTTGAATTCAGTCGTATGAACGGCGTTCGTTGCTAAATTTAATTTAAATTTTGCTTTATAAATTACTTACGGAAATTTTGAACTTTTTGTATGAAGAGTTCATATGTGAACAACAAGTAAATTAAGAAAAAAAAAACAATGTTTATTATTGACAATTGCCCAGCGGTAAATGGAAGGAGTAGAGGCCTTCTATAAGGGCTTATTTAGCAGTCTATAGTACTTCCATTACATATTCATATTTTTTTACACGCGATGTCATTGCGGACCAAGGCCTTCATCAACCCATTACACAGCAGGGCTAATTGTAGGCATTCTTAGCAGGCCTATTTGCAGGTCATATATGGCATGCCTGATAGAAGGCCTGGTCTGGGAAGATCCGTTAAAAATCAAATGGATGTAAATTTTTTTTATTTGGATATTTTTATAGCGGCTTCTATATTTTGAATTATAGTGATTTTTATTTCGAACTCCTTCTTTTCATCCAAAGTAATATTTTAAACATATCTTCGCTGTTTTTACTAACTGACCTAACTGACATTTTTTTGAAAAATGAGTTAAGTACACAAGTAGACGTCATTAGTCATACCGCACCTTGTACAAAATTTGTATGGACGTAACTATTACCGTAATCTCTATAAAAGCAAAAATATTTTTGACTTATCTGTAAGAATGCAAACAAAATTTTTCACGAAGTGTCGTAAGTGTAAAGCTCTGTGGATATAACGCCAAATACTGATAGATTTAGTTCACATTTTTTAGTGTATTATATTTTTTTCAACAATATTCTTTTCCTAATTCCATTAACAAAATTTAATAAAATAATATAAAAGCAATTTAATAAAATAATATAAAAGCATGAAAGAATGTATCAGTAATTAAAAAAAAACTTTTGACAGTAACGCGTTTGAAACAAAAAAAAATGCAAATATATTTGACGAAAAAACTAAACGAAATAACCAAGTTAAAAGAAACATATATAAAACGCAAAAGGGTTTAACAACACATTTTTCTCAAATTTAATTTTTTGATTGACTAGGATGTAGTTAACACAATAACATTCAGCAGATAAATTTTATGCCTATATGTCTAAAAATCTGTACTTTTCTTGAAAACCGATTACCAATATTTCAAAACTCATCAACATCGGTCCTCCAAAAATATTTTAAAGTAAACATAATGATTGGATTTCCTTAACGACTGGTGATAATTCATTTCTCAAACTCTCAGAACATGTACTCCTTTATTACTCACTATCTAATTAAGTAATTACTCTAAATATTCCTTAACTTGCATTTTTATTTTCTATTTTTATTCAGCAACACTAAAATAAAGTCAAAGAATTAATCAAAAATAAATCTAATTTTTTTATACTATAAAAGTTACTGCATGCGTATCTGAATATTTGAAAAAAAAATTTCACTAAATGTCTTATCTGCTTCAAAGTCACTAAAAAGTATTTTAAATAAAATTTTTTTATATATTTCTTTATATAAGACTGAAAATAGATGCTATACTACATATCAAAAAATGCAGAAAACCAATTTTATACGTATTTTGGCTAGGAAGTGACTACATTTAGGACAAAAAACATTAAAAGTGCTCTCCTGTAAAATTTGTAAAATGCTAGTTAGGTCAGTTAGTTAAAACAGCGACGATATGAGAGAGGCTAAATCTCATGTATTTACTACGAACGAATTAAACATGATGTAGTAGCTGCAATAGCAACATATATGATGTCTCTTGTACGTAAATTTCAGTCTTACATACAAATTATTTGTGAAAAAAGAATACGAGAATGTTTGTGTTATTTCTAAAAAAAACATTTTTTATTAACCAAAATGAAAAATCTAAAAATTGAATACTCCTTCCAAAATAATCCAGAGTAGAGTCCTTTTAGAAGACCTATCCTAAGAAGGCAAAATAAAATAATTTTTGGATCTTAAATCCATGGAAGGCCTCTAAAAAAGCCTGTTTATTTAATGCCTCGCAAGTTTTACCGCTGGGTGATATTGTGTATACACATGAATACATGCGTACATACATATGTACCAACAAACATTTTTCGATGATTTCGGTCCAAAGTCGGCCAGAGAGTCTGCCTGCACATGATGCCTAGTCGGTACGAAAACGTACCGAAAATCATGAAAATCAAACAGCGTGTTCATATCGTACGCTATTTTTGGATATGACATAACTGACATACTCATATCGGAAAAAAGCGTACGATGTGACAACGCTCTTGACAAGAAAATAACCTCTTTCCCTGAGGAAATTCTAAAAACTTTGCCGCAATGCTCGAGAGTTTCCTGTATGAATTATGAAAATGTTACAAGGGAAATTCTAAAGGAATCAAGATATACATAAATGAGATTTTTTACGAAAACTAAAATCAAACAATGTGCAGAAGTGACTCTTAAAAGTCGTAAGTCGTAGGCTAGAAAATGTACAGATTATTGTGTTAAATGTGTTAAACAAAATTAAATTGCCTTCAGATAATGTGCAGGCTACTACTCTATAATATTAGTCAGATAATATTTCGGAAAGAGCAAAAATTTCTTACCAGAAAATTGCCGACTATCCGCCAAATATCTGGGGAGTTTTAGACAACTCGATTGATGTCTAGTCAAGTCTCAGAATTATTCTAGCATCAGCCATGTCGGCAAAAATGTTTTCTTGGTATGTATGGACATACATATTTATGTAGGTACAAATTTATTCACATTATCAATGTGGCTCTTTTTATAGTGAAAAAGTTTAAAGCCTTTAAAATTATTGAACCCCCAGTTGGAAGAAAAAATAAACGCCAATTTTATCAAAATCCAACTTAACGCATTTTGGTTGATTATTTCAAGCATGGAAGTACCTATAAAAAAATTGTATATGTATGTAAGCCTGAATTAAAAGTAATTTTATTTTGCATCTTTTAGTATTTTATTTGTCTAATTCGGAGGAACCGCTTTCGAGTTATGAAAAAATATATTAACGTGAACGCACTTTTTCGGGTGTCATATTAATCATGCCTATAAAAAAAGATCTTTATATGTATGTATTTTACATGCTTTCATTTAAAAGACAAAAAAATGTACAGACCAGTGTTATTTAATGATAATACTATGTGTTGCATATTTTTGTCTTCTTTTTAATAAACAAGAAACAAAACCCTGAAACTTTTTTATTTGCTGTTTATGTATTAAAACTGTATGGCAACGGTGTAATTATCATTTCTGCCGTTACACGTATATTTTTTTATTTCTCTTCAATTTTCTACAGGTATATTGACCTCTCACTTGATCAATGCTCCTCAACTAAACTAAGAAAGACACACAAAATACAGCCAATATTCCAACCGTAGCATTTTTCGGCAGGTCAATAAACTCATGCACACAGATCACAAACAAAAGAAGTCAAACAAAAATTATATGAAAATATTTGAAGAAAAAACACATACAAAACATGCTGACGACCTGATACAAGCATTATTCATATGATTTTCTTTTTGTGTGCAACTGAGCTAAACAACATGTGTGAATGAATGAATGAATGAATGGAATCAGTGATTGAGTGCATCAAATTAAAATAAGAAGCAAAATATACAAACGTATGAAGGTATTAACTTTGACATACAAAATAAGGTCAAAGCCCTGCCCCAAATTATAAACCATTAAATAAATGGAACTTCAAACCAATAAGCAATTGGATTTTTAAGTAAATATGCATGTGTGTAAGTGTATTTATATCGAATTCTCTACTAACTAGACTATCGATTTTACGAAAAAAATCGATATTTGACGCAGTTTTTTTACTCGGAAAGCAGAAATATTTGCAACAAAGAAAATTTTTATATTCAATTTAAAAAAATCGATAGAAAACCTTTTTACAAATTAGCTTGACAGTAAATTTATTTTCGATTTTAATGTTCAACGTTTTATAAAATAAAACTTGAAAAAACTCATGACGATCTTCATTATTTATTTATTTATTCATTTGCATATGAACAAATATATCAAAAACAAACGAAAAACGAACTGCAAGTTGGATGGATTTATAGATAGATGATGGGATGATCACTTTTATTTTCAATATGATCAATAACATCAGTTGAATTTTTACTAGGCTAACAGAAAACTAAATATACAAAAATTTTTTAATATATATAATTTTTTTTAATTTATGTATGAGTGTGTTCCAAACATTTTCTTTAGTCTTATTACTGTTGTTGATTTTTTAATTTATGCTCGATTAATCGAATAATTGAAGTCAAACAATGTTCGATTAAATAAAAAATTTAAATTTCGAGTAAAAATTTATTTCAGAAATTTAGGTCGATTAACCCAACCCGACTAAAAAATTGCAGGTAAATTTTCTTTTTTCTAATGAGTTTTTACAGATTTCTTAATAAAAATTGGCAAAATTTTTGAAATTATTTGAAATTTGATGTTCAATTCGAACGTTATTTCATACTAATAGACCGCAAGATGAAAGAATTAAGTAAATTATACAGTAACAACAATAGAGAGAAAGGAACAAACTTCAAATATATTGTGCAAAAATTCGGATATATAACCATCATGCAAAAATTATTTGAAGTAAAGAACAGAATTCGAAAGTAAAGTTTTGAACAATTAAAAGCAGTCACAAAATCAAATAGCTAAAAATATACTTTGTGATATAAAATCATACTTTATGGATCAAGAAAATACAAAGAATTGAAAATACTTTTTAATTTACTTTTCTCTACTCTTCCAGCGTCTACGATTAGTGAAAGATTATTCTTAATAATGTGAGAAATATTCAATCGAAAAATATCTATGAAATAAAGAAGAAACATATTTTTTAAGACAAATGTATTGATTTTGTTCGATTATTTTATGAATTATACTATTCTGTTCTGTTCATGCGAAATGAAAATGTTCGGAATTGTAAAAGCTTTGTTGGTACAAGT
This sequence comes from Panzeria rudis, assembly GCA_956483635.1. Classification (NCBI taxonomy): domain Eukaryota; kingdom Metazoa; phylum Arthropoda; class Insecta; order Diptera; family Tachinidae; genus Panzeria; species Panzeria rudis. The sequence continues at coordinate 1,093,820 of OY101449.1, forward strand.
TAATATTTTTACACTCACAAGAAAAATCAATCCATCCGTACTTATATCAATCCCAATCTATGTCAAAAGTACGATAATATTGTAAAAATAATGCTATGACAATCCGGTTATTATTATTGAGCTATGAATTTTTATTTGTCGAACTTTTGGATTAAGTTCGTTTTCAACCTAATTTTTGAATTATAAAGCATGTATACAAAGAAAAATTTGACCGCACGGTAGGTTGAACTTACATGTTTCGAGACTTCCGGGTTATCTCATCAGAGTTTTTTACCGCTTAAACATCACCACCATTGTGTCAGTCCTGCGCAGCCAATCAGCTGAATGCCATCTACTTTAATCAATTCTGGCTGAGTCACATTTAAATTCTGACTATTTTTATCCCGGATTGAATACAGAACAGGTCTGAATATTATTAAATATATCCTGGTGCAAAAATTTTTCAAAGCGAAACATTTGAATAGTAAAAAACGATTCTAAATGATCAGTTTATGCTCTAATTTATGTAGATATATTGCTTTTTCTTTTTTTATTATTAAACTATATAAAACGGGAAAGCTTGATTTGTTTTACTTTTGTCTGGAAAATTTACAAAAAAAAACAAATAAATTCAAAAATTTTCCGATTAAGTCGAATAATTTCCGATTAGTCGAATAACTCGATTGTTCGAGTAATCTAAAAACCTCAATTTCGATTAATTGATTAATCGAACAATTGAAAAGTAGATTAAAATGTATACCCTAGTCTACAGCAAAGTTTTTCACAGAAACACAACATGAAGATATCAATACTTCTACTCGGTACAGCATTGGGTCCAAAGTATCGATATCTTCTCAGTATCGAACAAAAAGCATCGATACTTACTTTGTGTTGGTCAAGGTCTTCCTATGACTATAAGTAGAGAAAATATATGTGTATGCATTTACGTTTAGTATTCTATATTCTTAGTGTTGTTAGTGCTATTATATTTTTTACCTAACAATTAGCGACCGATACATTAGTAATATTACTAAATATGTTATTGTTCATATTATTGTCTTTTTGGCCTACTATACTTACGGTGACCAACCGTACACTATTATAGTGAACAGTACACTATTTTAGCATATTGTCCACTATTTTTTTGTGTACGCTATTTGTACATTTTTTATACATGCCCCTTATGTACATTATTTTTTCTCACAAATGTTCACTTTTGTTCACTTTTTTCATTACTTCCAACATATTTAGCAAACAATTTGAGATCAGCTTAAATTACATAAAAACTGTAGCTGGAAATCCAAAGCGTTTGATATTATTGCATTCAACAGAGCCACCTGACAAGTGGTGATAAGCAAAATACACGTGATCACTGTAGCGGCTTCCGAAAGTGGCGCTACTTTGTTCTGCTGTGTACGTTGAAATATTAAGTTGATGTTAACTTTTTCCTTTTTCGTTGGAATATTATTCACGCCCAATTCTTTCTGAATATAACGTTACGAATCTTAGCCTAATAATCAACTAGTTTTGTTATGTTTTTTAATCCATAAAATGTGTCACCGTAACTATATTACGCAATAAGTGCCACAATACTTTCAAATAAAATATTGTACAATATGGAAAATTGCTAAATTATAATGCAAGTGTATGTATGTATTGTAATCTTAGCATCGTTTTTGAATAAAATACAACCAAAAACTTTATTTTGGAGGACCCATTTTCACAACAACAGATTTTTTATTATTTTTCATAAAACGCTTAAAAAATCGCAAAAAAAAACTTTCCTCTGCTTAAAATAAGAAAAACCGAAATTACTTCAGAGTATCTATTAAATAACTTGAAGTTATTTTATTTCGTGGCTAGTAACACTTTCCGCATATTTATAATGTAATATCTTCAACTGAAAAGTTGTAAAAATCAGTTACGTGCTGTCAACTTATGACCATCGATATGGTTCATATAAATTTAGCTATCATGAAAACAGAAACAAATTTTGTTGAACTGGTGTCATGTTCACCTTTATTTGGTGATCGATATGAGTACTTTTTGCCGATACCTACTTGGTACTCGGTAGTAAAGTATCGATACTAAAATTATTTGGTTTGTAAAGAAAATTATCGAGTAGTTACTTGTATTTACTCGTAACGTTTAATCTCTAAACAAATCAAATCACTTTAAATAAATCATATCATATGTATATTAAAGGGGACTGTACTGTGACAGGCCAATTTCGGGGCTATACAAACAGAGTGTGTATTACACGAGTCCATTCCCGCTGTCACGAAAATTTTTATGTAGTGGCACTAGAATGCCCCTACCTTTACCTTGGAAAAAGAAGTTCCTATCCAAAAACTTCGCCCCTTAAAAGTACTGAGATAAAAATAAGGACCAAATTTTTGAAAGGAAAACACCATATCATTTCTAATATGAGAGATATTTACGGATATTTTTTACCTTTCTAATATGCACAGAAAAAGATTTAGTTTTATTTTTAAGTAAGCATTTGTTTGAAATTCAATTTTAAATTGAATGAACTGTTTGTCTAATTCAGTAAATGTTTAATTTTATTTTCTGTAATTGTGTTGTTGATTTTAAGAAAATCTTGCAATGGTCTGTCCATTTTGAGTAAAATATTCGTCTCAATCTAAAAATTCTTTTACTGATTTTGAAAAAAATACTTTTAGACATTTATTTTATCTGATTCAGTAAATGATTTTGTTTGAATTTGGCAGGTGGTGAAAATGTGAAAACCGACTTAATTCCTTTACAGCACTGCTATTGCGCATTTTAATTAATTTTTATACCAGTGTTTCAGAGCATCTGGTGTTAAGTAGGCGCATTAGCTTTCTTAAGATGTACTGTTTTACTTTGCTGACGTTTCCGGTAACTGTGCCGAAAAGAGGGGGGAGGGGCACCATAATGTACTTACAGTAGCATAGAACATTGCTAATCTCAGCCGCTACTGGTATAGTGACCAGCGCTTTGCCTTTTTCACTTAAACAGTCCAACAATTAAGACTTAGAATCATTGATGAACTGAGTTCAAAATACATTATTCTATATCTTCTGATTAATCAACAATTTTATATTGTTATGAAATGTAACTTCCAACTTTTTTTCGGGGAATGCTAAAAAAATCCTTTGTTTATTTATTAACATTTTAATCTTGAGTTCCAGTAGACAATTCTCTGAAGATGGCTGTATTACATTTTACTCTAATATTTTAAAAGTTTTAGATAAAGAAGCAAGTAAAGATATTTTATATCAATAATGAAAAATAAACATATTTGAATTGAACTGGAATTCATTCATACTCCTTTGGAAAATAATATGTTCATTTAGATTCAATAAAAGTATTTATCAATACAGATCGATTATAGATCAAATAAATTAATTTATAATATGAGAGAAAAAGAAAAGAACTAGAAACACAGACGTTAAGTTAAATAACTCAATAATAGACTAGAAATATTTTAAACTTTAATTTGTGTTCATTATAAGAGAGTAACTTGAGTCAGTTAGTTGCTGTGATTGTAGTCTCGACGCAGCGATCGGATTTTTATTCAGTTAACTTTTTTTTACAAAGTCAATGAACTTTTTCAAAAGTTCATTGACTTTTGGTTAAAAAAAAGAGTTGAATACCCTTAAACCAAAACACGAAAACGTTTTCAGTTTTAACAATTTATATTTAAAACCTTGAACACGGTTGAAAATGAAATCTTTTGTAACTTTAATGTAATAAGTGAACAGAAAATTTAACAAGAGAAATAAAATCGTTGTTAAGCTTAAAATATCTTTTCTCATGATCAGTTTGAATTCCAAGCTTTTGAGCTGAAACAAAAACCGTTTTCAATGTAAAAACTTATTTATGTGTGTCAGGGTTACTTGCGGTTGTGGTACCCATTAAGGGTCTGTTAACTTTGGCTTAAATGTGTGGTTTGTTTACACACTTTAGATAACGCATTCAAACCAGTCTGTTTTTTTTTTTTTTGGCTCTTTGCTAAAAAATCACTTTCGATTTTCCGCATTTTGTAGGAAGTCTCATGGACTTTTGTATCCATTGTAGCAGGCAATCATGCAATATAGAAAGTAAGATATTTTTTATCAAAAATATTTTGGATAAAACGAAGAAGATACACGCACAAACTAAAAGCTTTATCGAAACTTAGTTGTTGGTGTGCTTGTATGAGCAGAAGTGAAAGAGTTGTTTTGTGTGATCTCATTTATTTTTAAGTTTCTTTTTGAAGTTTAATGAACTTGTCGATAAAGTTTTGCGCTGTGATCGTATTCAACAAAGTTCATCGTTCTACTTTCGGTAATCTTAATATTTTTGTTTATTTTGATTTTGTTATGAGCATTTAGATAAGTTTATTATAATATGTATTTAGAATTTATTTTATACTGAGGAAGTAATAATTTTCTTAAAGCTCAATTTTATTAAAAATGAATGCTTAGAAATTAATTTCGATTTTCTTTAATTTACTGCGTACAGAAAATTGCTAAAATTTAACTACCCAGCAGTGCAGATGTTATTACAAATTGAAAAGCATCCGATTGTATACTATTATGCCAATGAGAAAAATTGCATCCGATTCAGAATAGTCGTTGTTCTATCCATTTTAATATCAAATGTATATTAAAACCGAAGAACAAAACAAACACGAAAAAAATTTAGCCGTCACCAAACCATTGAAGTTATCCAACCTTCGCTTACAATGTCGGTTGTGTTGGACTCATCTGACGGCCTAGGCCATCGCTGTGTACATGTAAGTAGGAATTGTATACAGACTTTGGATGGGTCGGACCTACATCGTAATTGGTCTCATATTGAAGATGTATGTGATAGAAATTCCACTAGGTAAAGGTGCTTGGATAAAAACAGAACTCAAACTTATTTATAGCGAAATTCCAATCTAAAATTTCTTCGCAGCAATTTTAAATTCTGATTTAACTGACTTTAAGAAAATTATTTCGAGAATAACACATGTTTACAGTACATCCCGTTCCGGAAAAATTTTAGGCGTAGCCGACTTGGATTTTATTTTTCATTTTGCCTTATAAATACTTTTATTGTTATCCAATTGATTTCTAATTGTATAAAGGTGTATAAAAATAAAATAGATTCATATCCAATATAAATTATTTGCTGGGTTTTGTATAATTTTAAAAAGCCTACTATGCTTATTTTTGAAAATCATTTACATATTTATGAATTCTCAAATGGTTTTTGAAAGTTTGTACATAAGATAGAGGGTTTTTAACTATTCAAAATTTTTTTTTGAAGTCTACTGACGATTTCGCAAAGCACCAATGAAATGCATATAGACAATGCTTAAACACCAGCAAATAAATTTCATCTAAAATAATATTATGACAATATGTCATGTAATAAATTTCTTAAAAATTATTAATTAAATATATAGTTAAAAAATATATAAAATTTTATAAAAAGATCTTTAAGAAAATAATGTAATTTTCTATGGTCGGTATAAAACGAAGCACTAACTTAATTTTTCTACGTAAGTAATCCACAGAACGGTCAAGTATTTTTGTGTGTTGTTAGCTTTATTTAAAAAATGTTCGTGTTTTGAGGTGTTGTGGATCATTGCAGAATTTCAGAGGATTTGCAAATATTAGCAGATAAATTACTAATTACATTAAAGTAGACACTTCAGCAATTCCTCTTGAGCTAATTTAATGTTGGGCCGTAGTGCACCCAAAAGTACTATTTTAGGGCTTATTTCATATAAACACAAGGTGTGATATTTTTAATTAAAGCGCATTAAAATATTTTTAGCCTTCTAGAAACGAACTCATTTTATGTATATTACATATGAGTAAGTTAGGCGTAAAAACAAAAAAAAATTATGAAAAAGACGATTGCAATAAAAAGTTACATGTGTTTAAGACTGAGCGATTTTTTATAAGTGTTTTTGATATATTTAAATTAACAAAATTCTAAGTACCGCTATATTGCTCCAGTTAGCAAATTGGATAAACTTTTTACATTTTTCTTCTCAATGGAATGTGCTTATCTATATGTAATTAATATATACTCTAAAAGTTATTGTCGAAAAACGACTTTTGTCTAGCTAGATTGCCCAAATCTTAGACTGTGCAATGTTTGCACGTCTTTAATATTATTTTGTTGTCGAGTTTTTAATTTATTATTTAACGGAGCAAACCCTTCTCAAGATATGCTAATATATGTCGTGCAAGTGCTATTATTTTAGACATAACGCTATATCGCGAAAACTAGAGCTGATAAAAAAAATTGCAGTGCAGATTCGCGTTCATTGCCCCATACAACTAAAGAAACAACTTTTAGTTTTAGGGAACAAAAAAGTTTATCGAAATTTGTAAACATGTGTAATTATAAGGTGTAAACATAACGAACTTCCATAAAAGCGGAAGCAAAACCATCTTCTTTCGAAGCGCTTACCCAGCAAAAACTTTTGTCACTTTTTATAATCGGTAGTACTTCATTAATTGATTACAAACTAATGAGTGGTACTTATTTATGTTATTACTATGATTTAAATTGGAACTACTACTTAGTTTTTTATTAAACTAGTACGTATTTTTCCATTATCTGAAAATAGTTATAATTTGTTGTTATGTATTAATAAAATAAGTGTAAAAATTAATTTGTATATTTGACTACTTATTTTTAGCTTCAAGTAAGCTAAATAATAACTAGTTAATTGCTGTTACAATGTAAGTATATTTATAAGGGGTGCCTTTTATTTTTTGAATTTATCAAACAAAAATTAATAATTATCGAGTCAAATTGTAAGTAGTTACCACCTAAATATTCATATACATTCTTTGCCTACCAGTAAGCAAAATTTTTGCTGGGTACATTTGTATTCGGCAGGTATTATTTTATAAACATAATTTTTGACGGTACCATAGTACGTTAATTTTACTTTTAAATACTAATGAAATAAAATAAAATAAAATATAATAATAAGAAAAGTTAACTTCAGTGAATTAAAAAAAGCATACCTACATGTATTAACAAATATTACCATAAATGGGGCTTAGCCAATAGCTTGCTGATAATTGCTGTAAGCCTATTAAAAAATAGTCAACAAAATCTAAACAACTTACCTACTAAATAACATTGAAATAACAGGGTTTCTTTCTTTTTCTCTAGTTTATTATTAGAAATTTATTTTATTTTTGCAGAGCTGAAATAAATTTTAAAACAAGAACTACAACATTTGGTTCATTTATTTCTTCTGTTTTGTTATTTTTATTAGCGTAAAAAACCAATTCTTACACGCCGGTATACATAAACTTAATATACCTCTATAACGATATAGAAATCATTTGATACGAATTGTTTATAACGAATTGTTATAATAAATTTATCTTTTTTGTTGATAGATGAAATAAAATACGCTTTTAAGTCATTGAGCAATATTCGTTGTTCTATTTTATACAGGCGTTCATATTTTTCAGGTGGTTTTTTTGGTTTTATAAATATTAAAAAATATATGTATGTACTTATGTATGTTTCCCTTTAGTTTTAACATAATGCTACGTATTTAATTTATCAGGAAAACTTCAAAAAATTTTCATAGGTAAAATATTTCAATACTGTAGTATACATGCAGACGTGCATATTTTTACATTTACTAGGTATATAATGGCATATTTCAGCAAAACAATTAAATACACAACAAGGCTAAATATATTTTTAAAATTTTAATTTTGTGACTTTTTTTTGTTTGTTTATTTTAACATACAAGTCGTCAAGTGGAGGCCAATGCCAAACAAAAAAACTATATATTTATTTCACCAAACACACGCATATGAACAATTTATGCCAAATAGCAACAAGTTATACTAATCTTTTTATTGTACAAAACTCTGCTCATATAAAGCTTAATTTACTTTTAACACTGCTTCTGTCCCTACAGACAAGCTGACAGACAATATCACAGATTTAAACAAACGACATTATATAGTGTGTAGTGTTTGTAGCTCTTCTGTATTAATCTGGTTTAAGACTTTAAAGGTCAACAAGTAGTTAAGGAAAACACAAATTAAATATGCGCGAATGTATGTATCTTTTTGCAAAAATAATATGTTTCCAAAACCTGAACTGCATCAATGTATTGTTTTTATAACTGAATCTTATTCAAACTTAAAACTATTTCATTTATTTGGCTATAAAATATTATATGTAACTCTTTGTACTGAAACAGACCAGAGTCTTGGTGCAAATCGAATTCTTATCCAGCGGACTTGTTAGACTATACAGTCATGCTAATTGAACTAAAAACTCAGAGGTGAAAAGAGAAATCATAACATAACTAGAACAAAAATTATAACAAAAATATTCTCACTGTACAAGAGACCGTATCAGAAAAAAGTGTACCGCACACTATCGAATATAACGTATTTTTGCATGGCAATTTCGAAAGAAATAATCGCCTTTTTAAAATTTTTTTATATATTCGGCATTTACAGTCGGATCTTAAAATAGGATACGTCGAAAAAATTGGTTGCCTTGAGACAAAAACATCAATATATCAAACTTTAAGATCCGACTGTACACTCAAAAAAAATTAACTGAATTTAAATAAATTCAAGTTAACTTGAACAAATTCGTTAATGATTTGTCTCTAAGGAAAATGCAACTTAAATCAAATACACAATTTTCTTTAAAAAAAGCACAAAAACTCTTCTTGCATAGACTTAAAACGTATGACAGGTAATAAGGTCAATGGAAATAAAGTCAGAGACCTTATTGCGTTGTTAAAAGTGAAATAAAGTCAACTAAAATTTAGAAATAAAGCAATTGACTTTATTTCCCTATTCAAATGGAAATAATGTCAACAATGCTTAAAGTATATCGGGCTTAAGGTGTTTTTCTTTCAGTATATCGAAAAGCGGCTTCGCTGAGTAAAGATACTTGCATAGCCGGCCTCCGGCCGGGCTTTATAGTTTTTTCCTGTCGGTATATCGAAAAACGGCTTTGGTAAGTAAAGGTTTTTACATAGCCGGCCTTCGACCAGGCTTAAGGGTTTTTTCCTCTCAGTATATCGAATAGCGGTTTCGATATACTGTGAAGAAAAGGCATTTAAACATGGCCGGAGGGGCGGCTATGCGCAAGTCTTTAGTCAGCGAAGCCGCTTTTCGATATACTGAGCAGAGAAACCAGCCGATCGGCTCAAAGCCGGCTTAAGAGCCGCCGCCGACTTGCAATGCAACTTCATGCCGCCACCGATCCATGCGGCTAACCTTGGCTGAATATTGCAGCCGGCTAATTGTTTTTTTAGTTGCAAATTTGTACTACATACTACAAATTATGTGAAAGTCGTCTGGTGTTCGAAAAATTTTATAAAAATATTTGTTTAAAAAGAAGTTCAACATTAAAAAGTGCAATTGATTATATACATTTTATCGTGAAATATTTACGAAATTCGGGAAATACAAAACCAGCCGCTGTCAGCCGGCTCAAGCCGGCTATGAGCCGCCGCCGAGTATATTTTCCTAAGCCACAGCCGCCGACTTTTTAAGACGGCTTGTTTCTCTGATACTGAGAGGAAAAAACTTTTAAGCCCGGCCGACGGCCGGCTATGTAGACAATATAATAGAAAAAAACTAATAAAATATGGATTTAAGTTGATACCTATATTGCCTTAGTATGTACGACTTATTTCGTTTTCCAAATCGCACTAAAGTCAATTGACTTTATTTCCCTTTATGGTGGGATATAAAGTCAATTGACATGATTTCCATTGACCTTATTACCTGTCACCATAAAAACGAGTAAACTTTTACTATAGAAAGAAATATATTGAATTTCGCAGTAGATGATAAGTCCTTCTTGAGTGTAAATACTTACGTTCGGCAAAAAAGAGTTCAAAATCAATGGCCCCTACACCGAAATATTGTTCCCCTCGAGACTAAAACATCGATATTTAGGTTTTTAGCTTCAAATTTGGTCGTTTACAAATCAAATTCAGGATTTTAAAAAACAAATTCCGAAGTTTCCAAATCAAATTGAGTACTTTACAAATCAAATTCAGTACTTTTTAAACCAAATTTTGCATTTTAAAAATCTAAATCAGCCTGTTTTAATTCAAGTCTATTTGATAAAACCTGATTTTTGTTTTTAAAATGCCGAATTAGGTTTGAAAAATGCTGAAATAAATTTGTAAAATACTTAAATTATTTTGTAAACATTTGAATTTGTTCTTTAAGAACCTGCCGCCTTATTCCGTAATTCGCTAAAGCTAAATTTCGATCGCTAAAATGCTGAACAAATACAAAATTAAACATTTTTGGCGATGACATAAAACGCTAAAATTTCGCTGGATTAAATTTTTAAGACATTCCAAAATTTAGCAATACACGTTGAAAAATTGTATTCGTAGCCAAAAATTGATAAATCGACTTTATAGATTTTTAGCGATAGAGATTTAGCTTTAGCGAGTTACAGAATAGGGGGGCTGAATTTGATTTATAATAGGCCGAATTTGCAGTTAAAAGCTTATATCATGCTGTATGATTCGACTGTAAATGCCGAAGATATAACGAAAATTTTAAAAGGCAACCCTTACTTTCAATAAAAAAAACGACATTTTTTTTGAAATAGCCTTTCCAAAATAATTTATATTCGATAGTGTACGGCGCACTTTTTTGCCTATAACGGCTCGTTTCTGCATACAACGTAATATGTAGTCAATGAAAACGAAACTCCATATATTAGCAACGGAAAAAAGCTCTAAATCAAACATTTTTCGTTGCTAATGTATGGCATTTCGTTTTCGTCGACGATTACGTTGTATGCAGAAACGATCCTTAGGTGGTACGGTCTACTAAACACGAACATTTTTTCCAAAGCAAAAATATTTGTTTAAAGAACAGTAATTTGACTATTGTGTATTGAAGAAACCACCAAAGGAAAAATAATTTAAGTTTGGATCTAGAACCTATAACTGAATATCTTAATTGTTTCAATTGACCTGACCCCTTCCAATTACAACGGCATGTAAAACTGACTGAACCCTTATAAAGTTCTTGAACTCGAACTGTTTGCTAGTACTCTGGAACCAGAAACGTGACTTGTCTTGTTATAGAGTGTCTTCCCTCTAGAGATCTTAGTAAAATAGTTCTCTATAGAAGCTAAAAACTTGCAAGCACATTCAGCTATAAATTTTTAAGGGAGACGCCCACGCAGCTTAGCCCACTTAGAATTTTTTTGGCGATTTATAACTTCCCCAATGGACTTTACATATAATTCGTTTGTTATGGATGCAAAATTTGAAAGTTGGTAAGCTAAACAAAAAACATGAGCTTTATCCGAAGTTTTTAAAACATGCTTTTGTTTCATATTTTTTAGTTCGTTAAGCAACATTTTTGCAACAACATCACATCACCACAATCCAATCAAATTGAAGATGTCCTCTGACATCCTAGTAGACATTGGCATAATTAATTTTTTAAAATATTCCTGTGCAAAGTATTGATATAAAATATAATCCATAACGCTTAACATTTATCTATCTCACACCCATATTCTAAGCTCTGTGACAAAATAAAAAAAATTATAATTTTTATATTGCTTAAAATACAAAAATTTTTATTTGTTATAATTTTGTAATTTTTCACAAAGTTCAGAATAACGGGGTCAATATAAAACAGGATATCAGAAATTATAGTCAAAAGTTGAAGACTAGCTTATGTCCAAGTAGGCTTATTATATTCTACACATTCATACTTTTTTGTGCCAAATAAACCTTGAAAAGCTCAATGACTTTTTGCTGTTTTAAATAACAATAAGCTTTTTAGGAGCGTAAACATGCATATGTGGTCAGATAGGAAATGGGAATCTTGAGACAACTAAGTTTGTATATACAGAAATTAATTCATTGATTGTTTTAATGATTTAGGATTTGCGGCTTAGATTTTTGTTGATTGAGGTTGTTCTCTTCTGTCCAGGCTAACAGCACTGGCGGCAAAGCTTTGCAATTTTCTATAATATTGAAACAATAAATTAAAATTAAAATTAAATTTTGACAGAAATAATTAAAGCAAATAAAAAAATATATATTTTACCTATAACTATATAGGCAAATAAAGAAAAAATCTAAATAGAATAAAAGCAAATATTTTTAAATGCTCTTTACTTTCAATAATAAAATAAAAATAAAAATGTGGTAAACTTGTATGGATCAAATTTATATTTTAGTTGCTTGAAGATATTCTCTTCTAACTAGGCAAACAGCACATTTCAAAGAGTTTTTATTTAATGATTATTTGCGATTTGTGTTATAAATAAAAATAAATTAATAATGTGCAAAAAATAAAGTCAATTTGATTATTATAGTCACTTTTCATACGGAAGAAAAACATACTTTCAGTAGTAATAAAATATAATTTTTTGCTTTAAATTTATTTTTCTCATTTTGCTAGTATATTTACTGTTGGCTCCTAGATCTCTAATTTAATTAAAGAAACTAGAAAAGGCTGTTCTATTTTAGCCAGGTCTTCATAACTTATAAGCAGGTATCTCTTACGCAGTCGTTGTTTTATAAAAAAAAAGGTTTTAAAAAAATTCACAATTTATTTTATGGAAAACCTTGGATAATGCTTACTAAAGTTCACAAAATATCATGTCAATATAAAATTATTTCCGTCTTACTATTCATATAAACATACATACTCGTACATGTGAAAAAAAAACACAAAGAATTCAAGGTTAAACAAATCATGCATACGAGTATATAATATAAACCAAATCGTAAGACAATCAAGTAACCTACCAAATAGTCGCGAACTTGAACATACGAATGGTATCTGCTGCCCTCCCTCTCTTTAAAACAATCACATTTTGCTAAAAGCGTGAAACTTTTTCATTAAATTTAAACGTAAATTTTTATTAAAGTCTTTTCATAGCGCCACAACAACAACGACAACATAAAAGGCCTATAAACCAGGCAATCTTAATACCTTTTATTTATATTAAGAGGCAACCTACTGGCTGGTAACCAACCACTAACAACGTTCCATTAACAACAAAAACATAAAAAAATCACATAAACAAAGGAAAACGTGAGATCTTTAAGGTCGTCCAATTTGTAAATATTTTACACTTAATTGTACGGATACTGTTGCTGAACTACAGTCAGTTTAACTTTGAATGTAAGTCTGTCTGTCTATTCATCGTTAGCACATTTATTTTGTGGAAAACGTAACTGCAATAAAAACTCATTGGCATTTTATTTTGAATGAATTTAGTGCAGCTCTGACTCAACTGCCTAAATTTGAAGCCAAATAATAGTAAATAGTTACTAGCACGTGCAAAAAGCATGCACACAATTATACATACACATGTGTATATTTTTTGGAGCTTATATTAATTTTCAATAATGCAAAAAATATTAAAAGTCTGATTAATGAAACTTTATATTAAGAACTATAGTACGAGCGCGGTGCATTGAACTCTAATAATTTAAGTTTCTTTGTAGTTTAATATACGAGGGTTACTACTTATGTTATGAACCTTATTAACTCTAACACAAGAAAGTTTAAGATTTTTAACTGTAATCTAGGTCTCATTTCGTTTTTGGCATTTTGGGCCTTCTTTTTATAACGATCTCTATTATATGCGATCTTTATTATAACGACCCTAGAGGGAAAAGAACCAGTCACAAGACAGGTCACGTGACTGGTTCCCAAGGACTAGCAACCGGTTCAAGTTCCGGAACTTTACATGAAAGGAACTGGTAACTTTTACATGGCGTTGTCATTGGATGGGGTCAACTGATATAATTAAGATACTCAATGGTAGGTTTTAGACACAAATTGAGGCTACTTGTCCCGTGATGGGTTCTTTAATACTAGCTGAAGTACTTTAAACAAATATTTTTAATTTGGAAAAATCTGCTTGTGCAATGAGGTTTTTTCCTAACATTTTTGTTCCAGTTTTGTGATATGTTGTGGTATGATTCTTTTCACTGGTCGCCACTCAGGAACATTTCGTACTATTCCCATTTCCACTTGCCATAGGACAAGTACGTTCAAGATAATTGCTATATTTAAACAAACATGTTTTTGAAACTGACTTTAAGTCTTTATTATTGTGTATGTTTTGTTTGATAAATAATTTTGTATGTTTTATTTTTTCATTTCATTTTGCTACCGCCATGTTGGCAACATGATAAATTTATGAAATTCTTTGATTTATATTTTAAATTTCTGTAAAACATTTTTTGATCGAAACAATTTGTTTATTGAAAAAATCAGATTTTTTTTTAACAAATTATTAAAAATTTTTGCATTTGAATTTAATAATTTCTTTATAGGACCTAAATGGAACATATTTATATTTGATTCAGAGAATTTGGTGTTTGAAGTGAAAAACTAACTTTTCTTCGTAGCTACGAGTATGGGCAATTTAGCTCCTCCTAAAATAAATCCCACATGTAAATATTCAAAACGCTTATACAAGTATTTATATTTTTGGTCCTTTGGCCAATATCACTCATCGCGTCTTATTATATGAACAAACATTTAGTAGTAAAAAAAAGTTTCTTCTCACTGAGTATTCCAAATCGTACAATAGCCCAAATAAGTGATATGCTCGATTAATGGAATTTGAAACAAGTGGTCGTGACAGCATTTCCCATATTATAATGAAGAAATATCAATTCCAATAGTGGTTTCAATTGGCATGTTTCTTACATCTGACTTGCCAAATATCCCATAGCAAAAATTATAGATCCCCTGTGCACTTTTTGATACATTGTCAACTGGCTTTTACATAAACAAAACAGTTGACCAGTTTCCAATGAAAGCATCCAAATAAAGCATCTAAAATCAGTTATTTTGGTATGACAAAAATGTGTGTTAGCTGCAAAAATATATAGAAAAATATTTCTCATAGGAATCAAGTGGAACAAAAAATTCCCCAAAAAATGGGCATGAAGAAAAATAAGTCAATGCTAATACCAGAATTTGCTGTGACTAACAAGTGAAGCAATTCTAGTGATGTAATTCTTGTAAGAAAATTAAATAGATTTATTTATAGATCACGAAGTTCTGCATTTAAAAAATTTTGTTTTCAAAAACAAAAGTGTCTACTGCAGCATTGTCTTTACGTACTCTCTGCTTAAACAATAATTTCGAAAAGGGCACATCTCTTAAGAGTTGTAAAATTTTTCTGTACATGCCATGACGACGATAGTAAAACGAATGCCAGGAATGATCCCTTTTCAAGCATAGTGGTGCAGGGAAGCATTTAGAACTCATTGATGTAAAAAAAACGTATTTGTCGAAATATGCGAGATCTGCCTTTTTCGAAATGGCATATTCAATTGTATTTAGAGGTAGTTCATCTTTCAATCATAAACTATTGTTTTCCACTATTACATTTATAGCATAAATATAATCTAACCCTCGCATATGTTTGAGTAAAATTTGTTTCGTGTTCATTCATTAATTTCTTGCAAATCTCAGCTTTTTTGCGAGTGCTGCTCACCCATCAAAATATTCCTTTCCGATTTCCTTTATATTGATTTTAACTCAGGCTTGAAATTTCTTTATTGACAAAAATTTACTCTGACTTATTTCACATTTTATAATTAACTGCTTGCTATTATTTTCAATTAATTATAATAAGCTTGTAGGAAATTCAATATGATTTTCTAACAGGGCAACATGAAAATACTCATTTTTTTAACGCAGAAAATTATTATTTATTTCAGTTTTTGCAAAGTTTAAAAAGACAAACTTAAATTATGAGATTCTGCTTAGCAACTAAAATTAAGCAATAAGTGGGCATAAAGACGTTTTAACTCAAGTAAACGTTGTGTTTTTATTTGTTTAATGAAGACAGTTTTTTATTTATTAACTTGGCAGTGACGAACTTATAGTTCAGTTTATCGGCATATTTTCAATGTTAATTAAGGTCGTTTCAGACTATAATACAAGTATTAATACTTTTGAGGAAAATGAAACTCTGACATGATGTTATTGTTTTTTGAAAATTTTCAAACAGAATTTATATCAGGGAGGTACTTTCGTCAAAAGTATTAATACTTGTATTATAATCTGAAACAGCCTTTATTACTGTTGAAAATTATCTTTTATTTGTGTTTCTTATAAAATAAAAATTCAAGTAAATAAGTAATTTTGGCTTTAATTTTTTTAGGTAAACGTTTTTCTAGAAATTGTATCTGTTGGTGGGAGGTACGACAAGTCGCATTTTTTTTAAATACGTTTTTGTATTCTGTTAAAATCAAATTTTTTTTTCCTCTATCGATGAGTAAATTCAATAAAAAAAAGATTTAAAAGACGTAGTGCTGTTCAAAACCATCGTGAGAAGTAAACAATACCAAGTCCACTTTAAAAAGTAGCGGTATATTAGGTATATCTTCAATATAAAAAAATATTATTAGTGTTTTATAAAATCTTCAGCGTATGTGAAAATATTTTTGCGGTCTCCTGTAAAATGTCCAAAATGTGATTTGGTGTAGGTTACTTCCCACCTACAGATATTTTATTTTTTGAAACTATTGACCTTTATGTTCAATTTGTTTCAATTACTTTTGGTGGCTGTTTGTGTGTTTGCTTAACTTTTTTATTTTTTGGTCCAAATTCTACTCTTTCGTTTCGTCACCCATTTTATATCTTCCACCTTAAACATATTCCCTTTGATCCCTTAAATGTGTTACTTTCTTTTGCCTTTCCTTGGTTCTTTCTCTTGTTATATTAATTTAGCAACTGTTACGGAAATGAAATTGTTAAAATATTTACCCAATTGATTGACATTTCTATTAACTGAATTTTGCTTTATGCTATCCAACACATGTCTTTCCATCTCACCTTTCTTATCACCAAATATTTTAGATGTAAGAAAAGAAAAAAACAACAACAAAAGAAGTCAACATGTCTAGAAACATTCCTGGTAATGTGTTGTAGCCATAAAACTATGCAGCTTTTAGCCAAAAAGCAAAAACAGACAACAAAAACAGACACCAACAAATTACATTGATTGTAAAAGAAAGTTAATAAAAATATTGTTTTACTTATAAAAACAAGGAACATAAAATTTATTCGTCTTAGACGACTTGTTGTTTTATAGATTTTTTTACTTAAAAATTTTTTGCATTGAAATTGTAATAAATACCTGTGACAAAAAAATTCAACAGTGATCCCAGCAAAAACTTTTGCCATTTTTGTAACCGGTAGTACTTTATTAATGAGTTACAAAGTAATGAGTGGTACTTATTTATCTTATTACTACCATGGATTTCTAGCTCTACTACTGCATTCGACAGAACGTAACAGACTCGTTCTATGCGTATAATAGGGCTTTTCGGTAGAGAAATTCAGCCACCACAAATTAGTTTAGAAAACATCTCTTAAAGTGAGTTTGTGATAAACACTAGCTTCTTTACTTATGTATGTTGCAACCAGAGTTGCCAGTTTGGGGGTTTTCCCTCTAGATTTAGGGGTTTTTATTTTATTTAGGGGCAAATTTAGGGGGCTTAAATTCTTAGGGGGAAATTTAGGGGGCATCAATTTATATTTTGGGGTTTCTACGGAATTTTCAAATTTGTATGCCTATACAAGAGCTAAGTATTATCATATTTTACAACATCTCTTTCAGTGTCAATGTTATATATGATAGCTAGGAGATTTCCCTATAACTAAAAGTTCTGTTTTTTACAGCTGATAAATTTTGTTTTCATAGTAGGTAAAGTAAAACTAAACTAAATTTTTTCTGTTAATTCAAGTGAAAGATTTATAAAGAAAAGCCTTTTGAAAATATTTAGTGTATTCATTATATGTCTAAAATTTTTGATAAATCGGAAAATTTTCTGATGTTTTGTCAGACATTTTTCCGACATTTATAAAACATGTCGAAAGTTCCTTTAGAATTTCCCTAGCAAATTCGTCGAAATTCGTACCGAATTCTATTAGGCCTTTCGGTATAGTTTTTAGAATTTCCTCAGACAAAGAGATCCGGTTTCTTGTCAACCACTCATATGATTTTCGGTACGTTTTCTGACCGACATCGGATACGAATTCGGCATCTTGTGCAGACTTTCTGACCGACTTTGGACCGAAATCGGCAAAAATTTTTTGCTGGGTGTATGTGTACTATGTGCGCATGTATTAGTAGCAAGTTTAAACGTTTATATCTCCCAATATACTAAACCAATTTTATTAAAATATAGATTATGCATATCTGTAAATAAATATCTTTAAAGAAGTGTAAGCTTTTCAATATCGACTTTATAATGTGAGCATAAAGTGCGGCACAAAAAATGGTCTCGCAGGAGATTTTAGTTGATCAAATTTGAATTTTTTTCAATATTTGCTGCTGGGGCAGCATAACATAATAATTTTAAAAAGAAACCTAATATCTCTTAAATGTGAATAAGATAGAAAAGTATGATTATGAAAAAATATGATGTACCACTTAAAGAAGCAGTCGTGCTAGAACAATACGGCAAATGTACAGTACGATATACAAATAATACTACGAGTCACAACTTTATACATAATAAATATGTTTGTATGAATGTACATTATGTCCATATACTTATCAAATATCTTCTTTAAGCCTTTTTCTATTTTATATGGAGTTGCAGTGCAGTCGGTAATCATTCCCATAACAATACGTAATTGCCAACAAAGATAAAGCCATTTACAAACACATTCTAAACATATTCTTTCAAACGTAAATATTTATATAATTGCGTTTCATTTGGTAGATCCCATGTGTATAGTGGAAAATAATGAAAATGCTCATTTTCTTATGCAAAAAAAACAGCAAAAATTTCGAAATCGAAAGACAATGAATGCTCAGGAATGTTAAGCATTATTATATTGGAGGTCTAATTATGCTTTTAATAAGCAGGGATGTTTGTATTTTTGTGGCATGGGGAAAAGAGGATTGGATGAATGTGTGGGAAGTCGTATTAAAAGCCTGTATTATATTTTCGTGGTGTTGAAAAACTAAAATGTTTATGAAGAAACATTTGGCAAAAAAACATCGACATGATAATTTATGTAAGTTAAATTTCTTATGCCTTAGGCAAAGTTGAAGCAGTGAAAAACAAAAAGGACAACAATACGAATACCAAATAAACATTTGAAATTTATTTTTGTTTTTCATTTGCACAATTCACAACCTGTTGTATGTGTTGTAGATCATAAAAATGTTGTTGGCAATTTCCGAATAAACATGTTTATAAACAACTGTTTACTTGGAAATCACCAAAAATATTTATATGACCACACATACAACAGGTTGCGAATTGGCCAATTGTTTCAGTAAGTTTTTTGCTTTTGCGGCATAAACTTAGTTGGTAAGCTGTTGTTGAAAATTTCCAATTAATTATCACGGTTAATTTTAAATTATATTTTTTTTTCAAATATTACGGATATTAGCGAATATTTTTCTTTTAGGTTCTTTCTTCTGTTGCTTACAGTATTCGAACTTTGAGTTTATGTTGGAAAGTGTGATTTTCATTGAAATATGTGCTTCATTAAGCAACAATTTTCAAATTTAATGCTAGTGTAAATTGCTGACATAGACATAAGACTATGCTCTGCTAATTTATGAAAGTCCAAAGCCTTGCATACATACATACATACTTAGCAAGTCAGTCTAACATTTCTAAATGGAAGACAATGAGAAATTATGTAGCAGCAAATGATGAGGCGTTGGCTTTTAGCTGGTTGAACATAAATTATAAAATGTTATAAATTTTATACAATTTGACAAGTTTTACGGCAAGGCAAGGAAGAAGAAAAGGAAAAAAGTGCTAAGGCTTCAGGAAATAATTTAAATTTTAAACGTTAAAGAAAACACAAATAGTGTAATAATAAACAATAAATAATTGTACAGAATAGAGAATGCAAACTCTATAAGATGAGCATAATTAAGATTAAATGGATGGAGAACGTAATATTTAATTATCTCTTTCATCGTGCTCGAAAAGTGTGCAGTTAGCTGAAACAAATTACTTCCGGAAACACAGAGATACCCGACTAGAAATTTTCCCAATACTCATATTAGGACCCGATTAGGAATGCATGTGGCAAACCCAAAAGGGTTATCCCATTTGGGATCAGATCTGGAACTTGTTGGGATAGCCCATCTACAAATTAGTGACTTAACATAAGTTCTTCCCAAGTGTGAAATTATTGGGAACTTGTTGGGAAAATCTAACACAGATTTTTAATCGTATTTTTTCTCATCTTCAACAGCGGTGATTGCTACATACATTTGTCCCTTGGATAGCTTCAGCAATTTTAATTCAATATTAGAGTTTGATACTTTTCCGATTTTAGCAAATTTTTGCAAGATTTTGATATTTCCCCACAGGAAACCAATCGAGTCCCAAATACGTTTCTGCGTTACATCGGAATTGGGATCCCAGTCAGATCCCAAATGTGTTTGCATGAAAATTTCTAGTCGGGTATAAAGTTATAATTATGTATATTGGGTGAGAGTTTGTATATCTAAAATTCCCAGTAAATTTAACGAAGAATCCTTATAGAAACAATAAGTTGTTTAGAATCCTTGTAATATCTAAGCCATACTGTAATATAACAGTTAATTTACCGAAATAATAAAAAAAATCGGATTGAAAACACTTGTTCAATTCACAAGCTGTTGTAGGTGTTATAGATCGGATAAATGTTGTTGGTACTTTTAACAAAATATGTTTTTATAGAAACTTTTTTAAAACGTGTTTTTACTACAGGGCTTTTCTAAAAGACTATAAAAATATTTCTAAGTAATCGACGAGATACATGTTCTCAAATAATTTCAACAAATTGGTAGAATTCCAAATATTTTGCCTGCTCTGTAAATCGAGTCGATTTGAAAACGCTCGATTTAGAGAAATTAAATCCACTAATAGCAAACTTATTTCAAATTTTTTAGCAGTTTCAATTATTTAGAGCTTAAAATATCATATCTGAAATTAATTTACTATATACGATTTAAAATACATCAATGGGGGCATTTTTTATTTTTGGAAAACGAGAAATTTACTCGGATTAAGTTTACAGAACAGGGTCCATTATTGCACTTTGTGGAGAAACATTGAAAATAAACTTTCTTTTCAATGAGTTGAAAAAATTATTAATTTAATTTTTAATTTTAATTAATTGTTCCCACAAATGTGCAATTCAGTTCAAAACTGCATTTCTCTTAAAACACACGCATTCATCCAGTCTAATTCTTTCAAACTTGTCTTTTGAGAAGACGAATACATTCAAGTTGAAAATGGAATTTCTTGGTAAATTTTCCTCAAAGAATTTCCACTCAACAGATAAGCATTTGCAACTAACTGTTAGAACATTTTTCCTTTTCCGTTTTATTCCTGTAAAGAAACTCAAGATGAAACGGCTTTTATTTATTAATGTATATACCAGAGATGGGAACGTGAGTAAATTTTCACTTCTAGTCAGACCATCTTGGTCATACACGATATCATTTATCTGTCTCAGATTCATTAAACATCACGCGTATGTAAAATAATAATGTAACTATCATTCTCACGAAATATTCAAAATATAATAATTATATTAAACTGCTTTACAAATTTTTAACTTTGGAATGCTTAAATTTTCTGGTGTATTTTGTGCTAAGCATGAACAAATAATATCCTTTCGGATATAGTCCATATAACGGTACATTTATATTTTTCGATGTATATTTCTCTTAAGAAACGCCATCCAGTGTCAAAGGCTGGTTCGATTAAAAAGATTTACATTCATCTCTTTTGAAATATTAAAACTCGTAGATTTTTTATCTTGACTTCTTTAGACTTTATGGCCGTATACGCAATATTTTTTGGAGTTGCTACCCGATTGATAGCTTTTCTAGACCTTTTGTTCATAAACTTTGAAAAATTAAGCTAAGAATCTTCAAGCAAAACTCATAAATAACTCGGGAAACAAATAAATATAAAAAACGATACAATCGGGTATGTTCTGTATTTCATGTGTAATTAAAATTGTGTGGAAGCATTGTTGTTATAAATATTAAATTGCAACAACAATGCTTTGATAATTCCACACATTTTAATTCCAGATAAAATACAGAACATACCCGAATAACTCATGTAAGTAGAGCCATAATCTTTAGCGCGTGATGATGAGATGCTAAAAATCACAAATCCTAACAACACGATTTTATCACCGTTATAAATTTTTGTATAAAATTTCAAAGCATACTTTAGGGAGTTTTGTTTGGCTGTTTTATTTTTTGGCATTATAGAAACTAGCTAAATACAAATGACCCTTCCAAATATTTTGTTAAATATTGTATGAAAACATGTTCTATAGTTTTTCATCAATTTAAAATTTTTTTCAACTTTCTTCTTGTATATTCATCTTTTTATTTTTATATAGATAAGGAGTATTGCTATAACCGGGTGTCCCCAAGACACCACTCGTCTTTTTCTTTTTTAATATCCTCCATGCACTCCCGCGTGATGTAAGGTAAGACTATTCACGATCATGCATAAATATATGTACGTCTCTAGTATATGGTCTCCTATAATGTTGAGATGAAAATTGAAGCAAGAGCAAAGTGTTGTTTGTAATAATGCAGAAATTAATAAACATTTTTTTATCTTTTGCTGTTTGGCTGTTTATGGCAATAGTTCTAATGCAACAAATGCAACGAATGATGCTGCATTACGAGAGTAGTAGAATACAGTGCTGTAACATTTTGTGCTGTTGCTGTGGAGACCTGATGCAGTCATGTAGAAATCAATTAATCTTTTTTTTAAGATTTTTCTTCCAGTTGTTTTCTCAATGTCTTTCGCTTGTATTTAAAGAAAATTTAATTTTCTGTTTTCCTGTTTACATGCCTTGTTGGCAATGCACAAAATGAGCTCTGGTATTTTTTTTTTGCTTTACGGAATAGATGTTTCCGTTTGCTATTATTCCTTTATGTTTCTTTTACCAACAAAAAAATTTTAGATTTGATTAAATTTCATTTTAATTTAATTACAAATGTTTCTTCAAATAAATAAACTTCATAAAAGAGAATTTAATTACAAAATTGGAAAAACCATGTTTACTGAAATACAAATGTATGTTATTAAGCCAAAGTTCGTAATATTATTAAACCGAAAGAACTAGACATGGGACGATATTGCATGTATCAAAAGAGAAGTTAGCTTTAATTAATTTTAGAACCTACAAGGCTGAACGTAATATTTTCATTGGTAGAATTTGTAAAATTTTTAGAAGTTCTCATAATATTTTAGTAGATTATTTTCATTTACTAACAAAAACTCTATAAAATACGAATTCCAATTGAAAAACTACCAAATAATTATTACGGGCAAATTACGCGCAAAAAAATTAATTAAAGAATAGTTATAATAAAATACACTATACAACAATTTCGAATTTTTTTTTCATAATAACGAGGTTCTGTAAACCGATTCTGCTAGAGGAGACCAAACAAAAATATACGTGTGTCGGCGTTTCGCAAGATTACATCGGAGTTTTAGGGGGTGTTAAAATTTCCCCCCTTTTGACATGATCGTGCAGCATATCGATATATGAAACTATATGTTCTTTACATTTGAGGCATGCCCTACGCCTAAGCAACTTTGTAGAAAATATTAGGGCAAATATTTTTGTGAAACATATTAACTCTCTAACTTCCCAACATAACGGTAATTTTTGGCTCTTTTCTAACAAATAGAAAAACACCTCTTAAGAGTGGAAGTGCGGGGATAAAATTTTCTACAAAAATGTTGCCTAAAAAAATTTTATTATATCCAACTTTTTCGCTAGAAATCAGCGAAAACTTAAACTTTGTTTAAGGCTTAACTTTATACTTATTCACAATTACTACTCGGCATAGGAAATCTTGTAAGTTTTACGTATAAGGTATAACATATGCTCAGCTGTTTTATGTACAAGTTCACGAGGAACATTTTTGTGGAAGATTTTTACGCGCTATATTGCCCATGAATGGGAGTTTTTTGCCCTCTTATAAGCAATGTATTAAAACATCCATAAAACGAAAAGTTAGAGGGTTAAAATTTTGCAGAAAAATGTTTTTCGTGGTGTTTTACATAAACATGCTGAATACATATTATATCTTAAACGTAAGACTTACAAGATTTCCTATGCCGACTGCTAATTGTGAATAAGTATGGAGTCAACCCTGACTTCTGGGGTACAAGTATAGTCTGAAGCTTGGTTGTCCTTAAAAACTTATAGTAAAACTTTATGGTCAACATTTTTGTAGAAAAATGTATCCCCACACTCCCCCTTTTCAGGGGTGTTGTTTATGATTGGTTAGAAAAGAGCCAAAAAAATGTTTGCTCTAATATTTTTTACAAAGTTGCTGAACCTACTCTATACCTCAGATGTAAAGAACACATAGTTTAATGTACCGGTAAGCTGCACGAACAGACCAAAAGGGGGAAATTTAACCCTCCCTAAAATAAAATTCCGATGTGATCTTGCAAAACGCTGACACACGAATATTTTTTTTTTTCTCCTCTACCAGAATCGCTTAACAGAACTCCGTAATTTTTTTTCCGTGTTGTATAGTGATGTATACGTGCCAATTATTGCACAATACTTAAGATATTTAAAGAATAAAGACTTTTTTAAGAGCAATATAGTTTTGATATTTGGGGGTAAATTAAATTGAAAACAACTATCAAATAATTCTACTTGTTTCTTATTCTTCAATTTTTTTATGGTATGTTGTTGTGACTACTGGATTTTCTTTAAAATCCTTTGAAATATTTGTTATTTAATTTATAAATAGCATGGTTATACATCACAGCAACCTGCCCTTTTATTTTATTATTCTATAAAACTAAAAATACTCAAAGACCTTGTGAGTCAACATATTTTACAAACTGCGTTAAGAATCTTACATTTTTCAACTTCCTTTTGTTTTTTCCTTAAATCATCTTATTGTTAAAAGACATAAAAGACTTTTTTATGATTCCCTATTTTGTGAGTATGAAAATCATTGATTTTACATTATTATAATTTCACGAGTTGGAAACAAAAACACAACTTCTTTCCTCTGCCATACTAAAATAACATGAAATAATAGGAGTTGGTTTGGGAAATACTGTAGTGACAAATAAACAAAAAATAAAATAAACAAACTGATTATTACATCACCTGGAAGTTTTAAAGTTCTTTAATAGCACAAATTCTAAGTAAATATAAGAAAGTAAATAAAATGTGTTTTTGGTAGTGTTTAAAATACATATATTTTAAACAAATATACAACTGTATACTCATATCTTACCTAGGTGCTAACTATTCAACCAATAACTGGAAATTTCTAACATCTAGGCGAATCTAACATCTAAAGAAACCCAGCAGCCCGAACTAATCTTGTTCAGGTAGAACGGATAACTTTTTAAAAGAGGACATGTAGCAATAGTAGTTTTTATAGTAAATGCCTGCTCAAGACATCTTGAAGGCATGTTTAAGATATTTATCTTGTTTCGAACTTTTTCGCAGCAGTAGTGTTGTGACAGTGGTAATATTCCCTCCAAACTATTATGAAACCCCATTTTTAATGAGCTTGTAGATTGCGAAGAGTTTTCCACTCATTTAAAAAGTATTGAGAAATTTTTTATTTGCGTTTTGAGAAAATTTTTGAAACAAAACACACCGTCAAGCATCTAGCATTACTTAAAAAACTGTTCCAATTATAAAACATGTTTCCTCAGATCTGAAGAGCTTTTAATTAATGTGATCTCTAATTAATTTGCTTTTTAACTGAAATTGGCTACGGTTCGCAACGTTATGCTAAGAAAGATTTAGACATGATGAATATTTCCAAAGAACGAGGGAGAAATTAACATCAACTGCCTGTTCACTGATGTTAAAAAAATTCTTGCCTTCGCACAATTATATTTAAAACAAAAACATTTTTTAAAATGTTGTGTTTGTTTTAAATGTAAATGTGCGAAAGATTGAGGAACGCTTTCGACATCGGCAAACGGTGTTTTCGGAGGCCGATACACTTTCATCATCAGTGCTCATGTGTATATTGCTTATCCCCAAACGTAGAGAAAATTCAGTATAAAATCATCGAAAACAATGTCAATTTTACACTTTTTGGTAGTGATTTTCCTCTATAGGCATATGATGAATTAACATACAATAACCTTCAAATAGCTATATTTCATATTGATTTAATATTCCAGTACAGCTAGAGCAAAATGAATTTAATAATGAAATAATACGAAGAATCATGTTGTTTCAATCAATGTTGTTATTTCAAGTTGAAGCATCGTTAATTTGATATAGAAATAACACAAAGAACTATGTTGAATTTAAATTATTTCAAATTGAAACAACATGAACTTAATGCAGTGATTTTATTAGCTATTTTACTGAGAAGTGCGATTTTTCGTTGATTCGCTGAAGTAGATCCAACTTTAATTTAAAGTAATAATAATTGATTTTAGTATACAACAGGATTTTATGGATTCAATATTGAACAATGTTGCTTTAACAGTGCAAAATATTAAATCAACGAGATTTAAGATAATAATTTTTCGTTTTAAATTAATATGAAACAATAGTAATTTTAAATAAAGTGTATACTTCTGCAATTGAATATGATTTATAATCAACTTAGGTGGCTCTATTGAATGTGATTGCAATTCTTATATATACAAAGATTTTGCGAAAATTGAATACGAGAATTAAATCACTATTAAATTGATGTTAGTTTGATGTTTTATCACAACAAATCCCAGAGTTATCGTTGGTTTACTTTTTTCTGTTACAACTGATTACGCAGCTCTCGTTTACCTGCGAAATGGTTTGGTTTACCAACTCATCAATTGTGCATTGGCGTTGATGACGAATCAACTTTTTTCAATATTCAAAACATATTTAATCACTAATAATATCATAAAACTAATGCTAATTTCACAGATATCTAAAATATATTTCAATCTATGAGTTTCCTTCTATATAAATACTTATGTATTTATTCATTTAAGCCAGCGAAATTCAAATTTAAATTGTTATAGGCGTGGAAACCAAAAAAGAAATGTTAAGATTTTTTCAAAGTACCGGCAAAGGAATATAACAAATGAAAATATTTTTATGTTTGTTTTTAAAGTCGTTAAAAAAAGAACAAAAAAAGTTCATACAACAAGGCATAAACTCTATAAATAGTAATAAATCAATATTACGAATTTTAAATTGGCTGGTAGAACTTTCGCATACAAAAAGAAACCCACATACACACATATACACACAAAAACATTATGTACTCATGTATTAAAGCAATATTTTACTGATTGGAAAATTGACTCTATTCGAAGCGATTCTGCTAAGGTACGTAGAAACTATATGTTTGTCTACAACGTTTGCTGAGTTTTTCTTTTTTCCTGTTTTTCTCCCTTTCTAAGAGAAATATGGCAAAAAAAGTGCAAGACCTGCTTTCAAAATGTTTACACCATTTTTCTATATACGAGTATTTTCTTTGCATTGCCTGTTCCAAGGCTAAAATTCATGGGAATTTCGAACGCCATTAAAATACACACCAAGGCTTACCATATGAAATCCCAATATAATGCCAGCTTTTTTTAACATTTTAAAATGTTGTACAAGAAAAAAAAGAGGAGAAAGAAAATTTAAAAACAAACTAAATTTTCAAGAAAAATCGCTGACAGTGCAGCCTCAGACGTTGAGGGAAATAAACTTTACATCAAGTTCTTATACATTTTGTATGCTAGTTAGTATTTCAGCAGAATTGTTAAGGTATGTAGCGTATAATGTTTTCTAAAGGATTCTAAAGGGAGTAGTTTAGTTCTTTACCCGGCTTCTCTTATTAAATACATGCACACGTTTACTTTTACTCATACCAATAAAATGTTTAAAAATGTTTAGTCGTCTAATATACTTCCTTTTCTTAACATTAAAGTTGAGTTTGTGAATCTAACAAATGCTACACATACTACGTACTTAGTTATTTACACTACAACACTCATGTGTCTTATTGTTATATAGCCCTAACAAATAAAGTAGAAGTAGTATTCACATATAAAAATGTACTGCATCAGTATGAAAAAAGAAGAAAACACGATGAAAATTCTATTAAAATAACATTTGTCGTTATCTTGAAATTGAAAATAGTATTTGATATTTTTTTTTATTTTCAAAAGTTGTGTATATAAAATGCATTTTCCCATTGGGATAGAGGGTAAAAGTCACTTAATAGCTAATGGAATATATATTTTATTGACAAAATATTTGACAATACAATAGTTGTTTAAATAATTATGTATTAAATTGCAAAATAACATTACAAAATTAAATTTAGAGCGAGGAATATGTAAAGACATAAAAATTTAAGTAACTTAAAATTTATTTAAAAATATAACAAAATGAAATGTAAAATCTAGAGTAACTTCCAAATTTCCAAATTTTTGCCACAATATATTACATATATATGGGTATTTAAAAATTTTAGCACTAATAAATTGGAGATACATATATCTCCTAATAGTTCTTGTAGTTAAAACGTGTTTGCGTTAAAGAAGAAAAGTCAGAATTAAATTGGCGGGTAATATGCGCTACTGCTTCATGCTCGCACTATTTTCATTTGGATAGCACCTATGGATATTTTTGTATACTTTGATTTGCATTTACGGATTGCTTTCTGTTTTTGGAATTGTTATTAATAAAATCTGGAAAGAAAAGTACAGAGTTTGTTTCGTAATTCGTAGTATTCGCAATATTGAAAAAATCGCTAATTGGTAAATATCGATTTACATGCACAAACACAAAGCAAACAGCATGTTTTTATTACTTTCTTAATAAATAAATCTATCAATAGAATCAAAAAGAATGTCGATCCGTTACCTAGCTTTTAAGATACCATATCTTTTACGGATTCTAAGCAATATTTAAAAAAAATTTAAAATTTAAAAAAAAATTTAAATCTTTTTTTGGAATAATTTTAAATCATAAAAGCCTTAAAAAAGAAACATAAAAATCTAAAATTTTAAAAAATGTTTTATTTTACTTCCCATAAAATTGATTCTTCCACAAAGTTCAACCCATCAAACGCTCATTTTATAGGCTGATCAAGTATTTATCATATGTCTTTTAAAATTTTTGATTATCTCATTTGGTTCAAAAGTTATAATTTTTGGAACGAAAAAACTCAAGTGGCGCCACTGTGCGTCGTATGTGTTGTGTAATCGTCTAATTATACAGTATTGTATTTTTGTTGTTGGTAATTGTCATACAAAATTGCGTTATATTTATACAAAAAAAAATAGTTGTATTGAGGCCAGGTCTGGGAATATTCTATTTGTTAGATTAATTTGTAAAAATCTTTTATATATGTATATGATAAGTAACACCAGGAAATACATTCCTCTTAATAATAAATATAAGCTTGATTCATTTCAATTTAATTTTCAAAATATTTCAATCAAAATTGCGAAAAAAGTTATTATATTTCGCGTCAAACTAAAATACCCATACCTGGTTTCATTGTATGGTATCAAATAAAGGTGAATTAATACCAGGCGGCCGCGAGAGATCAGGTGACTACGAATTTTGTACGATATATGTTTACGGTATATAAAGTGTTATTGACATCTCAAATATAAATTCTGCACGGCGAATTTGTATTTGAGATGTCAAAAACCTGATATATTAACACAGTTGACAGTTTAAATATGGAAACATTTTCTTTAGTCACCTGATCTCTCGAGGACACCTGGTATTAATTGGCCTTGCCTTTGTATTAATTAGATTGACATATAAAATATGACAAAATAACGATACAAAAAATTTGCTTGTTCACAAGCACATAAAGTGCAAAATACACCATCAAATATCTTGATGTCAGATTCGTGTACGTGTGCTTTACCAGAAATCAAAACCAAGAAGATTTTCCACCAATCGTCGAAGGTGTCACTAATCCTAACGAAATTTCACACATACTATTTATTACCACGCTTGTTAAGCATTTTGATGGTCTATTTTGCCCTTAAAGGATAAGACATACGACTGAACTTATGAATTGAACAAATGTATTTCCAACTTATGTATGTCGAAAGAAAAATTGGAAACACACATTAACTTTACAAGCTGCAAAGACCAGACATCAGTTAGTCATAAAAACACATATGTACGTAACTTTCATTTATAAAAAAAATGGTAAAATGTACGACAATGTAGTGTTAGCATAACACCAATAGTTTCTAAGAAGAAGTACTGGTCCACATAGTCTGAATGAATTATTATATTTTATAGAAATATTTATATAAAATTTGTAATTTATTTGTTTTCTTCTTAGAAATTTTATAGTTGACAATATATGATTCGTCATTAATATTAAATGCTATTACACTTCTACGAACCCTTATTAAAATATTTTGTGGTGTGTTTTGTCTTCTAAATCAATTGGTATCAATGAAACAGAACTGCTGCCTAAGCTAAATCTACTTAATTTATTGACTTTAATATTATGTTTATTGACTCAAACAAACATATAATCCTTTGAACAAATATCTGCTTAAAAATATTTCTTTAGGGGAAATGAAACTCTCTTAAATATATTTGTTAACAGGTAGACTAGGTTTGATGAAATGAAAAACGTTAAAAAGAAGATTTAAATGTCGATTTGTGGTGTAGGTTTTGTTACATTTTATTAATTTTTCACTTAAGGGATAATAGAAAAAGGATTAAAGAAATAAAAACTGCAAACAAGAGCAAAGAAATTACAGGGGCTCTCAATAATCTTAAATAAAATCTAATGATATTCTAATTGATTGAAATTTATTGGAGATGTAGCTACATTTTTATTAAACAAAACTAAAATCTCAAGAAGTATTTTATTGCTACTAATACGATTTCATTACCAAAGTTACATGCCGTATCTTAATAATTAAAATTATGCTGATATAAATTTGTAGTATAACTTGCACTAATCATACGTATTAAGTTCCCTCAACATATCCACATACAAGCACACAAGCAATATAATAAAATTAAAATAAAGGATATATAAAGAGTGCAAAAAGCAGAGAATAATATTAACCAACTCATAATGTGAAGCACTTGATGGCGCCGTTACTTATAATCTTTGTATAGTTTATACTCACACCATAAAACTATAAAAAAAATGTTTTCACTCTTTTATAAAATACAAATTTCCGGTGGTTATGGGGTAGCACTGTTGTTTGAGCAGGCCTTATGGAATCATTGTTCTTCAAAACTTGCAGACACACCGAGCAAGAAAGCCTGCACTCCCCTCTCCTTATCATATTGGTGATATTATTGACTTCTTGAAAGTTGCAGGAACCTTTCGAAATTAGAATACACTAGACTTCGAAAATAATAAGTTTAGGTTGCTGTTGGCTGAGAGGGTCAGCGCGTTGACTACAAACTCTGAGGTCTTGAGTTCAAGACTTAGTTCAGGCAAGACTTAGTTTAGGTGTGCCATTGTGTGTTGATTGTTCTTGAACTGTTAAAGTCATGAAGGCATATCATTGATCATAGACTGACATATCCTAATGCACTTCACAGCACCCTCCTTCGTGGATATTGTAGCAGAATCTTCGGCAAAGTAAAATAATTAATAGACAAATCAATGCACAGCTTAAACAAATAAATTCCTCTACTTCACACCAGAGAAGCTGCAACACTGCCTCCAAGTGGTAATTTTCTATTAAAAATCGTGCATGTTAACAGCATGTTTGTAAGCAGAAGTATTGCTTTTATAGTCTTTTGTGTAATTTTGCAGTCTTAATAGCAATTATATACTAAAATTTTTTAATATTTGCAACAAATCAATATAAAATCTTTTTTCATTTGATTTAAAAGGCCTTTACAATAAAGGCTTTTTGGTTTTTTCCCCTGTGTTGTATTTCTATGTGTGTATATTTATGCACATGCATTTATGTATGTTAAAATTTTAAAACAAAAAGGAAACTAACAGCACGGGATGTTTAATGTTCCTCAGAAGAAGAACAAAAAATTGAGTGTTTTGTTCACTTCTGTATTTCATATCCGACTTAAAACCTCTACTGCTTAAAAGTGTATGATGAATTTATAAAGTTATACTTGGTAGCACTTCAAGTATATACACTTCAATTACCATTTGTCCCCTTCTTGTTGAAAAAGAAAATTTTTATTTCAACATAAATAAACCTTTTAGAAGTAGAATTTTAATTAAAAACTAATAACAGGAAAATATCATTAATCCATACAAAAAAAAATTATGTTTCTGATGTTCTCAGTACAGTGTATAAAGAAGTCTTCTTAACGAGATTTTGGACATTAAAAACTGCATTTACCGACAGGAATAAGTCTTGTTTGCGTCTACATTGTTTTAAGAAGTTGTAAAAGACTAAACTTAATATACATATCTTTGGATATAAAAACGGTAAAATATAAATACTACTCTGCCAACGATTAATTTGTACGGGTTTTAATAGAAATTTTACTTTCATAATAAAAGTCAAACCTTTTGCATTCTTTCTTTTTTAGTTTAAAGATAATTTTGCTGCTTATTAATCACTGAAAATCATTTTAGTATTTGAGCCTTTGTGGACAATCATGATATGTGACAACAATAAACGACCCGGATAGAAGAATTGAAAAAGTCTAATATTTATGAAAAATATATGACTTAAAAAATTACAAAGTAAAATGCCTATTACAAGCCATAAGAATTAATAGATATAAGCCGTATGAATTAATTATTGGCAGAGTAGTATATGGGCATATCCATAAAAAAGTAAACTTTTCATCTCGTACTAATTGCTTGGTAAAGTTACTTGACAAAAAGTCGAAATGCCCATATGATAATTGAATATACTCACAAATAAACATAAAAAATTATACTTTTTCGAACTTTTTTCACGAACTGTGAACAGAATATTGTGATTTGGCAAGTTATGTGTTAATTCGTTGCTGCCCTACGGCTGTTTCAAAAACAAATAACCTTTTAATGACTTTGTAATTGATAATGCATAGTGTTGTGATCTTCGATATCTCCTTTAATTTTTAAAGTTCAAAGAATGTTGCATTAGTATATTTAAAGAAAAATAGGTAAATTTACACATACTTTATAAGCGCCATACAGAAATATGTTTATTCTTGATTTTTAAAAACACAAACACTTAGTATTATAGTACATCTCTTTTCGTAAGCATCTCAGCATTTGAACTGTAGTAGTACGAGTAGTTGTGATTATTACTATAGACTCCAATATATTTCAATAGTATGCTTTATTATTGCCGTTGCTGTTTTTGTTGTCAAGAATAATGCTATTATATACGTTTAACGCTCGAAAGCATGCAATACAAATTGCAAGTATTGCATAAAATTGTTAAAAACACAATGTACATACACATATGAACAGGAATTAGGTACATACATACATTCAAACGAATGTGTGTATATACTTTATCTTATATTTAACAACAATTTTAACAATTACTTCCTACAAACACATTTTCACACCCAGCCAAAGACATGCAGGAAAAAACTGCAAATTGAAAGTTGAGAGAGAAAAAAGTACATACAGAAAAATCAGTCAACAGTTAAACAACCATTGAACTACTGATTTTTTTCTTTTTTGTAGAGGAAAACAATAGCTACTTCATACTTTAATATGCTGTTGCATGTTCTCTCATGTCCTTTTTACGTATGTGTGCTCTGATTTTTACTTGTGTAGTATGTTTTACTATACTTTTTTTTCTTCATGTCTATTGAGAGACCAGCGATTGTAATCTGTTTGTGATTTATTACCTTATTACAGGCAATATGTACAAATTGTCTGCTGTTAAAGTGACTGCATTCACTGTAAAATTACAAACAACGAAACAAGGACCAACAACTAACATGATTTGGTATAAGTGATGGGTACTTTATGCCAGTAAGTTAGTTTGTGCTCGTGTTTAGTTAAACTTTTTTTAACTCATATAGTGTTATCAGTTAGTCGGAATAATACAAATGTTTTCAATTTTGGAATGTTATATGAGAATGAAAAGAACTATCCTAATTATGTATAGAAGACCAAAGATATATCTAATTAAAAAGTGATTATATAGACCGCGGTTCAGAACAATATTTTCAGAAAGAGTTAGACATGATCACGAAAAGTTTGTATATATGGCTGATTCCCATTTCAAACACTTTTTTCGTGTCCATTGAAAGTATTGTAAAACATTTCATAAAATAAATGCATATAACGGGTATAGAGCATTTGCATTTGCTACTCTTATTTCACACATCAAATGTTAGAAAAATATTTGAAATTGTAATTTTTTAATTGTTGTTGTCCGCAGTCTTGTGTATTGAGCGTACTCTTCAGCACTCAGTTTAATTATTAAAATTGCATTAACAATATACACTATAATAACAGCGTAGGTTTTTACTTTTAAATATTTAATAGTTTTGTGAACTTTGTTAAAAAGTACTATAATTCAGAACGATTCGTGAATCAATCGTGGTTTGTGTCCAAAAAAAATTTATTTGTTTAATTTAATTTAATTTTTTAGTGACTAACTAAGGACTTTATGTTAAAATACTTCGAAGACTATACATAAAAATGAATTGAGCGTTACTTAAAAAATTGTTTAAATATAGTATATCTATAAATTAAAGAACGGCAAAAAAGTTAACAGCAGCTGAAGGGTAGAAAAGATATAAAGAACAATATCTGTTTACAAATTTCTGATTTCCTTGAACAAATTTTGCTTCTACCACACTGTGAGTTTTTATATTGTCTAAAAATATATTAGGTATTTCGTATTTTGCTATGAATAATTATTTGAAATTGTTATAACTTTTAACATTGTCGGTCGAGTTTATTATTAGAATTAGTCTTACTTAAACGAAGAAGAGTTAGCCTACTTTTGGTTCATGAATAAATGTTTGTAAAGAATTATTTTAAAAGTTACAAATTTTTTATTTTTCCATGTCAACCCAAGTCAAAATTTAAAAAGTGGTCATAAATTTTTATTTCGTCCTACGATTATTAAAATTTTTTTGTTTTTTTATAAAGTAGGTGTATAGTGATCCACTCATATTTTGTGGTATATTTTTCACAAAAATCATTCCCGAAACAACCGGAAAGCATAAGTAATGCTCAATATAGCTAAATATTAAAAAATCAAGATGTATTATTTTATTTCAGGATCCATTGAATGAAGCAAAAACTATAATAAAATCCTATCTTCTCATATATCATTTAGTTGCATTTGTAAACAAAAAAAAAAACACACACACACAAAATGTGTGTTTCGAATGAGAATCAGCCATATAAGAATTGCGATCACATTCAAAAGAGTCACCTAACACGTGATGATAAACAAGATACACATGAACACTGATGATGGTTGTAGTGTTCTGATGTGTACACTGAAAACTAAATTGATGTTAATTTATCCCTTGTTCCGTGGAAATATTGATATATTTTATTCTTTATCCTTCTTTATGAGTATAACGCTACGAACCTTAGCATATACACCATACAAATCTCAGTTTTACTGTTAGCTTATTTGTTTCAGCTTTGCATTACATCGGACTAGGTCAAAAACTATTTGCGTGTAACTAGTTCATGGACCACCTAAACGTTTTGAAACTACTCTATTACTACGTTTTTACGCAGTGCATATTTGCAAATAAAAACTTAAAATGCTGCCAAATACTTTTTTATTGTCATTTATTAAATTATTTATAATTCACTATTTACTATTTATTATTTTTTATTAACAAACATGTGTAAAGGTGGTATCTCAAACTCCTTATTTGCAAATAGTGTGTTAATCAGCAATTGTTTTCGTGAGTTAGTAAGTTACAATAAAAATACATACTTGGCAGCACTATATTTTTATTTGCAAATAAAAAATACTTATAAACGAGGCATGGTAGAATAATATATCAGGTAGCCGCACAACTAATACAAATGTACATTTTGGGATAGAAAATGTCAAACATTAATAGAGAGGGTATGTGTGTGTTTGTATATCAGAAGCAGCAAACATACGTGTGGTATTGTGTGTGCAACGTAGTTGTTTCACATATACACAACATTTGACAGTTCGTACCATGAAAAAAGCAAATAAAAAATAATCAGCTGGCGTTCCAGGGCTACCTTGTATATTATTCTACCATGAAACGAGGTATATATCACCAACAGGGGGCTAGTAGAAAACAATATCTTAAGTTGAAATAAACCTCATAAAAGAAGATTCTTTTCTTTTTAAAAAGAAGTCAAGAGTTACTTAAGAGATTCCCTTTTTTAACTGCTTCGATAAACTTTAAAATGTTTTACTGAATTGCGTTATTATAATTTCGGTGATCAAAATTTTCATTATTATAAACAATCAGGTATTCAACAAAATTTAAATAAAACTTTAAATACTCGACTGATTTTATCCGAATGATTACCCTAATTTAAAACAAACAGTAAATATTTTTCGAAAGATTCAGTGTTCTGCACATCATTCGTGAAGTGTTTTTATAGCGGGATGAAAGTGTTTCTGAGCAATTGTTGCCCTACACTATAGATTTTTCTTTTATTGTTATAGCCTGAAAGTGTCCTTCTACACTAAAAGCATGTTTGTCCTGTTTTTCTAAACATATTTTATTAATATTTGCTGCTACTTTTAAGAAAATACTGAACAAAGTTTTACTGAATTATTATTTAAACAAATCATAAGAATTTTGTTCTTTAAATACGATTTTTCCAATATTTTGGTTTTGAAACTTAGCTGTTTAATGCATTATTGCTATGTAAAGTTCTCAATATGCAAAACTGTTGTATAAAATTGCTTAATAATAAAATATTAATATAATATAAAATATATGTTATATAAAAATAATACCAAATTAAAGAATTTTCTATTAAACTAAAAGATTCTGGATACTAATTTTTATTGAGAAATATCAATTAGTCAGAAACTTACATACGTGAGAAAATAAATATGTGTACTTACCTTCTATAGCATACAATTTACATAGCTGAGTAGTTTAATTTTGTAAAATTTTATTTTAAAATTGTTTGTAACCCTTAAATTCGATTAAAGTACAATTGAAAATTTGGTTTAAAAAGAATAGTTTTTAATATAAACAAACACAGTAAAAAAGTTTATCCTACTTTTGGCATGTTTAAACATGCATATGATGTTTTAATAATTTACTGTTTGGTTGCAAGCATACATTAATCTACACATGTGATAATAAAAAATAGAAGTAAAATAAAATTTTGTAAACTGGAAATGTGTAAATTAGTTTGTTTTAAAAGTTTTATTAAAACATTTGCATTTTTCCTGAACTTTGTGAGTGTATTAATTAAAAACTAAATAATTTTTCATACAAGTAGGCAGATCGTGGTAACAAATTAAATAAAAATGGAAAAGTATTATTGAAAATGTAAACATAACATTGCCCTAAGAATTGGAAAGGTATAAGCAGATGCAGGCTTAACAGTTTGTGGCGTATGATTTATAAAAATATAAAAAAATATCTTAAATAATAAGAACACGAAGTAATCAAGAACTAAAAATATTTAGAAAAATTTTGTTTTTGGTCTTGTATTGTAAACTAAAAATTTGTAAGACAAATTACGATTGAAATATGTATATATAACTTTCAGAAGTAAATTTGTGATGAAATATACTAAAAGAAATAGTTTCTGCATATATGTTTGTAATATCCCTAAAAACATATCTTATACTTCAACATAATTAACTTGGCTTTCAATTTCTCGTAAATTGAAAGTCATGGATTGGTATTTGTCTATATGAATAAATAAAAGAGAAAAAATACTAATTATGAAAACCATAAAATTTCTAAAACTCAAATAAAAGATAATATTTTTGACCCAATAATTTGCAGAAAATTCAAAAAAAAATTCTAAACAACAAAGTATTTAATGAGGTTTCAAATGAGAAATAAAGAAAAGCAATAAACTATATTTATTTTGAGGGATCTACGTAGCAGAATAGTATTAAAAACCTATTTGTCTATGTTAAACTTATTAAAAAATATCTGCTGTCGACAAGTTTTAAGCACATACTATTTAATAAGCTAATTAATATGTTCATATTTTGCACACATACACATATACATACATATATCTCGAAAATAAAGTGGTAACGTAAAAAATTGTTTAAGCAAATATTTAACTTTAAAGTAATGCAAAAACAAAATGAGCAAGTATGTAT
The DNA here is from genome assembly GCA_956483635.1 of Panzeria rudis. NCBI lineage: Eukaryota > Metazoa > Arthropoda > Insecta > Diptera > Tachinidae > Panzeria > Panzeria rudis. The sequence goes on from OY101449.1 coordinate 1,132,017, forward strand.
GTGAAGAGTAAGTGGTAAATGTGTAGACTAAAACTAAAGCAAAACTTGAACTTTTAACACGAATAATTATATAAAAAAGGACATCACTCGGAGAATGTTTAATCACGTTTCCTAAATGTGGTAGTTATGGAAACAAATATGTCAAAAGAAATGCACAAATACATACATATACACACATATATAGGAAACACTTATAAAGGAGTAATAGAGGGTACTAGAGAGAAGCACACAAAAAACCGAGTTACAAACTTTTACCAAACAAATATACACGTACGCACTCACGAACACACAAGCGATTACACAAGAGAATAATTTTTGCCACATTAATCATAGATGTTTGTTTATTTCACATGATGAGATGAAAGATGCATTTTTCATTTAAATGTTCAAATGACTTGGGAAGAGGATATTTGTTAGTTAAAGTATACTCATACGTCAGGGAAAGAATTGTATCTTAAGGGCATTTTAGTACTTTCTCATAGAAAAAAATATCTACAGCTTTTTATGAAGTCTACCTTCGGGAGCCAATTTTGATTTAATTAATTTGGTAAAAAATATATTTGAAAAAATTTACAATACAGTGGAAATTCTCTAAAACGAACTCAGTTTAGCCGAAATATCTATCTGTCTATGGCGAACTGCTCTGTGCCGTGGTTTTCCTGCTAAGCACTTGAGTACAATATGTCAGTGTATGGAGTCTGCTTGATGTTAATCCACCCAAACCTGAATTGTTTTTTTTACTAGCAAGTACAAAGTTGAAAACTTTGTGAATAAAAATCTTAACGGGCCACCTGTGTAGTCTTGGAGAACACTAAATACTTGCGTGTAGATCTAAATAGAAAACTATCATGGAACCTGAACACCCAGTATAGAGCGGATGAGGCCCTTATAGCTACATAATTTTTTTTTTTTTTACATGCAAAGGAGGAGTCGGTGGAAGTTGGGACATAGATCAAATATATATCCTATTAACACACAACTTTATAGTGTCTTTAAAATTCCCATGCCTGAGTATTAAACATATGAATATGTGTACAACAATATTCCATAAGAAAGTAAAAGAAATCAAAAAACTCTACAAGTTTGAGAAACAGAATGAAGCGTAATCCTATTGCGAAATTTGCTGATAATAAAATTTATGATGAATACGCAGAAAATTATCCAAAACATTTTCCATTCCATTAGAAGTCAAAATTATTAAAATATTGTAGAAGAAATATTATACTTGAAGAAATCAAGAAAACATTTCTAAAATGCTTGTTTGTATTGGTATCTTGCAAAACAAAACAAAAAATAATTTTGAATGATGAAGAAATCAAAGAATGAGTATAAAACTATTTTTAATGTGGCGTCATAGATATTTGCTGGCAAATTTTCACATAGAAATTCATTGTTCAACAATAATGGTTGTTGGATTGATTTAGAAAAGTGTGCTGTCAAAAAGTCATTGAATTGACATTTATGTGTAAGAAAAATGAATGAATGTTTTCACACAAAAAATAAAAGAATGAATGAATTTTCATACAGTTTTGCTCTTTTTGTATTAGTCATACTTTATGTATTAAGACAGTTTTATATATCCATATAAACCAAACATTAACACATTTGATATGGCGCTAATTTGATTTTTAGTATTGATCAACAGAAAAAGTATAATATAATAAAAGGCAACAAGAAAAAAGTTAGATTTTTTTCTTTGTTGTGCCAAGAATAAATTATAGGTTTGCTAACTTTTTCCTTTGCCATCGTTAAATTGATGACACAATTTGAAGAAAACTTTCTCGATTTCGTTTTATTTGAATGAATTTGTGTGTATGTGTGTGTATGTACTTTTTTGTTTGTGTATGTGATAAAATGTGTGCGTGTAAGTGTGTGCTTGATTCTAACTTTAGTTTTAAGTTTTTAGTGTTCCAATGGGAATTCAGTGAAATATGAAATGGCAACATTAAAAGTTTATTAACCTCAAAGTAAAATTATCAACTACTTTTTGAAATATGAATGTACGGGAATATGTGCAGAAAATGTGCTTAAATTTTTATGTTTAAAATTTTTATTGGATAAAATAACAAGTGTGCCCATAATAATAATAATAGTAAAAAAATGTACTTGAAAATTCAATCAGATTTTTTAGTATTATTTAACTACCGGGCATATTACTGGACCATAAAATTCAACACCAAATCAAAAGATCAAGTCACACGAGACAATTACATGCGAAACTAATATCTCTTGGATTTCGCGAAATTCGTTTTATTTTTTTATATAAAAAAAAGTTCATTAATTATGGTTTTATAAAATTTAAACAGAGAAAGTTCGACTAATGGGACATAGGCGGATAATGTGGTATAGCTGATTTTCTCTAAAACTAAGAGCATAGAATAACGGTATCAATCTTAATAGCTAGATGCTCTCAGAAAGTTAAGAATTCGATTTTTGAATGTTATAAAAATAGTCAATCATAGCAACGTGATAGATTCCTTTGTGCTTTTTTAAAATTTTATTTTTCTTCTTAAAACAACTGTCTTAAAGCTCGTTACTTTAAAGTCAAAGGTGAGCATTTTTTTAGCGAACAACACATGGAAAAATATCGTAGATTTGGTGTGTATTTTTAATTTAATAATGATTTGAATAACCGCGTGGTCAGCTAATGTGGTATAGCTAAAGGCATCTAAGCAGTATATTGTATTATATCACCCGTTCAAGAAAATAAGCATGTCTAGAAGAGATGCCGTAAGCAAAGGGGCAGCAAAATATATGAAGGTATGGTATACAAAAATATCATAACATAGTATACCATATTACCCACCAATTTTTTAAATGGTATGATCATGGGTTTTTCTTTCTTATCCAATTTCTCTGAAACTTTGGCCTAAAAGACTTTCTCATATATAACCCCAAGACTTGTTTGTAGAACAGCAGCTGAGATCTGTTCTAATCGAATCAAGTTTCTAGAAACCATAGATAAATTTAAGAAATAGGTGTACTACATTACACGAACTTACTCTACCACCTCTCCGAAGCAATAAATATATCAAAAAAGGTCACTGTCTGAATTTCATTTTCGACTAAAGTAAACGCCAGAAATTAAACTATTCATATCTGATACACTTACCTGGTATGAGAACAATAATTGAGACAATCACTATTGTTTTAATGATAAGCTGCTTTGAGCTCCACATTATGTTTGTTATGCTTTTACTTTATATATAACGAATGATATTGAAAACAAAAGAGATACAATTTGTAAAATATTTCGTTATTTACATGACATTGCCTGAAAGAGAAATAAAAAAAAAACGATATAAGTTCTCTCATAAAAAATATATAATTAATTTAATTTGAAAATAAGTAAAAAAGATATGAAAATGGAAGGTTTGCTAACATCATTATTTATACAAGTAAGAAATTAATATACATACATAAATATTATGCAAATACTTAAGAATATATTTTTTACACAAAGGACCTTAAAGTTAACAATATGTATATGTATTTGAGTACACATGTGCACAAATTTAATATATATGTGAGTTTTTATTTATATCACTGCTCTATAGTACACAAACATCAAGATAAATCTTTTGGGGCTCATGTAAGATCTTTAAGGATTTAGCCATGATTCACTAAAGTTGTAAGTATTTACAAACATACTTAGATATTCATAAATATATATAAATATGCATACATGGATATATTGGAATATGTGTATGTATATAGTTATAAATTTTACAAACATTTAAATTCGCATATTAAATACTTTGTTGTTTATATTTTAGTCGTATGAATATGCATTCGAATGTGTGTAGAGGCTTAAACTTCAATATATGTAAATACTATAGAATCTTTTTTTCTTTCCATGTCTTGCACAAGGATGTTTTGAAAGTTCCATGAAATAAATTATGTACTGTAGAAATCTCTAACGTATACTTGCTATTTTTTCTACTAAATATTCTTTTCTGTGTTATTTAATACTGGATTGCTTTCATCTTGTTCGTTTTTTTTTTCATTGTTTCTTATACTTCCTTGTTATTTTTTACAACTCTAGTGCTGGTTGCTCTACTTTTTCATCCATTCTTTTTCCTTCTCCTTTTTTTGTATGTGTTTCTTTACATAAGCGCGTAATAGTATTGACTTAAGCAAATAACGCAAAGGACACAATGTACACTTAACATGAAACCAAACGCGTACAAAGAACAACAAAGTTTTTACATCGGAAAATGACAAACTACAGTGGAGCTTTCTTAGCGGGAAAGGTTTTTAATATCTTAATTAATATTTATCAATTTTATTATCATACAATAAAATACAAATACAGATACAATAATGAAATACTAAATAATAAGACAATAACACTACTCTGTAAAGAAAATGTCCTCTAAATAAAAATATGTGGAATATAAAAAGTTTAGACGAAAATCCGTTTTCAGCCTTTTTCTATCATGTACAAATGTTTTTTATGGGCATGTCTAATATATTGCTTATGTACATCAGTATATTTTACCCTATTTTAGGTTGTACAGGCAGCTTCCGCTCACTTGGGTCCATAAATTGGTCCCTTTGTGTTTTACCCAATCTTGCAAACGGTTTGCTATATTTCAATCAACAAAGTACTAAAATTCAAATTACAACAATTTATTCAAACTCGCTTAATTAGTATAGAAAAATAGTGCTTTATCATGCAAAATTTTAAAAAAATTAAATTATTTCTAAAAACTTATAAAGAATTTAAAACCACATAAACTTTACCTTTTAACTGTTGTTTTTAAGGTTCGGTGCCTTACGAATAAAAAAAGCCATAAATCATGAAAATCGATTGATAAATGTTGATTTTATTAGGAGTTAAAGGTATTTATTCCTTTCCTACAACAACACCATTTCAATACGGGGAAGACATGTTGTATTGTTTTTACATTTGCAAAAAGTGAAATCAAAATCTATAAATACACATGGGTGTCTTGTTCACTTTTTTAACTTAAATTAATACCCGCACGTGTACTATATGCGAATGTATTAGTAGCAAGTAGAGATGAGCGATATATCAGTACTTGTGATTTAATCACTATTACTGAAAAATCACGATTCACAGTTGTGACAAAATTTGTCAAGTAACTGCTACTTGCAAAGATGTTCTTTTCTATTTGTTACATACAAGAAATTATGATATTTTACTGTTGTGTTGGTAATAACGTTTTTTATTTGCGTACAATAACATCAAACGTATAGTGTTGCTATTTCTTGTGTTTTCTTCTTCCTTTTAGTATTTCTTTTTAAAATTCAAAGTATATTCTAAGGCGTACTTAAATCTGCGTTGGTATATTAAAGAACCACGTTTTTGTTGTAGAGATGCATGTGTGTTTTGATAATTATATTGCTGCACTGAAAACAGTGATCACAGTCACAGTTTTAAGTAACAGTGATTTTTAAATCACGTTCACTGTTCACGATGTTCTTTGAAAATCACGGAATCGCTCAACTCTAGTAGCAACATTAAACGCCTATATTTCTCAAAATACTGAACCGATTTTAACAATTTATAGATTGTGCACATCTGTTAATAAATATCTTTAAAATGGTACATGTTTTGCAAAATCGGCAGTATTAGGTCAGCATAAAGTGTATCACAAAAAAAATTTTCTTTCTTGTCAATAACTAAAATTATGTTATATTTCGAAAATGTTGGCGTCCGGTTCCAAGTCAATGATTCAATCCTTTAAGTTTTACTCCATGGGACCTTAATATAAAATGGAAAACAAAAGTATTCAGTCAGCATCGATTTAATTTTATTCATGATGAGCAACACTGTGAATTGGTATAGCATAAATAATTTGGTATATATGTGTGTTTATTTGCATATGTATGTATTATATTATTAAAAATACAGTTTATCCTTCCTTAAATGTTTTTTTTACACATTTCCTTTCTTATCCCTTCAGTCGTAAAGACTTGTGGTATTTCGCGAGAAACAGCAATAACAAATAAAAATAACTATAGCAATTTTACGGTTGCCTGAGCATTTCCTCTGAAATTTCTTAGACGTAAAAGAGTACGAACGCAAATTCAAAAAAGAAATTATTTAAAGATAAACAGATACAAGAGAAACGCACATATTGAGGCTCGACTTCTGTTAAGGGACACATGATCTTTAATTGAAAAATATTTTGCTTCAGCAATAAATTCTCAATTTTAAATGTGAATTTATTTTATACAAAACAACAAGGAAAACATTAATTAGAAGTTGTTCAAAAGTTAGTAAATAATAATAAACAACTTGTCAGTTCAAATATTTTTATACAATCAAACACACTCGATATACTTTTTTTCTTAATTATTTTAACCCCTTTTGTTTTAAATCTGTTTCAGTTGCTCATGCATCATATCAAATAAAATTTCGAAAGATACTCAAGTCTCAAAACAAAAAATGTTTGCCTTGTTTATTAAAATGTATATTTTGTTTTTCGTTATAAAGTGGAATGTGGGAAGGCATTAAATCTGCTTTTCAAATAATAAACTAAGCAATCAACCGACATGAAAAGTTTCAAAAACATTTTTGGTTTAAAAACAAAACAACTAACCAGATGTTGTACAAATAAATAATATTGAAGTTTAAAACTTAGCATGTTTTCACTCAAATAAACTTTCAAATACGATTCAACTTGAAATTTTAAATTAAAACAGCCACTATTTACAACCACAACAAATACAAAGCAATGATACAAAATAACGTTAACGCTTTTATTTCAACAGTCTGCCGTTGTTGGATTGTGCTAATAAGGTTTTAGCTCTTTCATAATTTTTATAGCAACTTCATGCAACATACTCGTATTGATTGTTGTACGTTCCTAATTTTTTCCACTCGAACATCATGCTGTCGTTTGAATACTTTTTGTGGAAAACAAAATTTTATGAAAAATGTTGCTCTTTGTAATTTTTACTGTTAACGTAAACACAGATTTTCCTTTGAATTGTTCTAAAGAAAAGTCTGTGGTTAAATGTTTTTGATATTTTAACTTTTTTCGAATCTGTTTGGTTTGTACTATACAAGCTTAAGAAGCAACATCAGGTGTTGTATTTTCTTTATACTGAATACTTTTAGACATATTAGCATTTTTGCATACGTATTTTACAAAATCGACTGCTGCCACCTTACTTGCGTTGTTCGATGTTGTAGTTAGGAGATACACTGCTACACGATGAGTGAAGGGAGGGGAAATATTCAGAGGCGTAATTCTATATACACCGCAATAAATTAAAATGTAATATTGAAAAACAGAAAGATCGAAATAAGAGAACTCCAAAATACTCAGAAATTAATTAGAATATAAAAGTTTGTTTATTTAGAAAATGTTTATTGAAATGCTCTATTCAATTCACTATATTCTGCAAACGCACTTAATAAAACCTTGTGTTGTTATTTCTCAAGAGTTTAGCTCGATACCCCTTTCAATGCTTTCTCATTTACGAACCTGACTTTTTGTTGTCTATGCTGTCATTTTTGTTTTAGCAATTTTTCTTGTTCAAGGTTTTAGTTTTCATACTGCTACAACTTGCGTTATTATATGCTCAATATACTCACTCCATATTTATAAATTCCATAAAGAACATTATTCCTCCAACGTACGACCCATCCTAACTTTTGTTGCACAGGCAAACACTTATTTAATGTTAAACAAAAAGTAAAACTGTATTCAACAGTGTTGTTGCTGTTAACTTTTAAGCAATTTTGTGGCATTAATAATAAGCCACTTAACGCTTTGCTTGCAGTAACAAATGTAACTCAGCTTCGGCAGTCTTTACACAGGTATTCGAATATTGCAACATCTGTGTAAAAATGTCGTGCTAGATGAACATGTAGAAGATTTTTGAAGAATAATTTGAGCCATGTTTATAGTTCGTGGTTTTTACAAAAGCATTCTTCTTTATATTTTAGTTTAAGTAAAATTGAAAATATTTAATAAATTGAATGTTGAAGTTTCAATAAAATGACAAAGTTAATAGAAAAAATAGCTTTTAGTTAGTAACTCTTAAAATCAAAATTTTAATTATGTTAATATAATTATTTCGAACTTATTGGCTTTTTAATTTTTACTTATTATATACATATATTTTTCTATTTTTTTATTTAAGAACAAAAATGATTTCTTGTAAAACCTGGGATTCGACTCAAAAATAAAACATTCGAACTTATATAGTAAAATTCTCTTAAAATCGTACAAGAACATTAAATAAAAGAAAATGTATGGTAACTTCAAAACAGCTGGACCGATTTTTATTCAAATATAGTTTAGAAGATTTTAGATCAAGTGAACTTTCAGACAAAAGAAACTGCATTAAAATTGATATAGCCGTGTGCGAGCTACGATGGCACAGACACGCAGATACAAGAGTATGCGGCTAGATAATAGGTGATAGCTTCTAAGCGGCTGAACCTTAAAAAGGAGACAAAAAACTTTATGAAATGAGAGTTAGATATTATTTTATGGGCAAATAAAAATAAAATAACAACATTTTTATTCGTACAAGGCAGGCGCGGAAACGAGGGGAGGGGAGACGGGATATTTCCAAAAAATTAGTAAAATATTTCCAATTTCCATTGAGTTTCCAAAAAAATTTTGCAAAATAGTATGTTTCAGTTAGAAGTTCCCCCTAAAAGCTCAAGCTGGATCCGCGCCTTTTATAAGATGACGTCCTTATTGCAAAGTCAGGCAATAATTTTGTCCAATACAGTTGGAGAAATATTATTAATAACTGATGAGACAAAAAAAATATCAAATTGGCATGAATTGTTCATGAAAAAGTGTTGTATAAGTATTACTCTGTTTTTCTTAAGGAATACATGTGAAATATACCTGCGAAATTTTAAGTTTTCATGCGAAACAATAAACACATGGAGTATTTTTACAACCGAAAGAAACTGTAGCATAGTTTAAGGGCTAGTTAATAATGGGTACATGTAAAATTTTTCGTACGAAATCATTCATGTTGTACAAGATTTTGCACAAATCCAAACACAGTACCAGGCTTAAGCCAAATGATATTTACGATACAATTCGAAAACATATTTCTTCAATTCACAACCTGGGGCCCGTTTCTCAGAAAGTATAAGTTACAAATCTACAAGTAAAATACACACAAAACAACAATGAAATATGTAGAAGTGTTGTTGTTTAGTGTGTATTTTACTTATAGATTTGTAACTTGTTGTTTTGAGAAACGGGCCCCTGTTGTAAGTGTTGTAGGTCACATAAATGTTGTTGGTAATTTCCACATAAACATGTATGGAAACATAAGTTTATATGGAAATTACCAACATTATTTATACGACATACAACACATACGACGGGTTCCGAATTGGCTAATTATGTTGTATACCCAGTAAAAAATTTTCATGTCTTTTGAAGCACTAAAGAAATAAAGCGCATCAGAATTCGCTTTATGAGCTTGTTCAGAAGCTAATTTCATAGCGCCACAACAATGCAGGTTTTAAAGCGAGAAAGTTAGCAAATGTACTCACATAAAAAAAAGTATTTGCTTTTTACTTATATAAAAGCTTTTTACACAAGTTATATAAAAACGCTAATTTTATAGTGCTGATCGAATGCAGGTTTCGAAGCGAGAAAGAAGAGTAAGCTTATTTCAGTTTCTTGGTGCCGTTTTGCAAACAGTGTTTTTGGCCTAGTGATTGGTACGTTGGACTTCAAACCTGAAGGATCGTAGTTCGATACTAGTTGAAGTTAAAAATAACAAAGAGTGAGTAAAAATATGAAATTAATAAAAATAAATAAAGTTACGAAATAATATAAGTTCAAAATGGCGTTAACGCCACCAATCCACATCGAACCATTTTTTTCATTTAATTTCAGTTTTAGTGCTGAAAATCTTGATGATTTTTAGCGCTTCAAAAGCGCTTTTGTAAGTAAAAATGCAGTACTTCAAACCGGGAGCTCGTCATACAAAAATCAGCAGCGATATCAGCAGGTTTTTTTACTCTCAAGTGATTTAGCAGTATCAATTCAGACATGTTTTATAATATTTATATTGAACAAAAAAAAAAGTTGAAATAAAAAATTTAATTTCCAAAATGTCGTAATAAATCAAACGATTTTATAATTATATCCAGCGATAAAAATTATCATAAATGTTAACAATATTTTCATAGTAACATGTACCTCTCCTTATGATAATGTTTTTCCAACAATATCTGAAAATCGATGGCAAAATTGCCGTATTCCATTTTTTTTCAGAAATTGAAAATAATGATACCAATAACATCACGTACTTAGATGAAGAACATAATCTCGATGAAAACGGATAAACATATTTTCATGACTATATAATTATTTTCCCATTCGCATTCACCTTAATAATTTTGTTATAAACAGCTTATACAAACACTAAATTTTATTAAATAAGAATTGTTCTTACCAAATTTTTATTAAAGGGAGTTATGAAAATAATATCTGCTACTTTTTGCGGAGTTTCTGGGAACTTAAAGATATTATATTACTGTACATTATTTTTACAATATTTGTAGGATAATCCGAAAAGGTAATACAAATCTTCATAAGGAGATAAGGTATTCTGTATTATATCGTTATTTGGCTTATTGGGAAATAAGATTTAATCGGGTTTGCCAAAAATTAAAATATAATCTTTATGCCTGTATTTCGTTGGTACTAATGCCAACTTGTCAGTATATTTTTAGCTATCATATTTGAAAAGTTTTCAAACACATTATACTGCGTAATGTGCTAGGTATATTATTAAGTGCTCTGTTTACGATTTCAGGCAATAATATTCAATATAAGATTTTCAATAATATTGTGTATTGTATGGCCCGCTTAAAGCAAGCTGACTTCGATGTGGTCATCGAAGGGCTAATTAAACATATCAACAAATAATTCTTAACAAAGTTTAAAGTAATGGTGTCTTTAGTTAAGCTAAAATTTTATTTGCATCATCGTGAACATTTTGGGGGCCATCTACTGCACTGTACATTAATACAAGACCATTCATTCGAAGTCATTTTAAAACGAAAGTATTTCTGTCAGCAGTTACTTTTTATACATTTCAAATAAATGCTATAATATTTGTAGTAAAAAAAAGCACCAAGAAATGGATGAATTTTTGTGTGTGTATGAAAGTTTATACTAGACAACATCTGTATGTATATGTCTGTGCGAGTATTCTGAAGTTTATTAAAGAGAAGTTTTAAATGGCTACATTACAATTAGAACTGTAATTCCATACACTATTCCTTTACTCTCAAAAGATTTTATTTATAATTCACTATTATCCTCACACTTTGCGTATACCCTGTAGGTCCAGTTGTTACGAATGACATTTTCATCGGTGATGCCCCTGCAAGGCAATCAATGATTTGTCACCCATAAAATACATTTGGAAATAATTATGGAGACGTTGTTATGTATAAAGAATTTTTTCTGACACGATTATGAAAATTTGTGTGAAAAAGCCTTATTGGCGCCAAGATAAATAACAACTGCATGGAATATGATATGTACAGTTCTATTGCCGAGAACAAGAGTAAAAACTTCATTGAAGTTGTCGTGTGTGTAAAGTTTTATTGCCGATAACAGAACTGGATCGAAGATGTCGTTGGTACAGTTTTATTTCGGGCAATAAGAGTAAAAACTGCATCGAAGTTGTTGTGCTTGCATTTATGTACATTAAAGAATTGAAGTTGCCACAAAACATGTTTTTGTATCAAATTTTTTGAGTACCTCGGTACGCTAGTAGTGTGGAGGTTGTGGGTTTGATTCCATTATTATATTTTAAATATGACAACACTTTTAGTAGCATGTTACCAACGTTGCCATCATCTACTTCTGTGCCCTTTGTTCGAAACTGTCATCGCTGGGACTGCCGTCAATACGTCTTTGGTGATAGATAGTTGTTTCACACATGAATCGACGATGTCTGGAAGACTTGGCCTATGGGGTAACTTTTTTATGTAATTCTCAGTGTTGCCACAGACGAAAACGAAAATAGTGCTAAACAAAATTTGAAAACACAATTAAAGAACATCTAACTTTGTTATACAAAACATGATTAGTAAATAAAAAAAATAGATCATGGTTTCAAATGACTAATAATAGCACTCTCATTTTGCTATTCCCAGTTACTTTTTTAAGTCTTCTGCTTAACAAAAAATTTCATTGTCTTTTTTTGCATTTCTTGTTTGCTAAAAATAGTTGACTGCACACATACTTTGCTCGAGCAATCAGCAGACACTCTGTTGTTTTTCTAGCATCCAAACGAACAAACAGCAACCAATTGCTAGTTTAAAACTCAACCAAACTGTTAAGTTAGGGAAATGTCTAAGTTTAGTTTTATGTTTTAGTACCGTAACAAAAATTGGTTAGTAACGTAATTCAGACTGGTGAGTAACGTAACTAAGAATGGCTTCTGTTTGTAAAAATTATAATGAATTGTGTGTAAATAATTTGCTTATGAATGTATATATAATTTATGAAACAGTTTTTGTATTTTTTGTGAAGCAAAGAACTGCACAAATACTTCATAAGGGACCAAGAATGGTACTAAGCTAGTCCAAATGTTTGAAATAAATGTGGCATATGTAAATTGCCACACCATTTACAAGGGGTTATTGTTTGGGTTGCAACGAAACCCAAGAATATAAGTATTACATTCTGCTGGTATAGATTTCTATAGTCCTCAAACTCTGCTTTCATACCCCCAAACACAGACAACAATTGCAACATGTGTAGTCAGTTTTGAAAAATGAAAAATAAAAATCTCTACTTTTTTATTGGTAAATATTTGTTACTTAGCTTCAAGTACTAGACAGTGGAAATGCTTAAATTAATTATTCCATGAGAGTCTGTTGTTTAACTTCAATAGTAAAGTAAAATGTGCTTTAAAGCAATAAAGTTTTAATTGTTAGACGAACTACACATAAGTATAAAAACTGCTTTTTAAGCAATTATCCACAATTTGGCAACTCTGGTTCTAGATATTGCATGGTTAATATAAGCTTTTTTAAGACCTTGCAAAAATTGATTACATCCGGGAAAATAAAATAAAAAACTCTATAAGTTTTAAAACGTAAAAATTGAATGAAATGGTTTTTAGAAAATTAGCTGAGTAAAGAACTTTCAACCAATAGATAGAAAAAAGTTTGATATTTAATGGTGGTGTTGGCAAAAGTCACATAATATAAATTATCTCTCACTCCGGTTAAATTGTGCAGTTTTAAGTTTAATAAAATAGCTGGGGCTATAAAAATCTTTAAATAGTACATAATCCGAAATTTAAATAGGCACATTTAATGGCAATATTAAAATGAACTTAAAGCTTTTTCTTGTTAAGTATATTATTAATACAAAACCTAATAAAGCAAAAAATGCAATATTTTCAGTTTTCTTTTCTTAACTTTATATACAAAAATAAATATTGATAATAATCTTGTCATTTTAAATATTGTTAAACACGGTTTGCAAAAAAAACCATTTCCTTAGGCCAGCGCAGACATCATTTTACAAAGCAATCAAATTGTGCGTTAAAAAGAAGAAAAAAATAATTCAGTCATTTTACAGAAAAACCAGAAGAAAAAAGCTGAATGAATGATGAACTGACTTGAGATGACAAGTGGACAATGTCAAAAAGTAACTTAAAGCCGGCAAGGAAATGGCATTAAGCTTTTTATATTACTTGTTAAAGATTATAAAAAGTCTGCAGAAAAAAGTCGTTGAATATAAAATATGATATAAATTTTATACAAAAACTGTAAAGATATATTTTTTGTTAATGTTTTCTTCACTTTTTTGTTGTTGTTGCAATATTGTTGAGGTTAAATGTTTTCGATAAAGAAAACATCACAACATTTTAAACAAGGTAGAAGGAAAAAAGCAACAAAATTCCCTGGTAAGAATTGTAAGATTATAAGACGACCATTATATTTTTAGTTGTTGTTGTTATTGTTGTCTTTTTGCTACCGGAAGATGAAAGCAAGTTATAAATAAAAATACAAAATGAAATATATAATGCCCAGGAGATGATAAGAAGAAAGAGATAAATTTAAATATGTTTTGGCAAATGATGTCATTTATTGTTTAAAAAGAAAAGTGACTTGAAAAGTATTTAATTTTTCTTTCACTTTACTGAAAGATACAAGTACTATTTATTCATGGGTTAAAGAAACACTCCTTATGAAATATTACAACATAAAAAAACGAAATGCAAGAAAATGTCTTAAAAGTTTTCCAGACAAATAGTACTCTTATATATTTTGCATTATTTACATATTTCTTTAAGAAAGTCGTAAAGCTTGTCTTTTTGATAATTTGTTATATATTAAGCGCATCTACAGTGGGTACGAAGCGTCAAAAGTGTTGTTTTAAATAATTTCTTCGTCGTTATATATAATTAAAAGCTTAAAATTCATATTGTGGACAAAAAAATTTTCCAATACTCATATTGGGGTCCGATTGGGAACGCATGTAGCAAGCCCAAAAAGTTTACTCGATTTGGGATCTGACCGGGAAATTGTTCCGATATCCCATCTACAAATTAGTGACTTAGCATAAGTTCTTCGCAAGTGGGAAACTATTAGGAACTTGTTGGAAAAATCTAAAAACTATTTTTAATCGTATTATTTTTGCTCATATTCAATAGAGGTGAGTATTGCTTACTTTTGTCCTTTGGATAGCTTCAGCAATTTTAATTAAAAATTTTTCAAGATTTTGATATTTCCCCACAGGATACCAATCGGGTCCCAAATACATGGTAACTAGGATCCCATTTTGGATCCAACTGTGCTCCCAATTGCGATGTAACACAAAAACGTGTTTGGGATCCGATTGGTTTCTTGTAGGGAATATCAAAAACTCTCAAAAACCTGCTCGAATCAGAAAAATAGCAAACTCTAATATTGAATTAAAATTGCTGAAGCTATCCAAAGGACAAAAGTAAGCAATACTCACCTCTATTGAAGATGAGCAAAAACAAGTTCCCAATAGTTTCCCACTTGGGAAGAAATTATGTTAATTCACTAAAATGTAGATGGGCTATCGCAACAGCTTCCCGGTCGGATCCCGAATGAGATAAAACTTTTGGGCTTGCTACATGCGTTCCCAATCGGGCCCCAATACGAGTATTTGCAAGATTTCTAGTCGGCACTATGAATTTTAAAATTTTAAGTAAATATAACGATGAAGAGATTATTTAAAAGAACACTTTTGACGCTTCCTATTCATTGTAGATGCGCTTAAAATCTAACAAAGTAAAAAAAAATATGCAATAGCACTAATCTGGCAGTATACTATTCCATATACAATAAAAAATTTTCAAATAGGTCAATAAATGGCGCTGCTCTGAGGTAACAAATTTAAAATGTACAAATGAGATAATATTTTTTTATTGTTTTTGACGTCATTTAGTAACAATATGTGACGGTGAAAATACACTTCTGAAATGAACTAATGTCGGTTATAGGCCGACTTAAGTAGATCATTTCGTAATTTTTTTTAGAAATTCGATAACATCTCCAAAATGAAGAGTTCTCGATAAAATGTGATTTTTTTGGGACTTTGTGGACAAACAAAACTTTAACGTAAGCTAATTTTGCACCGATTTCATACAGTGATAAATAGTGGAGCAGTTAGGCTTCTTAGTACATTTAAACAATTTAGTTCAAGCAAACTTCCAAAGATATATTGTCGAAAAAAAATTTGGCTTTTTTGGCAACACTTTGTTTAAAATCCCACTATTTTTTTTCTCAGTAAGTGTAACTTATACCGATTAAAATAAGATGAAAAATATGATAAGCTGTTGAGAATTGACAAAAGTACAATTTTGAAGGAGTAGACAAGTTCAAGTACTTGGGCGTACTTATTAATCATGATAATAATGCAAGAGACTGTATACAAGACAGAATTGTAGCAGCAAATAAATCATATTTTGCACATAATAAGATATTTGAATCAAAACTTTTATCAAGAACCTGCAAGCTGAGAATTTTAAGGCCTATACTTACTTACGGATCAGAAGTTTGGTCTATGACGAACTACGAAGAAGAATCTCTCAGAGTTTTCGAAAAAAATCCTTAGACGAATATTTGGGCCAAGACAAAATGAAAGGGGAGATTATTTCTTAAGGAGCAATAAAGAACTTTTACAGCTAAATCAAGGCGAGGATGTAGTAAAATACATTACAGCGCAAAGATTCAGATGGATAGGCCATGTACTAAGGATGGATCAACACCGGCCGCAAAAGCTTGTTAAAACGTTATACACCACAAATTTCAAGAATTAAAGGCCGGCCACATAAGCGCCTAATTGAAAATATTGATGATGATATGATAGCAATGGGACTAAGGAATTGGCTCTACAACCACCCCGGGTTGTAGAGCTGAATGATGATGATGATGATGATGAGAATTTTGTTAAACAAACTGTCCACGTAAAATAATATATGCCAAAACATGTCCAGTGAATTGTGCAGCTGCTCACAATATAATTGGTAAATAGCACATAACTTCTAAACTACTGATTGGATTCATATGAAACTTGACATATCAAGAGATGAGTTGCTATACTTACACAATATCGCAGGTTAAGAACTAATGGCGCAATATTGGGTAAAAATTAAACACATCGCATGTGGAAAACTACTAATCAGTACTAAATTGATTTTAATCTGATGATTGCGACAGCTTACAGTTGGCATATTTTTCTTCATGCCCATTTTTCCGATTATTTATTCTACGTAATTAAAAACAATAAAGTTCGACTAAAATTCATAATTTGTTAAACACACCACAAGTACGTAACTTAAAACTTTGTTGATCGTGAGTAGCATAGAAAACATAGAAGCCTGACTGGTTGCAAGTAGTTGTCAGAAACCTAAGTCGGTTGTCAAAAAAACCTAAATCTAAGAATGTATTGGTAGAACATTTTGTATTAGTTTAAATAAAAATTTCCCCACAGCACCAAACCATACTTACTCGTAGTTGTACAAAAAGTATTTTACAAAATTTATATTTTTTAAACATGAATTTTTAATTATTATATACATTTAATTTTGCATTAATTAATGAAAATATGAATTAAGAATAATTTTCAATATATTTGAGCTCAAAAAATTTTGATTTGCCAAACATTTTTTTGCTATTTTTCTATTTGGTACTAAAAATATTTATCCCTAATAGTAACAAAAATGCAATACTGTTGAATAAAAAAAGGGTTGAAAGCTTTGATAAAGTTCAGCACACAAATGTCAACAAATTTAAAAAAATATTTTAAAATTACAGCAAGAAAAAACATAAAATTTATCAAAAAAAGATAAAAAAATTAAATTAAATAAAAGAATGTGTGTATGTGCAAAAAAAAATACATTTTAAAGCATTTTCAAGTGCAACAATTACTCTCTCTGATGTGTGTTGAATACACAAGACCTATACGTGAAGAGAGTTGTCAATTTTTTATTGACAGTTCGAGAGTTGGAAATCGATGAATTTATCTATGGTGAGTAGCTTCTTTCTCCCTACACATTTACCTGTTTTAAATTAAACTTGACACTAACTGATTGTCTGTTTTTAATATCAATCTGAGTAATTTTTTATTTTTATTTTATCAATGCTCTTAGTTTTGAAACTATACCACTGTTTTAAAAGTTATTTTTTGTTTATAAGTTTCGTATAATTTTAGATTTTTCTCCTATTTGACTTTTTCCTTTTAGTGTCTTTTACTATCTCTACTTAACTTGTGTATAAAGAAAGAAACATTAGCTAGATGGTAGTTTTTTGTTGCTACAACAAACTTAATGATATTTTTTTATAAATTAAATAAGTCAAGTTTCTGTTATATTTTTCCTTTTATATATCTAAAGCACTGCAACAAAAATATAATCTTAAGTGGGATTCGTTCTTGGGCGAAACTAAGCTAAAAAAAAGTGAGTCAAAGTTAAATAAATTTTAACTTCAAAAAGTCTTTAGTTTTTTATAATTAATATTAAAAAGAAAAAAATTCAATAAGATAAATAAAGATATACAAATTAAGACATATAGGAATGTATTTGCAAAAACTTCTACAAATTTTAAATTATTCGTAATAATTAAATCAATTACGTATTTAACCTAAGCAGCAAAATAAATTTTCTTGAATCATTAACTGCCTGTTGTGCAAAAACAGACTGAAAACCATTCAATTCCTTCTCACCACCCACCACATCATTCATCGATTTTACTATGGGCAAGTTCAAAAGAAATCACTTTTCCATTTGCTTACAAAACGGTCATCTAATTGATGATAAATTTATACAGACATTCTATAAGGAATAAAATGAGCATCACCTACCAAAAGGAAACAAAAAAAAAAAGAAACAAGCAAAATAACACCAACAAATTGAGATAATCTTCTAATAAGACAGAAAAAAAATGGAAATTTATGTTGCGAAGCAACTACTTATAATAAAATTATACCAAAATAAGAGATACTTAAGAAGCCAAAGGACGCAAACAATAATAAAAACGACGAACAGGACAACATGCAGAGGAATAAACTTCAAATAATAAACTAATGGGACGGGATTATGGCTTTGCAAAAAATATACTCGTATATTAACATAATTAGGAGAAAATCACCAAATAGTATAATAAACTCAAGTCAAAACTCATAACTGAGTTCATCATACAGTTCTACTAATAACTTTTATTAAGGATTATTGCTTTTTCTACTCTTCTCCTATTTAAATTCTAATAATTTATGCTTAACCTTAATCAAAGTCGTGCATCTGTTACTTCATATTTCAAATGTGCTGGAATAAAAATGTTGACCCTTTTAATACGAAGTTCAAAAACATTTAGCTGTAGATTGGTGTTAAATAATAAGAAACGGGCGAAGCAGAACTTATCTCAAAAACTACTATTGTAAATATTCCGAGGAATATAAACAAAAATTGCGAGCACATTTAACAGGGCCACCTAACAAGTGATGAAGGGCAGCGAAACATATGAGCACTGAAGATAGGAGTGTGGCGGCTTCCGAAAACAACGTTGTTCTGTTTGATGTGAATATTGGAAATTGTATTGATGTTAATAGATCATTTTATGTATTGAAAAGAAAATTGATTAGAAATATTCAAATATAAAAAAATAATTTTATTTTTTTTACAGCAAAATGTTAAAATAGTATTTAATTACGAAACCCGTGGTTTCAATTAAAAAGCTAATTAGTTTGCAGTCAATCTCGAAATTTGTAGTATACACTCATACCTATCTGCTTAGGTACTAAACATGAAAGTTTGGTAGAAGGAGGAGAACCTTACAAAAACTACCCACTTACACTTTTTCTCTCTAGATAAATTTGGCAAGACCGATTTATAATGAAGAAATGCAATCATTAAGTTTGAGTTCTTAAATGTGTTGATGCAATTCTTAATAGACAAAATTTTTATTCAGAAAGCACTGCATAGGAGGAAATATTCCATGGAACAAGGCAAATAAGTACGTTAATTAATGCCAACATACACAGCAGAACATAAAAATCATATGAATTTGTTTATTATTTTTACTTTCTATTTTCTCTTGGTTATGGCTCTGCCAGGAGCGGATCCAGCTTAAATTTTTTTGAGGGGAACTTTTAAATGAAACGTACCCTTTTGTAATTTTTTTTAGAAACTCCATAGAAATGAGGTATATTTTATTCGCTTGGAAGGGAAAATCTACCTTTTCTCCCCTTCACTGGATCCTCGCCTGGGCTCTGCACTTTGGTGACTAACCACACCTTGGCGTTGGGGGTACCCCTGGAGAAAAGGATAATTATCCATAAAACGTATATGTTACTACCAAATCTCTAAAATAACAGAGCAATGGGCATGCATATATGTAAGTATCCAAAGGAAGTACGTTGACCTCTGCGAGTCTGGCAGAAGGTGGAAAGCCACCAAGCCCAAAGTCGAGAGAAAGTTAGCCTCTAGGGGTTTTCCTTCGAGATTCAAACAATAACCTAACACTGATAGCTGGTAGAAATTTTGGTTAAATAACTGCTGCTCGGGCAGTTCTAGTGGCTATTTGGACTGCGGACTTGTCTGCATCACGTAGTGTTTTCTGATCAGAGCCTGGGAAAGGCCAGTTTAGCTGTTGTTAACTCATTCACTCTAGCAAGGTATTCATGTATTGTGGGCGGTCCATGCGCAAGAAGTTGCAAACTGTGTATTCTTTGCAAGTCACTCAGAAGACTTTGGAGACTTTGTGGTGTTGGTTATGTAAAGAATTTCAATCACATTCAACAAAGTCTGTGAACCTTGAGGACTAAATTGATGTAGATTTTTTTTTGTTCCTTTGAAATATTGATCATGTCTAATCCTTTCTGAGTTTAAAATTACAAACCTTACCCTATATAATAAATGTGCCGATGCTCTTTGTACACTTTTGCTGATAAAAAAGAAATTTTTATTGTATCCCAAATTTACTGTACAACACTGACCAATATACATATCCGTTCCACTAGGGATAATTTAAATTACAGTGTGTCGAAATTTTAAGCAAACAAATTATTGTACGATTTTCATACATTTTTATATTTCTAAAACTTTTAGCTTTGCAACAGTTAATTCTCAAAGAAATTATAAAACTTCTTCTAGTTCTCTCTTTTATTAAAAGTATTTCTTTTAAAATAATCCAAACTAAGGCAGGACTTAAAAGTTCGATTTAAAATAAAATAAATTTTATAAAAACACCTTCTCATCGGGCGCGTTTTTTTATTCAAAACACATGTGAGACTTCATATTAGATCGCTGCAAACATTTGCTATCGAAACTGTCACTTAAACGTAACAGCAAGAAGTGCATAACTATCATTATCTTTTTATAGAAATGTCACCGCTCGGGAAGAAACGAGCAACTACGGTTATACCTACCAGACGAAACTATTTAGTGGAAGTGTTCCTTACATTTTGTTTTTGCTGTTTAGCAAATTAGGATGTCGCTTTTGTTACATTTTGCATAATCTTATAATTAACTCCTTTATTGACTTCTTCGAGGTTATCGCTGATATTAAAATTTGTAGAAGGAAGTTTAAAATTCGATACTAATACATTTGTTTTTGTAAAATTTGCCAAATAACATTTAGATGTGTTAAAGAAGCCACTTTTTAGAAAAGGTATCAGAAATCGAACTTCCAAATTTTGGCAGGGACTAAATATATGAATGACTAAATATTTCAATATGTATTTTGGAATGTCGCTTAAGTGTATTAGTCTAAATACTTTTGTATATGCGAGAAAATGTTTCGTTATGTGTAAAAGACTGTGCTTTTATTATTGAAAAGATAGCGGACTTAAAATTCAATTTCTCCTCTTTTTTCATTCAATTCATTTCATTTCATTTTCATTTTATAATACATAAGCTTATTGTCAATTTAAGCTTGATGATAACAATGACACCAAAATGAGAATGGTGTCTGTCCTTGCTGCTGATGATGGTTTTGGAATGTTATACCGTGGCAGTAATACAACTGGTAGACACAAAACAAATTTATAACGAAACGAGTATATTGATCCCTGGCTGACGGTACTTTGGTACTTTTCCATTTGCACGGATGGATGGATGGATGGGTGTGTGCAGTATATTTCGAATTGAAATTCATGTATTCTATAAAATACCCATATTTTTTCCAACTTGGGCTGCTGTAGTATCATATTGTTACCATATTTTTGGATTTTTATTTTACTTTTTCTATAAGGACACTTTTTCTTTTTATATTTGTATACGTGCATGTTAGTGTCTATGATATCGTAATGGAAGAAAGATATATATATATATACACACATACATATTATTCAATATAAGTATATTGGTTTATTGGTCAAGCTGTTGACTGTGGATAAAGTGGTTTAAGTCACAATTGCAATAAATTCAATGATGGTCGTCAGTATTGTATTTTTCGATGTCGTAGCTTTAGTACAGCTTTCAAACATTTATTTAACCATTCGTCCAACATAAAAGATATGAAGAGTATATGATCTCAATACAATTGGCCAATTCAATTCAATTCGATTTGATGAACACAAAACAAAAAGTAAAAGAAGTAAAACTTATATTTTTTAACACCATTTGGTCGATGATAAATACAATAATGAAATCTTAACTTGAGTCTAAATCTACTACTAGACAGTAAAACAAAGGGAAAAGTTCTTTTTAAATTATGAATCAAAAAAGAAAAATATTTTTGTTTTTGCTTAGCTGCCTTCTAAGCAACTTTTTATTAAATTAATATATAAAATTTCCAATAAATTTATGTATTTGCTTATCAATTGAAAATAGCTATTGACAATTTTTAATATAAATTGTATACGATGGTGGTAAATTTTCTCTTTATTGGAATTTCGTAATATATATTTTATCCAAAATCCTTGTTATTATTTGTTTTCTTCTTCTATATCCTTTCAAATGTTAATGGCTGTTGTAGTTTATCCTTTTATTCCTTTTCTGCACACACCCACCAATACTGTCACAATTCTATCCTCTTTGTGTTCATGAGTTTTGGCTTGTATGTGTGTGATACTGAATGTTTTATTTTATTACGATTTTGTTCTTTTGCCCCTAAATGGCTTAATTTTGTTCAATCATATGTGTACGATTATTTAGTACTTCAACACAATTGTGCTTAGGGTCCCTCTGAATGTGTGAGTGTTTTTGAAGATAATGAAAAACCTCTTAAAAGTATTTGAATTTTATGACATTGAAATGGAAAAATATTAGTTGAAAATTATTTTTAATGAAAGCTTGAACATTGTTTTTCAATAGTATGAAAACGGCATTAGGAAGGCTTAAGTTGAGGGCGTATGAATATTCGTTTGTTTATTTTTATATATTTAACATAATCACACTATAATACAAGCTTTAAGATTTTTATTAGGTTTTGAAAGACGAAAATCAAATCAAAACTAGTCTGACTGTCAAAAAATCATAAAGAAAATCTTCTCATTATACTTTGTTTCTATACTATCACATTCCAAATAAAACGTCTTCTTTATTATGGCGGCAAGCAAATTCACAGCTGTTTTTGTTATTTATATGTTTGTTTGTGCAAAAGGCAACCCTGATAAAATTAAAAATGTGATTGCTTAGAAAATTTCCTAAAAATAACAAAAACCATAATACTGGTAAATTTCATATTATTTGACAGATCATAACAATTTCTTTTCACACTGTTAAATTTTTATTAAGACTTAAGTTTTTTACCAGTAGTAATACTAAGGGCCATTATTACAACTTGGCATTAGTTAAAGACAGCATTTTGTCAGACGGATAAACAGTTTATCTTTATTACAAGTTTACTTTAACTTAAAGTGAGCGATAAGATAAAGGCAAGTTCCTCCTACCTAGTAGGTTAAAGTAAAGTTGCAATAATGATAAACGGTTTATCTGTCTGACAAAAGTCTGCCTTTAGCTAATGCCAAGTTGTAATAATGGCTCTTAATCTAATAGTCTGAAGGGCTCTTTAAAAGGTTTTGTATTTTTTGTAATGTGCAAGTACTGTGCAAGTATTTTCTGGTTTTCAATTAGACGTATAACTACGCTGCGGGAAATTTTGTAAAAAATTTCTTGAACGTATTTCTTCTATGACTTGAAAAAATGGGAATGGTACATTAATATAAACAAAATACCCCAACTGGACACGTAGTTCCAAGTAGTAGTAGTACAGTAATCTGATTTGTATTAAAAAAATCACCACAGGACAAAAACTCAAGAACCTACTACCACTAAGTATCTGAATTATGTTTTCTTACTGCCTTAAATAACAACACCATGCAAAAAATTACAGGTACTTTTCATATATAGTTTCAGAACTCGAAACAGTTGCTAAACATTGGGAACCATTCACGTGACTAGAAATGTTACAGGTTCTCTTTCCTCTAGGGGTATTATTCTTAAATATCAATTCTCAATTTATATATGTAGAGTAAGTTCGAGTAATTTGTTATGGGCGGGTAATGTGGTATAGCACTTCTCTCTAAAACTAAGAGCATAGGAGTAACGAAACCAATCTTAATATTTTGATGATGTCAGAAAGTTAAGAGTTCGTTAGAGTATTATATATTTTTTATGTCATGAAAATAGTCAATCGCAAAACAATATGCGTAGTTGCGTGGTTGACTTTTATGTGATCAATTTAACATATAATTTTTTCTAAAAACAAGGGTTTTAAGTTTTATTACATATTTTATTTTTAAATTATTTTATTAGTGACGAGCACATGCAACAATATTGCATGTTCAGTTTAAATTTTTAAATCAATAATTATTGTGGCATAGATAAATGCGGCTTAATATGTATACTGTGTCACATTACCCTTTCAAGAATTCAAACATGCCAAAAAGAAATGACGCAAGAAAATGGACAGCTGAATATATGAAGGTATGGTTTACCATATTATCAGACGATAGTGTACCACATTATCCTCATATTTGTTTAAATTTTTTAAATGGCTTGTTTATGGTTTTTTACTTTTTATCCGATTTCTCCGAAACTTGGCCTTCAAAGGTTTTTTTTCTTTCTCGAATGTAAACCTAAGACTTGTAGTAGAACACCAGCTGATTCCAGCTCTAACCGAATCCAGTTACTAAAAATTATAGCTAAATGATATATATAGGTACGTTCGAAATTTGAAGAAAAAATTAAACTTTTGCATGCTATTTATATTAAAAAAAAAATACGCCATAGTATGTACTCTGTATATAGATTTATATTTTGTTTGAGCTCCTGAATAAAGAAAACTTTCTTCAAAAACTAATCACTCTGCTGTACATGTATTATATTCTTTTATTTATCAAGATATACATTTCTAAATTCATGCATCATAAGTAAATAATCATTGCAAAATCTTACTAAAAGTAAGTTGGCAACATATATTTTTTACACCAATCTAATAGTTTACTTTTTACACTTACTGCCATCAGGCATTCAAATGTAAAGATATTGAAAACTTGACAAATCTACTTGTATATTTTTATGTATAAAACCTTCTTTCAAGTATCATCTTCGTTAACCTAGTTTTATTTAACCAAAAAATATATGGTGGAGAGTAGTTAGAAAATATTCTATTCCTATTTGATTTCTACTTTCTCTCGTTTTTATGCACACATTTTAATCTTCCAGCATAAGAGTAACAAACCATTGAATAGAAAATATACTTTAAAATGCAGCTTTGCATGATGTATCAAGTTTCAAGATGACATACATACACAAAAAAAAAAGAAACACAATATTAAAATATTAATAAAAGCTACAAAAATGTTTTAAAAACTCATTAAAATTACTAAAGTTTAATAATTTATGTTGTATTAAATGAAAAATAATTTGAAAGAGAGAATTATTTTCCAATTTTTACAGTTTTTAGCCTACTACGCAGTTCTGCCTGAATTTCAGGCTGTCATAAGAAGTATGTGTAAAAAAGAACAAACCGAAATTCAGGATTAAAATATTTTCAGCCTACTTTTCGTTTGGTAGTACGCAGCTGAAAAGAAAAATCAAGAAAATTTTTGTTTAATACAGGGATGGCATATCAATTATTAGAGACCGCAACGTCAAACAGGTTACATGTACTTTATACCATAAAGTGGTGGGTGAAAGATATATATGAATTTTCTCTTCCCTTAAATAGCCGCCTTGGAAAAAATTTGTTTAAAAAAATTAATGTCCTACGATGTCGAACGAACGAAAATGCTGGATTTCTAAACGACAATTAACAGAACTTGCATGGCACTAGTTAGCAACAAATTTAATTAATTTATTTAGAAAGTAACTAAATAAATTGATAAATAAAATCGGTTGTTGGTGGGACTAAAATCAGTTGTTTATCGTATAGAAACTTAGCGAACGATAACTTTCGACATCGCGCCACTGGCCGTTATTTCATTTTGGAATGTAACCTAAGTTAATTTCTTCTTAATTACAAGCCGAGTTTTTCGTTATTAAATAAAACATGTTTAAAAGTTTCATTTATAGTTTTATAATAATTTTTATGACGGAGGGTGCTGTAAAGTGTATTAGGATATGTTAGTATATATTAATAGCTGCCAGTACTGCCGATGTGATCCGTGCTATGTCTTCATCACTTTAACAGTCTAACTACAACCAACACAATAACACACCAACGCACATGAAAAAAATGCATGATGTTTTCGGCTTGCCTGAAACTAGTTTTGAACTTAAGATCTCAGGGTTTATAGTCAAATGCGCCAACTACTCAGCCAACAGCACTCCTCAATTTGAAAATTTGTTAGTGTGATGAAACTTTTTTGGGTTACTTTGAGTAACTTTGGTTAGCATCTTTCGCGTAAGGAAATATACCTGATATATATAAAAAATATTTCAAATCAAAATTAATTTATTTTATTCAATTCTCGTTCTTTCATTACTTTTTTATTCATTTTTAATATTACTTGATTTATTTTGATGTAAAATTTATTTTTCCTGTTTCTGCTGTGGCATCAAAACTAATGAAATAAACGAATCGACATGGTTTCTTTTTTTTGGCGTTCTTTAAAAAAGAAATATGCTGCTGTTTCTATTTTAAAACACAAAATGGAAAACTCCTGCTCCCTCAACTGAAGCAGCTGGTAAATAAATTTGAGTTTCTAAAACCGAATACTTTCGTTTAAATTTTTTTTATCAATAATTCTATCACCTTTATACTTTGCCAACCAATTTCCTTAAGAACACATTTTTGCCCTGTAACTTGTTTCATTATGCAAGCTTGTGAGCAATCAATCAATATTCATGAAGTGTAAAAGAAAGAAGAAAAAAGAACCCACGGAATATAAAAGAAAAAATCCACACAGTCATCATCATCATCATCATCATCAACATCACGTAAAAAAGAAAGGAAAAAAATATTTTTATGAGAAACTTTGCTGTTTCCAAACAGTAAAAAATCAATGTCAATAAGACTTAACGCTGAAAATGTCACCTGGGTCTAAAGTTTTTTTTTTTACAACATTTAACGATAGTAAGTATGAGATCAAAAAATGTCCCCTCATTTTTATGGAGCAATAAAATTTTCATTTACTTTGCATCAAGTTTATCTGCTGTTGAATTAAGTTTTTAAAACTTTTAATACCTGTAACACA
Organism: Panzeria rudis; assembly: GCA_956483635.1. NCBI lineage: Eukaryota > Metazoa > Arthropoda > Insecta > Diptera > Tachinidae > Panzeria > Panzeria rudis. The sequence goes on from OY101449.1 coordinate 1,159,130, forward strand.
TGAGTCTGATAGACTAAAATACCGAACTTTACTGGTAGTGGTCTTGAAGTAAATACAAACAACAACAATAACAACAACAAAAGCAGTGTTTTCGATATGAAAAGCTTTTTAAAATTTTCTTTCACTCAACTAAAAATACAATGTTGATGACAATGAATTTCTTTCTCTTTTTTTTTTTTTGTTTTTCCTTTTTAGATTTTCTTCAAAATAAAAAAAAAATCTAAAGAAAATAAAAGAATACAAAAAGGTGACATGAAATTTAATGAACTTTACCAAAAGCAAACGAAAGAAAAACACAAATTCATTAACAAATTTTCCTAGGCGGGATGAAATAAATTGAATAACTTTGAATGTTACTTGAAAAATTAAAAAAAAAGAAACACTGTCATGAAATTTTATTTAGAGTATTAGATTTTTCTTATGGCAAAGAGGTTGGATGTCTTAACATCGGAAATCAGATACAGTGAATAAAACTTTAAACTAAAATATGGAATTAATTTTAATTTACAGCGAGGTTTAACTCAAATTTATGATGTACTATTTAGTAAAATTAAATGTGTTCTTAAAAGTACATTAAAATTGATTAATAGGAGGTTTTAGCTAGTTTCCATGCGCATTTCCCTAAGTGGCAGGGCCAGCCACTTTTACATGTACACCTTGTGACTTCTCACTGAACTATCTTATAGACCTAGTCGCTATAGTATAATCAGATATGTGATGGAAAACGATCGTTTAAAATAATTGCAATACGATTGTTTTGAAAAGGTGTGATGAAATCCTACCGATTTTGCCAGTTAGTTTCGAGCCAAACTCAAATTACTGACTTTTGAAAAGTGCATAAGAAGATAAAATATAATTAATATAATAGAACTGTCAAAAGAAATTTAGCGAAAAAAATCGAAAAAACAAATTTGAAAATTATTGACAAAACGACTACAGCAAACACATCACACCTTTTATCGTTTTCAAATCGATTTTATGTCTTAATCGTTTTTCATCACATACCTATATATAAATTATATATAAATATCATTCCGATATTTAGCTGTAACAGTTGAGTAATAATTTATTGTTAGTAATGCAAGCAGAAATTGTATTTTATTGATAAACATGCTCTTTGATGGATATAGAAATTACAGACCCACTCGGCTACAGAATTATAAATACTATTTAAGCAGAAATTAATATCTAAAGTTACCGAAATGGTTTCTAAGTGATACGGCAGTCGCATTGGAGGGAGACAATTAACTTTATTCAGATGCTATGTGATAGGTATCAGATACAGCCGCGTCGAACTTTCTCACTGTCGCTTAGTATAATCCGATCCCGAGTCGCAATTAAGTTGGCATCCCGAAAATGGTTAATATATAACCATTTATACGATATGTCTTTTCTCGCCATTCAATGCTCCTTACTCCCATTTTCGTAAGTCATAGGACGACTTCATTTGGATGCTTTGTCACCATATTTTCCGTAGGGCTATTAATTAATTAGATTACTTGAAAACAATAAAAAGTAACTCATATGTGTAAGAAAATCTGCATGAATATGCATTCGCTTCACTGTAGAATTGACTATAAAATAATTTGTAAAAGTGGTGGTGTTGCCCGTATCTGAGTTTGAAATTCTTCAAAACACAAAATATCTAATGTCTTCTTTATGAATAGGATTTTTTTAGTATAGGCCCGTTATTACAACTTACCTTTTAAGCATGTAATTCTTAGTGAAATTAATGAAAATTAATAAAATGACATTCCGACTTAACCTAGAACGAAGCCTTGGTTTAATCAGGCTTTCAAAAATGCACCCATATCTCGAGAGGAAGCATTCAGTGTTTGGCGAAGTAGCAAAAACACAGATATTGATTTGCTGCGCAAAAGAAAGAAATATTTGTGTGCTAAGACGTGAAAGTGCTCTGTAAAAGCAGCATCTTCGTGCTAAAGCTCTTGCTTCCCCTCGGGATAGTTTCTCAATTCCGACTGTTTTAAAGGGTGATTAAATATTCACTGAACCGATTGATAAAGCTAACTTCCGGGATTCATTATTTGCAAGTAATTTTCGCTTGCCAAAAATCTGTAAATCAACATAAATAAGTCTCCTGAGCCGGGTGTCGTCTTGAAGGAGACTGTTCGCCGCTATCAACGTTTGAAGGTTGCCAATGTAACGCCAACCCCCAAAAAGGGAGAAAAAGTACAGCCATTGCGACTTGGACTTTCCAAAGTGATCGAAAGTATGGTGAATGCTCATCTTGTGGGGTATTTGAAGTCCAACAATTTACTCAACGACCCCCGGTATGGCTTCATAGAGGACACTCTATGGGTGGGCAGGTCATCTTTCGAAAAAATGGTGTTACCCCATACACCATTTTGGTGAAAGTAGCACGTGGCAGACCTAAATATTTGTAAGGCATCTGATAGAATGTAGCATGGTTTACTTTTGACAAAACTTGTTGCTTTTGGTGTCGGTGATGACTTATTTAGATATATACCGCGCTTTCTCAAGGATCGCACTATATGAATTGTCATAGGTGGAATAACATCAAACGATTTCAAGATTATTTCAAGAGTACCGAAATGTACCCTATTTATTAAAAGATTGAACCCAAATATTAAAATTAATTTTTTTATAAAAACAATAAAATTATAAAGTCACAGGAAAAGTATTAATAATATTATGAAGAAACAAAGTAAAATTCAAAACATGCTAACAAAACATTTTAAATAATTATTCATAAAATGAGCAAGTATTTTATATATTTGCTTTGCATCGTGATGTTTCCAATAGTTTACCTTGTAATGGTATTAGCAATCATTTCTTCTGAAGGACAGTATTGACATTAAATAATTTTCTTATCGACATAGTCCTTGACAAAATGAAATTTAATGTCGATATATTTTGATCTGTTACTAACTTTCTCCTCTTTGATTAGATTTAGACAGCTTCTGTTATCTTCGAAAACAATTGTAGAATTTTCTTGTTTGCAATTTAGGTCACTTAAAACATTTCTGATCCAGCTGGCTTCCTTTGCAGCTTCAGATAATGCGATAACTTCTGCTTCCGTTGTTGATAATGAAACAGTTGTTTGCTTTTTACAAGCCGCCTAACTGCACTGTTGTTTAGTAAGAAAATATACCCAGAATTTGATTTTCTATCGATTCTGCACTCCGCCCAGTTAGCATCAGCATAACCACAAGGTGAATTTAAATTTGAAGTGTTTTCATTGAGGTTTAAAAATAAAGTGTTTTTACCTTTTAAATATTTTGCAATATGCTTTAGCTCATTCCAGTCTTCCTGATTTGGGTTGCTCGTTTTTCTTGAAAGAATATCCACACTAGCACAAATATCAGGATGTATATTGACTGCAATGTACAATAGCGAACTCAGTACGCTTTGATAGTCATCACTACGTAATAAAGGTTCCGAATCAGTCTTTCCTTAGGATGGTTCAAGTGGGTATTTGAATGGTTTTGCATCTTGTAAACCAAATTTAATTAAAACTTTTTCAATGTACTGTATTTGATGTATTGGTGCTTTTGGGATTCAATTACTTCTAGTCCGTGATAATAAGATATCTCACTTAAGCTGTTGACTACAAATTGGTTTTTGAGTAGTGAAAGTATATGTTTTATTTAAAGTTTGTTCCTAGCAGCAACTACCAAATCATCAACATGAATTAATATATAAATATCTTCCCCATTGATGAATTTGCTGTACAAACATGGATCTGCCTTACTTTGGATGAATTTATGATTCCAAACGTTTGTTGCTTGCTTTAGTCCATATAGGCTACGCCTTAATTTGCATACTTGGCTGCCGTCACATTCAATAAATCCAGGAGGCTGTTTCATATAAATAATTTCTTTAAGATTTCCATTTAAAAAAGCATATTTTCCATCCATATTTTCTACGTGTAATTTTCTCACACTAATGGATAAAAGTAAACGAAATGTAGCTTGATGTACCACGGGCGCAAATATCTCATCATAATCGCAACTATACTTTTGATTAAAGCCTTGTGCAACTAAACGAGCCTTAAATGGTTGAACTTTACCATCAACATCTTTTTTTACTTTGAATGTCCACTTACATCCAACTATATTTGCACCTGGGGGCACTTGCACTAGATCCCACGTATGATTATTTCTCAACGATTCCATCTCCTCCTTCATTGTGGAGTCCCATTCATGTTTTTCTTCAGATTTTACGGCTTGCTTATGAGTTTTGGGTTCAATAATTTCGTTCAGTTCCGCTAAGTTAGCAGAGTATTTCCCTGGAGGCACACCTTTGTTAATTCATCGCAACCCACAAATGTTAAAAGATTTGATTTGTTGTCGAATTTTTTCCTATTCGCTTCAGGAACTAAGACATACGCTATTGAACCAAATATTTGTTAATTTTCTATTTCTGGTTTTTGTTCTTCCCACCTTCCTTTCATATGGAGTACAGGGAATCACACTTGTAACGAGTCGATTTTTGGTAAACAAGTTGCTTGTTTCAAGCCATTTCTAATTACAAGGTATCGATTCTTTCTTTCAGCTACTCCGTTCTGTTGGGGACAATATGGAACACTAAATTGAGACATGAAATCATAATTTTTTAGAAAAGCTGACATCTTTTTTGATTTACATTCAGTTCCATTATCGGACCTAATACATTTAGGAACCCTTCCAAATTTATTTTTTACCATTTCTACAAAAACCTATTAACCTATTAAAAGATTAAACTCAAATAATAAAACTAATTTATTTTTATAAAAACAATAAAATTATAAAGCCACAGGAAAAGTATTAATAATATTATAAAGAAAAATTTTCAGGTGAAACAAAGTCAAATTCAGAGCATACTAACAAAACATTTTAAACATTTAAAAAATTAAACAGTATATTTTTAATACAATTGTTATTTATCACCTTTTCTGTCAAACATCTAATTCATGTTAATTCAGTAATAGCCCAAGGTTTTCGGAGATTGGGGCCATGAGACAAAACTTGAATGACATATATACTTAATCACTCTCTAATAACAATCTCTGAATGAACTCGTACAGATGTTTGGCCGAACTTGCTGCTCCATTGCTTTCAAAAGTCTATTTGGAAGTGTATGTGCTAAATTATATTAATAAAAGACATACGTTTATCTTTAGGTATGATTATTTAGAATGCTTTCGGACAGTAAGTATATGCTTCATTGTACTTAATACCATGTTGCTCGGTATTTATAATCCGATTGGTAAAGTAATGACAAAATAACATATGTGCATTTATCGAAAAAAATAAACACTAAAATATCTCCATAGAAAACGAATATATAACAAGGTCTCAGATCATATGTGTTCTTCAGTTTCCAAAAGCATTTGTACATTTCTGGTAAAGAATACAAATAATTGCTCTGATATATTATTTGAAATTTTTTTTTTTTTGTAAACTAGATCTTTTAATGTGTTTGTATCAGAAAATATATATAACCCAACTAAAAACTAACTCTGTAAGACACTATAGGGAACTTCGCAGTACGATTCTATATGGTGATAGTAGCGAACTAAGCCTTGCAATATATAGGGACACAAAAGTTTCTCCTCATCACTAATACTCGTAAATAAAATATTTCTTAGTGAAATTAGATATTTTTAATAATATCTATTATAATCACTATTGATATCGATTATTTATTTGCAAATATTCATCTATTGTTTATTTCTCCATTAGGAAGCATAAACTATTTTTAGACGTAAATAACCCAACACCAACTTTCTTAACGATTTGAGTATTACTATTTTTCACATTGAAAAAAATATATTACAGCTAAATAAAATTTTATTTAAATGTTTAAATTTCCTTTTTAAGCTTTTCTTTTTTAAGTTGTAAATTTTCTTAATATTTTGTTTACTTGTAGTTTAGTTTTCTCATAAAACTTTCTGCACAGACATTCTTTAAACTCTAGTTTCACATTCAATAAAATAATGTTTATTTGTAAGACAATTTTCATATTTCTCTTCAAGGAAAATAGACGGAAATATGTAAAAGTTTGTATGTATGTGTGTTAATATGGAAAAAAATAAGTAAACAAATGTCGTTTTTTGTATAATTTTTTGCTTAAATCTTTTTCATATTTTCCTACTTGAAGTTGTTCTATCTATACACAATGTTGTGTCTACTAGAATATTTTGTTTTTTATTTCTTCTGTGGTTTTGTATATTGTAATGGCATTTATGTTAAAATTTGCTTAACAAAATATGATAAAAATCTAAAGTAAATTTGCATTTTTTATACAGTTTTTTTTCTGTTTTTTAGTGCTGTCTGTCTGTATATTGCCTAGTAAGTGGAAATAAAATCTTCAGATAACAGATGTTTATGATATTTTTCATTTTAGATAAGGATGGATGTATGTTTTAAGAATTTGATAGATATTTTCAGATTATAGCATCTTATTGAAATAAAAAGAGGGCTAATATTAAGGATATGTAAAAGTGATTGTTATCTTTTTATGAGAAGCTTTAAACATTTTATATTTTCATTCAAATAATTTTTACACAGCATTTATTAACACATTTTAAGGTTGTGATTGCTTTTAGAAAATAATATTTAAATTTTTAGAAGATTTAACTTCTTTAATTCAAACATCTTCCCGTAAAGATATTTTTCAGGCGCATACTTAAAGACACATCAACTTTTGTGCGTCAGATATGTGAAAATAAAGTTTTATTTTCAAAAAATCATAAAAAGTCTCTCTTGTTTGGTTAAACGATGAAACGACAAAAAAGGCATACGAAGTTTTCCCGTCTTCCTTTTTGTGTTCTTTTATTTGTGAAAAAAGAAAATTATACGAAGCATTTATAAGAACGAAAAAAAAATGTCTCAAGCAGCATAATGTCAACAAGCTAAGCAATCAAATTTAACAAAAGCTACAACCGAAAAAAATCAAGTTCTGCTATACATAAGAATTTAAGCAACAAAAAAAAAAGGAAAAGTTGTCAACACCCACATAAAAAAATTACACACAACAACAGGAAATTCACAACTGAGGTTGTCAAGTGGTTAAATAAATAAGAAAATTCCAAAACAAAAAGTAGACAATAGCGAAAAAAATTATGAGAATTTTCTATTTCTAAGCAAAAATTTAAACCTAACAAAATAATCAATTATTTGCGAAAAAATCCAAAAACACATAGATTTTTTAAATCAATGTTCTGTTTGACATCAAGACTACTCACACTTTCTATAAAAGCGATATTAAAGATCACAATGTTACAGTAAGTTTCAGGGCTATGAGTACAGTTGAAGAAATTTTTTCGATTATTAATGATTATTAATATTAGAATTATGATTATGATTCATGATTATTAATTATTAATATTTTAAATGAAATTTATTTGCTGATGGTTAAGCATTGTCTATATGCATTTCATTGTCACTTTTTCAAATCATCAGTAGACTTCAACCATATTTTTTAACAACTACAAACCTTATCTTATCTCATGCATAGACTTTCAAAAACCATTTGAGAATTTACAACTAAATGATTTTCAAAATTAAGCATAGTAGGCTTTGAAACTTATACCCAGTAAATAATTTTTTATTCGTTATGAATCTATTTTATTTTTCTACACCTTTATACAATTAGAAATCCATTGGATAACAATAAAAGTATTTATAAAGCAAAATGAAAAATAAAATTCAAATTAAACCTTTAATCCATAGAAATTTTAATTATTTTGGCTTAAGTTCGGTTTTAATTTAATTTTTCAATTAAATTATATTTTTATTTAGAGATAAATATGAAGCATGTAGACAACCTTTAAATTTTTTTTTTTCACATATTGTCATCATTTTATTTCAAATGATATTTAGACAATGCTTAACCATCAGCAAATAAATTTAATTTAAAATCAAATTATGACAATATATCAAATAATACCTTTCTTGTGTTAGTGTTTTTTATTTTATTAAAAAATTTTATGAATATGTGCATATATAATAAAAAAAAATTAGAAGGCAGTGAAGAGATATTGTGATTAATTGAAATATTAATCCTTGCAAAAATTTTATTAACTTTTCAACAATTTTTATTAGTCGCTAGCAAACATAAGTGAGTTAATTTTACATTGCGAAATAGTATTTTGTATAAAAACACTTAAGTCTTCTTGCAATTTGTCGTTCTAGTCACCATTCATACAGAAGTGCGATAGAGAAACGAAACTTGGTTTTCTTTCGCTTAGAATGCGCATGAAAACATTTCTTCGACATAGTTGAAGAGGCAGTAAATTTTGACTAAAACATTATTGGGTGAACTTTGTTAATCAAGGAACAAACATCTGGGTTGAAAATTTTCATCTAAACATTGTGATTTCATCTATTTTCATTTACAGAAAGTCAATATTGTTTCATACAATATAAAATGGGGTTGAACGTAATTTCGAGTGGACCGCCAACCTACTAACAAACAGACCGACAAAAAATTTCAGATGTTATTAATTTGGGAGTAGTAAAAGGTGTGCACAAATCTTTCGAGTAGAGGCTTTGACTTTGGATTTGTCCTCACACCATTTACAGAAAGTCAATATTGTTTGATACAATATAAAATGGGGTTGAACGTAATTTCGAGTGGACCGCCACCCTACGAACAAACAGAGCGACAAAAAATGTCTGATGTTATTAATTTGGGAGTAGTAAAATGTGTGCACAAATCTTTCGAGTAGAGGCTTTGACTTTGGATTTGTCCTCACACCACTCACCAACTATTATTAACATATACTTACACGAAATTTCATCACCCACTTGCGATTTAAAGATGACAGCCACACGTTTTAATTGGCTGAAATACAAAAAGTATCTGAGTGCAGATTGAAGGGAAAATAAGCAGCTAAGATTGCCTACCGACATTGATGACTCTATAAGGAAAACCTTAAGCAAACTGATAGATATTCTGCTTCTACCAGTCAGCAGGTGAGATATAATAGAATTTACTCTACAGATTTGAAACGGCTTTTGTCTAAAAAAAGAAGAGTTCGAAGAGTGTGGCGATGTAATAGATCCCCGCGGATGAAAATTACTCTTAAGGAATTAACCCAACAACTTAAAAAGCTATTAGATGATATAAAAACAAAACTACATCGCTGAACAATTATATAAATCATTATGGCGAGCATCCAGAGATCTTACTCCCATACTAAATGAGAGTGGATGTTTTCCAGGTCATCAATATAGTTTCTGGTCACAGTACAGAACTATAGAATAAACACATAGACTTGTGATTGAGGTTAGAAAAACTTTGAAGAAAAAATACTCTTCATCGATTAATAAATTGAAACAAAACTTACCAGCGAACAAGCTGCTGGAAATATGTCTAGTTGGACGAAAATTCATAATTAAAGGAGATTATATCCTCCACATGACCACCTGTCCAAAATAATAACCAGAATATATCGATTCAATCCGGGGTTAAATATATTAGTATTCTCCTTGATCGTCGCCTTACGATGAATTGCTGCATAGAAGCAAGGATGATTCAAATGAAATTGAAAGCAGTTAAACTTAATTCGCTTATTGGGAGAAATTGTGCACTAAACTTCCACTATACGACTCGATTCTAAGACCTTGGCTGGATTTATAATCTAAAAATGTTAGAGTTAAGATTTGAATATTTATTTTTAGTTGAATTATTATGAAAGATACAATACAACGATAAAATTTTACTGCAATTTTTCAACGGGCATCAGTAGGGATCGAACTAAGGAATTTTATTTCATTACTTATTTAAAAGTCAACACGTTTACCAACTCTGCCGTAGAGAGTGGATTGCGGAAGTAGAATAACTTATTTAGCAATTATTTATTTTGCGTAATAGTAACTTCCTGGGAAGTAGAAAATTCATATTTATTGATACTTTGGAAGCAGCTAAAAAGTAGTTCCTTCCCAGCAAAAACTACTTCTTCGGCCGAAGCAGGCTTTTCGAACACGCATAATTTTTGTTCGTGATGTCCCACTTGGGGGCTCTTGCTTTTGACATAAGACAGCGCTTCTTTCGTTGCATCAAAAATGCTCCAAAGCCATGTCTCTTGGTTTTATTGCTTCATTTAATTGTACCATCGTTAAACTATTGGCAAAACAAATTGAATTATAAATCTCTCTCTACTCCATGCAATAAGTGAGAAATGAAGAAAGAGAGCATGCTATAAATGTGTTAGTGATTATTTTAGACAATGCGTGCGGCAATTTTTTAGAATCTGTTTTGTTGTATGCTACTGAATAAGATTTAGTTTAATTTAAAGTTCGTGCTAAAAAGCCTACGTTCTTCGTAATTTAAATAATATGAAAACTGAGAGATCTCTTTATTATTTTTGAGCTTCCTCGGAAGTGCTTCATGAAAGTTTTTTACTGCTTCCAGAAACATGATTTTTTTTTTTGGCTTAATATTCACTTTCAATATTTTCCAATGGGTATTTAAGCGATCTCTTAAACCGTTTTAAATCAACTGAATCACTCAGGAGGTATTGAAATACATAATATTATATATGTCAATGGTTTTCGAAACACATTATATTTAAATGGATTTGAAGCAATCCATTCTGTGTTTTTAAATGTTTTTCTTGTAGTTTTTTAAATTATATTTTAAAATTCCACTTTTTCATCAAGATATGGTAAAGATTTTATTAATTAAAAATCTCCACCGAAAATAAATTTTTTGTTAGTGCTTCTGGTATATGTATGCATGTGCGAATTTATTTTAATATAAAAATGTCTTTATCATCACTTTTACTTGTGTCTCTACTTCCGCTATACGTTGTCATCCCAGTCGTATATGCGAGCTGGTATACTTATATGTATGTAAGGAAAACTATACCCTCAGACAATATAAAAAGTAAAATGAGATATTAAAATTTTATTCTTAAAAACTTAACCCAATTTTTTCGGAAGCATTTCACATTTACAATTCAAAAATAGCACAAACGTATACATACTTGAGAATGATACAGGAATTCGGTATCCGCTTTTTGTCTACATATGTGTGTCTGTGTGTGTGTATTGCATGTTTGTGAGTGGCTGCAAGACAAATAATTGTAACTCTACTTATTCGTTACTATAATTAAATTTAAAACTTTTTACGCTCTGTACTAAGTCTGTCATCCATTTCAAAAATTATAGCATACACGTATAAAAATGAGTACGTATGCACACAAATGCACAGTTACTCAGATACAAACGGTATTATAAGCAAATACCAGCCAAAGAATATGCATTTTTCTTGTTGTAAGTGAGCATTATCTTCTCCCTCTGCCACTGTTTTAATACATTTATACTCGTGCATGTTTATTTCTTTCGAGGATGTTGTTGCTCTTAATTTTTTACATAATGATTTCCATTACACTTTAATTAAGCATGTGTTTTATGCATATTTATATGAAAATATATGTGTGCAGGAGTCTGTGTAGACAATGCGCAGAATAACAAGTACAGTTTGTAAAACTATTTTTCGTGTAATAAATTGATGATAATATTTCAAAAATTTTTTTAATTGATGCGAATTAATAATTAACTAATATATTATTAAATATTTAATTACCATAATTAAACAGTTTATAACAAATGTTTCAATTAAATTTTTAATTGATACTATTAATATATAACTAAAAACTATTGCAATTATTTTAGGTACAAAAATTTAATTGATACCATCAAATTCTTTACTGGTGATAGTTTAATTAATTTTTTAATTCATATCATGAATTTTTTCATTGAAATCAATTTTAGTTGTTTCTCTTAATGCAATCGTGGTGCAGCAAATTAACGTAATAAGCTAAAATATATCAAGTAGCAAATCCTAAATATATAGAAAAAATATCTAAAAATTCCACAATATTTTCTTTGTGCAAACTATTATTTGACGGACTGTATATAAATGTAAGGCTTCGTTTTAAGTAAATTGTTGGCCATGTTAATGCTCACTCACACACTTAAACATACACACACTCAAATCATCATAAAAGTATACAAAACTATATGCTCCTTTTTGTTCGCTTTGCTATTTTATGGAGAAAAGTTGCGTGAAGGAAAAATTTGGTTAGTTTTACACACAAGTGTTAAACAGACAGCAGCTGTAAATATTTACCTTCAGCAATAAGCATGCAGAGGTAGTTTAATGAAAGCTTCTTTTTAATTAAATAGAAGGGAACAAAAATAAAAACCAAAGATTGTATGTAAATGATTATTTCAAAATAACCTGGAGGAAATGAATTATAATTAAAAACATAATAAACTTTTTTAGAAAAACCATTAAAACAGAAGTATTTTAAGATGCGCTTTTACTCATTTTTAATTGCAAAAAAAACACAATGTATACACACCAACAGCAGCATATAAATTATTTTCATTGCTATTATTCCCTTAAAAAATTTACTTTAGATATTCCTTAACAAATTCCGTAGCATTTTTTCAGACTAATTTGAATTTACTTTTCTGCTTTGTGTTTATTAATTCAAATATTCACACCTTTTTTATTTTTTAAACTTATTGACCCTAATCTTCTTCTCATTAACCATTTTTCTAAACCAAAAAGTTTCTTTTTTATCTTAATTTCCTGCTACTATAAAATAAAAAATTTTACACGTTTTTGCTTCTTCGGTGTAAGGGAGAGTTTTATTATGTTTATTTGTTAAGAAATGGAAAATGTAAATACAAAAGTTGAAACAAAATGAGGCATTTCTTTATACTCTGTGAGTTTTATGTAATTAACACACTTGAGGGAACTTGAAACCCTTGAAAAAAAATATTACTTTACATACATACATACATACGTATGTATGTATGTGTATAGTATATGGGTGATTCTCATTCTAAAAGTACATTTTGTGTTTTCCCCTAGTGTTTACCAATGTAACTAATAGAAATATGAGAAGGTCAGATACATATTATAATTTTCGCCTCCTTCATTTGATCCTGCAAGAAAATTTTTCGATTTTTTAAAATTTTTGGGTATTGAGCGTTACATTTGCTTTCGCGGTTGTTCTGGGAATAATTTTTGCGAACAAACTACACTAAAAAATTAGCATAGGGTTTGAAAGCACTATACATCTACTCTCTAAAAAGAAAATACATATTATAATAATCGCATGACGAAATTAAGAGTTGTGGCCACTTTTTCAATTTGACTTGGGTTCACATGGAAAAATAAAAAAAGTTTTATCTTTTAAAATAATTCCTTACAAACATTTATACATGAACAAAAAGGCTAACTCTTCTTTCAAATAAGACTAATTTTAATCAAATCGACCAACAAAAGCTCTGTCAATTTCAAAATACGACCTACCTAGTAGGAATCACCCATATATATGTATACGAAAAGTTACAACTCTATTTAGTTGATATGCAGTCAAGAAAGGCAATAAAACACGTCAACGATATCGTGTCAATAAAGAAATTTTACATAAAAAAAGTTATTTGGGCTTAAGTATGTGTTCGGTTTCTCCAAGTACGATAACATCTTTTCCGAAAACAACGTTTCCGTTGTGAAATTCATAAAAGGTGCCGCTCATTAAGATTGATTGTTGTTTGCTTTATAACGCCTCTCTAAAAAGCACGCACCTTTTATATGCTAATTAATCTGCTATTTATTTTGCCACCTTTAAATTAAAATAAGAAGGTTTAATATTTTAGCTTTAATTAATGCCGTTTAAAGCAAATTTTCTTTCAAATTTGCAATATTTGTTTATTAAATAGTAAATAAAGGGTAGAAATTTGTATATACTAAATAGAAAAAAAGGAAAGAAATCCAATATAATATAAAAATATAAAAATTCTAAATTTGGAGTGGGTGGGGCTGTCTTTATACCTCGTGATCGATATAACGCACGTGATTAATGTAGGAACTACAGGCTGAAATATCGGCAATAAAGAGAGCAGCAAACTGGATGATTTCTACGAGCCTCTATCGGGTGTTTATACAACATGCAGTTATGTGTGTGCTGATAGATAATTGAGATAGTAAGACATTCACAACTGGAGCTACTATGGGTTCTATGTAATAGGAATGTAGCCAGAAATATTGTTGTGGACGAACTAGCCAAATCAGGAATTCGAACGCACAATCGGGATACGGATCAAATAGTCCAGTGCTGCAAAACTCTATATGTATTAGCAGAGCTTATTGGCGATCGCTCAGACTAATATGGCCGCAAAATGATTGTAAAAGATCAGCAATCTTGTTGTTCTCTAGCCAAATTAACGAATAAGTTTATCGATTTAACGTACTAGTACATTAGGACAAAATCAATCTACAATCCGTTGAAACGATGAACCTTTTCCTCGAATTTTCGGTTAAGGAAATTGGAAAATTAGAAAATTGAATCTATCGTATAATGACTGCTTATCGGACTACGATATTGGAAATATAAGCTCGTTTATCCGCTCTCCGGTTTGTTTTAGTACTGATCCGAATGAAGAAATGTATAAGAAATATTTTCTTTCTCCACGTTCCCTCTTCAGGTAACCTAACCTAACTAACACGTTTTTTTCAACCAAAAATTTGTAAAAACAAAACCAACTAGACTATAAAAAATATACCAACTTTGCAGATATTTTCTTTATTATTATAACTTAAGAATATTAAAATTTTTTATTTAATATATATTCATATAAAAATATAAAGACAATATGCCGACAGAATTTTATATATATTAAGATTTATTTTTTTTAAGATTAGACACATTTAAATACATATATGAATATGGATATCAATCTTTAAATATTTGGGACATATGTACATTGCACAATAGCTGATTTTAATACCTTGTTATTCCAATCGTTAGTTTTTTATGTAATACAGGCGCGGATCCAGCTTAAACTTTTCGGAGCTTAATAAAACATACCATTTCGCTAAATTTCTTTTAGAAACTCAATAAAAATAAGTTATATTTTATTCGTTTCCCCTCCCCTGAACAAGCGCCTTATGTGAGATTATACGTACATAGATCCTTGGGCAACATTTCTCTTCTGAACATATAATTTATGTATTTATACGGCATATAAAAGTATTTCTATAAATTTGCTAGAAACAACTTTTTAGGCTTATAAATCTCAAAGTACTGAACTGATTTAAATTAAATGTATATTGCGATACATCCTTCTATAACTTTCTTGAAACTCGTTTACTTTTTATCATAAAAAACACATTAGAAGAGCAAATATAATAAAATTTATTTATTTCTTAGCAAATACTGCAATACAATTAGACATTCGCCTATAATATTATTGACTGGGTATAGCAGCTAGACCTTCACTCATTGTTCTGAAGCAGACAAGTTGTTGAAGTAAATTGAAAACGTAACGCCCAGACTGCTAGACTAGCTCTTCTACCCAACAAATCATTTAATAATCTTACAAATATCTTGTTTTAAGTATTTTTATTGTCAGTATGATTTATAATACTAATATGTCACTTTATTATCATGTTTATAAACTATTTTTATTTCTTTACCTAGTTTTACTTCAATGTTTAGAAAACGAAGGAAAATATTTTATTTAACAACTCCTTTTTGTGTACTGGGGTCTAATCACGACATTCGATATCGAGTACACTATCGTATCGAATAATATTGCGATACGTGTCGATTAAGCAAATCACCGCATACGATATGAATCGAATCGTATTTTTCTAGCAAATTGTACTAGATTTACGAGCATATGTTTTCCAAATGTAAACAAATGAAAAAAAAAACAAGCAACTTAAACAAAAATTGTTTGCGAAAAAGATAGTTTTTAATTAAAGTTAAAGTGATTTAAGACTGAATCGTTCATTTTTGTTTATTTATCTCCATCAAACAAGTAATGTGATACGTATTAGGAAGGAAATAAGAGATAAGTGACTATTATTTGTCTTTGCCGGCAGCAGCCGCACTTTTTTACATATTATTGTTAGTTTTAAGATTTTAAATAAGATTTAGACTAATAAAGGATCACTATGTGTGGTCTAGCTGGCAAAGACCACACATAGTGATCCTTTATTACGACAAAAAACAATTTGTTAAAATAATTTTGATCAACTTTAGATGTCAAATGATATCATCTCAAATTACGATAATTCTTATACGATATCGATTGCCATTATGCCAAAATGAAAAGTTTCGATCAATTCTATTCAATATCGTATGCGGTGATTAGACCCCTATTTTAGTTTTAATATCTATACAATTAATGGGCAAGACGGGTTTTTTGCTATACAATTTACGCTCACACTATTTATCTGGTTTTGACAAAGCTTATATCATTTTGTAGATATTTTTTGACAGATGTGCACAGTCTATACTTTGTAAAAATATATTCAGTATTTTTGGAGCTATAACCGTTCAAAGTTGCTACTAATATATGCACACATATTTCACACGTTTGTATCAGGCTACGTAAAAAAAGCAAAGACAACATGCATGTTTGTTTATAACATTTTTTTTTTTTGCAAACACAATTACAATGCAATAATTCTTCTATGTTTCTAATTGGTGTCGTTGTACGGAAGAGATAGCGAGGGGGTGGTATTTTGTGTATGATTTGCTAAAAATAAATGAGTCAAATCACTACAAAAAAAGCACATAAATATAATTATAACAAAAAGGATAATGTTAATGTAAATGTTATTTTCAACAAGTCTTGACATAAAATAAATCTGTTTGCTGATGACGATTATAACCACAATTTCTTACCAGTATCTTAATTTAATAATTTAAAATTCTACAATTCAGCTGTTTAAAAGAAACGGTTGAATATCTAAAAGTTTCTTTTTCCAACTCACCTAAAGTTAATTTGTCACCATAGTTATTAAAAGTTGCAAGTCTTTATTCAATATATTTTAATCATTATCATTTGATGTCATTAACAGCAAAACCAAAAACGTTAAATGCTTTCATAAAAAGGGTGTTGAGGACTGTTACACTTTCGCTGTTAATTTTATTTTATGACGGTGTTTAAATAAAATTGTATTTAAAACAGTTTTTTAATGGAAGACATAATAATGATGACTGTCATTATTTGCACCTTTTACACTCACGTTTAAAACGCAAAAGGAAAAATATGAAACAGAAATGAAATCATAAATGGGAAACGTACGTAAATTGACCGTTACCACTACGACCGCAAAGACCACAAAACCATTAAAACCACATGCGGACACACACACATAAATTTTCAAACAATGGAAATTAGGTTAAGAACGAATTTTATTTTCGTTATTGTTTATTTGTTATTTATAATTTAATTTCTGAATGCTGTATAAGCAGTTGAAACTATACAAATGATTTTTTTTAATAGATAGTCAGTCCAACTATTAACACAATATTAGAGTTTTTATTTTAACTATCATTTCCAGCAAACGCCTACGCCTGCCCGGTTCGTTAGTTTTTTATATATTTTAATTTGTTTTGTTTTTTAGAGCAATTAAGTTGCGAATGTTTTAAAATGTTTGTTTTTGCGTTAATATAAATATTTGACTACAATACGTTCTACGTTATCAAACAAACTGAATTTGTACATTTGTAGCCCAAGACCAGACAGATTTACATTGTTATACAATCAGATATCAAAATATTAAACGAGCTAAATTCTCATATTCTCTCTCATAAAATACAATTATCTTATGTACTAAAATTTAGTACTAAATTGTTGTCTCTTTTACAAAAAGGACTGGCATATGAAACAAGTTCTCACCTTTGAATTAAAAAATCCTGTAACACGCATGCTTTATTATTCCCCGTTGTTGGCCCATAATTCTCTCTTTTCTTTTGCATAAACTTTTTCTATAACTAATGAAATTCGATGGAATAAAATTTCATTTATGGACTGTTGATTTCTTAAGTGTTATAGGTCATGAGATTTTATTCGTTTGTTTATTATATTTACCGAATGTTTATATTCCTCCCTTTATCGCCCCCTTCCTTTATAACTGCATCGTATGGTATTTCATATTAAATTTAAGTTTTATATAATCTTCCTTTTAATATTATTTCACATGTTATTTGTGTGATTATTCATCCTCCTCTGCAATGAGTATTATTGTTATTCCCATTGATTGCTTTTGTTTTTCTTTTAGCTTTTTATTTTACATTTTGTTTGGGTTTGTTTTGGTCGCGACTTTGTTGCTTTAATACAATGGAAATGTTGGACCGGAACAAGTATTCAATTTTGCATCAATGGCATGAGCTATTTTACCCAAAATGTATCATATATTCTATTCAACTAAATTTTAATTCCTGATTCATATGACCATAATCTTGTTTTTGAAAATTTTTACGGAAAACACTCGGTTTTTTGAGTGTTTCAAACAAAATTTTTCAGGAATTTTCTTTAGATTTTACAATTTGTAATAATAAATTTTTTTTTAATTTTGTTTAATAACATTAATATAAAGTATTAAAATTATACAGTCAGTGCGATTAGAAAAGCCCTGATTGTGAAACTTTCAAGATGAGCAGAGAACTCATGACCTGCTTAAGTTCACTGAACAGAATATGTAAAACTAATTCTTTCTTCTAATAGCAGAGTAAACCAATAAGAGTCGAAATTTTTTTCAGCTTCTAATTTTGACTAAAATTTTATTTCAAAGGAAACATTTGCCTATTTGAATCATAAAAACATATATTATCTTTAAATATTTCTTCTCAAGAGTTGTAAATTTAGCATTTAAAGGGAGGATCTAATGCCGGTTATGGATATATGCTCAATATATATCTTTTGCATTTGGCATTAAAAAAAAGAGATTTACAGAAATAGCAAATGGTAAAAGCGCCAATGAAATGCATACAGACAATTGCTTAATAACCATCAACAAATAAATTTCATTTAAAATAAAACTTACAAATAAAAATATTTCCTAATATAATCAACTGGAACTAATTTTCTGATAACTTATGCTTTATAGCAAATTCAAAAATATCCCGAGAATTTAATATTAACAGCAATAAAAACTGTTAGAACGTTGATAGTTTTATTTAATGTTAATAGCTCTTATTTCTTATCCATTTTGTATATTAGCACGAAAATTGATTAGGTTTTGTAACCAAATTGTTATGTACCAAAGAGCAGAAGTTATTTCCTGCCCAAATCTTTAAGATTTGCCCATAAGGAAATATTTAAGGAACAGGGACACATTTCTTGAAACTTCAAGCTCCAAATCTAATTTTCAAGATATGGCGCCTAGGGCGAAATCAGATAAGAAATTATTGAATAGAAAAGCATCATTATTTTGTCCGTAATTGCTCTAGTTTTAAAGATATAGTGAGAATGCTAAAACCGGTCATCTGTGGTGACAACAGTTACCATGTTACCAGTGAATGGTCACTGGAAAGGCTTGGAAAAAATTATCTAGCGGTTAAAACTCTATCGGCTTTGGTTTGGTCGCATACATTAGGTGTCTCTTCACCTTCAACTAGACTAACGCCGGCCATCCTACTTCCTTCGGATACTTATAGCATATGCAAGGCCGTTGCTCTATTATTTTACAGTTTTATGCGTAAACGGCTAAGGTTCAATTTTTTTAAACTCCAAATTGCCATTTTAAACAGTAAACTTTGCATTAAGTTGTGATTAGACAGCAAGGGAACCTTTCAAAAGGCAATTCAAGTGGTTGCTATCAATTGGTTGTCTTGTCGATGATTGTGTTGTCTATGTGAAGATCTTTAAGATAACTGACTCTAAATTTAACGAAAGACTACGAAAAAAATTATTTATTTTTGAAATGGTGTGTTCTTAGTAGGGATGTACGATTAATCGATTAATCAAAATTGTGATAAATCAGTTAATCGATTAATCAAGAATCCTGATTAATCAAAATGCCAATTAATCAAATAATGTTAAACTTTATTATTCAAAATGAGGATTATTTGATTAATCATGATTTTGAATAATTTATATTTTGAACAATTGAATAATTTGTGCTTTTAATTTTTGTCTTGAGTTTTTTTATTTTATGCTTTTATTTTTTTAATTTTTTGTATTTCTTTCGTATTTTATTTGTGTGTGTTTAGTTCATTTGGTTTGAAATATTGTTGTGTTATTATTTTGAATAATATTATTCAAATTTGAATAATCAAAATTAAAACTATTTGATTAAGCTGCATTTTGATTAATCAGAATTCTTGATTAATCAATTAATTGATTAATCAGAATTTTGATTAATCAAAAAATTTTATTAATCGATTAATTGCACACCTCTAGTTTAATCAATTAATCGATTAATCAAGAATCCTGATTAATAAAAATGTTGATTAATGAAATAATTTTAAATTAGATTATTCAAAATCAGGATTAATTATTTTATTAATCATGAAATTGAATAAATTATATTTGATTAATTGAATAATTTGTATTTTTAATTTTTGACCTATTTTTTTATGTCATGCTTTTTTGGTTTTCACTATAATTATTTCATTTTGAAAACCCCTTGTTTTATTATTTTGAATAATCAAAAATAAAATTATTGGACTAGGCTTGATCCACGCAGCTCTGCCTGAATTTCTGGCTACCATAAGAAGTATGTGTAAAGAAAAACAAACTTAAATTCTGGTTTGCAAAAGTTTCTGGCAACTTTTTGTTCGATAGTACGCACCTGAAAAGAAAAATCAACACAATTTCTGTTTAATACGGGGATGGCAGGCATATTAATTATTGTATACAAACTTGAAATTCAGGCAGATCTGCGTACTAGGATTTAACCAGTATTTTGATTATTCAGGATTCTTGATTAATCAATTAATTGATTAATAAGAATTTTGATTAATGATCGAATTGAACATCGATGTTTTCTGAATCAACCACGATCCCATCGTTAGAGCTCCTTATACTCTAGGCTAACTACAGCCCGACAGTCAAGAAGTTAATATCCAACTTTAAACCAATTAGCATTTAGCTCTTTTTTGGTGGTTTAGAAACTTATCATACTTGCTTCTTGTCTTAAGGGCCCCATACACTATACCAGTATGCACGCGTAATCATGTGCTGGCGCCAGTGGTTTGGTCATGTATGGGCATTTCGTGTTATTGTACGCCTTGCTGTACCGATGTCAAACTGAGTTTGATATTTTGCTGATGATGCCAGTTTATGGTATTGTGTATGGTGAAGTTAGCTCACTTGAAAAAAGTTGTCAAAGGGTAAACATCAGGGTAAAACACATTTACTTGAATAAATTCCTCATAAATTATAAAATTAAAAATTAAAAAATAAACAAAATAACTATTGAAAAGCCTTTTTGAAATAAAACAAGTCATTTCTAATATTTTTTAATAAAAACAAGCATTTGTCTTAATTTATATTTTCAAAACAATATCAATAATAAATGCGGTGCGCACTATGATTAATAACACATCCTTACAAAATTTTTAAAGAAATGAATATTGCACCAGAATGCTTGTATGAGCACAAAAATAATTTTTATTGTAATATAAAAAGGAAAATTACAAAATTTAAATGATACAATATATTTGTATCGAGTGTTTAAATAATTAAATTTATATTGTTATCACATGTCAAAATAAATAATTGTATTTCTATAATACTGAGCGAATTTCATGTATATGTCTGGAATCATGTATGTTTTTCGTTTATGCACTTTTCCACGATCTAACTCGAAGCTAATTTCTGTTCAGCAGCCAAAATAATGAGAAATATGAAATAATTAGGAGCTTAATAGAAATATTCTGAAACAAGGCAAGAATACCAACATTGTTAAAAATATAAATAAAATTATGCGACAATAGTACTTTTTAACCTAAAAATTTTTGTATAATTTTTTTCGGCGCCCACTCTTGTTTCCGCAGTTACGGGGTTCAAAACTTTAATTTTTATTGATCATAATTCCTATAATATACAACAGATATAAACTGGTATATAACATTTTTAAATCCATTAACCCATTGCGAGCAAAATGGAATTTAAAATATTTTTTATATGACTTTTCACGTAAAAGCACTGTTATCTTAAAAACTGACCGAAGCAACGGTACTTAAGCATGTATTTAGTTTAATAAAGTTTTGAACTTCATAATATGAAGTAAGTATTATATGTATTATAAAGTAATTTTAAATATCTTTTTGTTTGTACGTTGTTTGTAGTTGCATTAAATCTAACTAAGGTTACAATTTGGGGCTTCAATATTAATATATTGACACATATATTTAAATATCTTTTTCCCAGCATCTTAACTGATCATTAGCTCAGTCAGCACGTCATTCTTTAAGATTTTACTTCATTAAATTGGTATAATGTATGGCAACTTTTTGTTGCTGTAAAATTTCGTTTTATAATATACGACATCAAAATTTAGTGGAAATTTTACAAATTTAAGGAGTAAACACTAACCGAATGACGTGTGAACTGAGATAATTATAATATAAACATATTTACTCTTTCTCTCTGAAGAGCTCTTTTTATCAAAATTCTAAAAAATGGAAATGTATGCACACTTACAAATGTAAATTGATCTCTGTATATTTATATACACACATATATAATAATGTATTCACACATGTATAATAGTATATACGCAAGTATAAAGCATTTCGTCGTTTTTTTTTAACGCTCATACCTTAAGAGAGAGGTAGTAAGTACCAGGAAGTGTGTTTAACTAACTGTTATTTTGTTACTTTTAGCTTTCTGCTTCCGTTTTAATACATTCATCAAAGTCGCAACATATTTGCTGATAATGTAATTTTTTTGTTCAACTTCCTCATTTTTCCACATTCCGCTACTAAATATTGTTATAAAAGAGCATCTCCTTTTTTGCCATTTGTGTAACAGAATGTTTGAAGTGTGTCTTGCAATTTTTCATTTCAAGTTTTTTTATTATTTTGCACATAAAATATTACACCGGATATAAGCGGAAATTCAATTAGTATTTTTTTTCGTAAGATTATTTTTTACATTTATTTCGTTGTAAAATTTCTTTTAAATGAATTTTTAAAATTTGGTGAAAATTCATTTGTTTAAGTTTAGTATTTTTTTATAAATATTCTTCCTACATTCATGTTTGTTTGCTTGTGCATATAATTTTGTTTAATTCTTTTAATTTCCTGTTGTTGTTTTTAAACATATTTATTTATTTTTATGATATTATAATTAGGGATGTAACGAATACCGATACCGATACCGATATATCGGCGATACTTCAGATTTTCCGATACATGGGTATCGACGATATTTTACTGTCGATACACCGATACTTTTAAAAAAAATTTTAGAGTTTTTTTTAAGAAATAATTTATTTTTTGTTCGATTTTACCGTGAATTAAATTCACTTCGGTTTTTTTTAAATCTTATTAATATCAATTTTAAAAATTAATAATATTTTATGCTGTTATTTTGTAAAAAAATATTTTTTTTTTGTTAATTTTACCATGAATTCAAATTCAAGTCGTTGTTTTTTAAATCTTATTCCAGCAAAAAAAAAAAGATACTCCAAGGAAATCATGAAAATGTAGAATTCGCGATCTGAAAATATTGCAAATTTTGATAATTTCTAATTAGTTTTACATATCCTTGCCATTGCAAGAAGTTCTGTTTTTCGATTACCAATCACCGAATTGGAAGCGATGCTAGGACAAATTTCTTTTTCGGTATTCTATCATGATTTTTCCTCAAGGAAAAAGGATACAAAATCACCCATTTTCACAATTTTTTTAATGCGAATTTAAACCCAGAACTGTATTTTCATGTAAATTTAAGTGAATAAATATAAACTTAGAAGTCTTTTAATAATTAAGCTATTAAGCTATTTAGAAGAATATTAGTTGATAAATGTCATTTGAAAAATCGATTTTTTAAAAAGGATGGCGGGTATTTTTTAAAATTATAAAGGAATTAAAAATGTTTACTTGCTTTTGTACTAATTATCTGCATATTTTTAATATAGATTTTTTGGAAGCAAAGAAATGTAGCTCCTTAAAAATTACTTCCAATGTTTTATCAATTTTAAATATTCTCTCTTATAATGTAGTTTTGTATAATAAAAAAATTGCGCTTGAGTTTTGTTAATCTAAACTTGAACTTAATTTCAATATTCGTATCGGTATCGGAATCGGTATCGGCGATATTTATTTTTAAATATCGGTATCGGTATCGGATCGGCAAAACGGCGTATCGTTACATCCCTAATTATAATCTCAGACAAAACAGAAATATTTTGAATATGTATTTCCATTATACTACATACAATCATATGCATATGTATGTACGTAAGCATGTTTGTAAAGCGTTTAAACTAGAACAGTTTTATGCATTTATTTATCTATTAGAAAATGTAAGTTCTTTTTTTGCAGACTATCGTAATAGAACATTTTTGGCAGTTATCTCTTATAGGCGATTTCTTAATCCAACATCAACAGCAAAATACCTTTGTCGTAAAACCATTCTACATAAAATAAATAAAAATTTCAAATTTAAATAAAATTTTAATAAAATAAAAATTTAATTTTCATATTTTTGTGCAACCCCTCAAACAAATAAACACAAAAACAATACCATTTAAAAATGTCCATTTTTAGCCGCTTAAACCGTATTGTATACCTTCGTGGGTTTAACGTTCTAATCTTTTTATTTCCCCATGAATATAATTTTATTATTAAATTTTTTTAGTTTATTTTGCTTTAAAAATGTACAAGCAATTTAGTTCACTTCTACCGTAAGTTTCGCTTTACACTTACGCAGAAAATTTGCAACAAACATAAAAAAATATATTATAAATGTAAATATGTATTTTTAGTCTGACAAAAATAAAATTGTAACAGAGCAGAATTATAGATGTAGTAGAGAAAAAATCAAAAAATAAAAGAAAATTTTGGAAGAATAGTGAATGGTGGAGTGGTGGGTGGGTGTCAAACGAGTAGCAAATACAATAGGAAGCAAGAAGAGCAACAAAATACAAACAATATTTATAAATTTCTTTATATTAAATAAACAAAAGTATATTAAAATCCCTTAGTAAGGCTGGTTTTGTAACCGATTGTGCCTAAAACCATGTAAATTAAATTTAATGGAAAATTTATTGCGTTATATAGTTAAGTCGTACAGTGTACGAGTAAACGTATGCCCATTTAAGTTAACGAGAAAGCGAATAACAGAATTTTATTTTTTAATACAGTGGAACAAATATATTCAAGCACATTTTCCTGCAAACTTTTAAAACAATTTATATTTTGTTTAGCTTATAAATCACTGATGCTGTTTCATTTCACACAATTTACTCTGTATACCATATTATGATATTTTTTGCAAAAGATGGTTGGTTGTTTGTTTGGTCTATGGTCTTTATTTAATATTTACGCAAATATTTGTATACATGTACATATGTACATCTTTGTTTGGCTGGCTCGTTGGTAGTAATAATTTAAATATTTTCGCTTTTTATGTGCTTTTCGGTTTATTTTTTATTTTAGTAATAATTTTTATTTATTTATATTGCGAGGATACAATTTAAACTTATTGTTGCATTTTTATTGTTAATGTTTGAGTAATAGAACAATCAACGTTAATGTATTTATAATTTGTATTTTTACATTAATGTTAAAGTGATTGCATGAAGTGTGCGCTTTTTGACATTAAATTTTAAAATTAAATGTTTTTGATTGGTTATTGTTTCAATATTATTCGAAAATCATAAAATATTATGAAAAATTTATTTCGTTACTACTGTAAAATAGGAATTCTTGACTTTTAAGAAAGATTTCCTAGAGGGAAGAGAGCCTGTCACAAGAAAAGTTACGTGGCTGGGACCTGCAACTTTTACTCGACGTTGTCAGTGATGTGGAAGAAATCTGCTTGTACAGTGAGGGAACCGGCATGGAAAAGAAATATTTACAACGAAATATTTTATTATGTTAAAGATAAATGTTATTGAAATTCATATTTTTTTTTAATAACATGGTTTTATTGAATATAATTCTTGTCTATTTTTTTCTGTGTACTGCGCTCTGCCTGTTAGACTAAAAATGTACACTCATGAAGAAATAATAATGAATGAGGTTGCTGTTGGCTGAAGTGTTAGCACATTGACTACAATGTAAATGATACCTGAGGTCTTGGGTTCGAGAATAGTTTCAGGCAAGTTATCAACATCATGAATTTTTTCGATGTGTATTGGTGTGCTATTGTGTTAGTTGTTATTTGGCTATTAAAGTGGCAACAGGGTACCCCTGTGGCTGAGTGGTAGTGATGCTAGCCTTTCAGTCGATAGGTCATGGGTTCGATTCCAGCCATAAAAAAATAAAAAATTAAAAGGCGTAGCACTGGTCAGTAAGCAGTGCCGGCAGCGATTAAAACTGTCATAGCACCCTCCTTCGTCGGTATTGTAATATAATCTCTGGCGAAGTAAAACAATTAATAAAATGCATATAATTACAACTTGAAAATTAATGCCCCTACTAGACACCAGAGACGCTGCAACACTGTTCTCTCTACACTATCCCTTTCCCAAAGAAGGTAAGACATTAATTAATTAACGGGTGGGCATTAATTGCCTGAGTGTGTTGCTTTCCTTTAAAATAAAAATATATATAAAATAGCAGTGGTGTACTATATACTTCCATTTATAGACAACGAAGTATTGTTCAATACGATAAGTTGTAAATATGATTAGGTGTAAAATCATGCTTCACGTCGTCATAAATATTTTAGCTGACGATTGTCTAATTACACCAAGCAAATACTAATTACGGGTAGCTGAGAAAATCTGCAGTACATCACGATAAATTCTTGACCTCTCGATCGTTTAATTGCGACAAGAATATGCTACAATATGACAAAATAAATGATTCGGCTCTTTATCGGCTAACGACGATAAACAAATACAGCAATCCGAAGATACGCTAGTTACGGTTAGTTGGAAAAAATTCAATACATCGAGATAAGTGCTAGAGCTCTCGATCGTCTAACTAAACACTACGACCCGGCAAAATAAATGATTCGGCTCTTGATCGGCTACTTACGGTTAGTTGGGAAAACATGCAATACGTCGATATAAATTCTTCAGCTGGCGGTCGTCTAATTACGACAAGAAATAACTATAATCCAACCAGATAAATGATTCGGCTCTTTATCGGATAACTACGTTTATTGATTTGCGAAAAGTCTCGACTTCACTCATGCTATACTCTGTTGCCGGGAGGCAACTTATAGAAACTTCAGTTTCTCCTTACATATAATGGATTGATAGTATCAGTTTTTTAAAATGTTACGTTAGAGTGTATCTAAATATCTATATTAGCTAAAGTCTCCCGGCTTGATATGTATAAATTTATTTAAACGCTCACACCACACAATAGCTGGCGATATAATAATAAACTGACAAAAAGAGTAAGGAGATACGTACCATCATATATATAAAATATATAAAAAAAGTTATGAGATCTCATATAAAAACAAGTCAATTATTTTAGCTAATATTAATTGCAATTGGTTGATAAGTCTTTTTGTTGTGTAAATATGTTGCTGGTATTTTCCTAGTTGCCTTTAACGAAGTATTAAAATGCTATCTTTTCTTGTGTTACTTTATTCATTTAAAACGTTTCCAAGTTTTATATATTTTTCTTTTTCAGATTTAATTTTTCACAGGTCACTTTAGAATTTTTTATTTAATATTCTTTCATTTGAAATTCTCTCTCCTACGAAATATAGATAATGTTTTGCATATGTGTTTGTAAATATTGTAATAATTCCCTGTTAAAGTAACATTTTACAATGTTTTATTCAATGACATTGTAGACAGTTTTTGGCTAACCAAATGTACAATTGTCTGCCAAGGCTTTAAGCAATATTACAATAATAACACTAAACAGAATAAGGATGAATGTGAGATATGAAGGAGGCATGAGGGATATTTAAATAAATAAACAGCAGGCAGCCGACTGCTGTCAGTATTAGTTAAACAACAAATATTGTTGCAGAATTTTATACAAGAAAAAGAATATTGTAATAAATATTAGGGGTAATTTATTGATTCTACGCAAAGGAAGATTATTTCAGTTGAAATAAAGTTGCAAATATGTATTCAAATGAGTAAGAATTTTATATAAGTTATACAGTTTCTATTAAACATGAGCTTTGCGAATAAATCTAAGGATATATATTTGACTTTTTTTTGTAGAGCTGGCTAAAATTTTCTTCTATATCTAATATTTAAAAAAATGATTGCAGCAACTAAAAAATGCAAATGAATCTGTTTGAATAACAGAAAAAGGCAACATGAAAACGGAAGTCTAGGTTAAAAGCAATAAGAAGAAAAAAGAAATGAAAAAAAGTTAACTTAAAAAATACAAAACTAGGCAAGGCATTACAGAACAACACAGTTATAAAAAAACAATACATGATAACTTTTTTTTTATATTATGACCAATGTTGTGGGCGGATTTATGGTTGGTAATAAATGTCTTTTGTATTACACTAAATTAACAGGAGTCACAGAAATACAATAGAAACGAGAAAACGAAACTGAAATTATAAAAAAAATTCAACAGGAAGTTAAATATAAATGCTTTTCAAATTAGTTTCACAATGTTTTGTTTCTCCCTTATTAATATAGTTTTCGTCCTTAAGGGGAATAGATAATAGACAATGGAATGAGATTATATATAAGTCAGCAAAACAATTTTGCATTTACCTTATTTTTATTAAATTACTAAAAAAAATGTATAAGGTTTGCACAATGTAAATAAATTTAAGTAAAATTTTGCATATATTCATATAAAAATTTTAAAACTTGTCTCAAAATTAGTTTTTTTTACCATTTGGACAGTAAAAATGTAGACTACACGGAATAAGTTTTATATAAGTTGTTTTCACATGAAAAGCACTTCAGGAGGTAAACTGTCAATATATATATATATATATATATATATATATATATATATATATATATATATATATATATATATATATATATATATATATATATATATATATATATATATATATATATATATATATATATATAACTTTCTTTAATTTATCATAATATTTTTTTTTTCATTCGTTAACTCAATTTCGGACATTATGATTTCTATATTATTTTAGCTAGTTGTAATTGCTTAAAAACACTTTAAATCAAATTCAAAAAACTAATAAATAAAAAAGGGTTGTTTTAAGAGTATTTCCCTTTACCTTTCTCATAATTTTTGCTTATATTCTGCATACAGTCACGAATTACAATTTTTTACATATTTCTTTGTCTTCACAATAAAATTTTAAGCAAAATGTCTAATACAATTACAAGTTTTGAAAAAAGAACACTAAATTTCCCATTTTTTTATAAATTTGTTTGCATTGAATTTATTAAGCATAGAGTTTTAATTACTTCATACGAATCACTATTTTAGTGATTTATTTGGTAATAACATACAATAAAAAAAAATAGCGAATAACAAACAACTTGTAGACATTAGAGGGCTGCACGAATATACTGTTATAAAATTTTTCGCAAACAAAGCCTTCAAATCAACAACTCGTTAAAACTTCGGTTCGATAAATCAGCAATCTGGGAGATGTTTACATATTTTATGAGAATAAACTAAAGAAATGTTTAAACTTTTTTTAAGGAAAAAGTGAAAAGTATTGATAAGGCATTGTGTACATGTGCTGAAATTACAATAAATCAATTATTACATTTATCCTCGCCATCTGATGAGGAAAAAATTTTAAATTTATTTAAACGCATTCTTCTATTTAATAAAACTTAACTTATTTGTCTGCTATTAAAAACGGTGCTACCCACTTTTTCATAACTTGTGTTTTGTTCTCGTCAAAAAACAAATTGCATTATTGCATGGTTGGTAACATGTTTTATACATGCACCTTTAAACAAGGTGAAATTTTGTATGTAGAAAAGAACACAACATAATTGTAATGATAATTATATTTAAATTTTTATTAAAGATAATTTTTATTATGTGAACTTATACAATATTTATATTCCAATATTGTAAAGGTATTTTTATCAAACTATAAATTAAATTGGACTGTGCATTAAACTGAGAAGAAATATTCAAATATCCTTAGGGGCGGTATTTATGGGCATGTCAAAGTTTTAAACACTGCAGTGCAAGGGTATTTAGATACATAGCCCATGTTTGAAATTAATAACTTTCAAAAAAGAAATGAGAAAGCTATGGGGTCTTATTTTCTTTCTAATCCAGAAATGAAAATGAAATTTTTTATTTTATTTTATCTCTTTAACATTTTTTTGAGGTTTTTTCGTTACATATATCGAATATTAATTACTACTATTTCATCAATCTTTTTATTTTTGAAATCTTCTAAATTTCTAATAATAGCCATCAGTAAAAAGGTAATAACTAAAAAACATGACCCAACCTGGTTGTGAAACTCATAGCACTTACTTGTGAGCCTTTATACTACTCTACATTGAACCAACCAACATTCCAACCTCTAAGAACCCTTGAAAAAAATTCGCAGCTTAACAAACTTTGTACTTTTTATTGTTGCTATATTTTTTGAGCAAATTTTATATAGCTGAAATTTTATATGAGCGATGCGGTCAAAATTACCAAAGCCTACCACCATGGGCCACTTTTCTAAACGTAATGTTATATTGTAACGATAACTAAAGGTGTATGCAAAGTTTTATAAGAATCGGCTTATTAGAAGTTGTTGAAAAATAATATATACTTGCAAGGGCGTGGAACAGCCCACTTCTTATATCCTGTTGTAGTATTTAAAAAGAAGCTTAATGTGCGTGTAAAGTTTCATAAGAATCCGTTAAGTAGAAGTAGTTGAAAACGAATGTGTATTTACTTTTATGGGCGTGACCCCGCCCACTTTTCAATGCAACCAATCTGGAAGTAAATACTTTTGAATAGAGAAAAAAATCCGAAATCGGTTCAGAATTGGCGGAGTTTTGAGGGAACATACATACAAAATAATAATAATAATACATGATGAATTGATAACCTTTCTCCTTTTTTTGAAGTCGGTTAAAAAATCGGCCTAATTCGATTTCGTTGTTCAAAAAACCAAGTAATTGTATTAAACATTAATAACTAAATATACCAACTTTACGGCTTTCTACCAGTTGTAATTGCCAATTTGGAAGTGGTATCTATAATATCTCGACTAAAAATTTTCATGCAAACACATTTGGGATCTAACTGGGATCCCAATTCCGATGTAACGCAGAAACGTATTTGGGACCCGATGGGTTTCCTGTAGGGAAATATCAAAATCTTGAAAAAATTTGCTCAAATCGGGAAAAAATCAAACTCTAATATTGAATTAAAATTGCTGAAGCTATTCAAGGGACAAAAGTATGTAACAGTCACCTCTGTTGAAGATGAGCAAAATATACGCAAAATATACGCTATCGCGCCCCCGAAGGGGAGCTTTCTGTCCCTTTTTAAGAAAGGATCAAAAAAGACTTATACAGCAAACCGCTACAGGGTTAAAATGTTCCATGAAATTATTTCTCGCGGGTTTTTACAAAAGTAATACTTAAAACGAAAGGTTTACACGATATCTTATTTCGAATCTCTACAACAATGACCAAAGGTGGGGTTATGTAAAGAAATTTGCATAACTTTTAAACTTATGGAGATCACATTATCAAACTTTTAAGGTATAATGAGGACGCCCTAGGCTTAATTTGGTAAGCAAATAAAAAAAGTAAAACATGTCGAAGTTTAACAAATTTTATTTTCCATTGGTCATTTTCGGTTTCGCACGTGAAAAAAAAATTTTTCAAATCTAATTTTTTTCTAAAAGATCAGACGATTTCCTATAAGAATCATTTATCTTATTTTTATTTTTTTTTTTCTACTTCGAAACAATAAATAAAAAAATAATAATTTTTCACAAACGGCAACACTTTAGCACCCCATAACTCGACAAATATACATCATACAAAAAATATATTTGGCACACCCATTCATATCTACTAAAAGTATAGGTATGCCAAATATCAAAGAATTTCGGCAAAAATAATGTTTGCCTTGTCCGCTTCACAAATAATGACTCATGTGTATAACTCAATTTTGGAAAAAAATGGCGTTTATTTCCTTCTTCCAACTGATGATTCAATTAGAAGTGTGTATAAATCGATTCACTCTATTATACAAGAGACTTTTCGTCATACAGTGCAGTATCATAGGCACATAAAAGTTATACAGAGCTGGCATTGTCATTCCTCGCAATATCTTCTTCAACACCTAGAGACAAAAAATTTTAATTGTGTATAAATTTGTTGAAGGGTTATAATATGTGTTATAATGAGTATAGCACAGAATAAGTAGGTGCTACAGTTAGTTATTGAATAATCCACATAGTTATAAAATAATCCACAAAATATAATTTGTGATTAGTGGTATTTACTATCAGAGCAATTAGTTACTTTTTAAATTTAACAAACAAAACACAAAAGTCATTCTATTATTACTACTTTGATGCTGAATTCCTCAAACATCGAACTAAAAAATTTTTTAAAACATTACATTTCCTTTTTACAATGTTGTTGCAATATAATTAAAATTGCATTTCTTGAGCAACTCGGCTTCATAAAAAAAATTAATTAAAAAAGAATGTATATTCATTCTGAAAATCCTCAAAACACAAACGACTATAAGAACCAAGAACACATTTATCAAACGTTTGCCAATTTTGCATAAAAGTGCAACACAAATGTTTTTCATCTATTACATGCAATGAAATACAAAAGAAAAAATCTCAATTTAACATTTTTAGCAAATTTTCATTTGCTACTGTAAAGTTTTAAGAAAACAATTAAACCAAACATAAAAAGTAATTTTTATTTTAAAACTTTAAAAATATTTACTTTTGCTATTTTGACAGCTGCTCCAAATTTAACATAGAAAACTTAAATAAAAAATATGAAAAATGACAAAATTTAAAGTAAATACTTGTACATATGTACATACACGTAGGAAGAATATTGTAAATTGTGTAAATATTTGCACACACACACACATACATACTAGTATGTGTTACTAGATGCAATGCAAACACTTACGTTCATATCTATTCCATATATGAAAGTGTATGCAAAGACTACAAGTGTGATTGGTGCTAAATAAAAATATTATTTTAATTCAAAATCAACTATTTTGAGATGGTATGCCTACAGTTGCATCACATTTTCATCATCATCAGTTTGTATATTACAAAAATAACCAAACCAGAACAACTTTAATAAATATTTTTTTCGAATAAACAAATTATCAAAAAATAATAACCTATTGCGATAAATCTTAAATCTTTCGATGTTAAATCGGATATATGGCCTGTTCCATTTTGTTCCACATATCGGCATTAAAACTTCCCAAACTTTTGTTAAGTTTTTAATCTGTGAAAAGATTTTGTTTTTACTTTACGATGTACGTTTGTATGTTTGTTTCAGTTTATATGTTCTTTCAACACTTTTGGAAAGAAAAATTTCTGAAAGAACAAACTATGATCATGTAGTAATGCATATATTTGTGTAGTCGTATGTATATATATGTATGCACAACGGTTTATCTGCTCGATGTGTCATTCAGAAGAACTTGGTATTGTTATTTTTCCTTTTCTCAATTTTTGAGGATTTCTACATTTAATCTGTTTAATCACAAACACTCATATACACAAACAATTATATGCATACAAACAAAGACATATATAAACCATATACTAAATTATATACAAACATCCTTGTGCATACATTTAATGAAAATGTTTACATTATCCATGCAGTTGCATCTACGTGTGCGTGTGAATGATTATTGATGATCATCGTCATCATCAGCAACGTCATTATTATTATCTTAGTAGTACTACACATACATGCACGCATAATACGTAATTGTGAATAAGTTAGTATTTTTATTTCTTTGTATCCTGACTTACACATACAGACACACGTACATATATCATATATATGTGTAAGTGTGTGTGGCATAACTGTGCTGGATATGTGTTTACATTTGCATGTGTGCATTTGTTGATAATCTCTTTGAATAACAATTTTAGGGTTATAAAATTCAATTAAGCTCACATTAAGTCTCTTACTGCATCAAAGTTTAAGAAAATTCTGTTCAATAAAAGTAGTATGGTCGTACACACATAGATACATGTTTGTCTTCATGTGTACAAAACTAACAATGATATTAAAATTAAATCTAAAATAAATTTGTTTTTGTACTTAAAAAAGCATGATGCAGGAAAAGTTTGTGTTGCAAACATTCTTAAATGAATCCTTTCATCTTTTTTACTCTCCATTAGGTATTAAAGATAAAAACTACATACTTGATTTATTATAACTCAAAGAATGTCTTTGTAGGCATTGCACAGTCGTACTAAAACTAACAAATTTAAAAACAAAAAATTTGTATAACTAACAGAATACTTTTATATTGTAACTTATAAACAAAAATAATCCCACAGTGCTCACATACAAATTTGTTTAATGTTTACTGTCTTTTTGTTCATCCTGAGATTAAACTTTAAGTTTTACACCCTTCGTTATTCTGAGTGTTACATTGACCACACAAACATGCAGAAAAATTTTTATTGAACAAGGACATGATGCCATTAAGTAATGTAGATGTATTTAAGTGAATGTTATATGTAACATTGCAACACATAAGCATATTAAATCATTATTTGTGTACAGTACACAAATATATCCCTCTTTACTGGCTTTGGAATTTTTTTAGTCTTAATTTGCATCTTTAAAACATTTCAAATCTTCAGGTGTCTGTCCTAGTGCTAGCTAGCACTTTATTAAGCACCCAATATACAATTTGCTTAAAAGGCCATACCTGCAAAGACAAAAAATATTGTTGTGGCGTAGTGACGACAATAATATTATATTCCCTGCAATAATGTATGATTGTAGAACGTAAGTTATTATTGTTGTAAAACATTGCACACATTAATTAAGCTGCAGTAAACAAAGTCATGTTTGCATATCAAGCATTTGCTGCGATAAAGTAATAACTCAAAGAACGTGATTTTTGAGTTAATTATGCAGATTTCATCATCATATTGTAAATTTTTTTTATAATTAAAGGGTATTATCCCTTTCATTAATGGAACGAGCAATATATTAAAATTTAAAAATTTAAAAAAAATTGCCAAAACGAAAAAAAAGATATTTATAAAATTTGTAGTATTAAATATGAAATGTCCGTATGTAGCCCTTTGTGTTTGAGTCCAAGCCGCACTTTACAGACTTTTTTTATTACAATAGCTTACATTTAAATCATATAATATGTGAAAATTGTTGCACTGCAAGAAATGTTAATATGAGTTATGTCAGGATAATATACTAAGAAAGCTATTAAATTTGACACAACCAATTTTGCCGCTAAGAGAAGCTAAAGTAGAAAGGGAACGGACGGTATGTGAAAAAATCAACTCAGTAATAACGTTTTCCTTTAAAAAACCAACATCATCAATTTACATTAGTTCGTCGGTGCTGGAAATGTCTATTAGACGTAAATAGTTGCTTACCTTGTGGTTTCGCTGTAAGAGAACACACAGCACTCGTATACAAAAGACGTAAATTTTATTTTTGACTTTTTTTCAATTTTTCTAAACAATTTGTTAAAGCTTTGCTACCTTGACTTTGTTCAGAAAGCTTTGTCACATTAATAAACTGAGTCATTCACATATTTTTTTCAATACACTTAATCAGACATTTATATAAGCATATAATATACTATGTACATATATAACTATGTGACAACATAAGATATAGCACGAATTTGTTTAGCAAAAAACTCAAATTCATGGAAATTATGCTCCTGGCTTTAGTGATGATACCTTACTTTGTAACAGTTTTTTAATATTTCGTTGTCTTATTCGATAATGATCAAGCGTTTTAACGATAGAGAAATGCATATCATATCATTTTCATATGGAAGTTATTCCATCAAATATACGCGTTACACCACCCAGTATTGGCAAACACCCACATATCAGGCCATCGATACCAAGACACTGACTGGCTGACTGACAGACAAGCAAGCAATTTCGTTAACTTGTTTATAACAATTTGGTTACAATTTTCTGTTACATTGTTATGTTGCTGTTGTTTTTCTTTTTTTTATAAACGATTTTTCATAATGTTCATTGTACTACAAGTTATTTCAAAATGAATAAAATAAAATGTTACATTATTGAAATTTTTCATTTCGTATATTTTCAATAATAATTTTTTAAGCTTATGCACGTGCTTAAGCACTCAACATTTGCTTAAATAAGGAAGAAAATATGATTGAAAATAAATTGGGGAAAGAAAATTGAAATTAAAAAACGATGCGTCTAGTGAAGACATGATTAATCGAAAGACTAATAATGATGAATTATTTTGTTACATTGAACGATTAATTTCCGTCGATTATTATCATTCGAATAATCGACTACTAATATCCAAAGTATTTTATTAATCCATTAAAAAAGCACCAGATTTCCCGGTGTAACAGTTTCATATATTTTCCTAATTTTTTGTCTTGTTGGTAAGATATAACACAAAAAAACTAAATTTCATTTTCTGTAAAGGAATTCAATGAAATAGTAAATATATTATCTAGGAATGGTGCTACAAACAAATTTATAAATATAGACAAAAATATCTTAATAATTTCATTGAAAAAAAATCGTGTTTTTTAGTGAACAAATTGTTCAAATCTATTAAACAATTTGTCTAAAAATATTCACAAATTGTAAACAAACTTGTACTAAATTAAACATAAAGAACTACTAGATTTTCTGAAAAATATCAAACAATATTTTTGTCTGAATTTATAAAACAATTAATCTAAAAATACTAACAAATATTAAACGAAATAGTTTATTTAATCAAACAAAAATATTTACTGGGTTTTTTGTAATATATCAAACAAAATTTGTGTCTGGATCATCATCACCATCCATTAACCATTTATGAAATTTCACTTTGTTAAATGTGTTCAAGTCGGAATGTTTATCTAAAGATTCTAAAAAAATGAATGAGAATTAGCGTAACGACATTAACGAATTGAATTACTCAAAAATCTTCAGTAAACAAACTTGGTACAATCACATTCCTTTTGATATCATTGTGGTTGTTGCTATTTGTGTGTATGTCGTAATCGGGGTTGTTTTTTACGATACCGAATGTCCGATTGGCCGAATGTACTACATCCGATGAAGACAAAAAATATTTAATTTAAAAGGTATTTATTATACATCACTACAATTTTTTTACTAGAATCGGTTCAGTATTGTCAAAGTTAAAGCGTTTACTAGCCTAAAGTGAAAAATTAACAAACCAATCACTATTTTTGAGCCAACTCTGCAAAAAGCCGCGAGTATGCTATTATAAATATTCTATGCTATAGCGCAAAATTTTTTTTAGAAAATTAACCCTCGTAAGACAGGTCATTTTCTCAAGAAATTCGGCAAATGCTTATCAAAAAAACTTCTACAATTTGCGAAAATTTTCTTGCAAAATTTTAAGCTCTACAATTTTTAATTGTCATTTCGGACCCATGCGTTTAACGATTAATGTATGCGTTCATTAAATATTTTAACAACAGTTTTGGCAAATATCCTTCAAAAAATAATTTTGCAATAATATTTTAGAGAAACGTGTAATTTTGATCCACATGACAGCAATGGGTTAATTTAAAAAAATATTTTTAAATATAGTTTATCATATTTAAAAGAGCAGTGCCGCCGATTGTTAGAACAATCGGTGCAAACTTAGCGAATTCTTCAATCAACTGTTGGTAAATGGGTAAATTTGAATTTTGACCTAAAAGAGGCAAGACATAGAGTTGTCCACATCATATCAGTTTAAGAGCAAGTGTCACAATAATCCGCGTGGGCCTACATGAAAACGTAAATTTTACTTTTCTTCACACAGCTTAATACCACCCTAAAGGTACATTATTTTGCAAAATAAATTGTTTCTGAATAGAACTTCATGTACTGTAAGGCGCGTTAATTATTTTCTCGGTTTAAATACTCTTACGATTAATTAATCGATTAATAAAATTTGTTTTGTAATCACTACTTAAATATTTGAAATGTAATAAACGTTTGATAAATACATATAAAAAGCGCAACACTAATGAAGTTGTAAAAATTTGCCCCCAATAATTCAAAATTTGAAACAATATTTTCAAATAAAATAATTTCCTCATTTTTTTTTCTAATATTTTTATGATGCTTCAATTTGACAGGTGAAAGATGGAAGTTATATGATTGCTTTATCTTTTATACAAATGAAATTTTTCTTTTACATTTATTAACATCCATCCATAAATGGTAAACGCAAGTCAAGCTGAAATATCAAAAGTAGAAATATATAAATATACAAAAACATAATAAAATCGTCTAAGAGGAGGGTGTTTGTGAAATTATTGCCATTAGAACGGGAATGGGAAGAGCAAGCAAGTGGCATGTAATTTTTGAACAAAATACTTTGTAGAGTGTTGGAGTGGAAATAATTCAGTGACATAATTTACCTAGACAAACAATTTAACATACAATTTACATAATGAATCGATAACAGTTGAATCATTAGACGATTATCAAAAATCTCTTAATTATACAGTACATATGGTATATGTACGAGTATATGACTGCCGGAATGTTGAAGAAAAATGGCAATTTGTCAATCACTGAAAATTTTGAAAAATTAAACATACGAATTTTTTTATAAATATACTTGTATGGTTTGAAAACAAAAATTTTTAATATCCGTATTTGATTACTTCATGGTTGTTAATAATTTGGACAAATTATAACTAAATTTTACAGGATTGCATTTGTTCACTTCTAATTACGAATGTTTTTCTTTTACTATTTCTGTAAAATTTACTGGATAGTTATTACTGAAAACAAAATCAAACACACCTAGTATCGAAATTAAATAGATAATTTAAATTTCATAATTTTATATATTTAAATTTAAATGTGTTGGATATATGAGGGAATGTATTAAATATGTATTTAACTTCGGGTGGTTGACAAAAAATTTTTTTTGACAAAAATTCGGGGGGGTTAATAAATTTACGACGAGTTCTAACCAACTTTGCCCTAGAAAACATGGGTCTAAAATGCATGTCGTCCTTGCGGAAATTTGAAAATATGTATGTTGTAAATTATAACTTATAATAACAGTCTAACAGTGATTGTGCTAGACCCCCGAATAGAAAAATATTGGAATGGTTGTTCAGTCTTGTTCAACCATAATTTCACCAAAAAATTAAAGGACAGGCCCAGAGTTTCTTAAATTATGACGACAAAATTGCTAAATGTGCTTGAAGAGGTTTATAGGTAGGTACATAGGGTAGGTACATAGGGCCATACTTAATATTTTATGAATATATTAAATTATGACAATCATACGGCATAGCGTATGGTTAGTTTTATACAAACTAATGCTTCCTACAGATTGGACATTGCTTTTGTTGTCATTTTGTGGCGTCATAATTCAAATTAACAGCTTAATGCGACAAAATGGCAATATAATGTCATTTTGTTTTCGTGACTGCAATATTGTCGCATTATTTTGACAACCGTACATATTAGACGCACAAACAGCTTGCCAGACACCGAAAAACATCGGAAGTGGCAAACGTTGCCGCTATTACACACTATCATGTTTGCTTACGATGCCATAAAATGGCATAGTATGGACGTCGCATAACTCACAACATATTTTAGTAGTTTCGCAATCTCGAAATCCATGTTAGCCCCATGGATTCTAGGTAAAAGTGATTTAGAATTCTGCGTAGAATCATTTCTTACCCTACGATTTTTTTTTTTTGCATCCACAAAAATCTACCGAACCTAATGTACATGCATACATATATAAATTGTTCGCATTAAATTATTTATTAATGTTACATACATTAATATTCAATAAGAAAAAAGTAGAAATCAAATATAGAAACCTCAAGTTACAATTAGCATTGCCACCAGGATTAACATTTAACAAACCCATTATTGATGTTTTTTTTCCTCACAAAAAAAAAGAATAATAAACACAAATCCCTTTATCAATGTTACAAAACAATAGAAAATAAAATTGAAGAAATCAACTGACTATAGAAAGCAAATTCAACCCAAAAACTACACTGGTACAACTAAGTAAACAAATATTCACCCAACAAACATAAAAGTTCATCTTTTTTTCTGCAAACCTAGATGTGCCTCTAGACGCATTTAAAAAAAACTCAAATTTATATTCTTTTAAGCATTGTCATTTTTACTATTAACTATTAGATTTTTCAAGATATTCATATCTAAAAAATTAAAAACAAATTGAAAGAATTTATATATTTTTTATATATTCCTAACACTATTTTTTTTTTACTTATAGCAAACTATAAGTTAAGACCTCTTGTCAGACTTGGAGTAGTGTAATATAAATATATTAAAGTTATGTGTAAAAGTAAAAACAGAGATACAATCAATAGCAGTACAAAATTTTTTCTCAACTTTGAATTGATGTTGCTATAGGAAATGAATAAGACTAAAATGGAAGAATGTTTAATAAATTGAATTAGGTTACTTAAAGGTATTTGGCGATATTGGACGAAAAACATTTCTTGTTTTGTTGAAAAAACTATCACATATTTGTGATGTAACTCGAGTGTTTGCTGGACACACACATCACTACAAATTTATATGCACACATTTTAATAACGTTATAGTATGGATAAATTGTTGTTTTGTTGCATTTTATATTTGTATTGTCATTGTAAAGAGTTGGCAAAATATTTACAAAGAAAACAACCGTTAGCAATGTTGAAACACACACACACACAAACATACATTATACATATGGGAAAAATGCGTGGGACAAATTAATACAAAACTCACATACACAAACAGACACACATACCATCATACATACAACACACCTACACAACAAGTCGTCATCATTCAAATACAAGTTTAATATATCACTGTATGTAAAAGAATAAATGAAAAGTAACATTTCAAACAGGAAACTTGATGGGACTGAGTAGGAGGAGATCGAAACAAAGTGAACGACTATAGAGGAAGCAATAAATATATATGATTGTTTATTTGCTTGTTTTACACACACTTCAATGTAGGGTGATGCAAAAAAAAGTGATTCATAAAAATAAAAGGTGTAGTTTGTAGTGTTCATATGAATATGTGTTTGTTTTACTATATCATGAAACCTGAAATCCTGTTAGTTTTTAATACATACTTTTGCACTAACTTGTAGCACTACCACACATATATGCAGTAAGGACTCATACAACGATGTGAATAGAGTAAAATCAGAAAGAAAAAATTATACAAAATAGACTTGGTTGTTGTGTACCGGTTGCAGGCAGTGCTTATGTTGATAAACATTTACACGTATTTGTTTTTTCTCATACAATCTCACACATTAGCACACTACCTCACACACTCCCCCCTACATAAACACAAAATCACTCAAACACATTTGCGCCAAAGTTAAAAGAAAATTTCTATGAATGTGTTTACAAGCAAATATGCCTAAAGGTGTTATTTATTTGCTTTACGTATTCAAAAGCTAAAATATAAGCAAAACAGAAAAAAAAGGTTGCAGGTTGCAAATGTAGGCTCTTTTAACTGCTAGGAGTTTGAGATTTTATACCATTTTTTGCTTAGAGTAAGGACCCTACAATTAAAGTGTTGAGTTCAGTTCGTGGTCTTCGTTTGTTATTTGGTATCCTTCTAAGGATCATATTGAGTTTTTAATACTGATAATTTGCAAAAATTGTTAGAAATTTTGATTCAATTACTAAATTATTTCAAAGTAATTAACTGCTTTTATTGAAAAATTTTGAGGAATATTTACTAAAAAACTTTCAACTATTACAATTAATCATAAAGTAAAACTTGTTTCAATTAATTTCGTAATTGAATCAATTACTGATGTGATCAATAATAAAATTTTCTAAGAAAATTGTTTTCCCCTAAAAATACATTGAAGTTAATCACAAACGGATGAGCTAGTTCCTATGGGCATTTCATTGTGCTCTAAAAAGGATTTTCGATGCATCTTTAGTGTAACAAACATCATTGGTGTAAATAATATATGTGTAAGTAGAACATCATTGGTATAAATTGAAAGGTGAAAATGAGATAAAATCATTATGTTCAAATCGATTTTCTAATTCATAGCAAATAACAAGCTTCTTCGCAAAATAAAGTGAGGATTCAGAAATGTCGCCTATGCTTAAATTGTTTCACCTTTCACTCCTTTGCCATTGTGCGAGTAAATTAGTATGTGTTTGTTTGCTTTCTTATATTTAAATCGGATTCTACTGCCTGAATCAAATACTTGAAAGACATGTTGTTTTATTAGCTTTTTGTAAAGCTTACATGAATATTTGTTTGTATGTTATTAATATTGTATCTTTGTACACAGACGCTTATGCAGACATAATTACATGTTGTCGTTAAAGATACAAACATACTATACATTTCGTGTTTGTTGTGTAAATATTAGCTCTCTTGTTAGCATTTCTATCATTTCACATGTTCAAAGCTAATTATTGCCAGTTTCATTTTTATGTCTTTGTTATTAATGTAATTGTGAATGAGATTTAATTTTTTTATTACTATTTGCCTCAATTTTCATTTTACTTTTTAATTGTACATTTCTTGCAGCGCTAAATAAACATCCATGACTTTTTTTCTTTTTATTTTCTTTATTTTTCCTAACACGGTTTTACTTTTTTTATTATATATTTTTTTTTGCTCTTTTCCTATTAAATTCTAGTTTAAATAGTTTCGCTTTTTATTGCAAAACATCAAGTGTTTGTTGAGATTGCTTGTACTCTTTTACAATTTAATTTCGCTATTTTATATCGAGCTTAAATATAATTAAAAATTGCTAATGGTTTTATCCTTGGTGAAGCAAAAAAAAATGTATGAGGAGAAATGTAGCAACGTTACCAGGCTGTAATAGTAATTATTATCAAAGTCTACTTGACAACTGTTGAAATTAAATCCTTAATTTGTAGAGTGAAATTTATATGTTAAATTAAACATCCAGCAGTTATTTATAAAGAAAATCAGGAATGTCTCAGAACTAAAATGCAATTGCCTTCCAGGACGTGATTGTTAAGTAAAGAAAAAAATCAAATTTACTTCAAGAAAAGGAAGAAAAACGATTACAAGCATATTAACTGATAAATTCTGTTATAAAACTAAAGCTATTGATATTTTTAGCATTTTAGAAATGTGACTGTAATAAATTTAAATTTTTCAATTTATGTGACAACAATTTGCACTCATTCGGTTTCTTACATGAAAATAATTTATGATACCTTCTAAATCATTCTTAACCAAATGATTAATGTTAAACATCAGTGAAGCATAACACTGTGTTACAATTCTCTTTAGATCTTTTGTTACATAAATACATGCATGATTACGTATTATGTTAACATACAAACACACACACACACATATAAACATATACTTTTTAAAAAACCAAATTAAATAAAATGTTCTATCTCTTGTTTTACAGAACTACAGAAACAAAATCAGTTAAACAAAAAAGAAAAACACATAAAACAAAAAGAAAACAATTTATAAACTACAAGAAAATTGCCAATAAAAAAAATAACTCTATAAGGTGTTATCAATCTTGTTTTGTTTTAAGACTGTTAAAATATAAATCACATACAACATCAGGCATATACATGCATATACACATACGCCTGTATACACGGTGGAGCACAGTCTTTTTATGTTATACCAACATGTCTCTATACATTATTAAAGATCTGTTCATAATAAATCCGGAAGTGCTCGTGAAACATGCAGCAAAGATCTTTAAATGTGATCATTCTTGCCTTTGTGGAACATAAAAAGAAAACATTGAAGAGTTGCAAATAATTTGTATAAACACATAATAACAAATTTGAAGATAAATATTCTTAGATCAGTTATAAATTATTGTAAGGTAATCGATTACGATCGTGCTTAACACTTAATGAAATAATACTTGAATAGATGACGACCCAAGAACGTGACACCACAAAAAAAACGTATAAGATTCTAACGATTGATTCTGGTAGGAGGCACCGAAAACTACACTTGTATCAGCGTTGTGCAAATTTAAATTTTATGAAGAGTTGAAGTTCCCCCACTTTTGCAAATCTATATAATTAATAAGCGAAACAATTTTTTGTGCTGCAGTTTATGCTCACATTGTAGAGCCGATTTTTACATAACATTTTTCTCCTCCCTAAATTGGCGTTGTTCTAGGAAAGGAATAAGAATAAAATGGAAGAGAGTTCAATAAATTGAATTAGTTTTAGTGAATAGCAAATCCTGTAATCCTTGCGTTTAAGGTATAAGGTGCTCACAGCAGTTTTAGATAAAACACCACGAGGAAAATTCATTCTGAAACATTTTAATCCTTTTAATTCAATTGCAGGCTGAAACATCAATACGATGAAAACTAACGTACATTCGATATTTATTTTCAGAAACAATACTATTAAGCAAGTTGT
Source organism: Panzeria rudis (assembly GCA_956483635.1). Lineage (NCBI taxonomy): Eukaryota > Metazoa > Arthropoda > Insecta > Diptera > Tachinidae > Panzeria > Panzeria rudis. The sequence goes on from OY101449.1 coordinate 1,203,621, forward strand.
AATCGATAATGGTATTTTTTGTCTCTGCTTGGCGATACCAACGCAGAGCTTGTGCACTATAGGTCTACACTTGCGGAATAGAATACGTATTTTCTGTGCCACAGCGCATTTCATCAGCATTTTGACGTCTTGAGTTTCGTTGATTCCTAAATAACTACCTAATGCGAAAGTGCAGCTGATAAGGTTCCTTGATTTTTAAAATATTACTAAATTGACTCTGTACTCTTTATAAACAAATATTATATATACATCTTTCTTTTGTATGGTGAGTTATAATGAAATATTTCGTTAGACATATTTTTAATACAAACTTACCTCTTGAACTCCGTTTTTGGGGGTTATTTTAATACTGATTGCGAATAAGTGTGTAATTCAATATTCAACAAATTTTAAATTTTAAATGATTTCTGACGTTAAAGTTGGAGCTTTGAAGGCCTATAATAGAATTTTACAACAAATATTTTTGAAGCGCATTACAGACAGACCTCTACATCACTTGCACTTTTTTAATAAAAGGTACAAAGACGCACACAGCGAAGAGTTAGAGGGCTAAAATATTCCGCAAAAATTTTAGACGTAGAGTTTTTCATAAAAAAATGAAAATTCTTTATATCTTTATACAAGACTTCCTATGCCGATTCATTACAGGTAACAATGAGCAAAATAAAATTGGAAATTTAACTCCCCTAAACAGAGTCCCATATGTAAACTTTTAAGCCGCTGAGACACGTGTAATTTCTTTTAGTGCATTCTACCAGAATCAGCCATTAGAAACTTGTAATTTTGAAAAATAATTACTTTGTTGTATTTTTTGTATATTTTATTGTTATTTGCAAGAAATATTATGTGTATATGTCAGATAAAGATTTTGAGTTGTAAATAAATACAAAGTATTTCCTTAGAAATTTTCAATGACTAGTAAAACTTTAATGGAAAATTTATTCAAAGTTAACAATTACACAAGTTTACAAATTTTGAAAAACTTTTTCTTTCGCTAGAAATGAAAGTTGTTTCTTTAGTTATTTGGAACTCTGAACGCGAATCTGCACTCCATTTTTTCCATCAGCTCTAGTTTTCGCGATATAGCGCTATGTAAAAAATTAAGACAATTTCACCATATATAGTAGCATTACTTTAGAAGGGGGTTTTCTATTCAGTAACAAAAAAACCAAAATTCGACAATAAAATAATCTTGAGGCCGTGCAAACATTGTTTCGAAATTTGCTTAGTACTTTTAGATATATCATAAAAGTTTAACCAAAAAATAAATATATATTATAAAAAATTTAGAACTTTTTGTTTTTAAAAATGCACAAAAAATAAAAATATAATAACGAGCAAATGTTTAATTTCGTACCTTATGGCTAAATGTATTCCAAAATAATTGAGACGTTTTTTATTGAAATTGGTCCACAACATTTGATTTTATTCATAATTCAGTGAGAGAACTGATTTGATAAGAATTAAATTTTCATACAACAGCAATTTCTGACTTTGTTACTGTTGTATAGAAATTAAAATTTTAGCAATTCAGTTCTGTCACTAAATTGTCAATAAAATCAAAAGTGTTTCACGAATTTTAATGAAAATGGGCTCAATTCTTTTGGAATATATTTAGCTACATGCTACTGGACAAACAACTGGCCCGTTGTTGTATCTTTATTTTGTTATAAAGTTTTAAGAACAAATATGTAAACAAATTTTTTAATTTTGCTCAAACTTTTACGATATCGCCAGATTTAGAATTAATGTGTGTACGGCTTAAAGATTATTTTGTTGTCGAGCTTTGAATTTAATTATAATTATATATTTAAAATCTGTATAACATATGTAGTGGGTAACGGCTAAAATTTTTCCGGAACGCGATATACTGTAAACATGTGCTATTATTATTCATCAGAATCCACCTTACGGACTAGAGCGTTTAAAATCTTGTTTATTTACAAAACTGTCTCAAAATCGTCTTCAATCGTAAACTATTATACAGTTATTTAAAATATATACAGTTGGTGACATATCGAACATCAATTCAACTAGAAAAATATCAAATCAAACATTTTTCAAAATTGAGTGCATCCATATATTATATGAACAGTTTTGTATATATACTAAGTTATACATACATAAATAAGAGAATATGGAAGTCTGCATAGAAAACGAAAACAAAGAAAAAAAGCTATAAATATCGTTTAAATAAATGCTTAAATATCAATTCAACTGAGTTGTTTGTTAGGAGGACTATCTGTACAAATCTGTTTATAAACTATTGCCTTTGAATAATTTAAGTGTGGAAAACTATGTACGTCTGTAGCCACACACGCACACACATCTTATATGTATAATAGATGTATACATAAATATGTCTGCCTCTCTCCCTACATTAAAGTATAAGGATTTGTGTAGGACTCTTACGTATCAAGCTCTTAATTGGAAGACATGAAATTAATATGTTTTTTCTTTGTAACATGTATTTAATATTCTTAGCTGAAACTGAAAAAAATCTATTTAGTTTTTTAAAAGTTTTCTGCTCGTTCAGATCTTGGTCAGTAACCTTGAACTAATCTAGTAACCTCACCTTATTATTAAGTTTTCTCACAAGGCGCCCAAAACAAATAAACATTAGATGACTGTGCTTAAAATATGAATTTATTTACTTATTTATTTCCATGGAATTTTCTTAATATATTTTAAAATAAGCTGGAAATACCACATTTACCACCAATTTGTTTTAATACAATGGATTTTGTTATGAATAAATTATTTGCAAAAGCCAGTAACTATTTTAATCCTTGATGGCTAAACGATATATATCTTAACAAAATTCTTTCTCTTCATAGCTTTAATTAAAGAAATGTTTTAGTATATTACACAGACAAAAAAAAACTGTTTAAACCACATTTAAAAACTAAAAATATTGCTTCTAAAATATGTTCGTCCTCTAGTCATAGTCAAACTCATACAATATTTCCAAACTATCTGTCTGTCTACATGCTCTTTTATATTGAGTGTAAAAGCAATAGTAAAACATTTTAATTAAAAGTAAACACTTTTGAAATTTATTCGACATTTATCTTTTTATCCGTGATTGGACATTCTGCTGTTACTAGTTAATGTTTTACATAGAACAGAAAGTTAAAAACTAGTTTATGCTTTTAACACAGCGTTTTTTTTTCAGCAAGAAAACGGATTTATCAAAGAATAACAAAAAATATGGAAACAAAATATTAAGAGAAATGCAAAAAATAGCAAAATATTTAAACAAAAATTTTAACAAAAGAGTTAACTGAGAGAAGTAATACAGCTCAAACTTTTTTTTCAAAAAAAAATATTAATTACAGCATGTTAACACGTTGACAAAAGGAAAATCGTTTAATTTTTAGCGGAACTATTTATATGATGATTTTTGAATAACACAATTGAAAAAGTTTAAGTGTAAAGAATAGGGATGTAACGATACGCCGTTTTGCCGATCCGATACCGATACCGATATTTAAAATTAAATATCGCCGATACCGATTCCGATACCGATACGAATATTGAAATTGAGTTCAAGTTTAGATTAACAAAACTCAAGTGCAATTTTTTTATTATACAAAATTACATTATAAGAGAGAATATTTAAAATTGATAAAACATTGGAAGTAATTTTTAAGGAGCTACATTTTCTTTGCATCCAAAAAATCTATATTAGATAATTAGTAGAAAAGCAAGAAAAAATGTTTAATACCTTTATAAAAAATACTCGCCATGCTTTTTAAAAAATCGATTTTTTTAAAGGACATTTATCAACCAATATTCTTCTAAATAACTTCATAGTTTATTTATTAAAAGACTTCTAAGCTTATATATATTCACTTAAATTTACATGAAAACACAGTTCTGAGTTTAAATTCGCATAAAAAAATTGTGAAAATGGGTAATTTTTTATCCTTTTTCCTTGAGGAAAAATCATTATAGAATACCGAAAAAGAAATTTGTCCTAGCATCGCTTTCAATTCGATGATTGGTAATCGAAAAACAGAACTTCTTGCAAGGGCAAGGATATGTAAAACTAATTAGAAATTATCCAAATTTGCTATACTTCCAGATCGCGAATTCTACATTTTCATGTCTTCTTTGGAGTATCTCTTTTTTTTTGCTGGAATAAGATTTAAAAAACAGCGACTTGAATTTGAATTCATGGTAAAATTAACAAAAAATAAATAATTTTTTTACAAAATAGCAGCATAAAATATTATTAATTTTTAAAATTGATATTAATAAGATTTAAAAAATAACGAAGTGAATAAAATCATGTAAAATCGAACAAAAATAAATTATTTGTTAAAAAAAAACTCTGAAAAAAATTTTTAAAAGTATCGTCGTATCGACAGTAAAATATCGCCGATACCGATGTATCGGAAAATCTGAAGTATCGCCGATATATCGGTATCGGTATCGGTATTCGTTACATCCCTAGTAAAGAACCAGCAAAAATATTATAAAGTTTTAATTATGGAATTCAAAGAAATTTAATTATTTTGGCTTGAGTTCGGTTTTAATTTAATTTTTCCATTGAATTATATTTTTATTTATAGAGAAATGTGAAGGATGTAGACAAAGAAAAATTTGAGTGCACATTACTTAAATGAAATATGTTTTTCATTATAAAAAATTGAAATTAGTTAATATTGTTTGCAATCACACTTACTCCATCCTGTCGTATACTTATTCAAAAAGCTACTTAACCGTCATATTTATGGTCAAAATACATTATCTGCATCATAGTACACTGCAAGAATGTTCTTCAAATTCTCTGAAATTCGACATTAATCTAATGAATAAATTCATCAAAATTTAACCAACGTCATTCATGCATGTTGGATTTATGGAAAATTTTAGCAAATACATAATATAATTTCATTAATTCAATGTAATTATATCGTTAACTAAGGAAAATATTTAGTTATTTTGAAAAAATATTTCCATCACTTTAATGAAATTATTTCATTATTTTAATGATATTATCTCACTGTTTAAAAAAATATTAAAGAAATTTTAACGAAATCGTTTCATTAGAAGTACGCACGACAGAAATTGACATTGTAGTCTCATCAAAGCATCGATTCATACGAAGAGCTGTCTAACTCTATATGTAAACATTTCTTAAATATAGTTTGCCATTTGGTTTGTTTTGGTTTGGTATTCGATGATTTGAGTTTACCTTATTACATACTCCTTAACGAGTGTTATGCTTGCACGTGTATGGTGAAAGCTTTACTTATTCACAAGTACACGATGCTTGGGTCGGTGAATATGGCACTCTAATACAAAGCATGCAGTAATATGTACCTGGAATGAGTACTGGAATTTTGATCAAGAATGATAGAATACAAGATTATGACATCCCGCGCATAAAATTAAAATTTTCCGCTATGGCAGGGCTGCCACAAAATTGCATACATAAAATTATACTGGCTTAGGGACACATTGACTTGGCAACATTTTGAAAAGCACCAACTACGTCATCTAATGGGAAATCATGCGCATGTCGTAATCTTGTATTCTATCATTCTTGAATTTTAATCACATACACATATACATATGTACATACATATATAGATATTTATTGTTGTATGAACATAAAAGTGCAGTTTTCTTTTAATAAATTAAGCTCTTCTTTGCACAAGATACTTATGTGATTTTGCACTTGTTTATTTCGTTAATTTTCTTTACAAATTATTTTATCGTCAGATAAAAACCATAAAGTGACAATTGTCTTTTTTTATATATTTTTTTATTACTCCATTTATGTCCGGATACATTAAGCAATATCACTTCATTTCTTATTTCATTTTCTCCTTTTTATTTTGCTTGCAACTTCCTTCACTTTTAGCTACTTTTGGTTCCTATTAATATAAAGCTACTTGCTACCGGATCACCGGACGTCCGTACAGTAATTTTATGCATTTCTTTCGTTTTATTTTCTAACACATCCGTTTGCATTTTTGGTTTTTATATGGTACAAAAGAAAACACCATGTAAATGTGATGAAAAATAATATTAAAAGCAATGAAGCGAAGACAATGAAATGAAAGCCGTCCATTGTAGAAACCAAGAAAAGGAAAATATAATTTTTCCATACATAAGCCGGGAAAATATATAGTTTCTCACAAATTTCAAGTCATGGCAATATAATAAATGGTAAAGAATCACTTGAGAATATTGCATCTTTAAGAAATTTAAATATATTTGCTTTTTATTAGAAAGAGTTAACAAGCGTTTAATATCATTAGAGGACTCTCTTTAACATGAAGTTACTAAGCATTTGAGTACTCTTTTCCATTTGCTATCAAAGTTTTTTAAAACGTTAGTTTATTCCTTTAAAATAATTTTCAATTATTGTTTGCCTTCATGCCAAAAAGCTAATGGTTCATAAATATTGGACACATATGCAGACAAATACTCTTTTCACTAACTTGTACTTAACGCATATACATGCTTCATCTCGGCTGCCACAAACAACCACAAGAATAAAAATACACTTTACGAACACTTTAGAATGTGTAAGAAACAACAAATAAAACTAACACCACTAAACAAGAGCATAAATTTACACAATTACATAGACAAACACATGCATACAAGCGAGTTCATATTATTACAGACAATCTTTTACATAGAAAATGCTTTCTTTATACACTAAAAATTATTGCAAACGTCCTTGCTGGCCAATGTAGAAGAACAATCGCATTTTTACTTTATATGTTGCCAGTGTTGCCGGGAGTGTATAGCAAAAACTATTAAATTTCAAACAAAAAAATTCTAAAAAGTAGGTTCTTGGTTAATATTTTCGCTTTAGAAGTTTGTAAACAAAAACATTTGAAACTGTTGCATTTTTCGATAGTATAAATGTCTGTTTGTTGCAGTTTCTAAGATTTTTATTACAAAAATTTGCTTAAAATATTACATTGGGAAAAATGGCAAAAAAAGCCGGACTAAAATAGCAAAAACTAGAAATGGTTAAATTTGCAGCACCGTTTGTTATTAGTGATGGCGTTGTTGTTCTTATTACTGCTGTTGTTGTTGTCTTTACGATTCTACTACATTTTGTTCAAATTGTCTGTTGTGTGATATTTGAGGTCATGTGTAAATATAATAAAATATTTACGCAAACAAAAATACTTACATACAGATAGATGTACATAAATCTAAGTATTTTATCAAACTATTATCATAATATATTAAAATGCTCATAAGTAGAGTGGGAGAAATTGAAAAAAGTAAAAGAAAGTTAAAAGCAGACAACACCATGCTAAGCCACCGGTGCCCGAGTTCTTTTCGTCATTTTCACATATACAACACGACTGTTAACGAAACTCACTACAAAGAGTGTAAGAAACTATAATTTCAATCTGTTGTATGCTAGCCGTCGCTTTTTTATGATAAAACAAAAACATAACATATAGTTGAGATTGAAAAGCAAAAAATAGATCTCAACTGAGTAGTTTCATGTCTCTTCATTCTTTAGCATTTGCAAAAACACCAATACATTATCACTTTAAGTGCTTCTCTTTGTGATGACCGCTGGTTGAAAGTATCATTTAACGACTAGGAAGATATATTTACTTCGTATTTAACTTTTTTTTCTCTAATTTAAGAGAGAAATAATTTGTTTTTAGTGTCTCCATGCTAGAGCTAAAATCTTGTATAAACTATTGTCTGGCCAAAGTACTTTCATGTTGTGAAAGTATAAATAAACTTTAAAAGCACTGAAATAAAATTAAACACATTAAATTATACATGCTCACGCACATACACACTTACTTCATTTAAGATGTTTTTAGACTATTCCCTAAGCTGTTCGACTTCTGCACAAAATGCTATCCTGATATACCTAAATTGTTGTTATTGTGTTTAAAAAATTTCCATAAAAACATTTGATCAGAGATGCATTTTCTACAGAAGTAGAATGGCTTTTAACATTTATTTCCTTTACTTGTTATAGCACCGATATCTTCGTATACGTGAAGTGCACATGAAGTGGCATAAGTGCTTAAGTCGAGATAAGGAAATTTTGAGTTAATATAACTATTGTATTCTCCATATTGAAAAGTACCCCTGGGCAAATTTTCATTTATTTCGTACGATTTTTCAGGATGTTATAGCGTAACGACTTGCTGCTTATATTTTTCAACTCATAATCTCATATGAAATAATTGCTTAATTCAGCTTATAATATATACAAATTTCAAATTGAATATCTTTATTATAGTGGAAAGAACCACATATTTCTAACTAAAAAGAATCGTAGAATGAAAAGTCAACACTAAGTGCAATAGGAATAAATTTCTAAAAATCCACTTGAAAGTTCTCTCCTACAAAACTATAAAATATGACTTAAGCACTTTTTCCTTATTGCCACAGACCTATTCTAAGTATCACAACAACAAAAACGGAAACATTTTTAAGAAAAACAAAGTTGTTTGGTGCCGTTTCGCATTTGTTCATTAGTTTGTACGTACCCCGAACGATCGTCTAATGTATGGGTCAATAGCTCAAAACTGCATGGGTACAGTATACCGTGTGTTCGCATGTGAGCTTAATTGTCACCAAGTCACCACTTTTGTCGACAAGTTTGGTTTTTTTTGTGATATTGTCACCAAGAAAAGTTTGTGACAGCTGCAAAACTATTTCTTCTTGTCTCATTTTGATGTGTTGAAAATACATGCTCTGCTAACTGTATGCAAAAATAATTTTTTGTAAAAAAATTTAATTTTGTTATTTTATCCTTTTGCAAATATTACTAGTGTGGAAATCTATAAAAAAAACTTTATAGATGTTGACTTGAATCATTAAAATGCACTAGTGAATCTCTAGTTTCAACGTCGCGTCGCTATGTGGTCCCATGAGAACTACCTAGTCAATAGTTAATCAATAGTTCTGAAGTCACTAGTGGAATCCCAATGTCTATAGTACAAAGCATTGTCTGGAAATTATTAGTCAGTAGTATTGGTGACAAATTCAATAGTGAATTAGTACAGTTCCTTCATGGGTGTTGCCCCTATGGTTGTGTGGTAGCGATGATAGCCTGTCAGTCCAGAGGCCGCAGGTTCGATTCCCGCCATAGAGCCTGGGAGTTTTCCGCAGACAAGCTAATCGTTTAGTTAAAAAAAATTTTTTTTTGTATGTATGTATGTACTCGTATGTATGTATGTAGAAGTGATTTTGTTATGTCTTTTATTCTTCCTTTTTACGAACATATAAGGCTGCAGCTTTATACTTATAGGTATTTGACAAATAATGATGAAACAAAACTAACTCTGCAGCTTCAGACAAAAATGCTGTCAATTAAACAAGCCGAAAACTAAATCGACAGCAGAAGCCTCAAAATGCTTTCGTATTATTGTTTTTTTTCGGCGAAATAGCGGGCTGAAATGCTCTACAAAAAATATTTGCCATGAAACTGTATTAAAAGTCTTCAAAGACACGCAAGCTGCAGACTCAACTTGAACGCCAGAGATGATTCAAAACCTAGAATGTGTTTAAGAATTTCTTTTGACATATTCACAATTAGTAGTCGGTATTCGAAATATTGTAAGTCTTGCGCTTAAGGAACCTTTAACTCTTCGTTGTATATCTATTTTCGTCCTTTTCAATAATTTAAAATGTTATATTCTGTTTTGGCGGATCAAAACACTGACTTTCTTTTCATTCAACTCTTTGTAACTGCAGTGGTTTGGAAACAAAAATTGGTTCACTTGATTTTCCCTTTTTCAAAATAATAATTAAAATTATAATTTTTATCGATTAGGTAACAAATTGAAGCTCCTTCTGTTAGTACATATTGCGAAGCAATAAAAAACGAAGCAGGGGAAAGATTTCTTGTGTTAAAATAATCTATTTAATTTTATAAGTTAAATTTTTCTCTTACAAACAAACAAGTTGCAACACGTCAAACCAGGTTGAGATCGGCAAACACAAGTTTTACTTTGGATTAAAAAATAAATTTTGTGAAAACTTTTTCTCTGGACTGCAGGTTTATAAGCAAGAGTTTTGTTTTTCCTCTTACCAATCATAAAAAATAGTTCTAACGACATCGAACTCCTCGTTAATGATCAATTACATTGAAATAATAAATCAGAATGTTAATGCCATCACCACTAAAATTTATATAATTTGTTTTTTTTTTACAACTGTTTGTTTTATGAATCATTATTTTGTTATTTATGACCTGCGGATGGTGTAAAAATATCTAACTGATAATAAAAATCTCAAAGCTCTTCCTTTGCTGCTATTTAGTTTTTGCAACTACATAAAATAAACTAGAACAGGCAAAATATCTGTATACACTTTGACCTCAGTTAAAAGATTTTTAGAACCTGTGACAATATTATATATGACAAATTAATGAATAGTTGTTGCTTTTGTTAAGCTAAAGAAAATCTTTAATATGTATAATTAACTTTGTCATATTAATGGTTATCTAACTAAGGCCGCTACTCAAAGTTGAAGTGTTCATTTTAAAACACATGCTAAATTCACACGCATACTTTGAGTGCTTACTTTTGCCATTTCGGCCAATTCGCATACATAAATGCCACACTCAACACCCAATTTCCATGTATTTATGTGTCTGAAAATGAAAATTGGAAATTTCCATAAACAATAAACACTTAATATTTTCAAGAGTGTGTATGTGTAGAAATACAATCGTTCTATGAGGCAAACTCGAACAATAATCATTCTAAGTTTCCGTTGCAATTTCTGGTCATTTGTCGGCAGGCAGGATGTATTTATTCTTGTGCAAAATATTAATATTTTAAATAAATTGTTGTAGTATAATTTTGACAGAGAATTAATTATTGTTAACCGAAAATTATCTAATTTATGGGAGAATTGGATTATTCAACGGATGCTTTGTGAAGACTATATTATATATTAGCATGACACTAAGTTATATTTAAATATAATTTTATGAATTTTATAATACAGCTGTAATTACTTTTATATCTTTTTATTATTAAATTGAATTATATGCGCAGGAAAAATGACACTATGCGACAAATGAAGACTTTTGGAAAAACACAAGGACTGGACAGTACAGGTTCGATTGTACTACCACGTGATAAGAAAACCCTATACTCATTTTGATGAATTTGGTGACCTATTTTTTTATGGACGTCCAAAGTTTCTGAAAACCAGTTGGGCCTCAAAAAACGGTGTTATAGTATTTGGCCAACAGATAATTCAAAATTAATGATACCGCTTAACTATATATGGCAATAATGTAGCTAAGAGTCCGCTTAACAGACTATTTTTAACGTTTTATGCCAAAAAAATGCACGGCTCGTACGGTAGAGCTGAACAACTTTTATGAATATATCAATACAATATAAACGTGTCTAGGCGCCCTAATAGCTCATACAGACCACTTTTTACTTTAAAAAATTTAGTTCTTCCCTATTTTTTGATCCTAAAAAATATTTGTTTAGATATAGAAATTTGGATTATTTAATTGAAAATAGTCTTGCCAAGACATCACATTGATCAACAACCGTGAAAGAAAACAGATTCACAAGCTTCTACCAGTGGAATGTTTAATAAGTTTTAATTAATAATGTCAGCGAAAATTTGGCACGGCTCTTGAGAAATATTTTTATCAGTATGTTTCAGACTATAGAGCATCGAAACATAATACAGGAAAATTTAAATTAAAGAAAAAAGTTTTTCACTCCACCCCAATGTACACAGGTTGAACTTTAACAACGAACTTTATTGAATCTGCAGTTTTCAAAATTGAAATCGTAAGCTAGCTTTTTCTGTGGTGTTCGTTTTGAAATTTGGATTCATTATCTATAATTTTAATACGTGTATTAATATTATTTCTTTGGCTTAAATACGAAAAAACCTTCATTTCTAAATGTTTTAAAGTTAAACAAAGTTGTTCACAGAATGACTATTAGTCTAGAACTCTTCATTAAGAATCTTATCAGCAAGGTTTCCTGAACAAAATATATTATTTAATAGTTTTTTCCTAACTTTATTAACAAAGTTGGCTTTGTTAGCACTGATAAGTCTAATAAGATCGTTATTATTCAAATATTATACATCATCCTTGATTGCAAAGGTACAGTTACTACTCCCCTATTCCAAGAAATAATACGTTTTTGTGTCTGAAATTTTTCTAATCTTGAAAAACTATACCATTTACAATTAATTTATTTTCTACAAGCATTTGTTCTGATTAAAAAAGGGTAATTTTATATAAAAGATTCTAATATAATTTGTTAAAACTATAGACTGCTGAAAATAGAAAATAGTGACAAAAGAATATAATTTCATAGCTGCCTTTTCACCAAATTAAACTAAACTATTAAAGTTTTAAAACTTTTTAAATGAATTTTTTCCCATTGTTAACGCCATAACACTTCAAAACAAAATGAAAATTGACACGCACATACATTCATTCCTAGCATCCTTTTATTAGACAATTTACAATTCAAAAAGAAACAGCCAATTTTATCACATTCATACGTTGAAGTACGAAAGAAAGGCTCAAGGGAACATTTAGGCGTTTAATGTCATATAAAACAGTTAAATAATATTTAACTCTTTTTTTGTCGCTGCGTGTGATACAAGGACACAAAATAGGTTATACATACATACAAGTGTGTAATGTATGTATTATATACTAACACAAGTACACTTAGAAATATACATATACATATGTATGTATATGCCAGTATCATAATATGAATAATCATAAGAATATTCTACAAAAACACCAATAAGCCAGACAACCAACCTTTTAAGAGCATTTACGCCACCAGTAATAAAATACTGTTGATATGTTGGAGTTGGGAAGTAGAAAGAATTACTTTTGATCCCTTTAGAATAATAAAAAAACGAAATATGCGAAAAGTGTACAAATATTCTTTTCTATTTAAGAATTCGACTTTAAGAATTTAGAAAAAGAATAATAAATAGTAAAAGTGTATAGTTTCTTGTCAGCGGGGCGCAGACATAGATATATGCAAACTTAACCTACAACAAATAGAACTTTTCAAATTATTTCTTAAAATGCCAAACGAAAAATATAAAAATGTATAATAAATCTTTTAGCGATTAGTCGATTTTAATTAATAGTAAATAAAGCCAACTAGAACTTCTAGATGAACTTTCTTGAAAATTAGGAAATTTATCTTTTTTTAGTCGTTGACTATAAATGAATGTTATACGTATCTCAAAATATTTGACTAATTTTTCTTTGTTGCGAAAATATTTTTATATGTTAATCGTTTGAGTGTGTGTAAGCCAACGTGCTTTTGGTTGGCCAATATGTCAAATTTGGCACGTTTATCAAATATTATTCAAACTTTTTAGAAGAAGATGGTCAAAGGCACTATATTTAATTTTAACTGAAGATGCCTTTAGATAAACAACCAAATTATTATCTTGATGATTAAGCAAGTTATGAGAGGAATTTTAGACATCGCCTGCTTACAGTTAAAATATAAAAGTTTTTCAATTTCTAGGGCTCAACCAATGTCACGTTTGTGTGTTATGATTTCTTTTTCTGATTTATGACAAACAATTAATTTTGACCATTATAACAAGGAGTAAGAAGAAGGGAGTTAAATATAAAATTCAGTTTAATAAATAACTTATTACGTTTTATTGTGAGCATCGGCCTAAACGTAATGATTGGCATGCAAAAAATTAAATAAAAATGCTAAACTGTTTGATGGTTTTTCCCTCCTTGTACAATAATAGCAAATATAATTCAGAACCACTATATCCTTTATGAAATTTTTTTGGCGCATTCTCCAGCACTTTTCGCAAGCAATGAATATAAAACATGATCAAATTGAAGTAAAAATTAAACAACTGGACACTCACCGCGAGTAATAGTTTAGTGATTTTTAAAAAGAAAACAAAAAGATTTTACTTATTAATTATATCGCGTGATGCCTAAAAATAGGAATGATAGAAAAATCATCATAGCGCTGATGTAACTAACCACCAGTACTCTCATCGATTTTTGACCACACGACATTTGCCATTGTTACCTTGTCAACCTTTATATCATTTGCTCATCTTGTCATCAATGACAATGAATAATAATGACGACAATAATATCGTTACAGCCACTGCAAGGATCGCACTGAAAACATAATAGAAATCTATGATGACGTTTCCCATCAGATTGTTGTCATTTTACGTCTTATTGATGAGATTTGTCATGGCACTGATGTTGCAATTCTGGTAACAGAGGTGTCATCAATTCGAAGGTGGATTTTTCTATGAGTGTATGACCTCAAAAAAATATTTTGCTTTTCTTTACGAAAAGTCTCATTTAATATAATAAAATATAATCACCGAAACTCCCCGACAAAATAAATACTTTTCGTTTAATATTAAAATACAGCAAATGTACTGCAGTCTTTAAAGCCACAAATAAAAAAACCAACAGACAATTGAGACAATATTGACTTCCTTTAGCTTAAAGCTGTTTGAGACTCCTGCCTGTGTTTCTGCTCTGAGTTACAGATAAATATTTGTTGCTGCAGTTTGTTGCAACAAAACAATATTCATTGATTTGGAAATAAGAAGTGAAAGTCTCAGCATTTAGAGCTTAAGCACAGAAGTTGTTTTGTTTTTTATATGTAAATATGAATAAAAAATACTGATTTGTTCATGAATATTTCGTCTTGTATGTCGATGTGTCTTTTATTGTGTCTGCATTTGTAGTAGTTTCTTTTTTTAAATTCTTCTTTTTAGCTCATGCATGAATGGCTCACTTTAAATATTTATATTGTTTAGTTTAATTTGTTTGAATGAAAAAATCAAGTGTTTTTAGTTCGAAAACAGCAAAATGGAAGAATTCCTTTTTACGAGTTTTAGCTAACATATCAAGCCCCAATTTTACCAAAATTAAGAAAAGGTTTTAAAAATTATCCAACTAAAAATATGTTGGTTTTGTAAGGAAGTGGATCTACCCATTTTTCTAATCGTAGTGTTGTATTGTCAAGGGAACTCCTTAATGTGTGTATACTACCCGCCAATTTTTTAAATTACTAATTTCTGGCTTTTTTTACTTTTTCTCCAATTTCTTTGAAACTTTTTTTTTTGTTTTCCCGAATATAAACCTAAAACTTGCAGTAGAATATCAGCTGAGATCTATTCTAATCGAATGAAATTTCTAAAAATTATAGCTAAATAAAAAATATGTATACCACATTACCCGAACTTACTCTATACTAAAAGTGGTAGAAAATGACCAGAGACAAACAATAGGTGTCAAACTGTTTTATTGTTTTAATGAAAATAACACAAAACACACTATTTTAATGTCATTAAAATAATAAAAATAGTAGAGTTTCTTAGGAGATGAATGTATTTAAATCAAAATTAGATCATTTCCTTATAATATCGTTTCATTTATTTTTTTTTACATAACTAACCCATTTCCATATTTTTCGCTTAATTTTCTTTTGCTAGCCGTTAAAATTATAAAATAGTTTGTATCAATTCAAATTCGAAGAAAAATTTATTTGATTTCAATATCAAGCCAGTTTATGTCTCAGGATACGTTGTGGGTAATGAAAGGATACTGATTCTTGTTTCAAAAGATTTTTAATTGATATCAAATTTGCATGCAAAAGTGTTTCTACTGAAATACTTTATATGTATTTAATCTTAATGCATGTAAATTTTATGGTACAGAAAATAACTTTAAGGACTAAAAAATGTTAATAGAATAAAAAATGTTTAACATTACAACCATTGAATCCAAAAATTGCCCAATTTTAATCAAAAAATATTGAAAATTTTTCAAGATTTCAGGGACCAGTAAAGAAAGGCTTTTTATACTTGCTGATTTAATAATGTTTAAGCTATTACTGAATTATTTATGTATTTAATAGATACTATTTATATTAAAGTGTCAATTCAATGAAAATCAATTTAAAATATATTTTTATTATTTATTACACTCCTTTTGTCCTTAAAAAAATGAAAATATATTTTAAATAGCCTTGTTATATTACAATTTTTCAATGTCTCTTGAATTATAAATTGTTAACTTACATTTTGTTTTTCTTGTTCGTTATTCCTGTAGCTGCAACAGTTTTAAGGACGACACCGGATATCCGTCTTTCGCCTTTTGTTTCTTCATACTTTTCTTATTGTACTCTTGTAGTTGTTTCGTTTCTATAAACTTTACTGTAGCAGCCGGAGAGAGTTATTTAAGAGGAAAAAAAAGATAATACCACAAAAAGAACAAAAGCAACAAACAAAAAAAACTTTTTTCAATAACCTTTAACACAATGCAAGCGGACAAAAGAGAAGAATAAGTAATAATATTAAGTATACAACTTCCAGTACAGCGTTGCATTTTTAATGATCTTTAAAAAGTAAACGGTTTTAGATTAATTTTTGGTTTGAAATATTCTATAAAAGTAAAATCGTTACTTTAAGTTGTATCAGTTGATCTTTGTTTATTAAATGAATTAAAGAAAACTCTCTACTTTTCATTATAGGAGCTGCAGTTTTCAACAACACACATTAAAAAATTATCTCAATTTTAAATGCAATTTTATTACTTTTGAAAATAATAAGTCATGTTTTTCTTAAATAGCAGATAATTTGTTAAAAACTTTTGCAGCACATTATTTTTCAATACAGTCTTCTTAGTAATATAATTTATATTGTAGCTTGCTTTATTGCATAGAACTTATCCCATCAGTTCTTTTTTTTACTGTTGTACCAAAATATTCAATCTTCCTTTCTGTTTTAGAAGAAACAGGCAACTAAAGTTAAGATTTATTAACTGTAAACCATAACTTTGCAAAGTACAGAAACACTGCATAGAAAAACCACACTTGCATACTCATTTTCATATTGCTTTCTTTAAAGGTATAATAAAATCCCATGGTTTTAAAAAATGCAACTCTTTCAAATACTTTGTGGAAAACAAAATACCTTTACATTTTTGCATCATCCTTATCGCCAGCATTGTGGGAAGGAAAAAACTTAAAGCTAAATTTGACTAAAACACCAAAAAAAAAACTTTTCCGTTAATAATACAAATAATGAAGTACATTTTAAAGAGATACAACAGTAGTTAGAATGAAATACACTGGCAATAACTGCACTTTTTTGTTATTTTAAAATACAAATAAAAGAATATAAGTTGACAGTTTAAGAAAAAAATGATTGCCTATTTTGATGCTACTTTCATGTTAGAAAAATGTTTTTTTTTTTAATTCTCGATTATATATAAATCGGTTGCTTATTACCTACTTTCACGTACAAGATTTTGCTACAAAAATCGCAAATCGTAAGTAAACAGAGAATGCAAGTTACAAGCTATTTTTTAAAATAGAATTTTACATCAGACCTTTCATAAGGAAGCAGTGAATCAACATGAACTCTTTGCCAAAAGCTCACTGTTGAAAATATGATAGAAAGAATTACATATATACAGAAAAAAACCAAATTTCATTTTCATTAAACAAATCAATGATTTTAAAATATTTTTTCTAGAAACGGACGTAAGAATCATTAAAATATAGCGACGCTGATAAACACAACACCGTTCTTTGCGACTCGCTGTCGGGTAAGCTATCAGCTTCATACTGCTCAAAATATCTCTCGGCTGATAAAGTCGATGTTCAAGCTTTTACTAGAGGAAGACTTTAAAAAATTATAATTTAATTTAAGGAGCACTAGTCGTATAATTTCACCCTCGACAATTTCCAATATGGGTGATTCCATAGGACAGTAAATTGTATGTCACGTGCGTCACCAAGTAATTAAGCATTCTTTTTCAATGAAAACCTAACATTTTTGTACTTCTTAATATATTTGTATAGGCCGTAAACAGCTCCACATTTAGTAAAACCTTAGGAAAAATCAGAACACGTGACTCTGAAATACAAAGTTAATTGCTTGGTTACGTTACGTGACAAAATGTAGACATAACTGTGGAAATGCCCATATATACTATAAAATTTCAAAAGGTTTTAATTGCAAATTATTTATATATAAATATTTTTCAAATTAAATTTATGAAATTATACTAAATCAATAAAAATTAATTTCCGATTAATTTTTTAAATGTAAAAATTAACACATAAAATTGATACAACCACAAGACTTCATGTACGTACTTGTGTATGCAAGCAACTTTAAACTATTTGCATAATTTATTTAATTCTTAATACCTTTTTCCACAAGTTGATGTATTGTGATTAAATTTTTTAAGCTTTTAGTTTGCTTGACAACACACGTTTTAATTTCATACGATTTATAAGGAAATTTTTCTTAACATACGAAATATATTGTAAACATGTGTATAGTGCAATATTGCACAACCAACACCACTACCACCATCATTAACACCAGCATCAACCACTTCTTTTTCGACATAATTTTCATCCTTAAAATCATTATTATCAACATCACTGGAATCATCTATATCATGGTTATCGCCGTTATCCTCATCATCATCATCATCATCGTTACCGCTAGTACCAACCTCACCGCCATGCCATTGTGATGCTAACAGTAACATATATTCCATTTAGTTTAAGTGCAAACAACATTAATGCACTTCCTGTGTTGTCACACACTTTTTATTCCTTAACACTTTTCACAGCATGTAAGTATTTAAAATGCTTAAAGGTGTCTGCATTAAGAATAACAAAAAATTACAGAAAAAACAACAAAATAATAAAAATAACAGATCCAACTATAACAAAAACATATAACAACGATGAAAGTAAAGTTGTGTGTATGTTTTCTACACGTGAATGATATTAAGCGTTAAGATTATTGAGAATGACAGTTACATTTGACATACATTTTGTCGCAACATAACACATCCGTACTCGTGCAACACTGCGGCATTGTCGCAAAGTAAGTTTCATTTTGAAACGGCGGAAACAAACCTCATAAATGTTATCGGCATTAATGAAATGAAATTGCTTCAAAGTAAATTGTGGTGAAAGATTTATTGCACTCAGAATGACAAGTTTTTTTGCAATATATGTAAAAAGCAATATTATTATGAAGACTTTAATTAACTTTGAAAGTTTATTTTTTTGGTTTAAAAAAACTTAAAGGCTTCTTGGGTAATACAAGTACGTTAAGCAGGAAATCTATGTTTTGTAAGCCAAAATACATCACATGACACGTTGTTGAGTATAACAATGAATATTATGCCGTATTTTGACAAGACTTTTTATTTTCAATGAAAACTCCCAAAAAGCTCTTTTAATCAAGGTCCAGCGAAGGAGTGGCATAAAAATCACCAAATAGTTTTTACAAATATATCTTAGTAATGTTTTCTTTTAACTTGTTATAACAAAAAAATCAATTCAATTCTTTTTACACAATTTATGAATCTTTTAAAATAAATGTTTAATATTTTACAATATCAAAAATACAAGAATGAATATAAAACAAACAAACATAACGTTTTTCAAATATCATTCATTCGTTCATTCATTCATCTATTCATACTTTTGGGAGTTTGTTGTATGCATATCAAATGAAACAGTTTTCAAAAACGTGATGACGACATTTATACAAAGTACTTGAAGCTATCGTTTGTTCTCTTTTTTCTTTCTTTTTTTAGCTTTAAACGAAGAAAAAGTGCAAAAATAAAATTGAAAATGGTATTTTATATGCAAAACATACATGTGAGTAGAAAAAAAACATTTATTTAAAAAAAAATGCACAAAATGGATATAAAATGATTTCAAAGGATACTTCCACAAATGAAGAGTTGGTTACGAAAATATAATGAAAAATTGATTTTTCAAATCCAACAAAAAGTATTTCTAAAAACGTGTCAATTCGTGTTAGTTATATAAAAAATGTTTAAAATATTTTTGAGTTCGCATGCTATAAAATTTAAAAAGGAAAACGGTATGTTAGTATACATATAAGTATGTAGATATCAAGATTTAAATACAACAGTAAGTTCGGGTAATGTAGAGGCATGTGTAATATGATATAGCTGCTTTTCTCTAAAACTTAAAGCACAAAAATATTGGTAGCATTATTTAATAGTTTGATGCACTCAAAAAGTTAAGAGTGCGTAAGTGTATTCGATAGATGACATGAAAATATTCAATCGTAAAAAATATGCGTACTTAGTCGACGTGGTTGACTTTTTGTCCTCCATTAAAATTTTTTATTTTTCTAAAAACTATTGCTTTAAACTTCAATATTCCATATTTTGTGTATATTTTTAATTCAATAATTAATTGAATAAGATGCGTATGAGTTTTTTACTTTTTCTCCTGAACTCACGAATGTAAGCCTAAGACTTGTAGTAGAACACCAGCTGAGATCTGTTCTAATCGAATCAGGTTTCTAAAAATTATAGCTAAACAAAAAATAGGTGCATTAGTACACAAAAAAGTTAAGACTGCAAACTCTAATATTGATATTGGAATATTTTTGCAATTGAGAATTAAAATCAGTTCATAATATTTTCAGTTGAATGTTTATCAGTTCATAATATTTTCAGTTAAATATTCATTGTGTTTTGTTAGCCTAGATTTTTTTCTAAAGAAATATGCCAATAGATTGAAAAATAGTTTGTGGTTTCTATGAATATGAAACAAAAATTTTTCGCATTCATAAACAATTCAATTATTTGACCATAAGCAAATAAATCTTACAAATTAGTTAACCTACATATAAATAACAAAACATATATACACACACACACACTTTCAATCTTATACATAGATATATACAAATAAGCACAAATAATTACATTAAATTAATGTAAAGCCACAAAAGCCAATTCTATGCTTAACCAAGAATACAATGACAGAAAGTGTCCTAATTTAGCATGTAAACTTACGCTTGCTTATAAATATCGGCATGTACGCATGTACAAATCCACATTTTTTTTATTTTTGAAAACCACAATCGATTAGATAAATATTGTTTACCTTAAACATAATATAATTTAACTTCAACTAAAAATATATATTTTTATGGCATTTATAATGATTTAATCAGTTTTATTTTTTTTACAAAACACATAAAATGTTTATATTCTGTTGCCATTTTTAGTTTGGCCCAAACGAACGATTACTGTTATATTGTTTGTCTTCTTGGTAAATTTTAAAAATCTTAACCATAAAAATACAAAAAAAAAGATTATTGCATCAACTCCTTTTTTTTAGGTGAAAATAGAGATTCATCGATTTTAAAACAAAATTTGCATCAGTTTTCAAAACACATTTTCTTACTTAAATGTCTAGCAAAAATGTATGCAGATGAGGAAGTGCTCTCACATACACAACAGGAATAATAAACAAAAGCTTTCTGTAGCTGCTAAATACCTTTAATGGTTTTGTTTAAAATATTTTGATTTTTCATTTATATCCAAATATAATGGAATCATAAACAAATTTCAAAGACCTTAAAAAAATTAAAATTTCTACTTTAAGCAATTGAAATACATATTCATGCTTTTCCTTCACAAAAACAATATTTGCTTCATATATACTCGTATCATCAAAAACAAACTTTATAGTTTTATGAAAACTACTCCTCACCTACATAAATTCATAATGAAGTGCATCAACATCAGATTCTCTATTGTCCGTAATAGCATCACAATCGTTCCAAAAATAAGTGAAACATTGAGGTGTAATAAAGAAATTAAAAAGAACAGCAACAACAACACACACACACAAAAAATCTTCTTGTGTTTTCTAAAAGCAATCAGACCATGCTCGTAAAAATTACCCGGTTGGCCAACTCATTGTAGAGGACATTATCATCAACGACTACTTAAGAAAATTTCGACATTTGTCATGCACGATATTTGTCGATTATAGTTTCTTTTAAGACAATCTAACAGAAGACGTACTCAAAGATTGGTTAAAAGAAA
Source organism: Panzeria rudis (assembly GCA_956483635.1). Lineage (NCBI taxonomy): Eukaryota > Metazoa > Arthropoda > Insecta > Diptera > Tachinidae > Panzeria > Panzeria rudis. Next base: position 1,225,528 of record OY101449.1, read on the forward strand.
AACTAGCCAAATGAATTTCTTGGGGACATTGTCGGTCAGTCTGTCACCAGTTTGAATCAACTTGTCATATTCCTGCTTGCTGAAATTGAGCGAAATCGGGTTGTGTTACAATGTCTATTAAAACTTGTTGTATTAAATACTCTCTGAGCGACAAATTCCTGAAACTGTTGTTGTTGTGCACGTGTAAAAAAGAAGCAAACAAGAGAATTTAATGGGGACATTTCTGAGGATGTTGTCATTTACATGGTCATTAATGAAAAGATGGGTGACAGTGTCGCTCTTGTTGTCATGTATTAACTTAGCGGCCATGTGTTCGAAAATGTCCTCTCTGATCTGTTTGAGCTGTCACCAACAGGTTATCGACGCTTTAGCAATGTCATGCATCGGTCTTGCAAGATGTCTGAAAGACATGGCCAACCGGGTTAGTTCATACCCAGGTTCACTCATACTCGCACACCCCCACAAATCCAAACACATAGACAAGTCAATTGTTTATGTATTCCCAAGCTACTAAATTTCTAAATTTCTGTATATTTTTGTTGTTCGCATTCAAATGAATTTGTCGAAATTCATTAAGTAATCAATGCCTTATTTGCTATTGTGTTTCTATCTTTGACTCCTGTTATATTGTTGGATATATGTCAATTGCATACACACCTTGTAAATAACTTTCTTGTATACAAAAAAGAACTCGCTTTTGAGATTTTCATATAATTTTATATGTAAAAGGTAATGTATATAAATGCTCACCTGATTTAAGGTATTCTAAGGTAATGTATCAATATATTTATGTGCAAAAAATACCATGTCAGACATGGTTACATCGGCTTAACATATAATAGATCCATAATTGGAGGACAACAAATGTTAGGCTGATTTTTTAAAGAGCTACTGACGAGTTGACATTAGCAGCCAACGAAATATTTTAGCTAACCATAAAAAATTAATTGAACTTTTTCACGTATTCTAAGATATTCGTAGAAGTATACGTAGCAGCTCCCATACAAACTCAAATTTATAATAAATTCTATCTGTGACACTACTTCACAAATTGCGGTAAACTTTTTGTTCCCCAGAACTGAAAGTTGTTTCTTTAGTTATTTGGGATGCTGAGTGGGAATCTGCACAACTTGAGGAGTAAGAAACTAATTCGAAATTTGAACATCGGAGACCTAGATCATAAATAAAAATAAAAAAATTTTGTTTGTAAAGAATTTATATAAAATAAAGAAAGGACAAAACTTCCGTTCTTTTTCAATAAGCATATAGGTATACATGTTCCAAACAAAACAAGCCATATTTCATTAAAATCCATACATAAGTTTTGATTTTATACAAAATTAAGTGAAAAAAGTTCAATTGACAAAAATCACTATTTCCATGCAACACCCATACATACACGCGACCATGACACAGAGTTCAATTCCGTTCGGAAACAGAATTCAACCTACTTCATTTTTGTAGCAGCTGGTGTCTAAAAAAGGACACTAAAATACGTAAATTTGTCAGGTGTGTCCAGACTGTTGGCGGCGCTACTATGCTGCGGAATGCTCCAGCTAGGGCTTGACATATTAGGGTGGATTTCATTCCGTTTCCGAACGGAATTGAACTGTGTGACATGGCCGATACTCTCAAATTAAAATTTTATATGAAAATCGTCATTTTTATCAATTTTCTAGGGAGTGAAAAATTTATTTTATTTAACCAATAGAAAAAAATCTGTTTGACCTTGCAGGCCATTTGCGGAACTTCCCACTAATATCAAGCTCAAAGCGATTGAATATTTATTTGAGGGAATTGATTTAAAAATAGTTTTCAGAGTAACAAAATAAACCAATGTTGTAAAATATAAAAAGGCTATCAAATTTCATAAAATTTTAATCAGCCGAATCTAGAAAACTATTTCGACAGGAATTTTCAAATTAAAAATAAATATTTTTTTCCAAAATTTTCTACAACGATATTCTTCAAATGAATCAATAGTTTTTGAAGGTAAAGAGCTGATTAGATTTTGAATTCGATCACAATAATTCAGAATGATGACTTAAAATTTATTTAAAAAATTAAAATTTTAGAATATTATTTTTGATCCTTTTTTAAAATCTATCAAGTCGAATCGGTTCATATTCTCACGATATCTAAGTTTAGCCAAGATCCAAAAATGTTTGTTATGACCGCTTAAGCCGTTTACATATTTATACACACATACAAATACATAAAGACATGTCGATATCATCCCAATTTTGTCAGAATAACTTCCTAGGCTCTCAACGCGTCGACATCTGATGAAAAATCGATGTTTTAAAATTGGAGATTTAATCAGTAACATCCCATTTTTTTATTGCGGAAATATGAACTAAAAAGGAGTTTTAGTAAAATATTTGTGGAAAATATATGAAAAACTGAATATACATACTTAATACCTTTAAACTGAAGCATAAATAGCATCATTTTAAATCAAAGGAATATTTTATATTTCTAAGCAACTACAAAAAAACAGTAAATTAACTTTGAAACTTTTTTTCATTTAACGATTTCTAGTAGTCTTAAGTTATAGAAAATTGAAATTTTTAACAAGTAATTTTTATTTAATATCTAACTTTATTCTTCACAACACAATGATTTGCTTTTTCAGCTAACGAACCAAAATAACAATTTGACACGTCTGAGCACCACAGAAGGCATTGTAAAATAACAACGACTGTTAGTCGTCCTGTTAAAAGCCTTACGGTAAATTAACCATGATAATATAAATAAATAACAAAAATAAATTAAATAGAAAAAGTAATACAAAGATTAATAAGCTTTGTTAGGGCATTGTACCTTGGTTTGGGGGATGGGGGGGAAAAACTCATTTATACCACAATAATCTCAAAAAAGAAAAGGAATTTATAACTTTATAATCATTATTATCATAATCATTAACATCATCCAGAAGAGTTGGTCATAAGGACTGATGATTTGTTCTTAATAAATTTCTAATCTTATTTAAGCATTATTATTTTTATTATCAGTTGAATATAAGAAGACATTTAACTGCATTGCTTTCATTTAAGCTCTTACAGCAGCAATAGCTACAGCCGACAATGGCATTAACCAATAATAATTTTCTCTATTATACAAAAGCTAAAACCTAAAATTTGTGTGAGTGTGAATAGTTATACATTTATACACTGTTTATGTAAGTATTTGCATTAGTTGTATCCTTGAATGGTTATTTGGTATGTACTTGTGTTTTATTATACTTAAGGCTTTTTAAGTCACCATCATCTGGATTTCTATGGTTTATTAGATTTAACGCATTCACGCATTAATCCTTTACGTTGAAGCTTAAGTGCAAAATTGTTGAGTGTTAGTAATTTTGTTATTGTAGTTGAGAATATTAATTGATACTTACTTATTTCTATAGAAGCAAGAGCAACAAAAACAACAGCAGCAACTACATCCAACAAATAAACTCTTGTTTTTTGTAATTTATTTCGAAATGGTGCTATAGCATTACATTTCCTTGTGTGTCTTCAAACAATTTTCGACTGCAAAGCAAAATATATGTAGTAGAGCGCTACTGTTGTGTATCATAAATTAATTCAAAGCTTCTTTGCTAAAATCCTTAATATTTTCGTTGACATTGTATAAATTATTATTAGAAATTTTAAGATTTGTGTAAATTTTCTGCATGATTTTGTTTCAAATAGCCATTAATTATTTGATATTTTATGTACACACTTATTTGAAATTATATTAAAATTGTTTATAAATTGAAGCTTAAATAACTACAGGAAAGAAATTTTTATGTTTAGGATATAGTTAATTAAGATTACTGCGAACTTGTTCAGTGTTAAGATAAATAATTTTAAAATATTTTGACAGATAATGGCGTAGCTACATATTTCTGGAGGGGTCAAAAACTTATTGAAAAATAACTAAGCTCTTTTACATTAAATTGTTCAATTAAATTCGTTCGTTCAATTAAATTTTTCAATTAAATTAGACTATGAAACAATACGAAACTTTCGTCATGACCTTTGATGACCACTATATATGTATGTGTGTTATGGTCCCTAACTACTAAAACAGACGAAATTAAAAATCTATAAATATTCTTATTTTTTTAATTAGGAATTTCTCAACATGGCTGCTCCACCGATTTCATCAGAAGTTGGGAACGGAAGTCCAATTTTATTACAAAAAACACTAAAAAACTTTTAAGGAAATTATTTAGTTTTTAAATACAGTTTCGGAATTATTCAGATTGCTATGATGCAAAATATTGCTTTTAGGAAAAATTGAAAAATGTTTACTTTTTAAAAACTTATAAAAAAAATGACAAAAACTTACCTTTTTATTAACTGGTCATAAAGCCACATATAGTACAAATAAAATAAGCTCTATTTTACGAAAATCTAAGAATAAGGAGTGAAATTATTCACATTAACGTGAATTTACCTGATTTTTGAAAACAAAATTGAGTTTTAAGAATGTATTTAAATAATTTTAATTTTAACCGTCTTTAAGATATTTTAACATTATTTGTTATATGCTTAAAGGCTTTGTAAGGTCTAAACGATGCCGAGTCAATATAACCATATGCAAAAGGAGAGGAAATTTAACTCCCCTTAAATGAAAACAAGATATAAACTTTCAAAATGACGATATCGTATATATTTTTTTGGTGCTCTCTAACAGAATCAGTCGTTAGGAATTTGTTATTTACATTTTTTGTACAGTGAAATACTCGTAAATTTTTTAAAAATTACTTCAATTTATTGTAAATAAAATCAATATTTATGCATCAATTTTCGCGAAATAAAGCTTATTTTATTTGTAGTATATGGGCAATTCCAGAAAAAGTTCACTATTTTCGCATCCGTCGACAAGCACTAGGGTATTCATTCGGTTAACCGTTAATCGGCCAACCGGTTAATTACTACCCCATTAACTGACCGGTTAATTTAAAATTGGTTTTTCTCGATAAACGGTTAAGCCGGTTAATTTCAGTCGATTAACCGATTAACCGACGTAACAAATTTTTTCGTATTTTGTAGTATTATAACGTATTTTTTGTGTATTTAATTATTTGTTTCGTCTCTTATGTAAAATGTATGTATTTAGAAATAACTTTTCATATAATCAAATAAGTCTGTTCAGTGATTTTAACTTAAGTAAAACATTAAAATCTTTGGACGTGGCTATAAAAGAATTTAGTAAAGTCTCGACTACTCTTATTGAACTTGAGGGAATTATGTATTAAGTTTTTGTTTAATAGTTTTATAAAATCTAATAATACTGTTTCCAGCGATTAAATTAAAAATCTAAGGATTAGTTTTATTGAGAGACGAATTCAATTATTATATACCTCCACTCAATAATATTTCCTTCTAGCAATAGTGTTTTAAAATACAGTACAAAAACGGAAACTAAGGAATTCGGAAATAAACTTTTTTCGCTAAGCTCTGCCAGCATGAATTAAATGATTGCCTTACAACAGAAGAAACTATCGATAATAATACAAGAAACGTTTTAACAGAAATAACCGAAACAATTAGAAAAAAATCAGCTTAAGTGCTTGGCAACGGACGCGACAAAAGTTTAATGTTCTGTATTATGGCTTGCTTTCGATTTCTTCAACATCTACGATAAATGAAAGGATTTTTCAAGCCAAGTTTTATCAAAACTAAAGAAATTATTTTTCTGAAAGATTGTTTTAGAAGATCTCCTTAAACTACTGAAATAACTGATATAATGATCTCACAAACTTGTTTTTTTTAATGAATACATATTTATGATTTTTTTTGCTTGATTAAGTTCAAGAATTGTTATGTTTGTTATTTTATTGTTTTTTACTAATAAATTCAAAATAATATATAATTTATGCAATTTTATTTGCTAAAATTACTTGATTTATGAAAAAACTTCATTAATCGGTTAACAGGTTAATACCGCAATTAACCGATTATTAACCGATTAAGCCAAAACCTCGATTAATTAATCGAGCGATTAACCGATTAAAGCAGAAACCCGATTAAATGAATACCCTAACAAGCACTTAAGGCTGCTTTTTTTCAAAGAAAAAACTCAAGTTTTGTTTTCCTTTTCTTTTACTTAATTAAGAATTAAGAAAATCATCAAGTTTTTCTTTTAAAAAAACAGCTTAAGTGCTTGGCGACGGACGCGACAAAAGTTTAATTTTTCTGGAAATGCCCATCCATATGTAGCTTTATAATCCTACTACTCAGTTTTATCAACTGAGTTCCTTCACTTAAAATCGACATTTCTCCATAGATCTTCATAATTTATGGCTTATTTTGTTTTAAACAGATCTGCCCTTTAGAACGTTATTTAAAAGGTTAAGTTATTGCAGTTTTAAATCTGTTTAAAGCTTTTAGAAAAAGTTTATTTTTCTAATTTTTTTATAAGAAACCACTATTTTTCAATACTACACAGAAAAAACTATAATTCGTATTCCATTAATAAATTCATAAATTCAAATATTTATTTTACGGAAATGGGAACTACACAAAATTCTTAAGATTAAGCACTAAAATTCTTAAATATTTAATAAGAAAAACATCGATTTTTTTCTATCAAAAATTTGTATTGGAATATTTAAAAACCAAAGAAAAAAATAATAAAATTTAAAAACAAACTCAAACACATGTGTGTTAAAATAAAAACCTATGATAATTTTTTCTGTGTAATTTGTGAATAACTAAGAAACCACTTATTTATTTACCTAATTGTATTAAGATAGTTTGAAGGTAATTTTATCATGCATCTGTTTAGTTTTAGTTTTGTTCAAAACGGATGTAGAAAGTACCAATTTGTAAGTCTGTCTAAATTTTAAATTAATTTGTCTTAGGAAGTTATATGAGAGCCTCGTAGCAGATTATGTTTATCTTATTATTCCATGGAGTTCCCACTCTAAATTTTGGATATGTTATGCATACCACTATGCCCTATTAACGAAAATTTTATTTGAAAAATTTAAGACGACGTTTTTGAGATATTTGCAAATATATATTATTTTTTGGATCTTTGCAATACTTCTGAAAAAAACTATATACTTTTAGTATTAGTTTCTGAAATCTTACGACTTAAGCTTTTTATACATATTTTACTTGTTCAAATCGCATTATCGGTTGTGCAACCATATTAATTTCAATGTGAGGTATTTTATTAAAATTTTCTATATAATCGAACTTTGGCCCACGATAATTCGAAAACTGCACCGAAATAAAAAATAAAACTAAAAACGGCACATAGCACGCAGGTACGTGAAATATTGGTCTACAAAGTCTTATTCAGATCCGTTGACATGCATGCGACAACCGATTTAAAAAATTGTTGGAATTAGTCTATATATAAACCTAAAACTACATTTAGGCAATGATGAAAAGTATATATTTTTCATGATTTCTTAAATGTAATTTTGTATCAAGTTTTTTATTTATCTTTTAATGATTGAAAAGACAAATAACATTTCAAAACTGTACAGAAGGTTTAACTGACATTATAATGCTTCGAGACCAACCACGATCTCATCACCAGAATTCTTTTTCGCTTAGACCTCATTTCCAATCATGGTAACTATAATCAACTAGATAAAATATCCTTTTAGTTTTATCCATTCGGATGGTTACTATTGTACTGATGAGTTGCCATTAACACCAACGAAATGCATGCATACAGAATAGCTAAACCCACAACAAATAGCAATTTTTTTATTTAAGCAGAACGTATAACACAAAATGCTGTAATAACAATTTCATTAATTTTTTTTTTTGCACTCATAATTATGTATTTCTTTACAATGACTGACAATGTTTGAATACTTAAGCAAAAGAGGCTTAAATTCTGCAGCAATCACAGTTTTAATCAAGTCCTTTATTTTTTCTCTTTCTTCAATATACAAAGAGCTTCCATTTGATACATATTCATTAAAATTAATAGTTAATACATAAAAATATACATTAATAATGAAATTTAATATAATACAAACCTCATTTCAGGTAAAGCAAATTGCGCTGGTAAATAATTAAATACAATTAAATGTTAAAAAACAATAGTTTTGTTAACAAATTAAAATTCAATTTAACACTAAATACAAAAGAAAAAAATAGATTGAATATTTATCTGTACGAACAGACAAGCGTACTTATGTGTGTGTGTATATCAACAAATGCGATTTTAAAAAAATTCAAAACGAACCACACATTTAATATGTTTTAATAATCATGGCTTACAATAACAACAATAAAGTAGAATGAATTAAAACGAAAATAACTTCATACAATTGAAAATAATCCAAAGCTTATACCAAACACTCTCTCATATCTATTGAACTACATGTACATTTACCCTGTAGGCCCAGTTGTTGCCAATGACATTTTCATCGATGATGCATGCAAGGAATAAATATGGCGACAAGGTGGTATACGTTGTCGTTTATAAAGAATATGTTCTGACAAGATAAAGAAAACGTCTGCTACAAAACCTTATTGACGACAAGATGAAGAAACAACTGCATGCAATATTACGTCTGTACAGTTTTATTGGCGATAAAAATAGTAACAACTGCATCGAAGTTATTGTGCTTCCATTTATGAACATTAAAGACTTTTTTAAGTTGCCCACAAAACGTGTTTTTGTATAAAGTTTTTTAAATATCTCGATAAGCTAGTAGAAAGTGTGCTAACCTATCAGTGTGAAGCTTATGTGTTCGATTCGACTATTACAATTTTTTAATAATATTATATATTCATTCATTGACGACAATTTTAGTCGCATGCTACCAACATAGTCATCTATTACTTGTGTGCCCTTATTTCGAAAATGTTGTCAATAGTGGGCTTGAACTGTCTTCAATTCGTCGTCGCTGATAGATACTTTTTCGCACATACATCGATAATGTCTCGAAGACTTAGCCTACGGGGTATAGTTGCAATACAACTGCATGCACACATACATACGTGCGACAACATGATTAAATAAAAATTGCATAAATATTTTATGCCAGTGTTTCAAAAACAAATTAACTTAGTAAAAAATGTTAACAAACAAAAAAGCACCGGAAGTACAAAAGCGAGAGCGAAACGCAGTAAAAGAGAGGAAAAATAATTGTTTATTTTTTATGATCCTGTTCAAAAATGATTGATTGAGTTTTTATTTCAAAAAACACATTTTATTTAAAATAATTATTTTGCTATACAGAAACGCAACAATTCATGCAATTCATTGTAGCATTATTTCATTTTAAATTACAAACGTTTTCTGGGCTTTATTTTACTTTGTTATGCTGCCAATTTGCGGTTGAAATTTGTGTGATAAAAAGATGAATTCTTTACATTCTCATGTATTCAGTTAATAAATTTATATAAAATTTAAAAACAATTATAGATGTTAATTTTTTTTTTGTATTAAAACTACAAAAGTTATATAGATATATTTAGAAACTAAATGTTTTAAGTTCCAGCTTAAATTTAACCTAAAAAATTTTTCAAAAAAGTACTCTAAACTTTTGTCAAGCATTTAAGGGAGAACATATTATGCGATTTTTTTTTTTAATTTTCGCTTTAAAACATTTTATTGAATTTATTAATATAATATTTTTTAGGGTATTGTAAATATTTAAAGGCTTTAATATTTTTCAGAAATTGCAGAAATTATTTAAATTTTTATATCTCTTTGAATGCCAAATAAATATAAAGCAGTTACAATAACAACAAAAATAATAGTTGTTAAATGATTTGACATGGTTTAAAATTGTTGTTTTTCAAATGTTTTTTAATCCTTTAATTCAGTTTGTAAAAGAAATTCAATTATACAATATGTTTAGAAAAATACATGTATTCTATTTATATGAAATTGAATTTAAAAATTGTGTATTTTTGTACAACGAAAAATTTAAAAGAAAAACTAAATTTTTACAACAATCACAATCGCTCAAAACTATTCAGAACTAAGGATTGAAAATATATTTGGATCTTAAATAAACTGAATATCAAGCATGTCATCATGCATCCCGATCGGAATGGTTTTTTGATACGTTTTTGTTTTCTCTTCTTCAGATTCAGATTGGTATTTATGTCTTGCAAGGATAAAGTATTCATATTTTAAGGCGCCATTTTAAACTTTATTGCACATACAAAACTGATATTAAAGTGTTGATTTACATGCACAGCTTACGGCTAAAAGTTTATTTGCCGCTTCTTAAACCATTTATATATGTAATACACTTTTATTAGCTTCAATTCTAGCTTCTCTAGAGCGAATAGAACCTGTCCCAATACAAGTCACCTGACTGGTTTCCAACCAGTTTGAGCTCTGAAACTTTATATGTGAGGGATGTGTCAATTTTGTGTGGCTTTCTAATTGCCATAATTAAGATACTTAGTAGGGCCACACAATTTGGCCGGCCAAGTTGGCTAAAAAGGTTAGCTAATAAAATTAGCCAGTTAACCGGCCAGCTTACGCAAGTTATTTAGCCGGCTTAACTGTTCTAACCGGCCAAGCTGTTTTAGCCGTCTTAATCGGCTAAACAAGCTAAGCGGGTAGTTTTGTTTTAGAAACAAAATTAGCGTTTATCTTGTCTAGGAAATTTTGCCTAACCAGCTTAGGTGGTATAACGAGCTTAGCTGGTTTAGCCAGCTAGTCCAGCTAAGCTGGCTTAATCAGCTAATTCGGTTAAGCCAGCTAAGCCGGCTAACTGGCTAAGTTGTACAGCCCTAATATTCGGTGATAAACTTTAGATCCAAACTTTAGGTACTTGTCTTATGATGGTTTTTTTAATCAATTTACATTACTTTAAAAAAAATATTTTTGATTTGGTACTTGTCCTATGATGTTTTTTTAATAAATTTACTGTACTTTAAACAAATATTTTTGATATGGAAAAAAATCTGCTTTTGCATTAAGAGTATTTTGCTAAAATTTTGGCTCTATTTAATTGATGTGCTTGTTCTCTTTTTAAAATTCACGAATTGGGCACCTATTGTACAACTCCCATTTTCACCAGTCCACTATGGCCGAATTTTCAAATTTTGCGGCAAAAAGTATATTTTTCAACTTTAGATTTTTAAATTCTTTTTTATAGGGCTCAATTCCCAATATATTTGCAGAGAAAAAATGTTCAAAATGATATGACAGTTGGTAACCCTGTTTATGTATACAAAATTGTCAATGTTCACCTTTTTGATAATACATATTAATTATCAGCTGTGAAGCAACAAATTTTTTACAAAAGTTAAACATTTTTTTTTCAAAACGTATTTTAATTTAAAATATCTCTGAATATGGGTTCTAATACTGGAGGTGTGTATTTTTTAACTGTTGGAAGAATATTTGATAAACGTTTGTTTTTGATACATATTTTGATGTTTTTAATGGTTCATGATTTTTGTGATATTGTGATAAGTTTTATGTGGAGTAGAACTTACCTACTTCTGTGGACTCCAAAGGGGACTCCTATATGTATCTATGTAGTTATTCTAGGGAAAATCAAGTTTTATGTCGTGTTGAAATTTTTTGCTAACTAACGACAATTTGATATTTCTTGAGAAATATTCAAGGTGGAAAAATCTAAAATTATACGCTTTTACACATGGTTAGAGTGACTCGGCATAGGAAATCTTGTAATCCTTACGTTTAATGTTTTATGCAAAACACTACGAGGAGCATTTTTGTGAAACACTTTAACCCTCTAACTCTTGTATGGGCCTTTATGTCCCTTACTTAAAAAAGAGGAAAAAACTCTCCTTCATCGGCAAGATAAGAGGCTAAAATGTTCCTCAAAAATGATTTGTGGTGTTCCGGTTGAGTAGAATTTTATGTACAATATTTTTTTAAATATTTCAGCTCGCTATATCACCGCCGAAGGGGATCCTTTTACCTCTTTTTTAAGAACGGGACAAAAAGAACCATACAGCGTACAGTTAGAGGTTTAAAATATTTTACTAAATGTTTCTCGTTGTGTTTTACATAAGAGTACCGAACAATTTTTTATACCACAAACGTAAGGCTTACAGGATTTTTAATACCGAGCCATTTTAGCTATGTGCTAAATTATATTATAAACTATGTACTATATTATATGCCCATTAGAGGTGAGCCACTGCAAAAATGGACGTGAACAACTCACCTTTTTATTTTTTATTTTTTTATTCTAAATTGCGGCAGTTTTTTTTAACGTAAATTTCCGATTTCCGGCCATATTGCAGTCATTAGATACGAGTAAGTACATTTAAGACAATTGTTACAAAAATTACCGCAGGACAGTTTTTTGTAAATACACATTTTTTTTTAATTTAAATAAATTAAAATGTCCCTAACAAAAGAAAACAGGGCTGAAATAATATCCCATCAATTTATTTTTATGTTTATAAATTCAACACTTTGCTGGTGTAAAAATAAAATACAAAGTATTTGAAATATTACCTGCTGTGCTAAAATAATATATAAAATTACTTTATTTAAAATATAAAAGAAATGTGTTTTTGCATAAATCTCCTAAATAATATTTTTACAATTTTACTTTGTTAAATGAGAACATAAAAAAGGCATAGTAATATTTTATTAAAATAAATTGACTGACACGTGTAAATAAACTTTATTTTTTAAATTTATTTTTGAAGAAGAAAATCGAGCAAAACATGAAAAAAATACCACATATGAACTGTTCAACTAAACAAAGAATTTCCTCTGCAATCCGTAATGTTATTCACTTCGACCACAAATAGATGTGCTCTTAATGAAGAAATGATGTTCGCAAAAATAGTAAGTTTGGGGAATAAATTTCCTAACTTCATTAGAACGAACACCATTGTAGTAACGATAAAACAGTGAAATCATTCCCAGATTGTTCCAATCGATGCTCTAGTTAGTGAATATCCTACCCTACTGCCCTTATGTCAGTGATAAGCTCCAGTCGAATAACTTCAAAATAGACTATGAAGCACCGGCTCATGCATGAGAGTTGTACTCAATTTTCCGTCGGATATATTCAGGATATCAGATGGAGTAACGTATTTCGTACACCGGCTTAGGAAACCGAGGCACTTAAATGCATCTTTTGAGACATGAAAAATGTGATTAATCCATCGAACGTTAAACTGGATTTTCATATCAAGAACATCAAAAGCGTTGAATCTCTAATATTTATACCATTCAATCAGAGATTATTACAAGATCTTAACTGAAATGGTGCTAAATGGTGCTTACGACCATTTCTGCCACTGCATTGACATTATTGTCAAGGACACATAGTTTCCAGTTAAAATCCTGAAAAAAGTCGTTGGGATCATCCCAAAGAGCCTTTTCGTAGATATATGTCCTTTAAACGTTTCATAGCTTCCTTTTAAACGTTATAAAGTTCTGTTACTTATGTAAGAAAACAAGTTCATCTTTTATATCATTTTGAGAGTCTCGATATAAATTTGAGGGACCATCCAAATTTTTATTATTTACATACATACATTTATATGTATGTAGATATTTTCATTGAAATTGCATCTTTATATGTTCATGTAATCATGCATGTACACATTTTACAGTTAGATTCGTTTTTTCCTTGCTTCATGTTGTTGTTTTACTATCTTTATAATGTTCACCACATGCAAGTAATGGCGCGTATAATGATGATTACAGTCACACCTAAATAGTATTTTTTTCCCAAATCCTGTGTTAACTTTTTTTCCTGTAGTGATTGCAAACCATCACTAAAGCAAAAACTCTATGAAAAACAGTTTCAATGCTTTTGCAAATGTATTTATTTTTTCATTTTTTCAGTTTGATTTTAATATTTTTTCTAACTCATCTGAGTCATTACAACGCATATTGTTGTTATTTACAATAGAATTGGTTTTTTTCTTCTTTTTTTTGGTTAAAGCTAGACAAAGTTTTTGTTATTTTATTTTGGGTGCTATCGTTTATATTTGTTCTTTTTTTTCAATGCTGGTTTTAAATTTAAGTTAAATTTAATGGAATTTTGAAATTAAAATACTTGAAAACAATTATATAAAGTTATATGTGTGTAAATACTCAAATTAAACATAGTTTAGTTAATATGTATTTCCTTTCTTAAAATATGAATGTCTTAGCATGAGGATTCTGTTTCACTCTTTATTAAAATCTAAAATAAGATGAATAAGAAGTTTGGTCTTGTTTTAATAAGTCCATAGAAAAAATAACTTATACTTTTTATAAATATGCCATCTTTCTGTCTGTCTAGTCGATTTTTTTTTCTCTTTTTCGTCAACAAAAGGTTTAAATTTTTTTCCTTACATTTTGTTTTGTACAAAAATTTCTCCAAATAATTTGCTCTTTTTTATCATTATTGCTTCACAAAATGTTGTTACAACATTAGTCTTTGGCTTCATTAATTTTAACTGAAAATAGATTATAATTTTTTAAAGATTTTTTTTCTCTTACTTTTAGTCGTCCGGAAAGATTCTTTAGTTGAGACATTTCTTTTTCAACTTTGTTTTCTAGATTTCATTTTATATTTAAGATATCGTGACACTATTATGTTGTTGTTGTTGTTCTTGAAGTCTCTTTTTGAATAAGAAGTGCATTTCCTTTTTAACTTTTATATTGTCTTTCTGTTGAGCAACAAAACGATAAAAACATTTATAAGGACAATTATGTATAGAAAAAAAATAAAATTAAGAGCTGGAAAAAAATATAAAAACCATTTTGCAAAATAAAAAACTTGAAATGTTTTCAAGCGTTATAATAAGAATAAATAATTTTAATTGGTTGAAAATACTGGTAAAATTATTAAATATCCCAGCAAAAAAAAAACATCCAAAGAATGAAGAAAAAGCTGAGCTTTCTGCTTAAATGTGCTGAAATATAGATTCAGAAGAACCCAATTTAATAAACAATTGTTATGCGATTCCTATTCATGGCATTTGAAATTACACTTTAAGGTAGTGAAAACTTATTCTTTTCATTCTCAATTTGTATGCTGGTAAACATAATTTAAATTTGAGAAAAAAGAAATATGTATAAGAAATTTATATTGTTTCTATTCCTTTTTTCTTCGTTTTCAGGCTTATTTGCTTGATAATCAGAACATGATGAGGAATTTTATATAGAAGCATTCGATATTACATTGGTTTTCTATTCTTTACGCTTAACAGTAACATCTATTGGAAATGAAGGCTTCTTGTCTTTACTATTACTTTTTATAATTACTATTTATTAAATTTATTATTTGAGATATTCTCCCAGTTTTATTTAAAATAAAGACTTATTTGTTGAGAGTTAAGCAATGTCTATATGCATTTCATTGGCGTTTTACCAAATTATTTTTATTTTTTATTTTTTACTTTTATTGTCACACGATGGGCGACTAATTGCATAAAGGTGTAGAAAAATAAAATAGATTTATATCGAATATAAATTGTTTGTTGGGTTTTGTATAAGTTTCTGAGCTTACTACACGTAGTTACACTTATTTTATTGAATATTTTTTGTGAATTCTCAAATGATTTTTAAAAGTCTGAGCATAAGGTAAGAGGTTTGAAACTTTTCGAAAGTATGGTCGAAGTCTCCTGACGATTTGGTAAAGCAGCAATTGCTTAACCCTCAACAAATAAATCTTTATTTTTCTTATAATTACCAAAAAAAAAATACTTTTCAAACCGTACATTTGTATATCGCAGTTTTGGCGTAAAACCCATGAAGAGCTTGATATAATAACCATCATAACAGAATTATTATCAATGTTTAACTAAAACCGAGTATGGGCAATCCTTACAAAAATCCTATAAATGCAAAGTATGGCAACTTCAAAACTCATTTGGACCTTCAGTAGCGGAAAGATTGGCCTGCATACAAGAGCTGAAAGACTGTCCAACACGTTTTTGCAGGGAACTGCACCTTGTATGCAACGGTATTCATCAGGGAAAGTGCATGACTATTTAACAAAGTGGAGCGTGATAGGGATAACTAGTGGCAGAGTTTCAATGCCAGTCGTGTGGCAATGTTTATCTTAGCATGTCTTGATGTCCATATAAAATACATATCTGCAGGTCTATCCTTAGGGTCAGCCGATGTAAGGCACGACCGTATTAGACATTGCACCATTCTATTAAATGGCGAACAAACAGACTACATGATTCCCGTCATGAACTTTGACAAACCCTTCTCAGTCGATAGCCCTAATATGGACGACTGGAAGGGAAATTGTGTAACTCGAAACAATGCAGCTGCTGTCATTATATACAGATCTAAAATGGAAACTGGTACTGGGTTGGGGAACTTCTCTAAGGATTTTAATTTTTTGGTCTCTCTCAGGTTACCCAAACCCTCTACCGTGAGGTTTATGTCATAAACGAAACTGTGAAAAGAATTTTCATGGTCGTCTCAGAGACCAGTACTACATACATTTTTGTAGATAATCTAGCTGAAATTATAACACAAAATTCAAAGGTGATGAAATTGAAAAAACAGATGGCAAAATCGCTTGCTCTACTGGTTGGAGTCATTATCGGGGACTGATTGTACGATCGGTCGTGTGTCGGAATGGCTAGGCTTTCTCTATGATGCTTACTGCAGGATCTGCTTCGACGAAGAAGAAGAACAGCCAGTCAGTACATGGCAGGCTTAGGCATCAAGCAATCGTTTTCTGCAGGACCTGAACTGTTTCAGGGATGCATCACTGGCTGGTCTGTTATTCTTCGTGAAAAGTTCTGGGAGATCTCAATAGCCGGAATACAAGAACTTTGTGGGAAAGAGTAGGGTGTTGGTAGTTCTCTGATCATCATAATGGGCCTAATGATCTCCGAGTGCACTCGATAGCATGGGAGCAGCCCATCTAACCTAACATAAGTCCATAATATCTTTAGCCTCGTGAATAAATTAATGATAGAAAATTGATTATTTCTCTTATTTTATTACTTTTTATTTCTTAAACAAAATGAATTATTTTTGTATTATGAATATTTAACAAAATTGTGTACATATGTATGTATATTCTTTAATAAACCATGATATAGAAACAAAAACAAAATGATTGTTTTGCTTCACATACAAAATTTTGACATCCGTTTACAATATTTTGAATCATATCCCATAATTTTCTCATCTCTTTATTTGATGTACAAACTGTTTTAAGACTTGAAGTTTAAAAAAATATTAGAAGAGTTTTATTTACTAAACGCTCATATTCCATTAAAACTAAATACAAAAATTACCTGTTTTACCGAACAACTAACAGAAGTAGTATACGAGATATCAAAGCCGAGTGTTCCAAATTCAAAATCTTATAGCAAAATATTTTTCTTTATTGATTTTACAATTGAATTCTTCTTTTAGAAACAAGAAAATATTTATTTTAAAACCGTAGTCAAATTTATATTAAAAATAGCTTTTCTTTATTTGATTCTGATTTCGTAGAAGATTGAAAAAGAAAAATTTCTTTTAACTCCTGCCAAACAAAAACTATTTCTTTGATAATTTGATTTGATTTAATTTAAATTGATTTAAACTTAATTTTACCTGATTTATTTATCTTTCTTTGGTGCGTCTGTTTACCTTTCAGTAGCAAAGTTTGTCAGTCAACACTTTTATTGAAAAGTTTGCATTCTATCAATTAATTACAAATTTCAAGCAATGAATAAATCCGCCTCTAGATTTAATGCATACTTTTGCTGCCATATTTGTGTGTGTTACAGTCTCTCTCTCTCTCTCTCTCTCTCTCTCTCTCTTCTTTCATATGGATGTCATTCATTGCATTCCTTTTGCAAAAGCATGATGACAATTTCAAGGTGCAACATTTAAATGTCGCTGTATTTGCATTGAACTCAAACAAGATGTGGCTTGAAGCTAAATGAAATCAATTTAACGAAGCACTCACTCTGTGATATTTAAAGATGAAATTTATCTTCTGATTTTAAACAAATGAATCAACAAAATAAATCTATTTTTCAAATATTACGTGCATATCACAAGAAGACAGGCATGCACTGAAAAATCTTTAGTTTTTAATATATTTATCGCTTAAGTGATTTTTAATCCTTCAATGTCATACAACAACCCTTTTGCATGAATGGCTTTCAAATAAAATACAATTTAAATTTCAATAGCGTGTCTGGGGGTCTACAGGCAGGCAATGCTTGATGATAAACATACATGATAAATTACTAAAAATACATTTTTAATCTTAACTTTACACAATTCTGGTATGAAATTTATTCTACCCTTATCTATTTGCCATATTTGCCTTGTAATCAAGCTTAAATCGTGTGTAAAATGTTCGACCATTTAAACCTCAAAGGCAAAATACAAATGAAAAAAAAAAAGGTTTTCGTAAACTCTTCGCTATTTTATTTTAACGTGCGTAAAGAAAGTTAATGAACGCTTAGAATAAATATATCCATATATTTTTATCGCAAATGGCTTCAAAGTGGTTTTGAAAAAATAATTTTGGGTCTTTTCAAAGCACTGCACACATTTTAGGGTTACATTTTTGAATGTTGCCAATTAAATTTTGGGTTTAAGAACGAGGGTATGTGAATGTAAATATAACACCAGCCATGAAAATTACACATTTTCTTTATGCAGGGAGTTTTTAACAACTTAACACAGTTAATCTACTATAAAAAAAACTGAAAAGGCATAATTTTCCCCCATATGCTCAGAGTACGTTAATACGTAAAAATAAAAAATACCTCTACACACTTTTCGCTATACTTTCTATAGCTTAACCTCTTTTTTATTACAGCCAATAATATATGAACTACCAGTTACAAGACAACATGAACAAAAATACAGAAAAAGTAGCATCCACAGATGACAGTTTATTAGCCTCATTTATCATAGAAGAGACAAAATAACAGCAACAACTATTTACAACAGCAGAAGCATCATTGGACTGGGTAAATACTCATATTGTTGTTTTTTTTTATTGATTTTCGTCTTTCTTTTTTCACTGTGCTCGTATCGTTAGCTGAAACGTAAAAAGTTTTTTGAACATTTTTCTACAATTGCTTATGAAAAATAAGAGTATGAGGACATTATTATATGTTTCCATTTTTTCCCAACTCTTCCATAAGATTTTCAGGTGGAACTTATTTTATTTGCCAATAGAATGGGCAGGAAAATATATTCGGTTAAAAATTTTAAATGAAATTAAATTTCATATAGTTATCGTCTATATTCTTTTCCTCGTTGGATTTTCCGCACTTGCAGTAAACAAATAAAAAAAGTTTCATGAAAAAAAATTTCATGAAATATGTCATCGTGTAAATTTATTTTTATAAATTCAAAGTAAGCGTTTATTTGAGTCAACGATATGTATGCTCAACGAATGACTGTTTACATTCAAGAGTGTGTAAAGGGTTTAAAACGTTTCCATAGTGTCATGTATTTAGTGGAAACGTTTTTTTTTTTCTTCTTTACTTCTTCCATATTTAAAAAAAACACCCTTTTTGTTATCAGAATTGTATTTAGTATATTTATGGGAATTCTCTATGGTCTCAAAATATGAAACTATTGTTATTTTAATAACCTTAGAAATATTTAATCTTACCACAAGGATTGAGTGTTATTTTATATTTAATATAAAACGTTATGCACATTTGACCATTTTAAATGGCGCCAGATAATAAAATATATTTAAGGGTTAATACGGTTATATTGAGTCTGATCCATATGCACGACAAGCAAAATAAATTTAATTGTAATCTAAATATGTGACCTTCTCCGAGAAAAGGGACTTAGTGTGTCAAAAACGGGTTTGGACTTAGAGTGGATTCTGGTACCTAAAAGGGTGTAGAATAAGATGAAATGAGTTTTCTCAAAACTTCATTTTCACACACTAGGTCCCTTTTCTCGCAGAAGGTCACTTATTTTAAAAATATTGAAAATTTCAGCTTTTAGTCTGAGAAATGCCCTTTACGATGTTTTAATTTCAAAGCCAAGACGACTTGATCAAAGCTAACCTTTTATTTAATTTCGCCGACAAGAGAACAGTTAGTATCATTAGCTGCGTATGAGCAATTTTCTTTCAATATAAGTATACGTACTGTACAACTAAATCTTTTTTAATAACCAGGCTCTAACTCTTGATTTTGGTAGAGAGGCCACACAAAAAAAATATATATATGTACGTGCGTCAGCGTTTTGGAAATTTACGCACGGGCTTCACTTTAGGGCTGGCTAAAGTTCCTAAGTTTTGCACACTATTATAGTGAATCGGCATAGGATATCTTATATTCCTTACTTTTAAGATATAAGAAAGAAGTGCTTAGCACTTTTATGAAAAACATCCCAAGAAACATTTTGGTGAAAAATTTTAGTCCTTTAACTCTTCTCTGTATGGGTAATTTTTTCCCCTTTCATACAAAAGGTAGAAAAAGCTTCCCTTCACCGGCAATATTGCAGGCTAAATTGTTCTACAACAATATTTGCCATAAAGTTCTAGAATAAATTTTCAAAGATACCCAAGCTCGAGAATCAATTGGAACGCCAGAAATCATTTAAAACTTAAAATATGTTTAAGAGCTAATTTTGTAATTACTCCCAATTAGTATTTCGTATAAAAAATCGTGTAAGCAATAAGTTTAAGATAAAAGATGTGCTCAGCACTTTTGTACAAAACACCTCTAAAAACATTTTTGTAGAACATTTTATTCCACTATATCGCCCTTAAAAAGGAGTATTTCCTCCTTTTTGTAAGAAAGCGACTAAAGGGCCCATAGAAAGAAGAGCTAGTGGGGTAAAATGGCCTTACAAGATTTCATATGCCGAGTCACTATAACAATGTGCAAAATGGGGGGAATTTAACTTCCCCATAAATGAGTCCCAGATGTAAACTTTCCAAACGCCGATATACGTATATATTTGTTGGTGCCCTCTAAGAGAATCAGTCATTACAACCATGCATTTTTTGTAATTCACCGTGTTACATGCACAAAATTAAAGTAAAATTTATTTTCTATGAACAAGACAACTGCTAAAAAAATCCATAAGTACTTCTGTCTAATATGCATTCCAAATGAATAAACCAAGCGATTAGAATGATATCGAAATGATTCATCACGCTTGTAATTTCAGCTTTTTCTTTTCGGTGGTTTGGAAATTCACTAAGTTTACATTTCGCTTTGCTACAATTTGGAAAATTTTCTACACCTGTAAACGCCTT
This sequence comes from Panzeria rudis, assembly GCA_956483635.1. Lineage (NCBI taxonomy): Eukaryota > Metazoa > Arthropoda > Insecta > Diptera > Tachinidae > Panzeria > Panzeria rudis. The sequence goes on from OY101449.1 coordinate 1,246,673, forward strand.
TACCTGAAAAATGGATTAATGGTGCAAGTTTAAATTTTTTATTTAACCACTCTGACACTGAAGAAAATTATAACAAGAGTTCGGATAATAAGATCATGGTATATCGTGATATACTTATATGAGTTCTTATCAAATATTTTACCTCGACCTTTAGTAGCAGATGTGAAATGGAAGAAATAATAAATTTACCTAAACTTTCACTTTAAGCTTCAGAATATATTTTCAATTTAAATTTTAAATATTTTCCTCCTTATTGCGTACTTTTTTTTCTATTCATTTGTTATGTTGTACAATTCTTCTCTATTATTTTAATTAGTTGTCATTACAAGCAGTAACAACACAACCAAACAGTCATGAATAGTAACTCATTAGCAATTTTTTTCTCCTTATGTTCATTATTGCTTTTGTAGTTCTATTTAACTAAATAAATTCATGTATGGTTTTAAGTATTATTTTCATTTGCTAATGCTGACTTTAGACGACATGTTTTTTACATATGGCTTGTTAGGTGTGTGAGACATATGTAACTTCGCATGTTTGTCAAAATTGTCAATTTACAGACGGTTTATAATATTTGCTTTCACACGTACATGTACATTACATCTGACATAACTTCTGAGTGCTTACAGCAGCTGAGTTTTTGCACAATTTTCGTATATATAAAGTGCTCTATGCTTTTAAATGTTTTTTTTCAGCCAAACCACACTTTTGATAATTTAATACAGCTGATGTCATATGCCTTGTCAGATGAAAATAGAACACACTCTAAATGAAAATTTTTGATCTGACTTTGCTTCTGTAAATGTCATCTGACAATGTTTCATATGTTTCACACGGCATGTATCACTTTTGCAGTGGGAAATTTGACAAGTCAGATGTAAAATACATGTCGTCTAAAGTCAGCATAAGTTGTTCACACACACACTTACTCATTATTGCACATTCATTTGGTTGTTTGTTTGTTTGTATTTTTCCTCATTTGTTATTTTATTTCGGTTTATTTGCTTAATACTTTCCTCTCCATTGTACTATTTTTGCTCCTTTAATGTTTGCTTTTATTTTTAGTAACACGCCTATTATGTAAATTATCTTAATTGTCCTGTACGCTACGTTAATAATGGTCGGTACGCCCTGATAGTTTAATACAATGTAAAATGTATACTGATCAGATGTGAGATAAACTAAGCTGACTGCACTGTTTTCTGTGGAATCCGATTTAATTCTTTCGGTTGTCGAAGTACCATTACTTGTAGAAAGACTCAGCTTTTTGTGTGCCAATGGTCCATATGTCATCATTAGAATAATGACATATTACATATGATGAGGCCAGAATGTTACAATCAATGGTAAGTGCTACACAAATATCCCTGCGAGATATTTTTGTATTAATTGTCTTCAACGTACTTCTCCTACGACTTATGAAAATTGAAATGGTACAATTTCTTCTCCACTTAACAAGAACAAAAATATTAACAAAATTTCGTAAGTGTAAAATAGGGTTGAGCATCGACGTAGGAAGTACAAGAAAGACATCTAACCGATTCTACCTAAATTATACAGAAAATTTTTTTTATATTTTTTTTCAACATATCTTTTAGTTTTAAGTTGATTCATTAATATGGAAAAAAGCTTTAAATTTGTTTAAGTCTACAATTTTGAGCCGAATAAGAGTAGCTTAAACCGTAGAGATCATACAAAAAATAACAAAGTTATAAGCCATTTAGTAAAAGAAACAGTTTTTATTTCTTATATAGAATTTTGTTTTGTTCAAAGAATTTTTTTACTACAAACTTACACAAATCAATTTTATACGAAAAATAGTGTAAGCTTTTTCTACTCAATGGCTTATAACTTTCTAGTTATTTATCTAAATTTTACAATTTTTTCAGATTATTTTGTTATCATAATGGAGCAATTTAATATTATAATTTTTTAAAAAAAGGTCTAACGGCATAAGTTTCTAAATGTTAAAACCTGCAACTCAATACATTTTGATTCGATCCACACAATCGTTAAATTGGATGAAAGAAAGGGGAGATATAATTATGCTACAGTGTAAAATTTATTTTGTTCCGTTAAATAGTTCTCGGAATTTTGGCAATAAATAAAAAAAACATAAAAATCACTTATTTATCGCGAACATCGCTAAAGCGGGCCTTAAGAAAACTAATTGATCTCAGTTGAAAGTTGTTATTTCGGTTTAACATTATTATTTCATTTAATGTAAATTCAAATTATTATTAAGAGTTGAATATTTAGTTCGGAAGTGCCGATTCGCTCCCTTTACAGCTAAACGAAAAAACCGATTTAAATACTTTTGTAGGTAACGACCTTTATAAGCATCCCTCTGAAGGCCGTTAAGACTTTTTATCACTTACTGTCACATAGAAAAAATTTTTGTCACTCACGCTCACGCCTTCTCCCGCAATTTTTAACCGCTCTTTTTTTAGATCACTTTAATTTGTTGAAGCCTGCATGAAAGACTTTTTAAAAAAATTTTATTTTTGATTTCTTCCCCATACAGTAAATATTATCGATTTTAGTGTATTGAGTTACCTAGAGAAATTCGTTTTTAAACAAATTAGCAAATTTCTGCATCTGAAATATTTCAAATTCGTTCGATAATTGATTGTCCTAGAGAACTGCGATCGATGGTGTTACAGTAATCACTTATAATCATATTTTCGGAAGTTCAAATGAAAAAGGACTTTATAGTTACATATATTATTGTAACTTAAAGTCTCTTTATATATTTCGATTTAATAGATCTAATACACGAGCTCACCAAAATTCTATTATACATAAAAAAGTAGTCAGTTTTCACATTATGTTGCATTTATTAAGGTTTAGAATTTATAAATTCTTAGTGCTGCATTTTACACTTTATTCACAGCATACATTCGCTTCACACATTTAATTTCTTATGTTTGCGACATATAAATGCAAAAATTATTTTTTTTTTAGTTCTGGCCAGAAAAAGGGAAAAATTTTCTATACTGCATCGTCCGTAATTTAGATGCAAATAATTTTACTAAGATTCGTAGAAAAATTATCCAAACGTAATAAAAATAAAGCCACACAATATACTACAAACATTTGTACAATGCGACCACATACTTATAATTAATTAAGCTGTTTTTAGACTATTATACAAGCTGTTCGACTCCTGCAAAATTGCTACCTTGATATAACGTGTTGTTATAGCTTTTTTAAAACTTTCCATAAAATCATTAGATCAGGCTTGCATTTTCTACAGAAATGGAACGGCTTGTGAGATAGTGTAAAACAGCTATTAATGATACATTTTAATTTTTCTATAATGAAATTAAAAAAACAACTGCAAAATACAAAAATAAAATCCTTTCAAATAAACGAACTCAATTTATTGTATTCTCTTCCCTTTTGGTTTTATGACTTTCCTACAACAAGAACAACAACAACAAAGAAGAGAAAAAAGTATTGTTATTAGCTTTGCAAAAGTAAAATCTATAAGACACATGCATGCTTTTTTATTTTAATACTTAGCACATTACACGTATATGTACTATGTGCGCATGTATTAGTAGCAACTTTAAACGTTTATACCTCCCAAAATATCGATAAAAAGCAGCATAAAAAATGGTCGCCTATGAATTATGTAAATATATATAATAAAAATTATTTCTAAAAACATCTTAATGTTTCATTTAAATTTAAAAGGCCAACAATACAATTGAAACTAATTAATCCCACATAAAGTTTTGCCAATTGTGTCTTTTAAAAAGAGTATCCTTAATTCGTAAATACCGTCCTTTTTTTCTTTAGCAAAGAACAATATAAACGACAGTAATTAGTTCTTTAAGGATCGTATAAATGTGCTTTAATTTTTTTTTACAATATCTTAAAGCATATTAGACATTAATTTGGAGGAGTACACATATGCGAGCTGTTACGTGTGAAGAAAAAGTTCTATTTACTTTATATAAAAATTATATTACAAAAAGGTTTCTTCAATATTAGTTTATTAAGAGAACTATTTTAGCAACTCATAACTTTATTACCAATCATAAAATTTTACTTTTCTTTCAGTTTTATATGTTTTCTAGAACTCTACAAAATAGTTGTTATAAAATTATAAGTTTCATCATTTGTTTCTTGCTTTTTTTCTCTTTCCATCTTTTTTATTTTGTGGGATGGGTCAATTTGACATGGAATGCAGATTTTTTTAATAATTTTATTTTCTTTACCAACATACTTGACTTTGAAACTGAACAATTATTACTTTTAGTAGTTGTGGTGTGATTTGTTCAACAATTCTTTCTACATTGTTTGCATCCAGCATGCAAAGATTGCTATAATCTGTATAAGTTCTTACATTTTGAAAATAATAAAAGAAAAATACTTGATAAAGTTTTTCCTTTGATTTCAAGAACACAATTTAATCGATTTGTAAGTGATGTAGTTAAATCTAATACGGGAAAGATTCCCTGTTAAATGATAAAATAAAGAACTAAAACTAACAAACTCGTAAGAATTATTAATAGCTAAAGTTCTTTTACTGCTTAAGAAATATATGTATATATATTATATGACCTCCTGATTGCAACAGCATTCATTTAATGTAACAAGTTTATTTAAATTTTTATTCACAAATTTATCTTAAAATAAATTTTTTAATATAAAAACCTGCATACATATGAAATTGCTTTCTAATTTACAAGTTTAAATAAAAATATTGCTCCTATACATCTTATCTAAATAAAAGTGAAAAAGTAATATGTAGAAAAATAGGAATATATATAGTTTTTCCTGAAAACTTAAAAACCAATTAAAAACACATTTATCTTTACTTACAGTCTACTTCCATAATAAATATAGTACATGCCAAAGACAAATACATACGGAGATATTCATACAAACATCCATAGAGTCCCGGTTGGCCAAATCGTCGTAGAGGACATTTTCATCAACGACTACTTAAGGATATTTCGACATTTGTCATGCACGATATTTGTCGATCACAGTTTCTTTTAAGACAATCTAACAGAAACAGTACTCAAAGAATGGGTAAAAGAAAAACTACTAAAGCCCTTATGACACTACATTTTTCTTGCATTGTTTTTCTATAGAATTGAAAGAAAGAAATAGCAAATGATAGAAAGAAACAACTATACAAAATGTAAACAAAACGTAATGGCTTCTTTAAGTGCTGCCTACGTTTTATTTATAATAAAACGACAAAAGAAAAAAAAAGATGAAAAAAAGAGGCGCTAAGAAGCTGAATTCGTGAATAAACCGCTAACTTGGCAACATTTTAATGTTTCAAGCTTGAAATGTCAATTTTAAGTTGAACATTTTTACATTTTTTTTGACAGGCCCCCATTTGTTATATATGTCAATAGGAAAAATTGTAACAATTCAGAATAGTATTTGTTCCATCCCATTGTAAAATTATATGTAAATTAAAACCGAAGAAACACGAATAAAATTTAGCTGCCGCACAAGACGTCACCAAACAATTGAACTCATCCAACCTTCGCTTACATTGTCGGTTGAGTTGAACGCATCTGATGGCCTAGGCCACCGCTGTGTAAATGTAAGTAGGAATTCTATAAAGACTTTGTATGGGTCGCACCTACATTGTCATTGGTCTCATATCGAAGTTGTATGTGATAGAAATTCCACTGGGTTCTTGTATTAAATACTCTCTGAGCGACAAATTCCTCAAATTGTTATTGTAGAACACGTGTAAAAAAGAAACATACGAAAAATATGTAATGGGGACATTTCTGAGGAGGTTGCCATTTGCAATAATGAAAATGTGGGTGAAAATGTCGCTCTTGTTGTCATGTATGAACTTAGCGGCCATTTGTTCCAAAATAGCCTCACTGATCTGTTAGAGCTTTAACCAACAGGTCATCGACGCTTTAACATCGTCTTGCAAGATGTCTAAAAGACATGGCCAACCGGGATACGAATGCGCATAAATACAAATGTACATTGAATATAAATATGTACATATGCACAGAAAAGTAATCTTATGTTTATAAACTTATCAACACTTGTGCAAATATTTTATGCATCACACAAACTAAAGTCCAGCGTTGGACGATAAAATAAAAAGAACAAATGAAAAATAGAAATCTTTGAGCTTTTATGCACACAATATGTTCAGTTTTAAGTTTTCATTTTCTAAAATTATTTTATTTTATTTTATATTATTTTATTTCGTTTTTTGTTATAAAACAAAGTAATGTTTACCATTAAAGAGAACTAGTATCATAAGTGATAACCAGTGATGACAACTTTTTGGTAGTAAAACTCATATTCATATACATACTATATAAAAGAGAGCACCAAAATATCAAAAACCCTAAAAACACTAATACTGCACTCGCATCTTAAATGAAACCTGGTACAAACGAGATTTTGGGCAAAAGTTTTTTTTTTATTAAATTTCCTATACAAAAAAATGTTTTGCTTAATAGAAGATTTTGACAAATCTTGTTAAATATGGGAACTAGCATGTGATACATCTGTAACTTTTTCATACTGCACAAAGAAATAAACCGCTGGAAGGTGTATGTACCTGCTGTTGGGTATATGCAATAACTATAACTATACACTATACGAGTAAAAATTTATTCGAGTAATTTAAGTCGATTAATGAATAGCTCGGCAAAAAAAATTTTTGTAAATTTTCCTTTTTTTAATAATTAAGTTATGAGTATAGTCGACCTTGTACGGTGGAATCCAGTAAAAAATTAAAATCATTCACAAAATTAAAGAACAAAAAATTACATTTGTCATATAAAATATTACTTTATGCATTTAGAAAAAACAAAGAAGTGATCGGATGAATTGGAAATTATTTTAAATTCACTTTTCTTAAATTCTCTAGCGTCTGCGATTAGCGAAAGATCATTATTAATAATGTGGAAAATATTGAATAGATAAAAATATATATGAAATTAAGAAAAAGCATTACATATTAGTTAGATCTAAATGTATTGATTTTGTTTGACTATTTAATGATTATTTAATGTTCTGTTCTTCTTGCAAAATAAAAATGTTTGGAATTGTAAAAGCTTCGCTATTACAATTTAATATTTGTAACAAAAATGCTTATGATTATTATTTTCCCATTGAATACTGGTTAAATATTTCCTATGCTAAATTTTTTAAAAACGAAACATTTGAATAGTAAAAAAACTTTGTATTTGATATGATCAGTTTATGATATTACTTATGTAGAAATATTTTTTTCTTTTGTTTGTTTAAAATATATAAAAAGCGAAAAAAAATTTCACAAAAATATGCTAAAGCCGAGTAAATTCAAAAATTTTCCGATTAACTCGAATAATTTTTAGCAGAAAATCTTACTCGAATAACTAGAACGAAATAAAAGTGTTGTTGAATCAATTTAAATACCTCAATTTCGATTAATTGGTTAATCGTACAATGGAAAATTCGACCAAAATGAATACCCTAATACATTGCTGTTATGCTTTTAACAAGTCTATTTTTAAATGGTGAAACTTTAAATAATTTTCAAAGAAAGGTTTGTATAAACGGTATAGATTTTAAAAAAGATTTTAATTGAAATCTACTAGATTTCGCCCTATTGTAAAGGCAATATAAGGAATTATTTATTGATCAATATTGTCAGACTTTAGACCAACACAAATTCATTAAACTTACTGTCCTTTCCACTTCCGCTTAAAATGTATTAATAAAAGTTCTTAATATACAATTTTCTAATTATAGAAATATGTTTAAATTTTCTAAATCGTCAAAATCGATCATTTCAAACAGAAAACATATCGAGCCTTTGCTGCGTTTTTATATAAAACGAGTTTTAAGTTTTGAATTTACTAACAACTTAATGGTAAAAGAAATTTTTATTCTGCTCTCAAGAGTGGAAAATTGTTAACTCAAAGATCACTTTTTTGAGTTATGACTTTATTGTGGCAAAGGCTTGATATGTTTCTTGTTGTGTATATTTGCATTGATAGAGCTAAAAACTTTACCAACTATTTTCAGTTTCGGTGTTTTTAATAGAACCGTAGCAAAAGCACTAAGTTGGCACATTGTTGTTACCGCCAGAACTAGCAAAAGAAGAACACAATTTCTAAATGTTTTATAGTGCTGCCAGTTTTTCTTAGCTTGTAGCACTAATTTTGAAAAATGCCCAAAAATCTAAATTGAAAAAATATTCATTTTTAATAGGGATATATTTAGCATATCAAATACCAAAAGAAAATATACGTATTTCGGTGTTTTGAAAGCTTACTTCTGGGATGCATTTTAGGGGAGTTAAAGTTCGTCCCTTTTGCAAATTGTTATAGTAAATCGGCATTGGAAATCTTCTATTTATTACGTTTAAGGTATAAAATGTGTTCAGCACTTTTCTGTAAAACACTACGAGAAACAATTTTGTGATATATTTTAACCCTATAGCTCTTCGCTGTATGGGTATTTTTCCCTTTCTTAAAATAGCGGCAAAACCCCTCCCTTCTACGGTGACTTAGTGGGCTTATATGTCCTACAAAAGTATTTGTTATAAAATTCTACCAAAAGTCTTCAAAGCTATTAAAGTTCAAACTAGGGATTTCCCCGATACCGATATATCGGCGATACTTCAGATTTTCCGAAAATCAGTATCGGCGATATTTTACAGTCGATACGACAATACTTTTCAAATTTTTTCAGAGTTTTTTTAACAAATAATTTTTTTTTTTAATTTTACCATGAACTAAATTCAATTCGTTGTTTTTTAAATCATATTAATATCAATTTAAAAAATTAATAATATTTTACGCTGTTATTTTGTAAAAAAAAATAATATACTACTTTTTTTAATTTTACCATGAACTCAAATTCAATTTGTTGTTGTTTAAGTCTTATGCCCATCAAAAACAAGACACTCCAAAGAATTAATGAAAATGTAGAATTTGCGATCCGGAAGTAATGCAAATTTGGATAATTTCTAATGAGGTTTACATTTGCTTGTCATTGCAAGAAGTCTCTTTTTCGATTACCAATCACCAAATTGGATTTTAGGAAAAATTTCTTTTTCGGCTTCTATAATGAGTTTTCTCAAGGTAAAAGGATAAAAAATTACCAATTTTCGCAACTTGTTTTTTTATGCGAATTTAAACTCAAAACTGTGTTTTCATGTACATACATAAATTTAAGTGAATAAATATAAACTTTTAGAAGAACTTTAACAATTAAGCTATTAAGTTATTTAGAAGAATATTAGTTGATAATTGTTCTTTAAGTAATCAATTTTTTAAAAGCATGTCGATTATTTGTTTTATTATAAATGAGTTACTAATTTTTGTTGACTTAAATAAAATTTTACTTGCTTTTCTACTAATTATCTGCATATTTTTAATATAGATTCTTTGGAAACAGTGGAAATGTAGTTCCTTAAAAATTACTTCCAGTTTTTTTATGCTGGGTTAATATGAATTTTTTTTGCCTACTATGCATGCAGGTACTCCATTGGAAGGAACTGGGGTCTGCAACCGAAGGTGGTAAGCTGGATTTACACATCTGTTATCAGGCCGGTTATTTCCTGTGGTTGTGTGGTGTGGTGGGAGGCGTTGAGGAAGGGGAGTCATAGGAGATTACTAACTAAGGTGCAGAGGTGCGCCTCTTTGAGCATCACAGATGGTCAGAGGAGCATACCTCAAGCTGCCTTGGATGTCATTCTTCACCTGCTTCTCATAGAGGATTTTGTGGTGAGAACGGCAGCAAGGAGTCTCCTAAGACTATTAGAGGCAGGGTTAGTGAGGACAGGAGTAACAGGTCACAAAGCAATCCTAAATGAGATCAGTTTTGGCAGGGGGGGTCTCCATTAGTGAATTTCACTAACTTTTAACGCTTAAATAGAAGGCAATTTTGTCTCCAATAATTACTGTTTGCATGAACGCTAATTTGATTCGTTAACTTCGTGTTAAGGCCTTTGCTAAAATTTTATATCACTTTCCAACACTATTAAAATAAACGAAAAGCACAAAGAGGAATGGGGAAAAAACACATGAATTTATGCTTGTACACGAACATATTTTCATGAAGTTCTTTCAGAAATAAATGTTAAATTAATGGTTTAAATAATATAAATATTGTTATTTATATATAAAAGATTTCATATGTGCGTATACTGTTGTGGAACATTTGAGTTTTGCCAAAAGACGACGTGCTCCAACTGAACAGCTGACTGTTGTCTATTCAATAACACCACAAAAATTATTGCCGTTTAGTTAACGCAGCTAGTAGTGCTTAAAAGTTTAATGAATAGTAAAAGCAATAATTTTGGTGTTAACTTCTTTAAACGCCTTGTTTAGCGTTAAAATAAGTTTGTGAATTGCACTACATAACTCATGGTTTTACGGACTCTAAGGTCGTTAAAATTGATTTTGGCAGGACACCCTAATTGGTAATGCAGGATAGGGAGTTTTGGGTCGAATTTGATAGGCTTTATGGGAGTTGTGCGGTCTTCACGGACGGGTCCAAAATGGGAATAGGCACGGGAGCTGGTGTCTATATTTTTGGGACGGACATTCGTAGGTCTTTTAGGCTACCGAACGAGTGTAGTGTGTTCCAAGCTGAGATCCTGGCGATCCTTAGGGCCACGGAGATAGTGGCCACAGATATGACTGAAGGCGAGGAGGTGACCTTCTACATCGGCAGTCAGGCGGCGCTAAAAGCATTGAAGGGACACTGTGTCAGATCGAAGATACTTAGTGACTGCAGGAGAGCCCTCAACTTGCTCATGGACAAATATAGTGTTAGATTATGTTGGGTTCGTGGCCACTGCAATGTTGAGGGAAATGAGACAGCTGATGAGCTGGCAAGATTAGGGTCAGCGTTAGATGTGGAATTGTGTGATAGATCGGTTAAAGTACCGATCGGTCATTACTATAGGGAGCTCAGTGACTCGGTTTCAAGCAGGGCCAACCGTTCATGGGGGAGTAGGGAGGATTATAGTCTCGAGGGCCATGTGGTCAAAACTTGACTTAGGTAGATCCGAACTACTACTGGGTATGAATAGGAAGGTAATAGGGGTCTTAATAGGCGCATTGCTCGGTCAGGACGAGGACCAGCATTTGGGAGATTGGCACTCCAGATTTTTGTAGGATGTGCGAGGATGAGGAGGAACCAGAAACCATTGAGCATGTTATCTGCCATTGCTCGAGGCTGCAACGACACAAGCTTTGGTGGCTCGGCCTGTGGCAGACGTTTTCATGAGAGCATTAGTAATATTGCGAAGTGCAAACTTGAAGATATCAGGGGCTTCATCATGGGAATAAGGTGGCTTAATGGCAGATAACGGGGTTGTTTTCTGGGTACGGGATATAATCACAATGGATCCAATTGGGTCTCCAAATGGATGTGCGGTATAGCACTACCCTTCCTAAGCTAACCTAACCTAATATGAATTTTAAATATTAATAATCTCATACACTGTATGAGTTTTGTTAACTTAAACTTGAACACAATTTCAATATGCGTATCGGTATCGGAATCGGTATCACCGATATTTCTTTTTGAGTATCGGTATCAGTATAGTTTCGGTAAAAAAGCGTATCGCTACATCCCTAGCTCAAACTTCAACTTGAGCGCCAGCAATTATTATTAACTTAAAATGTGTTTCAGGCTTAATTTTTAGTCACAATATTAGTCTTAAAATATCTCACAAAACTGGACTTTATAGGGCCAATTTGTATTACGTAAAATTTCATAAATCAATCAAATTGCTTGCTTAAATTAAACTTGGTGCTTTTGTTTTAAAAATATTAGAGATTAAGCTTAGAACATTTTTATTTTGTTGTACAGTGTTATTTCTTTATATTTTTAAATATGTATTTACGTGTATTAAGATATACATAAAACTCTAACTAATTATTAATATGTGTATATTATACCTCTGTAGCAATATGGAATAACCACTTATGTCGACTTAAGAAACCTAGATTTTCTGAAATCTTTGATGCTATTGCTAAGAGTTGTATATTATTCTACTTTCTTCTGATACTTTCTTCCTTCGTTAGGAAAGTTTCAACTGAATGGTATAATATTTAAAGCATAAAATAACTTCAACTCTGGAATTCGCTTAAGTCGATTTATATTTATACGACCATAGTTATATTTCTAAGTACCCATCGCGACCAAAGACTTTCTTCAACAATTCGAAGTTTTTCACAACAAAATCCTCTGGCAACTTTGCAGGCACATATATTTAAAAATAATTCATATTATGAACTCAAAACCACTCACATTTCTACAAATATATTTATAGTTATGTGTAATGTGTGAGTTGTTCGTTTGTGTTTTGATGAATGTAAGTGTTTGCATTTGCGTCTGCAGTGGCACTTTACCAAAAAATGACCAAAGATAGAGAACACCAGAGATTTAACACCTATGGGATACACAAATACAATTGCACGTGAATCAAATTATTTACCGAACCTGTATCTACTCTATTCTACTCTGCATTCCACTGTACATACAATATAATAGAGATTCATAGAGGAAAACATATTAGAAATATGGTAATAAAGTGATTTGAGGTTATCTTTTTCTCTTGTTGTTTTGTTCAAAAAGCAATTGCTAGAACTGTTGCTTGTTTTTGTAAAACCACAGTGGTAATTATTGTCGGTATAGTAGGGTTTACATTTAAAGGTAAACCTACAAATCAGGATGGTTTTGAATGTAAAGTATTTCAATGCTTATAAACACAAGCATGAGTATGTTTTTGTGCAGGATATATAAAGATTAAGAAATAATTAATATATGAAAAGTTAGAAATTATTGTTAGTAACCCTGAGCAATAACTCAAAATAGGAAAATGTCTCAATAAGACTGATTTACTTAACATAGCGTCTTCACGAGCCATTGATTTGTCTTGACAAAAGTCAAAGTCGACATGACAAAATAGCACAAACATTTTTCTGATGTTTTTATGTATGAAGTTTGATAAATGTTAGAACAAAATTATGTCTCGTGCAGACGGGTTGTAACAAACGATCAATTTTCAAAATGATTAATGTTAAACCGCTGTCAATGTATGTTTAAAAAAGTACCAGAAGAGGGCACGGAATCATGTGAATAAAAATAACGGATAGATTTGTAGAGACAGACGAACATAGAATCAAAATCGAGAAATATACACTTTTCGCCTTGGCGAATCATGATTTTCAATTTCTTATTTTGCAAAATCAAAAATGTTTTTTTAATTAGCGATTTTTTGGGAATCGCTAAAATTTATATTTTTAAATTTATAGTCGCACTATTTCTTAAAATTAATATTTGACTTATTCAGTAGAATATTAATTGTTTATAAAAACTACATTGGCATTGATTCCTGAGGGGTATTAGGTAGTTCCTATGTCCATTTCAATGGAGCTAAATGAAGATCATCCATTAACCTTTACCCAAAAATCTCATAGAAAAGCTAAAGATATTGTAGCAAACTTTTATTTAAATAAATAAGAAGTTTAAATAATAACACAGTAATCAATGTTGTTTTTTTATTTTCCCACTTACAGTCTACAATATATTTAGCTTTTCTGATGATCTGAATTTAGCCCCAGAGAAATGCGCATAGGAACTAGCTAATACCCCTCAGTTTTCAATGTCAATGTGGTTTTTATAAACAATTAATATTTTACTGAATAAGTAAAATATTATTTTTGAGAAATAGTGCGATTATAAATTTAAAGCACATAAGTCTTTTTTTTAGTTTGCATGAAATATTCCATAAAATGCTTTCAACAAATTCAAGTTCTAAAAATCTATAAGTTGCTATTTTCTTCTGTTCAGGCTTTATTGTTTTATAAAGTTTCTTCTCTTTTCTGCTATGAGCAAAATCTAATGTTCTAATTAATATTTTATATAAGTGGTATATACATTAGGGTGAGTGCATTTGTATGCAAAAAAAATCAAAAATTGTAGGATGGAAACGATTCTACGACGAATTCTAAGCAAGTTTGCTCCTATTCTAAAATTGATTTCGAGCTTGCGGAAACTCCTAAATATATTCTAAATGACAAAAATTGGTATGGCAGTTCAGTCTTGTGCAGCTAAAACTTGACCAAAAAAATCAGAGATCTGCCGCCATTGGCTCCCAAATTATGAGGCCTTTATTGTAGGAAAAAATACAATAAGCTTGATTGGCGTATGCCTATCATTTAATCTATTCATAAAATAATAAGTATACACCAAAATGTTTCAAGCACATTTTGTAATTATTCTATAACAAAGGAGTCATAAAATATTACTAGAGAGAAGAGAACCCGTCAAAGGGCAGGTCACGTGACTGGTTCTTAAAGACTAGCAACCGGTTCGAGCTCCGAAACTTTATACGAACGGGACCGATAACTTTTATATGGCGTTATCATTGAAGGGGGTTAATTGACATAATTAAGATACTCAGTGATAGGTTCTAGATCCAAGGCCTAAGATACTGGTCGCGTGCTAGTTTCTTTAACTCTAGTCAAATTACTTTACCATAAACAAATATTTTCGATTTGTAAAAAATCTGCTTTTACATTGAGAGTATTTTGCTAACATTTTTGTTATAGTTTTGTGATATGTTCTCTTTGTTAATGGACGCCACTCAGGAACATTTTATACCATTCCCATTTTCACCAGTCATATGACAAGTACGTTCCAAACCATTGGTGCAACATTTCCGCAGGGTTATTTTGATACATCCACTATCTCGAAATCTATTTTAGACCAATGGTTTTTAAGGATAAGTTGCTTAGAATTCTCTAGAGAATTACATCTCTGCCCCAACAAAGTTTTTGTTGAAAAAATCGACCCGCCCTAATACAGATACATATAAATATCTGTAATTAAAGACCATAATGATTAAATATAACAATGATTCAAGCTTGCAGCATAAAGCAAGACATTCAACTTGAATTATTATGACTGCAGTCGTCGTTTACAATTTAAATTGATTCATACTTTTAACAAAATAAACAACTTGTTTATTAATTCAACATGAAAAATATTTTTAATTTACAATTTATTTTCTAATTACACATGTTGTCTTGTTAATAATAATTATTGTTTTTTTTTTCTTTTGGAATGAAAGTCTGCACTTTTAAGTTTTTATGCTTCATAATTTATTTTCTGCTGAATTCTTGTTATTCTTTTGTTACTTTTGCAATTACGAGTGATATTTTTTCAGTCAAAGTAGTGACAGCTGCCAGACAGTGTAATTTATTGTGAAAATATTTTTCAAAGACTTGAGTGAAACGCATGTCACGATGGGATGGAATAAAATAAACTAGAAAACTTAAATGAAAAAGATAAACTTTAAGATAAGAAAATAGACTTTAGATCGCTCAGTTATAACAATTTATGAATAAAATTATAAAAAGGCCAAGATTTGAATTTAAAAATGAAATGCAAACGATAAATTTATTAAAGATATTATTGTGCATATGTTAATCTAGGCTTTCATTGTGTACACATACAAACATGTATTCATATTCACTATGATGGATTTTTTTAGTTAAAATTAAATTTTTAGTTTCCTACTTTTTTGCCTTTTAGTATTTTTGGACTTTCTGGCCGACTTGTTGGGCAAGTATAATTCTCCTGAGGCTCATTATTGTTATACATTAAGTTGTTATGTTCACTCAAGCACAACCATAACCATTAGAATCTGTATAGATAAAAATTTAATGTACACAAAACCATATACACAAGCATGTGTACGTATTTTAAATTAACAAATAACTGTAAATATATGCAGTCATTGGTGTAACACATGTTTCTTTGTATGTATTCCCTGCAAACATTTGCTATCGGAACTGTCACTCAAAACGTAACAGCAAGAAGTGCAAAACTATCGTTATGATAATCGTTTCTTTTCATAGAAGTTTCACCGCTCGGGAAGAAACTAGCAACTACGGTTATACCTACCACATGAAACTATTTAGTGGAAGTGCTCTTTACATTTTGTTTTTGTTGCTTAACAAATTAGGTTGTCGCTGATATTAAAATTTGTAGAAGGAAGTTTAAAATTCGATACTAATATATTTGTTTTTATAAAATTTGTCAAATTTTGTCAAATAACATTTAGATGAGTTAAAGAAGAAACTTTTTAGAAATGTATCAGAAATTGCACTTCCAAATGTTGGCAGGGTTTGTGTACATAAATAAGTAGTTGTAGTTGTAAAAAGTATGGTATAGTAAAGTTTTAATATATTACAAGAAACTCTATTACAGTTAATTTTTTTAATACTCGTACATGTTCTTTTTGTTTGAAGAAAATCCATGGGTTTTCCGCATTAATGCGTAGTGGGCAGTAAATAAATGAATTTGTATGTTGTACACATACATATATATGTGTGTGCAAGTATGTGTGTATACAACCGGATATAAGAAATTATTAAGTTTGGGGGTTGAAAGGGTTTGTATCCTTCTGTCTGTTAAATAAAGGTGAAAGCATAATATGTGGTAAATTACTAAATACTTTATTGGTTACAGGTTAAATGCAAAACTACTTAAAAATGATATATATTAAATCATTTGCAATGAAAGTCAAAGATGGCAAATAAAATATACTAATTAATGTTAACTATGTATATATTGAAATTATAACAAATTTTAAAATTATTAATTCGATCTAAGTTCAATATGAGGCATTAATTTTGGCATAACTATAGTTCTACTTCAGTCACATTCATAAAAAAAATCTTATTTTAGGTTTAAGGCTCACAATTGTTATTGAACAGCTTCCCGATAAAAACTGTTTAATATAAAATTGCATTCATAAACACTATAGATATTGTGTGTTTTAAGGAATTTTAGGTTTCGATACTGGCAACACCACCATATTTTATAATTAGTGTTGCAATAAAAAGAATATGCTTTTATTCGGATATTGAAATAAAGGAATAGCTTTTTATTGTTTTCGTGTAAGCTAATTTTTTTTAACTCTCTTTATAATATATATTTTTCAACTTATTTAATACAAGTTTTCTATCGATGATATGAATTTATTGAAGGTTTATATTAGGTGCATACCATAAACCTATTTTAAAATTTTCATGTGATATACATTTTTGAATGATATACATTTTTGAAAGCTTATATACATTTTTGAAAGCTTATTACCCTCTTTTAAAATGTTATGAATACGACTGCTATATATATTCATATTTTTATTATTCAGGTCTGTTCTGTATTCCATTTGGAATAAAAATGGTTGCAATTATCATAGCATTGTTGTTATAAATATTAATTTGTAACAACAATGCTACGATAATTCCGAACATTTTCATTCCGAATTCAGTACGGAACAGACCTGATTGCTTCGAACTAGAAAAAAATAAAACAAAAAAATTAAAATAGGAAATCGTGAGATCTTTTCAAAAAAAGCATTTAATTTAAAAAAAATATTTTTATGTGCAAGCCCGGAATTGACCAATTGAAATTAAAATGTTTCTAATTTCGGCATGTTTAATTTTTTACTAAAATTAGCCTACGGTGTCCTCATTACACTGTAAAAGTTTGATAATAAAATATCCATAAGTTTAAAAGTAATAAAAAATTCTTTTCATGCCACCCACTTTTTGCTCATTGTTACGTTTAAGTAAAACTACACGAGAAATATTTTCATGGAATATTTTACAACCGTAGCGCTTGCCGTATGGGCCTCTTTTGTCCCTTTCTTAAAAAGGGACAAAAAAACTCCCCTACATGAGTAAAAATTATTTAAATAACCATTTACAATATAATCTTCTTAATGAAGTGTATTATTTTTATTATTTCGTTCCTTATACTTTATCCAAATATTTTCGATTTTCTCTAGTGGGATATTAATAAAAAAAAAAAGAATTGAAATGAATTTCAATCACTCGCAGAGTTATTTCCCTTGCACTCACACGACAGAAAAATATTTAATTCGCAGACTACTTACTGATTTAAATATAACTTTTCTCCGAAGTATTGAATATGTGAACTGTATTAAATCTTAAGTACTGTTTAACTCGCAACACAGACATTAATGCCTTTTAAGAGGATTTTATATTGTAGTTATAATTTATTGACATTCATAAATACGCCATAATATGGCTGCATGGAATGCTACCATCTATTTTAATACACACACACTCACTTACTCACATACAATACAGGCCAAAAGTAATTTCTTCTTTGCAGAATTACTTGATGGGTTCAAAAAAAACCTCCCATTAAAACTCACTCCTACAAGCACGAAGCGCTAAAAAGTTCTTTTGCAATATTCTCGTGGAGTGTATCTTCTGGTTGACGCTTGGCAATAGTGAGTTGCGTGGAGAAATCATATGTTTCACTTAAGAGTTATGCTTAATTGTATATACTACTTTTTATCCAAGAATATTTATTTGCCGTTAAGAGAAGTAGATAAATGAGAGCCACGTTATTGTGAAATATAATTAACTGCATCTGTGTTGTAAAGAAATTGTCTGTCTGGTACTTTTTCATTCTCTATTTTTAATTCAAATAGTCTGTAAGGAAAGTCATAGCACTTGGAAAAGTAACGTTTGCATGAACAATATTAATAAAAACTTGTGCTAATTAATCAGGCAATTAATAAATTTGGAAAAATTAATATAATTGAAGTTATGAATTTTAGTCCAACTGTATGGTTTTTAATCTAAGACAAAGTTCAATTATTGACTACAGAAGAGCTGAAGAATAACCATCAGCTTTTTTTTTCATACCTTTCCATCGCGAATACGGACGATTGTATCGTTCGTCGGCTATACTAGCATTTTCTAATTCATTGTTATCTAGTATCTTTTGTTTTGCTAGTTTTAGTAATACTGATACAAGTAATAAATGTTTGTAGACAACAAAAAAACAATGCTGCAGAAAGGATAACCATCACACAATCCTTAAAACAAATTTTCCAAATCATTAAATTTTGAATTTAAACCATTTACGTTTACTTCATAATACCCAGCAATTACAATTTTTTGTAGAAATTCACTTTTTTTCTCTCACACTATTATCGGCTCCGATATGAATACAATAGTATGAGAGTGTATGTTTCAATGGCTGTGTCTATTTGCTTGAATGTTTTAGTATAAAGGAGGCTAAATGTAGGAGTTTGTTTAAGTTAAATGTTTTTGGCACTGAAACCACAGCACTTTTTGCTTTAAACGAAATGTTTTAAAGAAACATAAAAGCTTTCGTTTTTTTCATCATTTTCTTTTATTCATTGGTTTGTTGGCAATTGTTCAAATTTGTACTTTACATTCATAATAAGACTCTATTTGTCATTTCATATAGTGCAAAGAAAAAATCTTAATTTTTAACACAAGCAAACCCCCAACACACACACACATACAGTCACACAATACTATAAATATCTTATAAACTGAATTCATTAACAAAAATATAGGGGCATTTGTACACAAGGAAAAATATCGTGGCCAGCAGGATGTTGGCAAATTGTTGCCGTTTATGTCGGCCATAAAATCAAAATATCACGTTTTATTTAGTTAATTTATGATTTGTTTATTTTTTTCTAATTAATATTTCGTGGTTTTAATAAAGTTTTTAATTAATTTATTTCAGCCACGTTTTTAATTTAATTTTTTAATAATTAAATTAGCAGTTCTTTAAACCTTGTTGAATTACAAATTAATTAAAATGTGTTTAGTTTAAAGACTTTATACAATATGCGCAAAAATCTATGGCACAAGCTAAGTAATTTCTTTATATTAAAAAAAAATATTGACAAAATGAACTCAACGTCTAATATGAGCTACCAAAATTGGTGCATTTAATGCAGTTGAAATTAAAAACTAAACAGTCTAATTTATAAAAAAAAATTCTTAGCCGGCCCACGAATTTGACTACCTCGGGACGAGAAGACCACATAACTTTCACATATATTATTCCATTTTAATGATTGTTGTAAAGTTTATAAGTAATTAAAGAAAATACAGTTTATTTCACAAAGATATCTTTAAAAATGTTCGAAGATATTCGGCTTTGAATTTTGAAATTTGGATTTAAAGCCTTGAATTTATTTTCTGTTTCATAAATATCTTCGGTAATGGCACAGAAAAAGTTTTCGAAAAAAATATTTTATGATTTGTGACACAATCCATGATGATATGTAAAAAAAATTGTTGTCAGAATTTATGTAGGCCTGAGAAAGAATCAAAGTCAAGACGTTTAAATGAGAGTAAAATATAGCTTAATTTTTAGAAAAATAGACTTTAATTCTTTGTTGCTTAGTATTAAAGTCTAAGTCAGAAACTATACTCTTTCGCAATATTAAATTCAAAATTATTTAATTTGCATTTTAATATGTATTTTCCTGCTTTATTGCCTAAAGAGCAAATTGTTAGGATTGCAAGTTGTGGTGTATTTATGTTGTCAATGCCAAAAAAAGAAAGAGGAACAAGAATTGAGTTCAACCCAATCAAAAACTCAAAATGCATTTTTTTACTTAATACTAAACGCCAAATACTAAATAAACTCCAAAAATTTTTTAAAACAAAAAATCTCAATATTAAAAATAAATATGCTTCAAAACTTACTGTAGTCTAAATTTTAAAGCAACTAAGGCATGCACGCTACGTACAGAGTTGAACGGATATAATGAATTTTTCTGAGAAATTCTAAATTAATCAATTAAGAAAATAATATCCATCCAGTTCTTCAAATAAATTATAAGCTGTATTTTAATTCGTTACCTGCCCGCTCAAAAGTGCAGCAGGAGTGCCGATTTTCTATAAATAGTAAAAAGCATGAAAAGTGCACTAAAAAATTTTTTTCATCTTTGTTTCTTTTCCATCTTCTTAACTTTAAAAAATGTTAACGATATATTACATAGTTTTTCAAGTCTCAATTGGAATCACTGCGCACCGAAACAAGTATTTTTTTGTCCTCTAATAGAACCATATTACAATATATGTGTCGCACAGTGTAATTGTTCATTCTTTCTTTGTTCTAGCTTCAACGAATTTTAGTTAGATCATCTAACCAAACATTATCTTTATATTTGATCCATCTTATTCACTTTTTTCTTTATTTTTTAATTTAAAATTTGTATGTGTTATTATGATTAAATCATACTTTTATACTTGTTAACCTTCAACTATATTGTGTTAAAAATTATATTCATGTTATCTGCCACTTAAAAATAAATATGACTGCATTTATATTGTCAACAATATATAAAAGGGTTTTATGCTGGTGATACTTTTACAATATGTGCCGGCGCCTCTAACAGAGTCCTTGCTGTTGATTTACAATATGTTTGCATACGATAACGTATGAAGAGAGTTTTTATTTCTTTTTTTTTCTATTTATTATCTTTTATACGTTGTTGTTGTTGTTGTTGTAGCATAGAAAAAGAGGTACTTAAGTGTATTTTAAATACTTCTACTGTTGATTGTTGTAACAAGAACATCAAGATGAATGAATAAGAAAAAGATGCTCTTATGTGCTAAATACTCGTATAAACTCTTTAGTATAATAATGCCTACAGGCAGGCTACAGGATCTTTTCTTTAATACTTTTTTATTTTTTTAGTTTTTCTCATATTTTTATTTGTATACAAAAACAAGATGAAGACTCTTGCAGTACAAGAACAAAAACACAAACAAACTTGAGTGAGATTTTCAAGAGTGAAGAAAAAGAAAATTCAAAAAAGAAATTAATTTAAATTGAAAACAAAAAACATAAAAGTGTTAAAATAAAATTAGAAATTCCAATTGAAAAATAATAGATAAATATACAAAGACAGATTCAAAAAAGTTTAAAATAATTTTATAAAAATATTTTGACAAATTTTTTTATAACAGATGAAATGTAAATGGTTGAAAAAATAATAAGAAAAATATGATATAACTTAAAAGTCATGTACAAATAATCAACAGTATATAATAAAATTTAAACAAAATGTTGTTTATATAAGTTTTATTATCTATAGAAATGTGTAAACAAATTCTTTAAAAATTTTATTGCAACATTATATATGTTCAACATGCATACCAAACAACTATTTTGCCGCACAATTTCATTCAATATGCAAATTTTCTGCTGTAAAGTTCATCTAAACAAACATTTACGGTTTGTCTGACGTCTAAGCTGTTTCAGCAGTTGAGTTTTGTTATACGCTTCAGTTATTAACAAAACACAATTTTATTTTTAAATATTTTTATGTTCTTATTAGCAAAAAAAAAAATTTATTTTATTTTATATACAAACATAGTTATTGAGTAAAATCTACAATCATACAATCTCTACTATATTTCATGCAATACATAGAAGCGACTTAATATATAGAAAAGAAGTTCCGTATTTAACGTTTTCCAATATTCAAGTTCGAAATACAACCTCCTGAAGTAAGACACAGCTGAAAATAGCAGATTTATGGCTACTTTAAACATTTTGTTTGTTTGCAAGTGTTTTAATTTTTATCTGGTTTGTTTCCTTCTCCTGTAAAATATCAAAATGTAACTACAAAAGACATAAGCCAGCTAAGCATGCAACAAAATAGCTTTATCTTTTAGCAGCGGAATGCTCTAGCATAAGCAAAGAAAATATAGAAAATATGTATTTAAGATATTATCATCAGAGATGGGGAATTTCATACTAATTAAAATTTATTTATGTTGTAAATGAATATAAGAATTACTCGAATTATATTTCTACTGCAGGTAGCTTTCAAACAGACTTGCAAAATTTGATACCACTTTGTATTTTGAATAAAAATCTGTTTAACATTTAGTTTAAATACTAATAATCTTATAAGCTGGAATTTTTTATAATAATAAAAAATACACAACTTGTGTTTCGTTTATTTTAACTTAAATCTAAATTCACTAATGCCGTCTTTACACTGTCTGATTTTTCGACTGATTTCAAAATCTAACTTTAAGAATATAACATTTAAAACTCATATTATATATTAGAAGGAATTAGAATAAGTTCTATTTTCAACTGAGCCCAGATGTAAAATTAAAATTGTGTATTAGACATGATATTTCACTTTTACGTATTGAATGATGAAAACTCAGACAGTGTAATGGCAGCTTAAGCGTGTCTAAGTTTACTAAGCGTCGATATTTTTATTTGAGTATCGGTATCGTATCAGCAAAAAAGAGTATCGATACATCCTTAATTAAACCCTTGTTATTTTCTTTTTGTGCAGTGTAGTTAGATATTCTAATATGCCTCTCTTAAGAAAAATTTAAATTTATCATAAAAATTCAAGTATCGAAGCTAATCCGAAATAATATTTTTCAACTTAAACCTATAAATATTATATCAAAAACAATTAATATGATTATAGGGGTAAATCATTGCACTAAGCCTTGCCTTTAAACCATTTTATTATCCGCAATTTCTTTATTGACAAGTAGAAAAATAAAAATCATAAGAAACGTAATTGAAATTTGCAATAATTTGATTTTGTGCAAGCGTGACCAAGTTGTTATTGGGTGGATTAAATACGATTGTTTTGCAATTACTAACACCATCGTTTATCCTAACAGCAAAGCCGCAATAAGCCTGATAAACAACAGTGAACGAAAAACGCGGGGGCCATTTAAGCCACTTTATTCACAAAATAGTTACAATCTTCAATATATGCTAGAGTAAAAATATATTTAATCGACAAGTAACTGGTAAACAATACAAATATCGCAAAGGTATAAATATAAAATTAATATTTTTATTTATTTTTCTTAATACTAATAATATTTACTAGTGCAAATATAAAAATCACGAGCACACGAATCTTATATATAGTAAATAACAAATGTTCTTTTTGCCGTAGAGTCTTACATGACTTCCATGCAAATGCATGTCTTTTATGGTGATAAATAAAGAGTTACTGACTAATTATCTATGCGAATCATCACATTTTAAGTAGTTTTGCACTGATTTGTAGTTGCATATTTTTGCAAATTTTGGTGGTAAGTGAATATTTTTGCATATTTTGGCAACAAATGCATATTTTTGGAGTTATAAAAATTTGTTTAATGTATATTTCTTAATTTTTGAAAAAAAAATATTACTAGGTCGATTATTGATGGCAACCGATCCTCAGTCGGATTGCCAGTTGATGAAAATGATAATACTGCAAGCAACTGGCAACTGAGTGCTGCCAATTTCAGTTGCAATTTAGTGCCTTTCTAGCAACCATTAACTTTCAGTTGCCGATTGGTAACGCAACTAAACTTCGGTTGCACTTAATAGTAGACCCAATTATATTTGTTTTATTTTTTTCTCTCTAAATAATAAAAAATTAAAGAAAATATTTTCATATTATTTAAGTTTTTGTACTTTGTTCATAGCACATGTTTCCCCATATTTTTCATTTTTAGGTGCAGCTGTTAAGCTCTTAAAATAAATTTTAAATTGCATGAAAGTCCGAGCTCTGATAATAATATTTCTTGATTTATGTTGCTCATACGCATACTTTTGAATTTTTTAAAAATTTATTACTATAAAAATAATCAATATTTCAATAATTCTTTTATATTGTAGATGGTATGAAATTTTAAAATATTCCAAATATTTTTAAGACAAAGTGCAGTAAACATTTTGTATTTATTATTTTATATATTTTGTTGTTTTAATGAAGCAAACTGTACTGCAATATATTTTAGAAAAATTTTTATAATTGATTTCTTGCCTTTGCAATTGAAACAATGCACATAGGACCAGATGAAGTGCAAACGAAAAATCAAAAGATAAGTCTTTCAAAGTAAATGTTGTGTCAGCCAGTGCAAGGGCATGCTATTCAGATTAGGTGGTCAGACAGCCGTTACCCTCATCTGGGTTCCCGCACATAGCAACCTTCTTGGCAATTAAGAGGCCGATGAGCTAGGCTGGACAGGCTCTGCTATGGACGCCTCCACTGCTAAATTGGTAGCTATGCCGTTTGGCACTATTAGAAACCATATTTGTAAACATTATCGGCAGAAAGCTAAAGACAGGTAACGCAAGTTGAGCACGTGTAAGGTGGCTAGGAAGATGTGGCCTTGGTACAACGATAAGCGCAAAGCACAACTAACTAACAGAAATCATAGGGACATCTCGAGGACCATCGCAGTAGGGAAGGGGCACTGGACAATCGGCAGACACACTAGCAGGATAGGCCTTTCCTACAATTCGTTTTGCCGTGTCTGCCGGGATCAAAGTAAAGAAGAAATAGTTTTTCACTTTCTTTGCGAGTGCTCGTCCTTACACCTCTCAAGACACAAATTCTTGGGCAGCAATATACTAGACGGCCTATCAGAGCTGGCAGAAACTGGTGTAACTAAGCTGATTAGGTATCTCAATGCGACGGGTTGGATCTAGTACCTACCACCGGATCCGGCATCCAGGTTCGAACCTACATGGGTTGATGCTGACGAGTGGAGTGGTCTATCAAAACGGAATCTTATTTATTCTACTTGATTGCTTGAGTGCTGTAGGCAACCACTTATACCAACCAACCAACCAAACAAATTCTTCGTCATTTGACCAGTTACAGTTTCATTCATTTAGAGGAGAAAAATTCATTCAATGTCGGAGAAACAATTTTATGTAATCGACGGCAAATGATCCCACAATATCCATACAAATAGACTAGCACAGCACTCACTACTAGCACACCGCAATTCCCACAAAGGACACTAAAATGATTTGCTGAACATCTAGGAAAGAGCTTTCTGTCTATTATAGTTGGCGATAGAGCACTATATATTGATTGAAGTAAGCCTTGCACCTAGCACTAAATAAAATTTAAAAAATATATTTTCGCCAGCTTAGTGATAAAAACCATTTCTTCACTAGCACTAAAAAATGTTTGTGGCAATTCCAATATGTTCACTAAACGCAAATTTAGTGCAAAAATCTGCACTACAATGAATAAGTGCAAAATGTTAATTAGCACTAAACAATCAGCTGTACCTAGTCATACTCTCACTAAACTTTAAAAAATTTTACCGTTAAACTTAGTGCAAAGTTTCTATATTACAATAAAATTAGTGAAACAAAGACACTTCACTGAACGGAAGATTGCATTTTTTGAACTAAAATAATTTATCACTAATGTTGAGTGAGGCTACTAATATCGATTCACAACTAAACATCAACGAAATTAGTGCAATAAGTTTGCACCACCAATAGGGGAAACTGCAAAATTAGTACCTAATCGATTTATTATATAAATATTTATTGTCGTTTGCTTGATAAAAACTTGATCGGAAACAAAGTAATAACAACTTTGATAAAAAAAAATATTATGTTTATTAATTTGACGTTTGGTTTAGTTCCGTCTTTTATATAGTACATAATATTATTTACAAACACAATTCTATTCATGACAACAAAGATATGTAAAAAAATTAAGATTATAAATATATTAATTAAAAACATCCCTGAAGAAGTTGGGAGTTTCCAACGAAAGGGAGGATGAAAAAACGATAATAAATGTCTATATTTATTTTTATTTCTGATGAACTTAAAAGCCCAATTTATATCAAATTACAAGAAAAACTACCATTGTGCGTCGCCGTATTTTACATGAATTTGCCCTTGTGTGCATTGAAATAATTGAATTTATGGTTTACTCTCTAGCAAACGCACACAACTAAGCATTACAATTGTAGCAGATGTCCAATTTAAAAGTAAAATATTATTTAGAAAATTATTAAAAATGTTGTAATATGTAAAATATTCATAAAACTATTGAACAAATATAATATAAATAGAAGCAACGGTAAGATAAATTGTAGAAGGAAAAAAATCAAAATATAAAATAAATATTTTCACACAAACTAACTATTTTGTTGCACGCACTTAAGATCTGTTTTAAATTAATTAAAAATTTTGCACTAAAATTAACAAGTTGAGTACAGTTAAATAAATAAAAAGCTTCTAATTAAATTTTAGTAAGAAAACTTTATGCTATAAATTGTCGTCTGCATTCTATTCACCTTTATTAATAAATCAAAGAAACATAATTGAAAATTAGCTTTTAATTAATTTATTTGACAACACATATGCTCTTATGTCATAAATTTAACTTTTTTCACCGTTAATTGTTTTTCACACATACTCATAAGCAAGTGAACAATGGAGCAAAAATCCATATGTATGTACATATATTTGGATATGTACATATATTTACTAATACACCAACATACTCTGCTGTCATGATATATCAAAACAAAAGCAAATTGAAGGTGATTAATGTTTAATACAAACAAACATTGTAGACATGGCAAAATAATATACAAACAACAAATTGTCTCAAATCAGGAAACAAAAAGGTCAGTGACCAATAAAAATATCAATAAACCTAAACTAAAATTGTTTATTTATTTTCTTTTTAATAAAAAACTTCAATTTATGAAGCAAAAGTTTATATAAAAAATAATTTTTTTTATGAAAAATGTTATTTAAAAATATTTATAAATTTAAGTCAAATCAAATACAGAAAAAGTATGCAAAATGCATTTTATATCAGTATGAAAAAATATTTGTATATTTAAATTTACTTAATCAGACTTTAACTGAAAAAAAGAAACTACGCATAAGGGAACGATAAGTTGTTTAACAAAGCCATTACATCTTTATCAGGTAACACCAATTTAGCCGTTATCCGGTAAGATCTAGCGTCTAAAATGTGATAAACATATTTAGAACTCTCGCTTAAGAGTTTCGTGCCATAAAATCTTTTAATAAAAATTTCATTAAAATGTTGAGATTTCTTTGTTTTTTGTGTGCGAAACACAAGTCGTTATTGCTGAAAATGATTGGAAAAAACATAGAATAGTTAGAGGTAGCTTTGTAGTAAAAAAAACTTTTAACTACATTTCATTTATATAATATCAAAGAGTTTTTTCCATGTTTAGAAAACTACACAAAATTCCTGATATTTAATCCGCCCTCAAATCTAAACAATTAATAGGTGAGACCAGGGATGGCAAATAAGATTTTAAAATTGTACAAATTGTTGTATAAAATTTAGTTTTTTGGAAATAATTATACCAAAACAGTTACTTGAAGACAGAAACAATTATTACTGCCTGTTTTTGTGAATAAAATAAACATTTTGGCTAGAGGCTTTGAATTGACAAAATCAAATTTGAGTTTTTTTATTGTTGTTTCAATATAAATTCCCTAACGAAAACTTTTTTTATTTACAAAGATAGGCGGTTAATATGCGGTTTCCACATAACTAACGGTCGACTTGAGTACCAAATTTGTATGAAAACTCCGCAATTCTTTGAATGATTTACATACAAATTTTCTACACAAGTCGCCCGTCTGTTATATGAAACTGCAAATAAGAATAAAAAAATATATCACTTTTCTATAAATACGTAGTCTGTTGCATAGACTACGGTTTGTGCGATAGCCTTATCTGACCACTTTAAATATTCATCCTTTTAAGTCGAACTTTGTACTCAATACTTCGCAAATTTTAGTTTATTTTAGATAAAATGTTGCATACTGTGTCGTTTTATCATAACATCTTAAGTCGAATTAAGTCAAAATCGAGTTAAGGCCATACTTTGGTTCAATCCGTTTTAATTACTCCAGTTTTGGAAAAAATTTCTAGAACACCAACACAACAGGGTTAAGTAAAAAATAAACAAAACATGCATGTGTGCTTATGCAACGACAAAAACAATACAACATTTTTTTCCTAGTTGTTAATTGGTGTTGTTATATCAAAGCCATAACACTAAAATCGAATCACTAACAACATATTTATTTGTCAAGTTATAGTTCTTCCAAGTGGGAATTCTCCATATAAAAATCATGCCTCTTGTTAACAGGCTTGTAAGCAAAATTATTGCTTCTCTCCCCTACAAAGCTGCTTATATGCAAGTCCCTTATTTTTATCGGGTATGTATCATCAATTAATTACACTGGTCTGCAGAGATAATGTCCTTTATATGAAAACATATGAAATATAAAGATTTTATTACGCTAAACTTAAATGCGCTTTTCGCTTATTTCTATCACGTACAGATTTTTAGATAAATAAAACACCGAAAGATCCGTAATACCTTTCAGTCAAGATTTTATATCACTCAGTTTCGGAGATATTCAGAAATTAGCGACGAAAAAATTTGTCGATGCAAAACTATATTTATTTTCCTGTTCTAAAGCTCATGAAAAATAATATTTTTACTTTTTTTATCATAAATCCAGCTCATAAAATCATTAGTCGTGGGATGTGTATTCCATGTACAATTATTACAAGCTTTCTGTAGGAAAATTACTTAGAAAGAAATGAAAATGTTCAGTACTTTTAAAAGAATTAAATGATAAATTCTAGCATCAACGATTCAAAATTACTTAATGCCTGTACAAGTTTATTTATATATTTCACAAGTACATTGTACAAATACCCAACAAGAGGAGACTGTGAACAAATCCTTATTAATTGTTCAAGTATTTAGCAAAAACAACAGCAAATCCAAGTAAACATTTATTTAAGATGTCTATTTTTCATCTTTTTATAAATCACTACATGACATTTCAAAGACAGAAAAACAAAACTAGAGCTGAAGTAAAAAGGTTTAAAATAGATTTAAAGAGCAAAAGTAAAAGTGAAGAAAAAATCCAAATTAAAAGAAAATTAATAAAAAATACAATAATAATAATAACAAAATACCATAGAATAGTAAAATAAATCTCGGTTTCTTTTATCTATTATTGGCTAGAGCACAACAACATCAAGAAGGTAGATTAAATAGTAATCCACATCTAAGAGACTATTTTCTGCAAATGTTAGTGTTGTATTTTGTGTAGACAAGATATACAACTATTAGAATGAGTTTTGGAAAAAATAGCAATATTGAGTTTCTTAAATTGTATATAGTAAAAGCAAAACCTTAGATATTTCTATTTTGTATTGCAACATTTGAAGGCCGAAAAGAAAAGCAAAAAAAAACATTAAGAAAAAGTGATTTATGTTGTTATTAAAAACGTTACATTGGCAATGAAACAAGGAACAAAACGATTTATTAAAAACAACAACAACAAAATTTTGAAAAAGTTTTTTGTTGGATGCATCTTTTTCATTGAAGATTTATGTCTCTAAATAAAAAGTACAATCTACAAATCCATAAACAATACCAATACAAATGATTTAGAAATCATTTTTGGCATAACGACAAATATAAAGAAAACATCCCAGCAAACATTTTTTGAAGATTTCGGTCTGAAGTTGGTCAGAGAGTCTACACAAGACGCCGATGTCAGTACGAAATTGACATTGACAATCTACGATAACTTCGTAGATTGTCTGGAAGTCTCAACCATCAGACATGTCGTCAAAAAATTTTTCTTGGGATTATAAGCCAAACAAACTACCACACCAACACAAATTATGGACATTTTCCGTGTAAAAAAAAACCTTAGTATACCTTTAGGAGTTAGCTTAGCTTTAAAAACATTATAAAAAAACTTTTATTGTCTCTTGCTTGATATGTTTATGAAAAACTATTGAACTGTGTCTCTTGTTTAACAAATATTTTATTTATGTCAGTTTACATAAATATGTACATATTTATGTATTTATAAACGTAAAATTGTATGTAAGGATGTATGTGTATGTCTAAGTATTGAGTGTTACATAAGTATTTGTACAATAATACCATAAATTCTTTAAATTTTGCAAATAACATCTAATATCAATGTGCTGAATGTTCGTTCTATTTTGTTAATATTGTTTTAAAATACATATTTGTATGCATATAAACAACATACAAATAAATATTTGTTTCGGTACAACATTTCATATTTATTTAAGATCATTTTAAATAACACCAGGTAAGTTTTAAGAAGTCAAGCAAGAAATGGATATTTCATAAAATATTAAAGATATTTGTAGTGTAAGCTAAATTTTTCTAACTGACTTGTAGATAAAAACCTATAAATGGACATAAATAAATGATATGAACTGAAGTGGAAATATCAAAAGTGACATTATTTATTTCCTTAATCATGCAGTATATTAATACATTAAAATTTAATTTAAAATATTTCTATTTCAATTTATCAATAGTTGTTGGATTGAATATAAAATTTTTTAAATTTTTAAAGCAATTTTTAATGCTTTTGCTTACAACTAAATATTTGCTACTTTTATGTTGCTAACTTTCACTGCTACTGGAAAACTGAAGTGAACAATTTTTTTATATTTCGCTTTATGATTATATATTACCGGTTGCTTGTTTCCCAATTTCCCAAAGAATTTTTTAATTTCCAATTGTTTGCAAATAAAAAAGAAATTATTTCTCTTTTTCTTCACAAGTACATTTTCAAAAAGAAAAAAAGATAGAAATAAAACTGGATGCCGCACAAAAAAGTCTAAATGAAAAAATGGAAAAAGTTTAGTCACTAAATAACATCACCGCTGATGTGTAAAAAACTTTATGATGTGAAAATTTCGGTGATAAAATATATTCAACAAAAAAAAAACACTCGGAAAATTCTTCGCACAAAAAGAAATTAAAACAACTTCAAGGGAGAAGACATTTAAGACCTTTTAACGAAAAAAAAACAATAAAAATAGCAAATAAAAGGAGCGAAAATTTCAAATCTGAAACAATGAAAGAGAAGAACAAGAAAACAAGATTTAACAAAGTTGTGGTGTAAAAAATATTAGATTGAGAAAATAATTATTTCTTTGTATTTTAGTTACACAACTTATTTGATAATAAATCTTTCAATGCCATATTTTCGCTCCAACTGACAATCAGTTATCTGTATTATAGATGCAAATATTTTTATTAAGATTCATATAAAAATTATCTAAACATCAAAAAAAAATCTCTTTAAAAAACTACCATACAATATACTCGTATAATGCAACAATAATTAATTAACTGTACTTAGTAACCTTCTTATATTGAAGCTAAAAAAAACGGTAGAATAAAAAGACACAGAATTCCTTCAAATAAGTT
The DNA here is from genome assembly GCA_956483635.1 of Panzeria rudis. Classification (NCBI taxonomy): domain Eukaryota; kingdom Metazoa; phylum Arthropoda; class Insecta; order Diptera; family Tachinidae; genus Panzeria; species Panzeria rudis. Next base: position 1,278,613 of record OY101449.1, read on the forward strand.
TATTCAATTTATTGAACACTCTTCCATATTAGTTTTTTGCCTTTCCTACAACAGCATCAATTCAAAGAAGAGAGAATATGTTATACTCCTATCCCTTTCCAAAAAGCAAAAGCTGCAAATAGACGTGCATGTTATTTTGTATTTTTTTAACTTTAAGTTAATATATGCATATGTATTATGTGCTCATCTATTAAGCTGTTTTTAGATTATTATACAAGCTGTTCCACTTCTGCACAAAATGCTACACTGATATAATGTTTTGTATTGTTTTTTTTTTAACTTTCCATAAACTCATTAGATCAGGGTTGCATTTTCTACAGAAGTCGAATGGCTTGTGAGATAGTGTAAAACAGCTATTAGTAGCAAATTTAAATGTTTATAACTTCCAAGAAACTGAACCGCTTTTAAAAAAATATAGATTGTGCAAATCTGTCAATAAATATCTTTAGAATAAAAAAAAATTTATCAAAATCCGCATGAACTGCATTACAAGAAATAGTCTCGTCTATTAATTACATAGAATAGTTAACTCTATGGCATTAAGAAAAAAGTGATTAAGTCATATTTAATAGTTTTGTAGAAGAACACTTTTAAAAGTTCAAGTGGATTTTTAAAAATATATTCTTACTGCACTTAATGTTGACTTTTCGTTCTTCGATTCTTTAAAGTTAAGAATATATGATGATATCTACTGAGGGTGCTGTTGGCTGAGTATTTAGGCGTTTGACTACAAACCCCTGAGGTCTTGAGTTCAAGACTAGTTCCAGGCAAGGGAACAACATCATGCATTTTTCTCATGTGTATTGGTGTATTATTGTGTTGGTTGTTGTTGGACTGTTAAAGTGATGAAGTCATAGCACTGATCACTTTGGCAGTAACGGGCAGCGATTAATACTAAGATATCCTAATGCACTTCACCGTACCCTCCTTCGTTGGTATTGTAGAACCGTCGGCGAAGTAAAAGAACTAATAAAATCGTTACACAGCTTAAACAACTCAATGCCGCTATATATGACACCAGAGGAGTTTGCAACAATGCTCTACAAAAAATGCGCAATAGCAGGGTTGTAAATAAATTAAACTTTCTATATCTCTCCCACTTCACCTCCTGTTCTTTCTACACTATCCCTTTCCCAAAGAAGGTAACACATTAATTAGTTAACTGGTAGACACTAATTGCCTGATTGTGTTACTTCTCTTTACAAATAAAATAAAAAATAAAAAATATTGCAACAGAACTAAAGCTTCAGAATTTGGATTTAAGAGTTCCACAATTTTGAGACTAGCATGCCTTATATCAAAAAACCATTTTATGCACTAAATTTTCAATTTTCCTTTTCGTTTGGAATTTTAAGGTACACTAGCTCCAACCTAATACATATTTTTTAGCTCTCTGTGTTCTTGCAGTACTACTCAGACTAGTATTTTGTAGAATGAATAAAAAAAATTTTTATGACTTCAGTCGTAACATTTCCTATTTTTATATAAATAAATAATAAAAATTTATTACAATTTACATTTTAGATATAAATATACAAACTACATTTTTTTGGGTGGTAAAAATGAAACAAACAAAAACGAATTAAATATGATATAAAAAATGTTTATGATATTTCTCGAAAACAAATGGTCAGCTTTCAATAGTTTTCATACAAATTGTTTTATCTTTTCATCAATCAATGTCTCTATGGTACAGTTGTCACCAATATTTCTCCCCATAAAACACACATCTAATTAATGTAAGGATACAATTTATTTTAACAAACTAATTTTGTCTACACCCCAATCCGTTAGAAATTTTACAACTAATATCGACAGTACATATTAAGAAAGCTCTTTTTGTCATTCTGTAGCTCGCAATATTAACTGGAAATGAAAACACTTTTACGATAACTAAACCATTTACGGTATTTTCCGAAAATTTCGCAAAATTTGTGTGCCTTAAAAATTGTACATTTTGATTTAAAAAAAATATGAGATACGATTGTCCTTGTAGCCCATCCCTGATACATCCCGCTAAAAAAGAATTAGAGAAAAGCCTTAGATTCTTGGAGCAATTTAACAAATACATACATATTTTAAAAATTTTCAACAGCAATATCTCAAGAACCACATAGCAGAATTAAATAAAATTTTCAATGTTCGAGGCACTTTTTCAAGTCCTAAAATGTGAAAAATCGATTTGATAACAATTTCTGAGTAATTACAAAATAACACTTCTTTTCGAAAATTTTTGATAACGACATCTCTCAAACAAATCAATCGATTTTTATGAAATTTTCATCAATTGGCGTAATTCTTTTAAGGCTACGAGCTGATTAAATTAAATTTTAGAGTTTTTAGAACGATGGCAGCTGCACGTCAAATATTAACGTAACTGGAGAACGGTTTGTCCTATTGTGTTAAATAATACGAATTTCGACAACAAAATTATAAAAATGTTTTTTTTTTATAAAAATTTTATAAACAATAAAAAAACAACAAAACTTCCGTTTTTTCTATTAGCATATAGGTAAATATTTAAAAAAAACGAGCCATACTTTGCGATTGTATGATCCACAAATTTTGATTTTATACTAAAAGTTACAAACAAATTAATAAGTTATTGTTGTATGAAAATCGTGATTTTTATCATCTGCGATCCCTCACTTAATTAAGAATAAAATCAAAAGATGTGAATCGTGTTTAATAAATTATGACTCGGTTTGTTTGGAATATATTTTCCTATATACAAACGGTGACCAACCGTACACTCTTATAGTGGACAGTAGACTATTTTAGCCTCTTTTCCACTATTTTTTTTTTGTGTACGCTAATTGTCCATAAAATGTGTACACTACTTTTCCACGGAATTAATGGTCACTGCATATATACATATAGAAAAAACCGAAGTTTTAATTTTTTTTATTTTTATGGATTTTTTAAAAACAAAAAGATATTAAAAAATGTATTTTGCAACAACTTCCATAATATCTCTGAAGCTACTGAGCTGATTATAATATAATGTTGTATTGTATGTGCTTAACTGAATAAGCTAAACCTTTCTTTAGTCATATTAATATTTGCTGTCCAACTACTTTATTGTTGACATATCGGTATATCTCGAAAACTGTAACCAATTTGAAGACTCGAACTCAGCGCACCAAATAACTTTCTGCTCGCTGCTCCTGTCCAAAAGTTTACCTGAGTTTGTAAAGTTGTATAATTTTCTCTAATCAGGAATTCCCGGAATACCGAAAAATTTCTATATAATTCACAATTTCCCACAAAAGAAAAACTCTGGTAATAACACGTGTTATATGTACCAATTTATCAAAACTCTTTTATCATTGTCACTATATTCTAACACATTTTTAAATAGATATTAACAGCAACATATAAACACACGCAACATACATCCATAAGAACTATACGACAGATGGTGAAATAAGCAATTAAATAAAGACAAGACAAAATGTATGGAAAATTAATGGTATAATTACATAAAGAAATTGAGTAATAAAACCTTAATTAATTTGATACTTTATTGCTCTCATTATTTTATTATTTATTGCAGTCTCTCATTATGCTCTTCCGTGTGAATTTCTAAATAAAAGTCCCTCAAACATATTCATTAGCATTCTTTTAAATGTACGTTTGATTGTTTTTTTTTTGCATTCGCTAGTCATACTACATATTAGCATATCGAGTCTTAACCGCCAAAAAGACATAAGCGATAAAAAGCATATATTACAGAAAGCTTTTTTAGTTACATTTGTAGTAATTGATAGCAGTATTATTTAATTAATGCATTTTTTTCTCACATTTATGAAATTTTTAGAGATCGATCATCGATTGTTATGAAAAAAAAACGCAAATCGTAAATCATATCGTTTGCGTTATATTGGCATTAATGGTTCGATATGTATTTATATTTGTTTTGAAAGTGCGAGAGTGAGGTCATTATTAAAATCAATTAAATTTTTACAAACAATTAAATTATTTCACAATTTGTCATTTGACAAATTGTTTATTTTATACATTTTAACATGTTTCGACAAAATTGACATAATACCACACCACATGAAGCACTACGACTACATACACATACACTTGCACACATAAAAGTAAAGGGTTTAAAAAAAATAGTTTCTTTTTCAATATATCCGCGTAAAGTAAAATAATTATTAATTTAAGTTTCCGTTTTTTATGTATAATTTTCTATGTATTAAATATATCTATAGCTTATTTAAAACACTGTTTTATAGCACATTCTATTGTCAGTTTTGTCCTCGATAAATTCAATTATCTGTTGTTGTTTCTTTTTTAGTAATTAATTAATTTTAATACTTGTGTTTTTATAGTTGATTTAAAATGCACATACATGGATATATTGAAATTTATTATGTCTCATTATATATTTCAATTCACTTATTTCTTTTATAATAAAACTGTCTATGCATGTGAAATGTGTAATTGAAAATTGGTAATAATAAATATTTAATTAAAATACAAACATTGACCCCGTATTAAAAGTTTTACACTAAAATTGGGCTTTTTAACAATAAAATAATTGAATTTTTTTGCTACTCTACCTACTATCGTCGAAAATAAAACCATTTTCATTCTAAGCAGCTTTAAACGAGTAACAGCTCATAAGTAAGCAGCAACTCTGCTCAACTACTGATTTGAATTTTGTTTAAAATACACAAAAAATATATATAGTGCAACTACGTATAATCAGTAGTACTTTATTAATGGGTTACAAAGTAATGAGTGGTACTTATTTATTTTGGAACGATTTTCCGTTATCCCACGTCAAATTTGGTTGATAAACAGACCGGTTTCGGTTCTGTACCATCTTCAGTGTTCTATTGAATACTTATTGACTACTTATTTATCTTATTACTATGCTTCAAATTAGAACTATTACTTAGTTTTTTAATAAAATTAGTAAGTATTTTTCTCCTTATCTATAATTATAATTTGTTGATATGTATTAATAAAATGAGTAGACAGCCACTATTTAAGTCAACATGTGTTTGTATATGAAAACTAATTTTTTTCACTTAAACTTATAAGTCAACCATAGCTGAGTGGGTAAAGTACTTGCCTTCACATCTGAGCGACCACAGGTTCGTATCCCAGGTGGGTCAAAAAAAATATTAAAATAAAATAAATTTGAAAAAAATATAAATAAAATATAATACGTATAAAATGTTATCTTTAAATTTAATGTGTTTATTTCACTTCTTATTTTTTAGCTTCAAGTAAGCGAAATATTAACTAGTTAATTGCTGTGACAATTTAAATACATTTGCAAGGGGTATCCTTATTCTTTGGACTTGTCTAACAAAAATAAGTAGTTATCGAGTCAAATTGTAAGTAGTTACGACTTAAATCCTTAGATACTTTTTTGCCTACCAGTAAGCAAAGTTTTTGCAGGGTAATTCGATATATTGAAATCTCTTACTTTTCAGAATTATGTCTTTCCTAGAACAACACCTATTTAAAGAAGGGAACAAATATTTTATTGCTACTGTCTTTGGTGATTTTGATTTTGGTGTACCGGGTAAATATTGGCAATTTTCGCAAAAATCAGGTGACTTCACTTTATTATAAAGAAAATCAAGATTTATCCATCTATTTTCATGAAGCAAAGCTTATCGGCTTTTTAGTTCAGTATTTGAATTAATGTAAACTCAAATTATTTTTATTAAGAGTAGAGTGTTGGAATATTCAAATCAGATCAGCAGAACGGATCAGTGCTACTGATTTCGACAGGCCGCTACACCGTCTCATCATCTTCATAAATGGTAAAAATATAGAAAATACGAATTCATTCTAAGCTACTGATTTCTATGTTATAAAATTTTTATAATTAATTTCCTCATTCGCATGTCCCTTCAAAATAATGACAACAATTGAAGCAATTATTTATACCAACAGCTGTCTACACAATATCATAACATTTTATGTTGTTGCAGTTAAATAATATTATTTTTGATTATATTTTTTCACTTAATCTACAATCATCTCAATGAACAAAAGGTTAAATATCTTATCACCTGTATTTAAACTCTAACGCATACGTACGATACATATTTTTTTCTTTCTTTTTACATACCAAACGGCTGGCGTGTGATGTCAATTCATTTAACATCTTATGACAAGTATTCATTTCAGAGAATTACACACAAATAAACGTTAACGTAGATATATCCAACGGTATAATGAAGAAATAAAGAGGGCCTGGCGGCTTTATTTAATATGCTTAAGGACTCGAAGTCGCATTACATTGTTACTGGAATGTAGACATTCTGTATTACATAACGCTTTAGGGGGGCGGGGTGGAGGGTTAAAGATTGTTACGGATTATATAAATTATACTGAAAATAGTTTTTAAAAAAACGTTACGGGGACTTTGAAAATAGAGTAACGTGAAACTTTTTAAAATGCCTATTGGGAAGCCCTTAATAGAATATCTGTTAAAAATCTCAGCAAGAACTCATGTCTCGAGAAGAGTTGCTGAAAAAAACTTAAAACACCTCTGATTGGGTTTTTATACTGTACCTTTTTTATATTTATTTGGTTCCATTTTTCACGTCTGTTTGTTGCTGGAAAGAAACTAGATCAACCTAAAAAAATAGCATAATGGCCCCTTTCTCAATCTTGTGCAAGTGGTGTTGCATCATAGCATTTGGAAAATGGTGTTGTATATTATTACTCTCCACTAACAAAATACACTCTACCAATTTGCAAATGCTATGATGCAAGAAATGACGTAACCCTTCTAGATAAGCTTCTGTGCAAGCAAAAAAAATGTATATCGAATCCAAAAGGTCTGGAGTTTCAAAGCCTTTTGAGTTTTATCGCCTGTTCAACACAAGCGCACGTACTCACACTTACATTCATATTCATACACATCCATGTGTGCATACACTAGAGTTTTTCTTTTCCCGGACTTTTTCATTTCCCGGGAAAGCGGGATTAATTTTTCAATTTCCCGGAAATTCCCGGGAATTGCCGCCCAATACAAAACGATACAAAATAGCATTTCACTTAATATATTTGAACAAAAAGAAATAGTAAAAAAATTATAAAATTTGAGGTCTTTAGCATGCTTTTTAATTTAAATTAAAAAATTTTATTTTTTATTGTGTAACTTCTGATTAGTAGCCACCCGAAGAAAAAAAATTTACTAATTTCATACTTTTTTATAATTTCTCTAGCTTCTTAAGTTGAAAAGATATTGCAATGATTTATGATTTATTTCATAAGACACTAAAGAGCATTTCATACTGCTCAAACTGAATTGAAATTATTAAGTGACGGAAAAGTGACCACCTGAAAATAGAATTTTTTTTATCGATTTTTAATTGAACCCTGTGGGAACCTGTTGTACATAAAGCTTAATTTTTTTTTTAATTTATAATTTTTGAAAAATTAAAAATTTTGAGCTTCAAAAAACTCATGTGTGGCTTAAAATAACAATCTGATATTTTCAGAAAATATAGACCAGTACTTCTTTATTATGCCCACTTTCGCTATGTCCACTTAGTGACAATCTGTTATTTTCATATCTTCACGAAATATGATTTTTTGAGCGCTGCTCTTAGAAAAATATGAAAATAAATATGGAGAAAGATAAAATGTGCTCAAAAATACGGCCCCGACTACCGTTCACAACACTAATTATTTTAATGTTGTATTTTGTAAACTGCGATAACAATTTACAACCTTTATGGGCATTGTTGTACATTTAGTTGTCTATGTTAATTTAGTGTAATTATCGTTTACAACATGTATTTTTATTTGTTGTCAAAACTGTCAAAAACTTACAACTGCTCATTAACTGTTGTCGTGTTGCCGTGGCAAGATGAAAAATTAAAACGGATACAAATTGGAAGTATGTATATAGATTTTTCTTTGCAAACCGTTAATAACATATACAACAACTAGATGCTGTAAATCATAATCGAAAAACAACTTATGTTGTGTTGTAACCGAGACAACACAACATTTGTGTGTTGTAAACGGTAATAGGGGCTTACATATTTTTTCTTTTATTTAAATATTTTTCTAAATAAAAACAGCACTAAAAATGTGTGCTTGCAAAGATAAGTTACCATAATAATATTTAAAAAATCCCTGGAATTCCCGCACAATTTTCCCGGGATTTATTTCCCGAAAAATGTGCGGGATCCCGGGAATTTTTTCCCGGGAAATCCCGAATGAAAAACACTAGCATACACATATCACTTCGAAGAAGCCGTCACATGCCAAGCGAAAAAACAAGGGCATGCACTTGTGTTGAAAACACTGGTGAAATTTTTGTATCTCTGTTGTGTTTGCTTAAAGTTTTAATATAAAAATAAAATATAAGAAATATAATTTTTATTTTTGGTTTTATCATCATTATCAACAATGTCAAATATGTTTGTATGCACATGTTCAACAAAAATTAGGATGGTCCTAAAGTTTCTATGGAAACCAGATAAATCATGAGTTTTTAAAGCTAAAACTAATAATTCTCTTCTTTCTTAAATACTGACCGATTTGTAAAATTTTAAGCACGTTAGATTTTACTAAACAAGACAAAGAAAAAATGTACTTGCAATTCCATTTGTATCTTTTACAGTTTAAGAGATATTTCACTCCGAAATTAAAATTTTAAATTTTTTACCTCGACTTTTTTTGGCATTTTGCTTCTAAGTTTTTTAACAAGCATTTGATTTTATATTTAAGCACTCCATTCAATTGCTAATCAAATTCTATCTTTATCCGTTAAGTCTTAAGAAAGGTTTTAACTTAAAACTTTAAATTTTAACCAAAAAATCATTAGTTTTTCCAAAAAAAAAAATGCTTTCATAGTTTTGAAAATTGTAAAACATTTTGTTAGAAATGTTAAATTTATGTTTTACTCGGAAATTTTTCAGTTTGCACATGTACGCTACATTTAGCAGCGGTCGAAAAAAATCAATTTTCAAAATTATGTTTGGGTTTATGAACCTTTAAAAATCTTTGCACAGGGTGTGTCTTGAATTACACTTTAATATGTATAGTTTTGACATTGATGTTGCATGGGGTTGAGACCTCCTGGCTATAAATGTGGCCGCAAGTTCAAAATTAGTAAAAAAAATCGGGAAGAAAGTTTGTTTGTTTGTATTATAAAAAAATATATACTAAAATTTTAATGATTTAAAATTTTATTATTTGTTTCTGAAATTTGTGCTGTGAACTCCAAGCACATTAACTAACAGATTCTCGTAGAGGAGACAAACAAATATACGTGTGTCAGCGTTTTGCAAGTTCACATTAGAATTTTAAACTGTAGAAAATATTGGAGAAAATATTTTGTGTACAAAAAGTTCCATAAAACGAAGAGTTAAAGGGTTAAAATATTCTAAAAAAAATTTTGTAAATGATTGTAAATTCTCCTGGAAAGGTCTTTTTAGTAAAAAAATTATGCTGATTAGTATAATGCGCAATTAAGAAATTATGGGCAATTATAGCGATGGAAATTATAGTGTTGAACCAAACAAAAACTTATAAAAAAGAAATCAGATCCGCACAAAAACATTAATGTGAAAATAATGCCAAGTTGCTATCTAAAAATTTCGGCCGTTAAAAGTGCTGATATCAAAATGAGGACAGAGTTATTGATAGATACAATACCATTTGATTTTTAGGCAACCTTCTATTTGGCAATATTTTTCTTCATTTCTAATATTGGGAAGAATTGTGGGGAAAATGTTGCCAAGTTAGCTTAGAAATTAGATGGTATCATACCTATCAAGAACTTGATTCTCATTTTGATCTGAGTACTTTTAACAGCCGAAGTTTTTGGATACGAACTCGGCCTTATATTCAAAGTTATGTTTTTATGCGGATATTATTTACATGAACTGTTAACTATTTTTTAAAGCTAATTAAAATCAAAACTTTTATATTATAATTTTCTCACAAAAAAACCGAATTTCTGAATTTAAAACCGTAACCGGTTTTTCTAAAATTTCAAAAAGTCAAACTATTCGAAACAAGGTTTCTGGAAAATGTCGAATAATCGATCACCCTAGTATATATGTACTCGCATGTTTATTTAGTTTTTTGTGAATGAATGAATATAAGTTAAGATTGCAACCAATTAAAAGACAAACATCTCAATTTGAACGTCATTCATACTGAACAGAAGCAGTAACTCACACTCTCATATTCACATAATTTTCCTTCTCGCACGCTTAACCCACTGGGGCGAAGATTATTATTTGTGTTTTTCAGAAAGAAATTAAGCGCATGCATAGAAAACATTTTTCTTAGCTATAGTCGAAATGAAATGAAAGAGAAAATATTATTAAAACGAATATTTCAACGAAATGGTCGCGGAAGAGAATTACTATCTTTTGATTCAAAAGATCGTACCGAAATCCTCGTGGAAATCATAGTGGACCCGGCAGAACTATTCTTTATACGTGATTCTACTTACATATATTCAAGTTTATATTGCAACGATCACAAAGATAGCGCAAGAGAACGCTTGAGTTACGCTAAATATCGAAAAAAAATTGAACTAATCTCTACCAAATTATTTAAATGGTAATTATTCAATTATTGCAACTTGAATGACAAGTGTAATTGAATAAATGTATTTAACTTGTCTCATAAAATAAGTCGAGAATGATTTTTGTGTTGAATTTGTTGGCCTTTAGGGGCTTATGATTACCAACACTTACAAAAGTGCATGAATATTTTTTGTTGTTTGCTTTAATGAAAGGGTAATTCTATATGAGATACTTTTCTAAAAAAAACTTAAGAGCGTTGAAAAAGTTTTTACGCCATTCAAATTAAATGTTGAAGGACATTTCAGTAGGTGTAGTTACATTCAACAGCTGAACAGCTGATTTCATGTAATGGATCTTTCGAATCTTTTCTTTGGGACCAGCTAAGTCCTAAAATTGAGCAATTCAAAAACAACATCATTACTGTTATTGAAATGTTCGCACTGCATATATTTTTTAAAGAACGCCTCCCAAATAAATTCGTCCTTATTTACATTTATCTATTTTTGTATGTGTGGGTTTAATTTTTCGTTCTTTTATTTCTTGTTTTCATCTTTGTTTATGATAAAAAAGCACTCATTCATCTGAAAGTGCATGTCAGCCAAAGTGAAGATACACACATCTGATGAAACTTGATTATTTGCTTTGTGTTGAGTGAAGTTTTCTTGTTAAATGTGTTCATGAATACATTGTTGAATGTTTGCATGTACATGTATGACTGAAATATTATAAACGGTTTTGTAGATGATTTAATTTTTTCCCATACAATTACAAATGGCCTGTTTGTATTTGTGTATAGTTGTGACATTGGAAAAAATAAGTTTAAGTAAGCATTTAAAAGTAAAAAAAGTATAATAATTGGTAATTCATAGAAGTAAATTTATGCAAACAATCTGTTTAAAGTTGTCGAAACTTCGTACCAAATTATCGCAAACTCTAAAACACAAATGAAGCAAACTAAAAATTGATATAACTTCTATTTTAAAAGACAATTTTAAAATTTCATTAAGCCGCTTTAAAAAATGTAATAAAATGTTTACATACTTCTTAGCATATCGTGTCTTCTAAATATTTTTGAAACATGAAACTCTTACTTTCCTTCAAAAAAAAAAAAAAAGAAATTCATATTAAGTTAGTTTTCATTACTTCAACATTATTATGGCAAGATGCCATTGCCACCACTACAACTACCTCGTTTTTCACTTGTATCTAGTTGCACTCACTTACTCCGAGTACTGTGTGCTCTTCATTCAATAGTTAACCACAAAATGTTGGTTATTATGATTTCATAGTTTGTTCGTTTTGCTCGTAAAATTGAAATTTTTGCAAAGCAAAAAATGTAAAAATAAATATTAACATTATTTGAATTGTTGTAGCCCGGAAATGCAAAGTATACTTATAAGCCAGTAAGTATTAAGCACAATGTCCTACTGGCAAAAGCTTCAATATTTCAGTTTTTACTCAAATACTTTAGTGGGATTTAAGCAAAATTATGGAAATTTCCATTAAAGTAAATGTCAAAAGGAAAATTAAAAGAATTTCATTACAAAGTACAACAAAAAGTTGCATTTAAAATTACATCATAACATTTAACTTTAATGATTTCAAAAATACAGTAAGTTCGGCTAATACGGTATAGGCGGGTAATTTGGTATAGCTGATTTTCTTGAAAACAAAGAACATAGGAATAATGGGCCTTAGCAAGTTAATTTTACGTTAGTGTATCAGATTTTTGATTGTCATGGAAAAGGTCAATCGTAAAATAAATGCGTAGTGTTTTGGTTGACTATTTTCGTGCTCTGCCAAAAATTTTGTTTTTTCCTAAAAAGCAGTGCTTTGAACTTCATTATTTTAAAGTAATTTTTATTTTTGAACTGAATAGGTTAAGTCTGAAATTTTATTACTCATTTGAATTAATGTAAACTAAAATTATTTTATTAAGAGTTGAGTGTTGGAATATTCAAATCAGATAAGTAGAACGAATCAGTACCACTGATTTCGACAGGCCGCTACACCATCGCATCAGCGTTCTTGTTCACTTTTGCTAGCTATGGATTCTTTTTATAAGGAAATATCAGCGATTTAACTAATTTTTGTCACGAAATAGAATACAAGACTTTTTCATGTAAATTCTTGCATTCACTTTATTTTAATTTTAAAGTCAGATGTGAATATTTTATTAGTGAAGAACACATGGAACAATATTTCATGTCTAGTGTATATTTTTAATTCTATAATTATTTTAACAAGCCAAATGGTCGGCTATCATCGTATAGGTAAAGGTGGCTAAATTGGTATACTGTATCACATCACCATTTCAAGAAAGGTGGCGTTAGAAAATGGACAGCGGAATATATAAAGTTATCGTACACCACATTACCTGACCACAGTATACCACACTACCCGTAAATTTTTTAATGGCTTGTTTATGTAAATTTTTACTTTTTTACTTTGCCGAATGTAAACCTAAAACTTGTAGTAGAACACCAGCTGCGTTCTGTTTCAAACGAATCAAGTTTCTAAAAAGCAGAGCTAAGTGAAAAATAGGTATACCATAAGACCCGAACATAGAGTAAATATATAAATATTTATTTCTTTGGGAAGTAGTTGATAGGTTAAAAGAGTTTTATATTTTTGAAATAAAATATATTTGTATGTGCTCGTAGCTACTTACCATTCATATTTTCATCTTTCCTATTTACGTATGGACAAAGAAAATATATCCGACATCATATTAAGGCATCAATCAGTTAAAGAAATTTTACTTTAAACAACTTGAAACATTTTGTCAAAATCTTAATCACAAGCCAAACTCAAATCTACAGAATCATCTCACAACACAAAAATTAGTGAAATATGTCAATTAACAATATTATTCTGTGATTCTTTTTTACTGAATTTGCTTATTTGTGATTTCACTGCAAACTCACTTTAAAAACCCAAACGAGCAGAAATCAACAACAACGATATCTTAACTAGAAATCATTTGTTAAAATGCATTCACATCCTTTTATATCATTCATTCATTCGCCCCGTCACTCAATAATTTTTCCTGTTGCTCACTTGCCTTCTTTTGTTTATTTAGAGAAATGTCACTTCTTCAAAGCTTCCGTCAGTTTAATACTTAAAAATGTTTCCGTATACTCCTTCCCACCCACATCCTTTCAAACCTGTGTTTTTTTTTTCTTTTTGTTACTTCTGAGAAAAGTATTAGAAGAAAAAAATTTAACTTAACTGGATAAATAAATATCTTTACATTATTTCTTCCCAGAACTCTACTTTACTTGTTTCTGACTAAGAAAAATAAAATGACGACTGACCTGTACTTGCAGCAATTGTATGTACTTTATTTGTAGCTATTCTGGCAGTAGTTGTAGACATCCAATTTAGATTTAACAAAAGAAGAAGTAGCACTAAAAGAGGTTTCACTTGTTGTGGCAGCAGTATTATATAGTTACAGCATGTTTTTGCTGTTCAAATTAGCTGTGTTACTTAGTGACAACTGGCATACTTAGCCAATCGTATTGGTATCATTCTACGAGTAAAGGAGTGCTTAGATGTAATATTTTTCTTTTATCTGCAAGAAGGAATAGAAAATGAGAAACAAAAAGTTTACAAACTATATTAGCCAACGTTTATGTTGTGCTGACTTTGTATTAGTAATTGTTGTTTTTTGTTGCTTAAATGAATCTTATAAATTTCTTGTAAACTGATTTAAATGTATTAAACATAATTTTGTTATTCAATTTAGAGTTATTTTAGAAAAATCTGAATTTAAATCACAAATTTAATATTTAAAGTAGATATCTGAGCTATATTTGAAAAAAGGGAAAAATAGTTGCACAATATATAATGCAACTAGGATTAATTAATGATATACAGCAACTCTTGCATACTGCAATTAAAAACATATTAAAATACATTAATAAGATGCCTTCTATTTATTTAACTCTCCCTTTTTAGTGTTATTGCTTTCATACAACCACTCCAATTGAAAGAAGAAGAAAAAATATATTTCATTGCACATATGGGCAGATATATGTATGTGGAGTTCACGCGATAAATCCACAATCAAAAATGAGATTTTTAATGAAAATGTTATATCATTTGAAAGAGGACACTTTTTCACATAATATTTGTCAAAGCTTTCTTCTCAATGTCTTACAGGAAGACATAGCTAGAATCCAAATGGAATTAAAAAATACTAATTATTAAGCTGATAAAATAATGACTTCAAAATATAAAAGTTTGACATTAAAAAATTACATTTACCATTAAGGAATTTATTTTTAGTTTTCACGTTGTAATTATATGATTTTTAGAGAATATATCTGTGTAAAACTATTTTTAAATTTGTGGTCTGTTCTTGTCAGATTCCCGTTAATATGAAAGGTATAATTGCAAACCATATTTTTTACTTTTTAAAAGTTCAAAAGGATAAAAGTTATAGAAGTCTCCAATATTCCCAATATCTGTTGTATACACAATAAAGAACAGAAGGTTTATATTTGCATCAAAGTTTAAACTGTTGCAACTTTTTTCCACATGCGATCTTATTTCATTTTTGCGCTTTACACTTTCTATATATATATTTTTTTTTCCACTATTGGTAGTATTATAGCGTGAGTGGGTCTAAAACAAGTTGCAGCTGTCACCTTATAGAACGAAAGATATGTCAATGACGTTTCTAAAATAGGAAATGATTTTTTGACACGCCTTAAAATACTGCACTTATTTTTACCAGTGATAGGACAAACAAGTACGTTAAAGACAATTGTTACAAAAATGTTTCATAGGGGAGTAACAGAAAATAATCGGCCATGTCATAGAGTTCAATTCCGTTCGGAAACGGAATTCAACCTACCCCATTTTTGCAGCAGCTGGTGTCTAAAAAAGAAAACTAAAATACGCAAATTTGTCAGGTGTGTCCAGATTGTTGGCGGCGCTACTGTGCTGCGGTATACTCCAGCTACGGCTTGATATATTAGGGTGGATTGAACTCCGTTTCCGAACGGAATTGAACTCTGTGACATGGCCGATTAATAGCTTTCATATACACTGAAAAATTGTTAAATATTTTTATATTTTTCAGGTTTTTAATAAATTTTTTCGGAAGGCTTGCACATTGTTCTATCCCTTATTTTTTATTTAAATACTACATGACGCTTTGAACAGCTTATATCTCATAACGGTTATAGTTTCTTTAATTTTTCCCGACAAGTTAATTTTGTCTTTTACATTTTTATTTTTCACAAACACGTTTCTTTATTTATTTTCTACATTTTAATTTAATTTGTCTTATTTTAAACATCAGAATTTGAAATAAAATTATATAATATGAAATAAAATTTTTTAAAGCGCATGCCATTCATGTGTAAAATTTTATGAATTTTTTGTTTGAAAATTTTCAATAAAATTTTATGAATGCATAAAATAATATGAAATATGAAAAATAGTATTGATATGGCCCCACTTTGAATTGCCCATATATCTATAAAAAATTACTTTCCCATTGGTACCAATTTTTCTTATCAAAGGTTGATTTATCGCGCGGTTTGATATACTTTTACCTCTATGCGCATTGTTATACTCGTATACACTGTCGGAATGTCATTAGCTACCTCAGAATATAGTTAACTTTGTGCTAACTCATCTACAACTGACTTTTGAACTAACTCATATATGATACAAATGTGAGTCAGTTGTTTTTTCTACAAGTGGCTCCTTACCGATAAGTATTGCACTAACTTTTAGCGAACTCAAAGGAAATGACATACGGACCGCAAAGGAAGTGTGGCTGGCTTCCTTTGGTTTAAGGCAAGTGAAGGCATTAATGCAGCCATTTTCATATAAAGGCATCCGCAATTTTTTTCAACAGGAATGATTTACGGCTTGTTACTAGTTTTCTCTCTGGTGACTTTGTACTGAACTATCCTCTGTGGAAAAGTAACCAAGTTTTTTCAGTATTTTTTGCAAAATTTGAAAACATTTTCTCACGCTGACTTGTTGTCTTGTTAATGAATCCAAAAAAAGTTTGTCGCATTCCTGTTACACATTTAAATGTTTTGAAATTTTTCTGTGACTAATTATTTAGTCTTTCTAAGAAGAATAATTATATTAAGCTCAAAATACTTTTCGTTTACGTGGCCATTAGATTATTAAGAGATTGAATTTACTTAAGTACTTTTAGTTTTGAGCGTCTCTTAAGAACATTTTAACAACTCATTGCATTGAAACAAAAAAATAAAACGGACAATCTTTATTTGAAAAATAAACAAACAAAAAAAAACACTGAAAGAAGTTTAATAGTAATTTGCTAGTAGTTTTTTATCACTGTTTTTTTTTTGCCTAACTTATTTATTTGTTTTAACGAATTTGTTTTTTTTTTATTATATATTTTGTTTTAATATTTTAGCAATTTTTTAAACTGTATGGTTGAGAGAGAGTGGATGTGTACATGTTCATGTATCTCTGTGTATGTGTTATAATTTGTCACATTGTTGAAACAGTAGCAGCAGCGCAACAAAAGTTTTTCGATATTTTTGTTCCAGTATGTGGGAACAAGCAAAATGGTATCTTTCTTTTAAACTAAAAAATAAATATATCAAAGATTGTCGCTTGGCTGGAGTTCGGAAAATAATAAAAACTTTGTTTTTAACACATTTGTAAAAGTTTTCAATTTAACTCCTTCTATCCCTTAATTTTTTATTTATTGTTTTTTTTCTTTTCTAATGTTTATGCTGTTGTTGTTTCTAAAAGTGATAATGTGACATGTGTTGATGTTAAAGAGCCCCAAGGAAAGCAAAATGTGGAAAGAGGATAAAATTTACAAAAATAAATTACAGTTTGATTGGAAACCTCCCACTTTTTACTGTCTCATTTTTTATTAAACGTAAATATTAGGAGGAATCATTGAAATAGCGGGCGATCTTTCAGGAAAGATTAGCAAAATTCATTCAATTTATTTAAAATATTCTCAGAAATTAATTATTTGAAAATTTTTTATTTCTTGTGGGTTCTGCCTGAATTTCTTTGTTGGTCGTACCAACTCATCAGTAGAATTTTAAGAATCATAATTGAAAAGTTTTTCAGCTCATATGCTTGTATAAAAAACTCCAAAGAAGAAATGAGAATTGTTTGAAACTTTTCAAACAGAATATATTGAAGCTAATTTAAAGCTCTCCTCCTCCAAAAAAAAAACCCCACTCGAAGCAAAGAAAATGTACTTAAATACTTTTTATTTTGTTTTTTTTTTTCATTTTGAGTTTTAAAATTTGTTCTTTATTGATATCAAAAAGAAATTTAAAAAATTATATGAAAACAATAGTAATAGATAGTAAAGACCAAAAATAATACTGATGTATACATTATGGTGGCTCGATTTGTGTGGATACAAAAAATAATAAAACATCGCATACGGGGAAATGACTCTGCAATGATTTCTAAGTAATTTCGCCTTAGAAACTATGGGTCTATAATGAGAGAGACTTAGTTGGAATAAAACCAACCAGTGATGGGGGTAGTCACCCTCCGAAACATCAAAGGGGTAACACCAGTGGTTCCAAAATTATGACGCCTTTATTATATGAAAAATTATAAAAAGTGCTTGAAGAAGTCGAAATATAGTATGGCGTATGAGTATGAATATTTAATATATTGATAAAATATTAAGTATAAGCCACATTGCTTCATTGCTTTTTGCAACTTTTCCATATTTTTGTATTTCGAAATCCATGACCAGTGGTTTATAGGACAAAGTTGCATAGAATTCTTCTTATAATTACATATATCAACTCTACGATTTTTGTCAAAAAAATCGTCCCACCATAATATAAATATTTCTATTCAAAAGATCTATTTATATAATTAAATACTTATTTATTGAAACAATCTTTTAAACACAAATCCAATTGGTATTGTTTTATTCCCTCGGAGAGCAGGCAGCGCACAAAGTAATCTCTTGTTTTGGGCTGCATTATGGTTTCCTTCCCCATAAGTTTATATTAAAATATATATATATGTTTCTTATTTACTTGCAAATATACGTAAAATAACGTGTTGTTGGAGTCTATGGATTTTTTTCTCTTCATTTGCAAGTTAAATTGTTGTTTTGTCATGCTGCGTAAAATGAAATATGACAGAAATTAAGTTGCATTGAACTGCAGCTGATAAAGTTTACACTTTTAATCTATTTTATTTTTCCCCCTTAAATAAGTTTTATTTTATTATATTTTTTATAGAGGAACAATTATGTTACAACAAAATGTTCTTATTGCACAAGTTTTTTCTTCTGATTGTTTTTATGCATTTGAAAGTTGTTGGGTAAAGATTGCACTACACAACACAAAAAATTTACCGATTCTGGTACATGGCACCGAAAGAAAATATACGTGTGGCGGCATTTTGAAAATTTACATCTAGAATCGTTCTGTTTAAGGTATAAGATGTGTTCAGCATTCGTATGTAAAAAACCATGAGTAACATTTTTCAATATATTAACCCTCTAACTCTTCGCTGTAAGTATCTTTTTTAACTATTTTTAAAAAATTGCTAATTTCTCTCTTTGTTTTCCCACTTTTCAAGAAATGTACAAAAAGACTCATACAGAGAAGCGTTCGAAAACGTTTCTCGTAGTGTTTTTTATAAAAGCGCTGTTCACATCTTATACCCTAAACGAAAAGCTTACAAGATTTTCATGACAATTTCCAAAACGGGGGGTAGCTTAACTCCTTCTGGATACACCTCCTATTGCAGAATTTCAGAACTGTTGTCCTGTGAATTACATTGCAAAAGGTACAATTGTACTGAATTTATCATCCCTACACGCTACTAGCACTGTACAACAAAGTGAAAATTTTCTAAAATCAAAAAAATATATATGTGTATCGGCATTTTAAAAGTTTACATTTTGGATTAATTTTCTTCCCCTTTTGCACATAGTTATTTATACTGACTCGGCATAGGAAATCTAATAAGCCATATGTTTAAGGTATAAGATATGGTCAGTAGAAGATCTTAACCATCTACCTCTCCTTGATATGTGTCTTTTTGTTCCTTTCTTAAATAAGAGACAAAAAACTCCACTTTACCGGCGACATAGTGGGCCAAAAATTAATACATAAATGTTTCTCGTGGTGTTTCACATAAAAACGTTGAACATATCATATACCTTAAACATAAGGCCGAGATTTCGTATGCCGAGTAGCTAAAAATATGTCCATAAGAGGGGGGGGGGACTTTACCACCCCTTAAAATCAAATATAAGTATATAGTTTTTGGTGCCCTCTGTCAAAATCAGACGTTAGAACTATGTAATTTATTCTTTGAGTTGTACAGTGTAATCTAAATAAAAAAGCTCTAACTTTTTATTACAACATGTTCAAATTAATAAGCGCCCCACCCACTTCCAATGTAATTGTACAATAATATCGCCAATGTCTATGTCATAGTCGAAGGTGGCACACTATATTGGCAAAAATCAAAAGACTTTTGGTTTTTATTATACAATAATGAAAATTCTGTAATGTGGTGGCAACATTGCTTACTCTTGTGTTAACTATTTCACTATCAAGAAAATTGGGCAATATTTTCTTTGAAAATATTCAGCCATTTATTGAATAGTATAGGCCAAAACGACAATAATAATTGCAATAAAGCGGGCCATCCATTATACAATATTATTGCATATGTTATTGTACATATTATTGCCATTTTGACCCATGCTATGCAATAATTTGCGCAACATTTTTAAAGAAAGTATTGCAAAAGTAAACATAACACTGAACAATGTTGCCATCACATTAAACAATTAATTGATTGTACAATAAAACTCAAAAGTCTTTTGACTTTTTCCAACATATTGTGCCTCCTTCGAATATGACATACACATTGGCTATATTAATGTACAATATGAAAAATTGCACAATTATATTGCAAGTGGGTGGGCGAGCCGCTTAACAAATGGAATAATATACATTTTTTTTATTCTAAATTTTATATTGGGACCCCCAGTGCGTATGAGTGACAGGCTGTAGTATTTCAAACTTCATACGTTATTTTATTCAGAGTATTTCTTTAATGTCATTTCACATGTAGTGACTGATATCACTATGCAACAAGAAAAATGCTGGAAAGTACCACTATATTTCTTTTGATGAGTTATAGTCCCCTTACTACAAAAAGACTTAAAATTTTAAATTCTAAGGAAAAATTTTTGTTTATTTTGAATTTTTGATGAGGCTGCTCCACTGATTTTATCACAACTTATGAAGGAGTTGTCTCATTTTAGAACAAAAACCACTATAAAAAAATTATCTTTAAGCCGTTCCAACATTATTTGTTTATCCAAAGTTATTTAATTAGTTTGGCTTCAGCTCATTTTTAATTTAGGGCCTTATTTTGTAAAACGCAACGCTAAGCGTTAACTAATTTTGTGTGTGTTTTGTTTTTGCACATTACATTTTTTCCATACAAAATTTATCAACGCTTGGCGTTGCGTTTTACAAAATAAGGCCCTTAATCTTTCGATCAAATTATTTTTTATTTAAGAAAGAAATTTTAAAGCATATAAATATTGAACATTCAAAGAAAAATTTGGAAGGTTGAACTGACAGCTGTTTCGTGACCACCAAGTCTACTCATCAGAGTCCTTTACTCACACTACCAGTGACAGTGGCAACAACACTGTAGCGAAAATCCTACTAATATTAGTAAGCTCAATTAACAGACTGTCACCATCTTGTGGCGAGTCGCACCTTATTGAACTTTTTCTAAATGTTCGGAACTTCACTAACTGTCTTCTCTTAGCATGTTCAACTATTATAAGCTTTTTCCATTACGGTCTTGCCAGCGTTCTTTTATATACTCTATGGTTTCAGAATTATTCAGAACGTTATTATGAAAAATAAATTTTTTTATGCAAAATCTAAATATTTTATTTGTTTAAAATTTATAAAAAAATCAAAAATTGAAAAATGCTACCATTTTCATTCACAAAATAAGCTTTATTTCACGATAGTCGATGGATAAATATTGATTTTATTCATAATAAAGTGAAATTACCTAATTTTTGCAAAAAAAAATCGAGTTTTGGAGACGTTGCACCACCGATTTTATCATAACTTTGGAAAAAGTTTAAGCTATTTCCTTACAAAAAAATATTAAAAACTGGGAGTAAAATTACCTTTAAGACATTCTAACATTATTTTTTGAAATACTCAATGATTTTGGAATTATTCATACCTTAATGATAAAAAATGTATATTTTTAGGCAAAATTGGAAAATTGTCCTTTTTTAAAAATATATGAAAATCAAATATGGCAAATACTTAAAATTTTTATCAATAAATCATAAAGCCACTTTATTCCAAATAAAATAAACTTCATTTCATAAAAATCGGTAGATATGTATTGACTTTATTCATAATAAGATGAAATCACCTGATTTTTACAAATATTGTGAATATTTACACTGTACAACAATATCAACTTTTTTTAAGTACAAGCTTTTTACAACTGTTTTTGATAGAAGTCACCAAAAAAATACATTCGTGTATCGCCGTTTTTTAAATTTACATCTAGAATCTATTTTAGGAGGAGCTAAGATTAGGGGGAGTTAAAAATGTTCCTCGTGGTAGTAGGGTTTTACATAAACTTGTTGAAGACATCATACACCTACAAGATACTCTATGCCGTGTCAGTAAAACTTTGTGCAAAAGGAGAGAAATTTAGCTCCCCTAAAATAAATCCTAGATGTAAATTTTCAAAACGCCGATACACGTATGTATTTTTTGGTGACTACTACCAGAATCATTTTGTAAAAAACTTGTTATTTAAAAAAAGGTTGATTTGGTTGTACAGTGTAAATTTTTAAAACTTTTGCAAAAATTAGGTGGCTTCAATTTATTATGAATAAAATCAATATTTATTATTGGTAAGTTTTTTTTTGTCCTTTTCGATTTTTTATAAATATTTTTAAAATAAAAATTTTCCAATTTTGCATAAAAAAAATTATTTTTCATTATTGCGGTCTGAATAATTCCGGAACCATTTAGTATGTAAAAACATAATGTTAGAACGGCCTAAAGGTAATTTTATTCTAAATTCTTCAGTGTTTTTTTTTTCAAAGTAATTGGATAAATCGTTTCGAAGTTATGATGAAATTTGTGAAAAATCCCAAGTTTTAAAAAAAAAAATTTTTAAAAAAACGTATTCATAGAATTTTAAATTACGAATGTTTTTGTAGTTTGGGGACCATACATAACACATCAAAATATATAGTGGTGACAAGAGTTTCATTTTGTTGAATAGTGTATTTAAAAAAGCATGCAGGTTTGATTTTTCTAAAAATTTCCCACTGGTGGTTTCCTTCATAAATACATACTTTACTTATTTTTTTATTTGTTTTGCTTCTGTTTATCATTATAATCTTTTGCATAAATTTGTATTTCCATCTGTAAAGAAGAATGCAAAACATGTCGATATGTGTAATATTTCAATGTTTTTTTTTTATATTTCACGCTTACATGCCAAAGTGTGGTTTATTTCTTTATAAATTTTTGTTTTTTGCAATCATGTTTATTGCTGCTTAAAGCACTGTTTTCCAAATCGTTGGCAATAAAAAAATAAAAAAATATGGGGGAAAAAATAAATCTAATTTCTTCAAGTGTTGACGATAAAAATCATAATCATCAGATTTGATTGCATGAGTGAAAGAATGTGAAAAAAATGCGTTTCGTTGAGATTGTGTGAGAAAATTCCACCACATACACCGAGGGCTGTGTGATCTACTTCCGTTAAAATTAAAACTAAGAGTGTGTGTGCGTGAGTGCACACGATAAACTGTTGAGTAAGAAATTTGTTGCTGCTACATCTTGAAGAATGTGAGTTTATAAGTTTGTGTGTGTGTGTATCTGCCACTTAAAAACCAACAAAAAAATTCTTCCTACTTTCTGGTTTATTTTAAGAAGCTGTTTTTATTTTTATACTTTCTCTCGTAATAGATGGCGAATCATAATGTAGGTATTGTCATGCTCTTAATGTAGAAAATAAAAATAAAAACAGCCATTTTTGAACAGCGGGAAATGAAAATTTTTTTAATGGAATTTTAAGTGTCATCCGTGTTTAGTGTATTGCTAGATTTTCATTTCAAATATTCGTTTGCTTCTGTATGGGTGTTTTTCCTACGGTGAGTGTTGTAAACACGCACTATTATGAAAAAGTGTGTTTACACGAAGTGTATATGTAGAATAGGAAATGCCATTTTTAGTGTCCATTTGCAATATTATCTCTACGACAAGAATCGGTTTTCTTAAAAAAAATAATATGGCTTAAACACATCGAAATAAAACACTTTCCTCATGGAAAATACTTATGTCCTGTTTGATTAATTAAATGGTAACATTGTTGTTGCTAAGTACATGTCGTGTAAATACACTTTAAATGAAAACAAAAATAGTCATTTTGTTGTTGGATTTTCTAAATATTATTTAATTTGAATAAAAAAGGAATTATAGATGATATGATAGGAATAACCTAGAATTGAATTATAAAAAATTTTTATTTGTTTTCATGTTTACGTCATATAGAAATAGTTTATGAGAATATTAGCATAAAGTTTAATAAAATATTAAAATGACTGTTTACAAAAATAGAAACTTTTCCTTTTAATTCAAAAAATGAAAGATGACTTCCAGCTAAAATTTAATAAACAATTTAAATGACTTCCTTTAAACTTTCAAAGTACAAGTACAGTATACAAATAAGTGTACTTTCATTTTTATATTACAGCTAGCCTGTATAGCGATTTCCCAGGGTCTTGAATGAATATGAGCCTCCTCAAGGACCTATAATAAAATATACCTTGGTATTGTAAATCCATTTCTGTAGTTTAAATGGTCTCCAACAGTATATATGTATATTGAGCTGTATATAGCTCTTCACCAAGGTGTGAGCCTATGTCCCTCATTAGTCAAATCACCATCAATCTTGCGTTAAATAAATAAGGTTCTCCACCAGTGCCTGTCATTTTTAAGCTGTGTAAAATAGTTCTTTAAAAAGTGTGGTTATATATAAAGATATGGAATTCTAGAAACACACAATTGTTCGAGGTAAATCATTAAAGCGCATTTAAAAAAAATAATTACGACGACGCGATTTAGGTATTCCCTCACCCAGAGTTAAATTACGACTTTTAAGTGTGTATTTAAGAATTTTCAAAAAAAAATATTTTCAGGACATCTTTTCGGATCACCATAGACCTTTGGAATACATGCTCTAGAACCAAGATAGCTTGACAGAAAACTAAACACGTGATACTTCTTGAAATTCGCAACTATTTTACGTCATCATACGTCAAATTTGATTTGTAATCAAACCGATTTTGGCTATGTACCATCTTCAGTGTTCTCTGAATTACTAAATTGTTTTCTGTTGTCCGGTGTCCTTATATAGTTTTTCGGTTGTGTTTATTTCTTCTAAATTTTTTTCCTTTGTGTAACTCATTGTCTACCTGTGTCTCTCCTTTTACCCGCTGTTATCATTTTTCTCTTCACAACTATGCTCGTTTTTACTAGTTTATTTCTCTATGTGCGTAATAATCTGTAATTTTTGGGTTTTGCGTTAAGCGGTCATAATTGGTATGTGAGAATAGTATGCCATCATACCATCATACTACTGTAATAGCCTCAATTCGTGTATGTCAGTTTGGTATGTTGAACATCAAAAAATTTTGATATTGTACTCTCTCTCAACATACCAAGTATGTCATACCAAGTACTTTTTTGTTGTGGTCATGCGTTGTTATGATGGCGACTTTCGTTGGTCTATTGTTTTCTTTTGTGTAAAATTTTGTTAATGGTTCTAACACCTCTAGAAGGAAGTGAACCTTTGATAAGACTAGTTGGTTCTAGTTCTAGAGCTTTGTTTTACACGGCTTTGCTATTGAAATTAAGATACTTTGTGACAGATTAAAGATCTAATCTTAACGCACTCTATTAGTGGCAGTTAATATACTTGTTGATAAGATCAGTAAAGTGCATGTCCGTCTTAAGTATGTACAAAAATTTCGTATTTATTTGCAAGCACTCTTTAATAATAAATAATCAGATATGATCATATTAAAAGTCTTTTTTAATACACTTTTCAGCAATCCAAAATCTATTTATAGGCTGAGCTTCGTAACGTTATTTTCAAAAAGGATTAGCACAGAACCACATCAGTTCCGTTCGGTTGAATGTGATCCCAGATTTTATTCATATACACTTTTTGAAAAATTTTAATAAGACAATTGAATGCAATAAATAAGAATTGCGATCATATTCCACCAAGCCACTTATTAAGTGATGATAAGCTGAGATATCCATGAGCGCTGACGATGGGAGCGTGGCAGCTTCCGAAAATAATGTTGTTATGTTCTGCTGTATACATTAAAAATACCACTGATGCTAATTTTCCCTTGTTCCTTAAAATATTGTTCATGTGTAACTCTTTCTCAATACAACGTTACGAGCCTTAGCCTATATAATCACTTTTGATTTAAAAAAAAGTTACCTCCATATGCATAATCCCTTAAATTTATGCAAATATTAATTTTAGTTTTGTTACAAACAGACCTAATATATTAATTGCTAAATAAATCCATAATTTTCTACATTTAAAAGTTTTTAATGTGAATGTGTAAACTCATAAATTCTATCTTCTTAATATATTTCAAAATAGAAAATTATTTCTTATTTAGTAACATAAAACTTTCCCTTTGTGTGTGTGTGTGTGTGTGTGTGTGTTTGTATGTATTTTTTTCGTATATTATTACAAGTAAAATACCAAATAAACTTTTATATAATATTATCTTTATATAATAACTTCAAATTTACTGTGATAAGTAATCCCCTTTTGGCACAAACAAACAAACGAGTGATCGAACACATGAACGGCGCAAAATTAGGCAACAACATTACTTTCCTTTTTTCTAATGGAAACAAAACAAACAAAAAAACAAAAAAATCTTCAACAGAGTTTTCTACTACTTTTGTAATAAAAAATATGACTTTGTCTCTAGAAATACATTAAAAACATTAACAAACATATTTGACAATATAAACAACCTCAAACTTCTTTCAGTAAAGAACGAAAAGAAATGTGAAAAACTTTGGCCTTCTCTTTTGTTTTTTGCTCTATAGAATACATACAAGGATCCACACACACACAACAACCACATGAACATAAAACAAACATAGCCAAAGAAGTAAAACGGCGAAAGTGTCTCTTGATAATATTTTATAAGTGTTTATATGTTTATTGTACTTTCAAATGCGTATTTGGAATTTGGAATAGAAAACTTTTTTATTGTTCCAAATGTGTTTTTTTTATTTAGGGAAAATAAATGCGTACGAATTATTCAAGATTTAAAGTCGATGTTAAAAAAATAAATAGCAAAAGTTTAAAAAAAAAAGTTTTGTAATACTTGGTAATTTATATATTATTTCAGTTATTGACAATTTTAATATTTACATGCTGAAATGCTTTCATAACTTGAATATCAGATCTCTTCCATGCGGATTGAAAATTTTCTGAATTATAAAAGCATTGTTGTTACAACGGTATGACAATTCGGAACATTTTCATTCCGTATGGAATACAGAACAAATTTGTATAATTGGTTTCCAGTGCATCCAGTCTTTAATATTAGAAAAAAAAGTTATTCATCTTTTCTTCACAAAAAAATTTTTTTGATAACAACACTACCAATTTCTGCTCTTCTTCGAAGATAACTTTTCTTGTATGTAATGAAAACTATCACATTAATTAAAAAATTTAGCTCATAAATAACAATCATTGTAAAAACGTGATTTAATAAAATAGCTTTCAATTCACAAATTAAGTCAAACAAAATTTCCGTCAACTCTTATTAGTCAACATTTCTAAAAATTTACTTTATTAACTTTAAGTTAATAATAATAAGTTTTTTAAAAGTTCATTTAATATTAAAATCTTTTTCAGTGCTAACATTAAGAGTTTATAAAATTAAGAAAATACATACTCAAGAACAAAATTCACATATAAACAGCTTCAATTCGTTCTACTCCAACGCCAAGCGATTTCTTCTATGCTCCTGTATCATTTAAGGGTTCAAAGGAGAACAACACTCAAGTTAAAATTTAAGCATCATCTACTATACGAGTATATTCAAAGTCATCATTCATTCATACACAAACGCTTTTGTGCACACTTTTTGCATTTTGCATTACTTAATGTCAACAACTTCTGTTGGTGCTGCAACTTCAACATGAACAACATGGATGAGAAAAATGAAAACAAAACGAAACAAAATTTAACGCAAATTTTGTTTATACATTTTACAGCAATAAAAGAAACTTTGTTAAGGGTTACATTATGTTTTCTATTTAAAAAAACAGCAAGAAAACCGAAATTGCAAAACGAAAATTTGTTTCTTACAAAAAAATAAAAATAGAAAACCGTCAAAAACTCGCAGTGCAAAACGAAGTGGAAACCATTAAATGTTGGCAATCTAATGGCAAACACAGACAGTATGGTAAATGCATGAAATAATTCATCACGAACATACTGAAATACAAACCTTAATGGGACCCTGCTCATACAAATGTGCACTTTTGATAACTCCCCAACCAACACGACGACTCGATATAAATTTGGAGATGATATGAGATCAAACACTGGCGAATAACTTAAATTAGTCTCATAATAGCACAATTCAAGTCAACTTTTGCACTGGAGCAACGGAAAGTTGTTGTTTCTTATTTTATTTGGCGCATTGAACTCGAATCTGTACTGGATTTCTTCAAACTTCCAGCATAATATCTTAAACTGCTCATAAGACTAATATACCGAAAAAAGTTCTGAATTTAAATGATATATGGCTTGTTTTTTTTTTCTAACCTATGTTCTAATAGAAGTAGAACTAAATTTTTCTTATTTCTTTATTTGGTATGAGTTTTTAAAAAACAATATTGTTGTTGAATTTTGGATTTCTTATTTAACTTAATTGACAAACATTTCTCCAGATATGTTAATATTTGTCGTGCAACAGCTCCCTTTTTGACATACATAACATTTGAAGGTACCGCCTGTAGACTCGAATTCAGCGCCTTAAATAACATAAGAAACAATTTTCCGTTGCCCCAGTAAAAAAACTTCTATACTTGTGTAATTTTAGAATAAATGCACTGTTCCCTGTTTTGTTTTAGAAGATCTTTTTCTCAAAATGTTCAAATCATTAAGCATGAAAACTCATGTTTGTTGGGACTTTACATGCACTTACACGCATTTACACAAATATACGTATAAGCGAAATTCTTACAAAACAATCATTTACAAACACCAATCAGACTATTAAAATTACAAGATGCACAATGGGATCAGTTTTAAATGGCTCTTGAGATTTCTCAAATTGATGGGAACCTTAAATTGTTTGTCCTTTAAGATATTAAATATATCATTTAGGAGCTGTACAGAATAGACGACTTTTTTATATGTCAGGAAATACGATAACTTAAAGCGTGTCTATGAGGATACACAACACACATAAGATGAAGACAATACAAAAAAGTACGTTCGGGTAATGTGGTATAGGCGGGTAATGTGGTGTACGCAGGTAATGTGGTATACCTGCGCTCTCTAAAACTAAGAGAATAGGAATGACGGTACCAATCTTAATAGCTTTATGCCCTGGAAAGTTAAGAATGCGTTAGTGCAGTGTTTGCCATACACACACTATCTTATTCTTTGTTTGTGTATGTGCTACGCGGCTAAATATAGATAGGCTGTGTGTCTCACACACAGGAAAATGAGAGAATGGCCACCACTGTGTACATATTAGCTTTTTGCATATCATGAGAATAGTGCGTAGTCGCGTGGCATGTTTCACTTTTTTGTGCTCTGTTCAAAATTTGGTTTTTTTTTTCTAAAAACAATTGTTTTAAACTTCATTAATTTAATTTTAAATTTAAGGGTGAGTACTTTATTAGTGAAGAACGCAAATATATTTTAAGGCTTAGTATATATTTTCAATTCAATAATTATTTGAATAAACTGAGTCTTCGGATAATGTACATAGTACAGCTAAAGGTGACTAAAGTGGTATTACTATTTCCAGAAAATAAGCATTCAAAGAAAGATGAAGTAAGAAAATAGGCAACGGAATATATGAAGGTATGGTGTAGCATGTTATCGGAACATACCACATTAACCGATAATTTTGTAAATGGCTTGTTTATGGGTCCTCTTAGTTCCCTCCAATTTCTCTGAAACTTGGTCTTTTTGCTTTCCCAAATGTAAAACTAATACTTGTACTAGAACATCAGCTGACATCTGTTCGAATCGTACCAAGTTTCTAAAATATAGAGCTAAATAAAATATAGGTATACCAAATTATCCTAACTTACTGTATAATATATGAATTTGGGCTGTTACCCGATATCTAGATTATATTATTGGTTATAACATAAATAATGATTTTAGTGAGGTTGTAGTTGGATTTTTTTTAAATATCTCTTAGGACTTAATATCTTCCGTTAAAGTGGTGATTTAAAAAAAATAGACGAAACATTAAGGACATAAGAAAGAAATGTGAAGAATGGAAAGCTATAAAAATAGCTTGAGGAAATTCTCTACTTATCTTTAGGAACGGAAGTAAATTTTCCAAAAACAGTGAACTACTTCGAACATGTTTTCACGCTTTCCCCACCTTAGCTGTACTTCATTTATTATTACCGAGCTTTTTTCTTTTTTTCCTCCCTCCACTCAAAACTGTTTTAAATGAACTACTAATCCTTCTATATTCACATCATACATACAAAAAGAAGCTGAAGTTTATTAACACATTCACACATCTCAACACAAACACTCATATAGTTTGTATTTTTATCCTTTTGTTGTTGTAGGTTTTCATTGTTTGTCTACACCATAAAAATCTAACATTACACGTACCTTTAAGTGTTCTTACACTGAAAGAAAACTTTTTTTAATATAATGTTTTTATGTTAAAGTATTGATTTTGTCGTTACATTTCAACCAACTTAATTCGTCATTTCTGCTATGATTTTTACCTCATTTGTACTTCTTTAATCGTGGAATAGAGTATATTTAATACCTGAATTTAATTTTTTGCTTTCTGAATTCATCGTTACTATTTAATATCGATAGCGAAAATCAGCATATATATAAAATGAGAAAGCTGCCATTTCATTTATGTACTTTTTATCACTGTATTGTAATATTTCATGATAATAATTAATTTTTTTGTTCCATTAATATAAACGAAACGTTTTTCTTTCCATGTACTATGTACAATGTACGTATGTATGTATGTATGTATGTATGTATGTATGTATGTATGTATGTATGTATGTGAGCATAGAGGTAAATGTGAATAAATGAATCAGTGAGTTAGAGTATTTCATGGAATAAGTGTACATGTGTAAATGACGCTACTTATCGTAAAAAAAAGAGATCTATGATGAAAAAAATAAAAATATTCTTAAGTACAAAAGTGAATGAAAAAATGTATACTATTCACACATTTACACATTTAGAAACTGACAAAAGGCAAAACACTATTAAAAGAACTTCAACCAAAACATAAAAGAGTATAATGTGAGACTTATAAACAAGATTACCATCATTAGAAGCCAACAAACAATAGTTGTTTATTTGTTAGATAAATTATACAGAATCATAAATAAATAAAGTGTAGAAATTCATAAGCAAAAATTATCTCAATAAAAAGTTGACAGATATACTATCTTGAATTGCACATATCGCTCATTTACTTAAATAATGTCATAACTGAGAAAAAACTAGTTTTGGAGAAAACGACTTTAAAGTTTTCATTTTACATACAACTTAATGGAAAAATTAAATTCTCCTCTCAAGAGGTGAGTATAGTAGCTATTTTTATGAAATTTTTACACAAGATAAAGAACGATATGATTATTAATTCTGCATTATTAACTCAAATCACGTTTTTTGAGTTATGATACTATTGAAGTAAAAGAGCGATATGTAAACGAGTAGAGGATTGTTACCAATGGATTATACTGCAGCTGGGTATACGAACAATTTGCTTAGCTTCAAAAATTAACAAAATATTTAATATTTTAAGAAATAAAGTTAATATTTTACTTTTAAGATACTCAACTTTATCAATACATTTGCACCAAATTATCTTATAAGTAAAAACCCAAATTTTGTAAGGGTGTGTAGTAAATCTTTTTACAATTGTTAAGAAATTAGATTGTAAGTGCAGAAACCAATAACTGATTAGGGGCTTTTCACATATCATGTGACGCTTTTAAAAAATTTAGTACAGTTGCAAACATGGAAATAGCAGTACCACTGCTATTGAAATAGCAGTGCGTAACGGCTGAGTTATTTTTCCTTTAATTTTTGTTTAAAAATATATATTTTTCTGTATATTTAATGTTAAATATATAATTGTCAACAATTTTTGGCTTTAGTGGGTCGCGCTAAACATTGCACTATTGAGTAACGAAAATTAATTTTACAAGTAAGGAAAGAGGGAAGATCTTATTCAGGTATTCAAAGGCTTCTCTCCGAAAAAAATTGGTTCTTGTTGTGTTTTAAATAAAACAAACTTAATACATCTTATACCTTTAACGTAAGGCTTACAAGATTTCCTATGCCGAGTCACTATTACTAATGTACAAAAGGGGGAATTTTAACCCCCATAAAATTAGTCCCAGATTTAAACTTTCCAAACGCCGATAAATGTGCGACCTCTACCAGAATGAGTCGATAAAACCATACTATTTTTTTTTGTGTTCTACAATGTAATTGATTCAATTATGAAATCAATTGCAGGCCGTTTGTATTAACATGTTTTGATCAATAATTTTATGTTATGGCTATAATATTTTACCCGATAATGAGTTAAGGACTTTGCAAAAGCTTTCAGCCAAAAATTTCAAAATTTTAATTTTATTAACTAATATACAGTATATGATAGTTTGGCTCAAAACAGTTTGTTTTTCTTTTTATTTTGAAAAAATATACATATAAATTTTACGTTTTCAAACTTAATACTTTAATTTATTATATTAAAAGCCTTTTTGGTTTATTTTGCAAACCATTAAATTTCTATTCTTTAGTTTGATTCTCCTCCCTTCTCTTCCTTCATCCCGTCTCTTTTAATTTATTATTTATAAACCACTTTCATTCATATAATTTTTGTTTCCAGTATTTTTTCTTCTCTTCCTTTTTATTTTGAACTTTTCAAGTGAATCGAAATAATTGAACACAAATTGAATGGAGTACATGTTTCGAATTGTTAAATAAAAAATCCAAAAAATTAAAGAAGGTTTATTTTTCTTTTTAGTACTCGTATATAAAAAATATTTATTTTTCTTTTTTTCTACAAAAGGGTGTGCTTTGCTAAGGATTGTTTTGTGGCATTTTGTGTTTGGCTCTTTTATTAGGCTCTACACAGGTAAAATTTTTAAGTAGGTTCGTTGAATTATAATCAATTCCAAAAGCAAAATTGAGGTCTGGTTGTTTAGAAAAATAAAAGCTATAACAATATTGCCAGCCGTACAATAACACGTGTTTCTTTGATAAAAAAAGTAAAAAAATTTAAAGAAAATAAAAAAAACGTTAACAAATGAAGGTGAAATGCACTTATTTTTATGCAAATTATATAAAATTATTTCCTTTTATAGATAAAAGAAAGACAGATTGTAAAGAAATTCTAATTAAACCAAATGTGCTAAGAAGGTTTATTAATAGCTTAGTCACAAAACTTTAGTCAGCCAGATAATAGACTCAATTCTGTAATTTACTTTTTCAGTTAAGAAGGAAGAAGACTTTCACTGAAATAAAATCAATAAAGATGAATTTAAATTTCCTTAAACATTTTAGGTCTCTTATTGCTATTTCTTTTTCATTTAATTTGATTAGCTTTATTTTATATCTTTAAGAAAGTTATTATTTCACGTATTGTCATAATTTTATTTTAAATGAAATTTATTTGCTGGTGTTTAAGCATTGTCTATATGCATTTCATTGGTGCTTTACCAAATCGTCAGTAGACTTCAAACAAAATTTTGAACAGTTACAAGCCCCTTATCTCATTTAAAATAAAATTATAACAATATATCAAATAATAAATTTGTTAAAGGTTTAATTTGAGTTTTATTTTTCATTTTGCTTTATAAATACTTTTGTTATTATCCAATAATTTTCAAAGACTACTATGCTTATTTTTTAAAATCATTTACATATTTGTAAACTCTCAAATGGTTTTTGAAAGTCTGTACATAAGATAAGGGGCTTCAAAATTGTGTTTGAGGTCTGCTAACGATTTGTTAAAGCACCAATAAAATGCATATAGCCAATGCTTAAACACCAGCAAATAAACTGTATAACAATATAAGAAAATTAATTTTGGAACTTCTACTGAAACTAAACTATTAGATGGTTAGATTGAACGCATGGCGCGCTCTGTGGCGAATTGACTCAGAGATCAGGTGTCCATTGTAGAAAATTTCAAACTAACATTGAAGAGATTACTTTAATTTTAACACCCAAATGTTTGAAATTTATTATATTTTTTCAACTTCTATCCATCTTACTTGACCCTTTTAATTAGCTTAACATAAATAAGCCTTCTCAACCATTTCTAAAAATTATTCATTTATTACTTTTTTTGTCCTTCCATTCATCATCTTAATGCCAATTGGTTGACGAAATTAAAAATTATTATACTTAAGTATCCTCTTGTAATCATCAAATTGTCATAAAATGTTGTATTCAAATAGAGGAGATTCAAGTAAAAGCGAAAAACTTAAGAATTAGTTTTCCGTTAAAGAGATTATTTTTAAATGAATAAACATGAAAGTGCGCAAAATAAAAAGAATATTTTTCTGAAGAAAACATAATTTGGGGTAAAATTGCTTGTGTACAAGATAAAAAAAATGTTTGGATAAACAAAGTATTGAGAAAAATATCTAGTAATAGAATAAGAGATTATATCATCTTTGAAAAGAGTGTTTCCAAATGAATTACGATATATCAGTTATGTTCTGAGAGTCTTTATTACCGAAAAACAACTCAAATGGTCAAAATAAGGACAAGAAGTGGTTTCATTATGTTTTTGTTTCTGTACTTTTCACTGCCCTACATCATCACATACTAACATGCATATAGATGCAAAGAACAAAAAAAGTCAAAGTGGCGCGATTCTAACCACTGATTCTGGCGAAGACGCCAAAAATATATATACTTGGGTCGGCATTTCGAAAGTTTACATCTGGAATTCATTTCAGGAGGAGTTAAGCTTCCCGCCTTTTTGCACATCGGCATAAGAAACCTTGTAATCCTTATGTTTAAGGTGTAAAATACGTTCGTCACTTTTATTTGAAACACCACGGAAAATTTTTTTTTGGAAAATTTTAACCTTCTACGGCTTCCCTTTGATAAAAATTGGAAAAAAAACTCCACTTCAACTGCGATATAGCGGGCTAAAATGTCCTACAAAAATATTTGTCATAAGATTTTATTATAAGTCTTCCAAAATGACCAAAAGCTCCAAACTCAACTGGAACGCCATAAACCATTCAAAAGTTAAAATGTGTTTGAGGTTTCATTTCGTACTTATTCATAATTAGTACTAAATTATCCCATAATACCGGATTTCATGGAACTAGTTTATATTAAAAATATGCCTTTAAATGTGATTTTGTTGTACGCGTAATCTATTAAATGCTATTGCTATTGAAAATCTATTTAAAAGTGACTAAGATATGGAGAAAAACTATAACTGCCTCCATTTTTAGCATATTTTGATGTTGTCCTTGCTGATATCCTCTTAAGTGTTATATGTTAACGTTGATGTTGATTTTTTTCTAATAATATAGAATTGACTTGTCTAAATAAATTGGAATAAAAAAATAAATATATCTTCAAAATCGTATAAAAATGGCTCAAACTGTAGATAAGGCCAAGGTTGGTAACACTAACTTTAGCGGAATAATTACAGGAACTCAGAAATAATTCATAACACCGGAAAAAAGAAATACAAATTCTTGACTTTTTTAAGCGTTGAACTGAATACTATAATATTTTCGAGAACAACTGCGATCATCAGAGATATTTTGATACCTTTTCACCGTGTGAGGATGTTAAAGTCAAGTGAATAAACGGCTAATATTAAACCAATTCGGTGAAGCTTTTTAAAAATTTTCAAAAAAAAAATATCATTCTGAACAAATAATA
This sequence comes from Panzeria rudis, assembly GCA_956483635.1. Classification (NCBI taxonomy): domain Eukaryota; kingdom Metazoa; phylum Arthropoda; class Insecta; order Diptera; family Tachinidae; genus Panzeria; species Panzeria rudis. The sequence goes on from OY101449.1 coordinate 1,314,417, forward strand.
GATTTCTAAATATACTTCGGAGATTTTTGAAAACATGGAATTTTTTTTATCAAATAAATCGCAAGCTAGCATTCCTTTAAAGCAAAAATTTACCATCGTAAGAGATGATACAATAATTTCTAACAAATTCACTTCCTCGAAAAATTATTATATTGCAAAATTTCATTCATTTTTCATTTTTGTAGAAAAGAAAACGCCATAAAACTCTAAATAAGGGCCAAAAGCCGAAAAACAATAATATTTAAGGCAAATATTTGATATAAAATTTAAATGCCCAAAATGGAAAAAACCTCAAAAATGGCTTAACTTTTACGAGAAATTTTGCAAAGTTTCCGAAAAATATTTAAAAAAACTAGCTTATATACAAAATTTGTAAGCCCGTAAAAATCTGCAACATTTCTTAAGATTCACTAAAACGGAAAAAATTAATTAAACTGCAGAAAATATAAACATAATAAGACAAATTTTAAAAGCTTTGAAATCGTTTGATATTTACGTTCCGCTATCAAAAAATCAACTTAATTTTTCAACGTAAACAGCAGAACAGAGTAGCGCCACTTTCGGAAGCCGCTACACTTCCATCGTCAGTGCTCACGTGTATTTGCTTACCACCACTTCTCAGGTGGCTCTGTTGATACACGTGAGCACTGACGATGGAAGTGTAGCGGCTTCCGAAAGTGGCGCTACTCTGTTCTGCTGTGTACGTTAATTTTTCCCTTGTTTCTTGGAATATTAATAATGCCCAATTCTTTCTGAATATAACGTTGTGAACCTTAGCCTAATAATCAATTTAGAAAAAATAATATAAATAGTAGATTTCTAAATATACTTCGGAGATTTTTGAAAACATGGAATTTTTTATCAAAAAAATCGCAAGTTAGCATTCCTTTAAAGCAAAAATTTACCATCGTAAGAGATGAAACAATAATTTCTAACAACTTCACTTCCTCGAAAAATTATTATATTGCAAAATTTCATTAATTTTTCATTTTTGTAGAAAAGAAAACGCCATAAAACTCTAAATAAGGGCCAAAAGCCGAAAAATAATAATATTTAAGGCAAATATTTGATATAAAATTTAAATGCCCAAAATGGAAAAAACCTCAAAAATGGCTTAACTTTTACGAGAAATTTTGCAAAGGTACCGAAAAATATTTGAAAAAACTAACTTATATACAAAGTTGAATGTTACCAAATTTGTAACCCCGTAAAAATCTGCAAAATTTCTTAAGATTCACTAAAACGGAAAAAATTAATTAAACTGCAGAAAATATAAACATAATAAGAAAATTTTTAAAAGCTTTGAAATCGTTTGATATTTACGTTCCGCTATCAAAAAATTGGGAAAAATTAACATCAACTTAATTTTTCAACGTAAACAGCAGAACAGGGTAGCGCCACTTTCGGAAGCCGCTACATTTCCATCGTCAGTGCTCACGTTTATTTGCTTACCACCACTTGTCAGGTGGCTCTAAGCAAATACACGTGAGCACTGACGATGGAAGTGTAGCGGCTTCCGAAAGTGGCGCTACTCTGTTCTGCTGTGTACGTTAATTTTTCCCTTGTTCCTTGGAATATTAATCATGCCCAATTCTTTCTGAATATAACGTTACGAACCTTAGCCTAATAATCAATTTAGAAAAAATAATAAATATATAAAGATAATATGAAATAAAAATTTCAAACTGACCGATCGAAACCAAAAATTGATTAGCTTTTCACCTCAAAAAAAAACGTCGATTGTCCCCAATTTTATTAAAATTTGTTGATCCGATCCCTTGATATCGTTTCCAACAAATTTCGAAAAAAGGATTTTTTTTTAATTACACCAAATATTATTGTTAAACTGATATTCTATATTTCGTTAGTTTTTAGGTCCTGCTGACTCTTCAGGATGCTATCCAGTTTAAGGTATTATTATTTATTTAAACCAAGAAAAATCTAATAATAAATATTATCTGGAACTTAGAACTTAAATATGTTTTAAATTAAATTGCTATAGAAAAGTATTATTACGAAAACTGGATGAATTCTGTGATTATACAACATTTATTTTGCCTTTTATTTTATTGTGTTGTATGTTCTTGTAATTATCATAATTATTTTTTTATTTCAGATAATAAATATATAAATTTTTTATGAACAGTATTCAAAATGAATTTTATATACATATATTTGAATCTTCTCTCGTTTCCATGCCTTTATTTCTTGCTCTCTTTTTGCCTCTCTCTCACTCTCCCTCACATCTCTCGCTCTCTTATTACCAGTGTTTCCGTTTCTTATTCCATAATGTTCTATTTTTAGTTTTTCTTGTAAACTTTCTCTCTCTCTATCTATCTCTCTCTCTCATTTATATCCTGTTTCATTTTGACATTCTCCTGAAATTTCAATGCAATAAAACGTTCCCATTGTGCTGAACGGAATGTCAAATTACAGCACAACAAAGAAATGTTTGGAAAACAAAAGGACGGGTATTTTTAAAAAGGAAATGTTACTGAAAATATTTATAGCTATTATAGCAATTATAGCAGTGCTTGTTATAGCTTATTACTATAAAAAATGTATATAACATTTCTAAAGTACATTTTCCATTTGAAGGAAGTAATCAACTCTAAAGCCGCACATCCAACTATTATACAATATTATTGCATATGTTATTGTACATATTATTGTCGTTTTACTTGTTATAGCTTATTACTATAAAAAATGTATATAACATTTCTAAAGTACATTTTCCATTTGAAGGAAGTAATCAACTCTAAAGCCGCACATCCAACTATTATACAATATTATTGCATATGTTATTGTACATATTATTGTCGTTTTACTATCCAATAAATGGCACAATATTTTCAAAGAAAATATTGCCAAATTATCCTAACAGTGAAAAACTAAAAATAACACACAACACAATTAATTGTCTTGATTGTACAATAAAAATCAAAAGTGTTTTTATATTTGCCAAAATATATTGTGCCACCTTCGAATATGACATACATATTGGCGATATTATTGTATAATACGAAAAATTTTACAATTATGTTGCAAGTGGGTGCGCCGCTTAAGAGCCTATTTTACCAATTTATTTACATATCAGTTGATATTTAAAAGTCATTTTTCCAAACAAAAATGAATGAACATCGACATTTAAATATGAATTGATATTTAAATAGAATTGGAGAAATAGGCTCTAACTGTGTTTCTCTTTTTATTTGTATACTTCTTTTAAACTAAATTTGTAATATGTAAATTCTTCTGAAATTGTTTCTACAACTTGGTTGATTTTTCTTTAACATGTTTTTTCTTATTTTAAATTTAAGACAAAAAAGAGTCCGTCCACAGAGACTTAAAAAAATATTTACAAATTATCAATCTCTGATAGATAGATCGTCTAGTATATGATCGCACTAAAATTTATGTTTTGAGAGATGGAAAGCAAAAGAGGTGGAAAACATTCTCCTCCATACCTTGTTCACGACAACAACGGCAGAACACATAGTAGGAAATGCCTAACCTTGTCAATAGGGGCCATTGTCTCGTCAACGGTGCGATGAGCCTTGAGATATCCTTGCGGCTTCTGTTCGTTAAATGTATTGAGCGCTTGTCCTTGTAACAAAGCCAAAGATAGATGGCGCACACTGAGCATCTGTAAGGTAGCTAGGAAGAAACTTATTTGTGCTCAGCTTGCACCATCTGTCTCCAGATTTTCAAGGATAGTATTTGAAAATATTGTTTCTAATAGTGCCAAATGGCATGGCTACCGATTTAGTAATGGAGCCATCGAAAGCAGAGTCACCCCTGGCCAGCTCAACGCCAACGCCATTGAAGTCGCCGTGTGCGGTACCCTAGATGACTATATAAACTACTAGATTACTATATAAGCTACAAAAAGTGTGAATAACTCTTGGATAGTGATACATAGCTTATGCTCAGAAGTGTTAGCAAAAGCTGGAAAATATGATACAGAATCCACAACTTTGACGTTTAAAAAAGCACATAATTATGTGTTATGTATTACCACCACAACATACAAACGATAGCCAAATTAGAAACAATAAGATTTGTCATTACTTTCATATAATCGTGGTAGTGTTGTTGTAAGTTATCTGGTTCAGATAATAATCTATGACAGTTAAAACAGCTGCCAGAAATCGTTTATGAACTAGCACTTTTTACACAAATGATATTTGAAAGATTTATTTAAAAAGTCCCACCTGCCTTTAAGAAATTAACAAAAGATTATGCAGACGTAATAATATTTAAATGAAAATAAATAAAGCAGCAAAATGCCAACTTCCAGCACCTCAATCACATGCTTACAAAGCTCGAAGCATAAACTAGTAATTTTAATCATTTGCTAGTTTTTATTCACACCTTTTTTAAGTTAACGCTAGAAAAACTAGTTTCTACTAGTCAGTATAAAGTACTAGCTTTAACTAAAAATTGTTATTCACATCAAAGCTAGTTTAAACTTCCAATTTGCTAGAATTAGCTTTAGCTACCTTTTTATTCATACGGCACATTGTTTAAAATGAAACGGAATTTGAATATAACATTTCCAAATGGGACATTTTTGAATACAAAGCATTAAAATACGAAGTTTGAGTTTTTTCAAGAAATTTATCAACAGTCAAGTAAAACTAAAAGTTAACTGGTATAGTAAAAAACTCTTATCGTTTCTAAATTTTATTTGAAACAAATGTTTATTTGAAAATTATTTGGTGATAATTCTTGCTTTCTACAATAAACTGGTAGTCGAGTAAAACAGTGGATAGACGATGCATGCAGATGGCGAGCGTGCTGGCACAAAATAATAACTTTTACAGATTTTACTTTCTAAAACACTAGAACTTTTTTTACTAAATTAAACCGGATGGGAAATTTAATAAGATTTCGCCTTCGCAATGGAATTAAAATTACGTTGTATAAATCGTTATTGTTCTAAAATTATAAATACAACTTTTAGTTCTTCAAAAATATATTTTTTTTATTCTCTCTTTTCTATTTCCATTTGAGGGTTAGAAAATTGAAACCGTAAATAACATTCTACAAATAATAAAAGTTTATTTTTGATGAATTTTGATTTTTACTCTTTTGTTTTCATTTAAATGAGATTCAGCTTTTTTTGTATTAAAACTTAAACTTTTAACGAATTTTGTTTTTGACAAAACAGCTCAACTCAATGAGTTTTGCACCCAACAACTTGAAATGTTTAAAGCATTTTCAACATCATTTATACGATATTTTTGTGAGTTTATTCAGACTTTTCTTATTGTATTATTTGAATTTTCATTAGGACTGTCAAGTTTTTGGGTAGTTGGTGTTCAATTTAAAAACAGACATGCAAAACAAAACTAAACAAAAAAAAATGTTGAACTTATATTACAAAATCATTTTCTAAGCAACTTTATTTTTAATTGAATATTAAACACTAACAACAGAAACAACAAAAATAAATTGCGATGGAAATATTTCAGCCTTAAGATTTATTAACAGCCTGTGTTGCAGTCAATTGGTAATAAAAGGTTTGAATTTTTTTTTACTTTTACAAAAATTAAACAAAAGAAAGAAACAAACCCATCAAAACGCTTTCATTGTAATTTTAGTGTTAATTAAAATTTTATTTAATTAAATAGGACTAAGTATAACGAATAGAATAAAAGGTCAGGTATATCAAGGTCATAAAAGTACAACTTTGAGCTTTCATCAGACTATTGGCTATGAAGATGTGCAGTTTAAGTAGAGACGGCGCTACAATTAATCGAAACTTTCGTATACATATACATTGCAACACATATTAATAAATCCGAAGAAAAAAAATGCTTACTGTGCTGTATTATATGTACCCCCTTCTAACGACCAGAAATCTATCAGATATTTAAAACTTAAATTTTTTAACTTTTATAGCTCTAAAAATATAGAAATTGTTTAGAAAAAAATTTTGCAAAGTTATAAGCATATTTGTTATGTTTCTTTGTAAATGTTCTTTTTGGCAGTTTGTAAAATATTTAACGTTTTTAGGTTTACGTTTTATATGAAAAAAGAAATGAAAACATTTAAGTTAAACTAAATGTTAGTTTAACACAAACATGATTTTAGTCTTTGTTAAAGCAAAAAGAAAAACTGCTATTGAAAACGACTGTTTAGATTCCTATAACATGCAACATAATGAAATTTTTATAAAACCTAATAACTACTATTTTTTTATTATTTTTTTTTTTTTTTGACAAATTAGTCAATCTGGGTGGTTGGTTCTAGCAAGCTTTACGCACGCGGTCAGTACGGACAGTTCTAATAGTGGGCACCAACTCTCTAGATTCTACAAGCTATGCCTTACAGCCATACTTAAATGAGAGTGGCAAGCGTCACGTTAGCAACAGGGTACATATATACAATACAATCTACGAAAAACAATATATACTCTGAATGTACGGTAAATAAGTACCATGTTGCTAACGCTACGCCTGCCGCTCTTATTTAGGTATGGCTGTTACTCTCAGCTAAATACGTTACTACTAGCTGGAGAAAGGTAAGAGAAGTCATGAACACGCCAAAGACTTCCAACCAATCAGCCTTTCACCTTTGCTGGTTAAAACGTTGGAAAGACTCATAGACTCTTATATAGTCAACGACTCGTGGGTTCGTCAAGTCTCGCAGATAGTCAACATGCCTACTTTAAGGGACGCTCTACAGAAACAGATATACGCGAGTTTATAGAGAGATCCCTTGAACACTAACGGTATACTTTAGCTGCCTTCCTAAACATAGAAGTTGCCTTCAATAAATATCAGTGGCAGCCATCCAACATGATCCATGTTAAAGTCAAGAAACGTCACTGATAAATTACATAATAGGGAAAAGTCAAAGTCAGGTTTAGAAACACTAATATCTTAAATATTTATAAAAAATCAAGCATGGAAAAACATGACCATTTTCATTACTAAATCATAAATCTTATTTTTTTATTAAAAAACATCTAAATATAATTTTAGTCCCTAGTGTTACAAATTGATTTTCAAAATTAATATTACTGACTTTTGCTGTACAAGCTAAATGTTCTTACTTCAGAGTTAGAAATAACTGACTGGTACGCAAGAATAATTGTAAGCTTCTGGACGCACAAAAAAAAACTTAGCAAACATGCAACTACCAGAAAACTAAAATTTCAAACGCTTTATATTATAGCACTTTTGCAAAAAAAAATACAAAGAATTATCTTACAAAAGTCAATAAACTTTAGCATCTTTAGAACAGAAATGATTTTATTTCAAGTATTTTTTTGTTTTACTTTCAATCCTATTACTTTTTCTTTTGCAATTCTTTAATTATTTTATTTTTCTTTTTTTTTTTTTTCTTCTCTTTACTTTTAATAAGCATTAATTGAATTTTCATTTAGCCGTTAATCCAGAAAAGCTTTTAAAAGTTTGTTATATTCGTATCTTTCACATTTAAAAATGTGAAATGTATAGAAATTCACATAATCTTGTCGTTAATACCAGCGCAAAATCCTTTACTTTCAGGAACAAAAAAAAAATTAAAAGCTACGAGGGAAAAAATATAAAAGAAAGGCAAAAACAAACTCTATTAATTACAACATTAAAGCAACAACAATGTTTTTTTCCTGCCAAAATGCAAAATAATTGCAATTTCTTTCGAAACATTTGGCAGCCTTTTATCAAGTTTTTCCTCCAACTTCCCCCCACTAACTTTCAACAATGTAATATTTTTTTCTAAGAAGCTTTTAAGAGCATATAGTCACTTATATTTAAAAGAAAGAAAAAAATAACAACAGCTTTTAACAAATAATGAATGGTTTTTCTTAAATATTTTACATAAATTTTAATAAGGAACAAAAAACTTATTTACTTTTTATTTGTTTCCTTGTGTAGTATTCTTTTAGACGTGTCCATTTCATGCTAAGTGTGAGTTTCAATGTGTGGTGTGTGTATGTGTGTGTGTGTGTGTGTGTTTGTTTAAAAATTACAGTCATGTCAAGGTGCCAAAAACTTAACAAAACCAACTCTTTACCACTTCAGCTCTCATATCTTGCTGGAAAAATTTCTATAGAAACAATAACAGCAACCAGGAAACATGTCAGCAAATGTTTGCATGAAAAAGTTTCACTCTTCACGTTTTTCTAAGTTTTTCTTTTTTTTTTTGAGAAAATAAGTTTATTTTTTAGTTTTGCAAAGAAGCTAGTACACGCTTATTTGCTTTGATTGTTTTATGTGTAGTTTCTTTTTTGCCAGTTTTTTACATGCAACTACTAGTTTGTGAATATTTCAAATCCTGTAATACATTTGCAACATTACAGCGCATAGTGTTTGCTAATCGATTGAAAAGGCATAGGCTTGGCAGTTTTGATCCAGTACCCAAAACTGCATCAAGTGGTCCCTCGTCGTGAGATATTGAGGTCAGGAATAGACTAAGAGCACAGTGCTCGTTGTATATGAAATATTATTCCTGGACAGCCAGAATTCACTAAAGTCTAGAGCAAAATCTAATGATTAATTGAAAATTGTTTATTAAGAGGTGAATCATATGAAGTTACTATGAAAAACATATATAAGTACTTCAATCTTATCGAATAATTTCTTTAAAAAACTTATTAATAACAGTTTCAAGATTTCAATAACACGAAAAATATTGGTATTCAGTTGCTCAATTCTAACTGGACTAGTTAGATGAACTCGTTTCAAAATTATTCTTATAAAAGTCTTTACAATATCTAACCAAAATGATTTATGTGTAAAATAGTCCATATGTTAGGTATGGTGGTAGACGGAATCCTATCGGGCTTACTTACACTTTTTGGTCTATTGTGATACCAAGGAAACTCTTCTGAAGATCATAATACGTTGCATTTCAATATATGCAATGCTGGAGAGATCTGCGAGCTCATGAAAACCCTTGGTAATCGTTCGTCTTCTTAATAGTCTGAGGCTGTGGCCTATTTTACTCCACATCTATGTATATCCTACAAGCTGCGTTAATTAAACGCAGAAAACCATTAGAGTAAAAATCTTGCCATCAATTAAAAATGGAAATGAATATATTGGTCAAGACTTACACAAAAACATTTTTAATGGGCTTTTATCCCTTTTTACTTGACTTTCAATTAGGTAAAAGGTCTTAGTGTGTATTTTTTACTCTCTCTCTCTCTCTCTCTCTCTGGTTTTATTGGATTTTGTGCCCTGCGTAGAAGCAGTTACATCATTAAGCTTTACGGTAAAATAATACAAATCTGAACCATTGAAATGATTTTTATACTAAAAATTCTCCTACCAGGAAAGATACTGAAATCAGGAACAGTAAACAAATTTTTAGGACTCCATATCCAAAGGGTGGCGAAGAAACTCTATTTTGTTCGCTACGCTGTCCGGTTGTAGAGATCTGAAAATTGTCCAAGATATGTGTAACTATGGCCGCCACAAAAGTAAAAGAAATATTAAAAATAAAATAAAGTTAAAAATGAAAGGGTGTTCAAAATCAAGTAATGTAATCAATGTCAGTATTACATTCCTTGGTTTGCATCTTGTGAAACGTAATATCCCTGCGGAAAATTTGGTGACAAATGATCCAAAAGTACTCGTCCTATGACTTGAGAAAATGAGACTAGTACCAAAAATAAGGAGAAGTGAATGGTGAAAAAAGACATATTGTGTAAATGATCACATATTAAACATTTTCAGACAATTTAGTTGGTACTCCGGCTAGTATTGTAGTAAACGGCACTGAACAAATTCGGTGCACCTGGCTCTAAGGCTTATCACGTAGTATCTATGTATATAATATTAATTGTCTCCCTTCAATGAGACTGTCATGCCACTCAGACACCTGTTCCGTAACTATATTCAGATATTAACTTCAGCTTAACTGGTATTTATAACATTGAAATATAAGTGCCTCTGTGGTCGAGTGGGTAGTGTACTAGCCTGTCATGCCGGAGGTTGTAGGTTCGAATCCTATCAAAGACACCGCTTAAAAATAAAATACAATTTCTACTTTTGTATAGATTAATCGATAATTTCAGCTAAATTTTGGAATCATATTTATATATAATCTATATTATTCTACACCGATTAGGACTCCATAAGTTCAGAGACAAGTTACAAGGTGCATACAAATTATCAATTAACCCCATCCTAGGCCATCCTCGTGTAAAAGTGACTGGTCCGCTTTATAGGAATTGTTAGAACTCGGACTGGTCCCTACCACCTGAGGGCCGGTCACGTGACTTGTTTTGTGTTAGTTCCATTAATCTTTACAGTTAGCGAATTATTATGAAGACTACAAGATTTAATGTAATATTTACTTGAACTGTATGTTGCGAGTCGTAATAGTGAAACACTTAAATGTTGACACAGATTTTAATATTATGTTAACTGCAACAACAAAAGCTAAAAAACAAAGTTAAAAATTAAAGGGTGTTCACCAAGTAATGTAATTTATAATTTCCATTGTATCTTCTCAACCGTAATATAGACACTTGAAATTTTACAGGTAGTGAATGTTTGTGGTGTGCGTGTCATGGAGATTACACACCAAATACTAAAAATGAAGGAAGTTGAAATTTAAACGGTGTCCCAACAAGTGCTGTAATTTTCATATTGCGCCGTATTTTGAAATTTTTACAATATGTGTATTATTATAGAAACCACAACAACAAATGGTAAAAATAAAGGAAGTTGAATATTAAAGGGTGTTCGAATACATATTTTAATTTTGGATGTTCGAATGTACGTATATTGCAAAGAAGTAGAAACTTATAATTTTCACGGGCAGTGTATTATTATGGCCACTACAACAGCAAATACTACAAATTAATAGAAGTTAAGAATTAGAGGTGTTCCGAATATAAGAGATAATTTTGACGTTAAGTTGTATTTTGTGAATCGTAATACGTAGATATGTTTTAGAACTTTTCACAGAGTGTGTTAATTTGGTCTCAGACATTAAATTTCATGGGTAGCCGCTAAATACCCGGCGAAAAATTTTGTACTTGCCTTATGACTGGTGAAGATGGGAGTACAACCAAATTATTTCCAAGCCAAAAATATTTGTACAAAGTACATTAATTTGACTAATATTAAGTTTGGACTTAGAATCTGTCACTGAGTATCTTAATTATATCAATTGATCTTCTCCCGCCATGTAAAAGAGACTGGCCCCTCTTATATAAAGTTCCCAAAATAGAAACGATTGCTAGTCCTTGGGATTAAACTGTTATAAGCACTCTCCCTCTCCCTCTCTCTCTCTATCTTTCTCTCTCTCTCTCTCTCTCTCTCTCTCTCTCTCTCTCTGTGCATAAAGGTATTTAAACTTCGAAGCGACTAAGCGATTAATGAAAAGAATTATAGTTCTTCATTTTATCTATTATTCGTAACTTTCTTTTAAGTCCCTTCGAAAGTTATCGTTTGCCCTCGTAAAGCTTTAAACACGTACAAAACTCGTAAAATATATTTTACATTTTCCTTTTTTTGCGTATTTTTGTTTCATTTCAAAAAGTTATTGCAAGTTTCTTTTAAAGTTGTAAAAAATCTCAACAGAAGTTGAAAGAAGCAAGAACTCATAGATTTCGTGCTAAATGAGTTAACGCAAATCGTTAGTATCTTCTTTCAAAAAAAAAAACTTTTCTCACCAATTTCTTGCGTATTTGTTCTTGCTTTTAATGTTATTTCTTGTGAAACATCAAGTTAAGTTGATGCTCAAATGATAGTTTCTCCACGTTGGTCGCTTAGATGGTTCGTTGGTTGCTTGGGTCGTATTTTAAAAACATAAATTTACATTAAAGTTTATTTAAAATATCTGCTGAAAAGTTTTTAGCAGTTGATAGCAGGAAAATCTAAATTGATAGCCTTGTTAACTTAAATGCGTAAAACAAAAACGCATAAGACTCAAAAGGAAAATAATTTTTCGTTATTAAACAACATTTAAATTTACAATTTATTTAAATTTAAATTTTTAATAAGAAACCAAATTATAAAGCCACAATACAATATTTGCAGCACGGGCTTAGAAAGATGCACAGAAAACAATTTCTGTTTCTTCAAATAAAAAAAAGTTTTTCATATTTGTTTTCTCTTGAATCTTTTCAAAAATATTTTTAATTGCTTTACTTTTCATTTCATGCAAATGCTTTTTTCTAAAAAACATCTCAAAAGAATGAAAAACAGAAAAACAACGCGCAGAACAAAATTACTAAAGTATTTCCTTAAAAATAGATGACGTGTATACATACATATACCTGGTTGTTCATGTATGTGTCCTAGAGGAAAATAAAAATATTACGAATAAAAACAAACGCCACAGGTATTTAGGAGCATACAAAAAATATCTGTGTAAGAAAGAAACAAAATTCTGTTAGGAAAATTTTTAAATGAAAAAAATTTAAATAAAAATATTGGTGAACAAAAACTTTAAATATTTCAGCTTCTTTTTTTTCCTTGGTTTTTTTTTCATAACACATCCCTACAGCCATGTTTCTACGTGTGTAGACCCTACAGATAATATTGGACTACGTTGTATAATTTAACTGAAATGGAGTAGTTGCAACATGGTCTTATGTAATGCAGTCATGGACCATGTCATTTGCAAACAATAGCTTCTAGTGCAATCGTTAAAACACAAAAATGTGAGTGATCCATCGAATAGTGGCATAGAGTAGTTTTAAGGCTGAGACGATTTAATACAGACATGGGCCATGCCATTTGCTAACAAGAGTTTGTAGTTAAGCAACAAGTGCTCGTGTTTTAACAATTTCAACACGAACACTTGAGTGCCCCAACAAGTGTTGGAATTGAATAGTTTTCAGACTACTCCGATGTAGTGTGACGTTGGGTTATATGGTCCAGCCCTAGGATATCGTAATCTTAAATCGACCATGTTTTCTCCATCATTTGGGCTACCTTTGGACTAGTCCTAGTCCTCTATGGAGTATACTTTACATGCGTGTATGGACTTGTCCCGTTATCTGCAGGGGATGTAAATGTTTTATATACAATTTTTTTTATTTGAGTGTATTTTTGTCGGTATGTATAATAATTGTAATTATTTACCACATACAGCTTTTAGGAGCTGTACTGAAATCCCAGAGTGTATATTAATGCATTTTTTATATTTTTGTATGCTTGTGCGGAGTATGCCACTGTGAAAAACTATACTCCCGTGCATATACACACATGCACACTTCCATACACACATTACATTCATTCATTACATTTGTTATAAAATTTATTAAAATTTTCAAATAAATCTTTTTTGTTCTTGGGACACGAAAAAACAAACTAAATGTGTACTTTTCTCTCTATCTGTTGCTGGTTTTGGTGATGTTACCGCTGTTGGAGTCTTGTAATCATTGTTTTTTAATGCCAGAGATCATAGTTGTTGCATGCATAATAAAGTGATAATAAAATTTAATATTTAAATGGTAAAAATGGTCAACATTTAGTAAAAGAACAGTTTGTTGACGGCGATCAGAAGCCGTATTTTGATAGTAGAGCCCATCGGTGTTGTGTTTGGTAAACACTGTTGGATACAAATATACTATCCAGCCTTTATCTATTTACCAAACGACCTTCTAAAGCGACCCATCCATTATACAATATTATTGCATATTTTATTGTTGATATTGTTATCGTTTTGACCTATACTTTGCAATAAATGGCAAAATATTTTCAAAAGAAAATATTGAAAAATTTTCCTGACAGTGAAAAAGTAAATATAACACTGAAAAATGTTGCCACCACATTACACAATTTTCTTGATTGTACAATAAAAATCAAAAGTCTTTTGATTTTTCCCAATATATTGTGCCACCTTCGAATATGACATACACCTTGGCGATATTATTGTACAATATGAAAATTTGCACAATTATATTGCAAGTGGGTGGGCCGCTTAAGAACATCTCTAAGTATAATTTATATTTAAAAAAATTTAATTTAAGAGAAATCATATGCTTCCATTACAATAATACCCGATACATATTAGTCAAAGGCAAATCGATTTCTATTTTGGTTGATAGCCCATGTTTACAGTACATCGCGTTCCGTAAAATTTTTAGCTGTTACTGACTACGTATGCTATGCAGATTATTAATACATAATTAGAATTTTTATCAGGTCTAATTTTCGCGATATACCGTTGTATCAAAAATGAAGGCACTTGCATGACACATATTAGCATTCAATCAAATAAAAATTCAAAACTCAACAATAGCATTACCTATAAGTCATTAATACATTCTTTCTAAATTTGCAAAGTAGTTTCAGAAATATCGTAAGTGTTTGAGCAAAAAAATAAAAGTTTTGTGGAAATTTTTAATATCTTTATTTTTGAAACGGATAGAAAGAAAATAAAAATGCAATATCGGTCCAGTTTTTTGTTCAGTAACATGTAGCTAAATATTTCAAATTAATTACGCCCTTTTCATTGGAATTGGTACACAACTTATGATTTTATTCAGAATTCGGTGAGAGAACTGAATTGATAAAACTTTAAATTTCCATACAACCGTAGCAAACACGAACACAAAGTCAAAATTTGCTATGGTATGAAAATTCAATTTCATTAAAAAAAAGAGCCCATTTCTTTAGCACTATATTTAGCCACATGCTTGCTGCTAGACAAAAAACTGGCTCATTGTTGTATTTCTATTTTTTATGGAGCTTTAAAAAAGATATGTTAAAAAATTTTATAAAATTTTATTTTTTTGGCTCAAACTTTTACGATATCTCTGAAACCACTGCGCAGATTTAGAAGCACATCTTAAAGACAATTTTGTCGTCGAGCTTTGAATTTTTTATTTTATTATTTTATTTTTCTCAAGTTATACTAATATATGTCGTGCAAGTGCCTTTATTTTGACATATCGCTATGTAGCGAAAACTAGAGCTGATAAAAAAACGGAGAATAGATTCGCGTACGGCGTCCAAAATAACTAACGAAACAACTTTCAGCTCTAGAGAACAGAAAAGTTTATCCGATTTTTTAAACATTTGTAATCAATTTTCGTCATCTCAAAACGAATATTTCGTAGTCTCTTGACTACGATTAATCGTAAATTACATCCAGTAAAACAAAATTGTTGAATGAAGTTTTTTAACATCAGTCAATGCCATGAATCGCGCTGAATTGAAGCTAGAAAGATCAAAATCGCATTATTATAAATAATTCTTGAAAAAAACCGACTACAAAACATGCGCGCCACTGCCCACTCTTCTAATCATAATGTTATATTGTTCCGGGAACTTAATGCTTAGATATATTTAAAAAGGAATTTTTACGAGAACTAAATACGTATACGCTGTAGTAGAACTAGTTGAAAAAGAATACGTGTTTACTTTGTATGGGCGTACCACTGTCCACTTTTCGAAGTATAATTCTGTATTGTCACTATAACTAAATGTGTAGGCAAAGTTTCATGAGAATCGGCTTAGTAGAAGTTATTGAAAACAAATATTTACTTTGCATGGACAATGGCACTGCCTATTTATTTAATCATAGTAGTTTTGTAACTGGAATTTAATGTATGTGCAACATTTCATAAGAATCGGTTGAAAAGAAGTAATTGAAAAAGGATATGTATTTACTTTGAGTGGGCGTGACGGTTTCCAATTTTCAACGGGGCCAATCTGGAAGTACAAATAAAGAGAAATATTGAAAAGCTGTTTATAAATTATGGAGTTCTGAGGGAACACACATAAAAAATACGAATATACGAATTGATAACCTTATCCATGTTTTGAAGTCGCTTAATAAAGAAAACATATTAATTTTTTCAATATAAAAAATTTTCAATTAGACGTTCTAACAAGAACTTTAGACAAATGTAATATAATTGGAAAAAAATGTTGCACTACTTTTCACTAGTTTAGCATTTTCAAATTTCTATTTCTACAGACTACACTAATTAGCACCGATATTTAAAACAATAAAAATTAAAGGCTGTTCTATTAGTTATTGTAACTTTGACTATGTAATTTAGACAATTTGCTGTATCTTGGAAACCGTAAGAAGTAAAATCTTGAAATTTAAAAAAAACGGTAAAACTAAAAAATTGCAAGATTAAAAAAATGTCAAAACGAAAAATCGCCAAAATTAAAAAAGCGCTTAAAGAAAATAAGAACCAAAATTCAAAAAAATTGCCAGAACGCAAAAAATCACCAAAACTAAAAAGATCGCAAAAAAAACTAAAAAAAAACGCAAAATAAACGAAGAAATTCGTCAAAACGAAAAAAACACTAAACCTAAAATATCGGTAAAACTAAAAATATCGTCAAAAAACGAAAAAAGTTTCCAAAAATGGGAAAAAATCACTAAACCGAAAAAAGCACCAAAACAACAAAAAAAAACACCAACACTAAAAAAACGACAAAACGAAAAAAGTGTCAAAACCAAAACAAAATCGCTAAAACTGAAAAAATCACCAAAACCGAAAAAAGCGCCAATACTGACGAAAATAAATCGCTAAAACTAAATGTATCGTCAAAAAGCGAAAAATGTTAAAACAAAAAAATACGCCAAAACGAAAAAATCACCAAAACAAAAAAAATCATCAAAGAACAAAACTAAAATTCTAAAAAACGAAAAATCGCTAAAAAAAACATAAAAAACACCAAAATGAAAAAGCGCCAAAACCGAAAAACCACTAAATCAACAAAAAAGGCTTAAAAATAAAAAACTAAAATTTAACGAAAAAGCAAAATGAAAAAATTGCCAAAATGAAATGTGAAATGAAATGCGAGCTAAAGTCGCACTTTACTTAATTTATTAATATTTATTTCGACAAGATAACTATGTATTCTATTTCCTGTTCACATTTCAATTTTAAAGAAGACAGTCTTGAAATAAATATTGTGATATGATTTGATGAAAGTATCCCCACTTGTTTTTTCCTTTTACGACCCTACGGTAAATGGAACTGACACAAAAGAAGTCACGTGGCCGGTCCGAGTTCTAACACTTCCTATGAAGTGGACCAGACACTTTTACATGGGGATGGCCTAGGATGGGGTTAATTGATATTTTGTATGCACCTTGTAACTTGTGTCTGAACTATTTTAAGGAGTAGAATAATATAGATTATATATAAATATTATTCCAAAATTCAGCTGTAATTATCGATTAATTTATTTTTTTATTGTTACAAATCCAAGTAGAAATTGTATTTTATTTTTAAGCGTTGTCTTTGATAGGACTAGAACCGACAACCTCCGGCATGACGGACTAGTACACTTCCCGCTCCACCACAGGGGAACTTATGTTTCAATGTTATAAATACCAGTTAAGCTGGAGTTAATATGTGAATATAGTTACGGAACAGGTTCCTGAGTGGCATGGCAGTCTCATTAAAGGTAGACAATTAATATTATATAGATACTATGTAATAGGCTTTAGATCCAGGTGCATCGAATTTGTGCAGTGCCGTTTTGACTGAAAATGGTTAATATGTGAGCATTTTCACCATTCACTACTCCTTATTTTTGGTACCAGTCTCATTTTCTCAAGTCATTTGTCACCAAATTTTCCGCAGAGGACATTTGGAAAAAAACATTGCTGCTGCAAAACACCCAACAGCTTTAATAAGAATTCAAATAAAATGAAACTACCCAAACAAAATTCCAATTCCTTGACTCTTCAACACATTTGTGTTATTATTAACTAATGAAATCATTTATAAACTTGTAACATAAAAACGATTTGCTTTCTGTGTTAATTTATATTTGTCCACTTCAGATGCTGTTTTAATATGAAATGACAGTGAAATACAAAAAATAAAGAACCTTTAAGGGAAAATTACACACAACGATTGCAAAGAATGTGATCTAATGTCATTAAAGCAGCTGAAAAGATGATGATGATGATAATGATGATGAAGTCGATACTGGTGGTCAATATAACATCAGCAATAATGCTGTTGATTTAATTTGTTCCTTTAGGATTCCACCAACAAGAAGAGCAGAAGGAAGCAACAAATCCTGTAAGAAAAACAAATAAGAGTGGTAAAATAAAAACAAACATACATACACTTACAAATTAATATGTGAGCACAAATGGAAAACTAAGCTTTTATATGTATTTCAACATTACTACTATGAGCATACATATGTTTTATGTCGTTGCTTTGTGTATATATGTAAGTATGTATGTATTTAAGCACAACTACTTTTAAAATACGAGTAGAATTGTATTATTATGACATGTGTCATGTTGCATGTTAACATGCTGAACACATACTGCCCTTACATACATGCAAACATTTTTATACGTATGTAGTCTGTGTATTAATGGAATTATAAACATACCTACTTACTTAACGTGACCCGATAAATTTTATCAAAGGGCAACGCTGTATGTAAGTATACATACACCTATGTATGTACATATATCTGAATGTTAGTCGGCTATTTATATAATAAAAATCATTTTGTGCAAATTTTAAGTTCAATATACATTAATATATAACGAAATAAATTCTGTCACTAACATTTAGAAAATGTTAATTTAATTTTACAGTTTTTGTAACTTAACTAATGCAAACGCAGGATCTAGGTAAAAATCGAACCTCTGACCCTCAGATTAAATTCCTAGCACATTTTCCATTCATTCATAGTAACACTCATGTCATATACGTATAAGATAAAATGAAGGGAATATATATAAAATTTTAATTAAAAATTCAATTATTATATTTGGTGAAACAAGCAAAAATTTAGTTTGTCCGTCTGACCATACCATATATGAATGTAAAAAAATTACGAAGAATTCTAAGCAATCTTGTCTTAGAAAACAAGTGCCTAAAATAGATTTCGAGCTTGCGGAAATTCCAAAATATGTTGTAAACGAATTAGTTCCCATACAACCAACTAGTGATTTGGCCAGACCTCCTCCGAATAGAATAAAAATTGTCATAGAATTTTTGTCTTGCGACAAGAAAATCAGAGGCACCAGTGGTTCCCAAATTATGACAACTTTATTATAGGGAATATTACAAAAAGTGATTGAAGCAGTTTAGCTCAATACAGAATGGCGTATGAGTATCATTATTTAATGTATTGATTAAATATGAAATACACATACGCTACAATGCTTCAAGCACTTTATTATAATTTTTCGTAAAATAAAGTCGTCATAAAACATGATTTCTAGGATAAAATTGCTTAGAATTCTTTGTAGAATTACTATATTATAGAAAATCGACCCACCCTAATAAATTTATTTTTAAAAAGAAAAATTAATACACAAAGTCGATTTTATAACTTTTCAAAATGTGTTTTCTTGTTAGTTATCTAATAAAACTGACCGGTGTCAGAGCTTTTAGCAGAGCGTATCAATTCTTAGAAATTTAAGGACAAAAAACATTAAGTAGAAAAAAATAAAACGAGAATCTGGACGACGGTATGTCTGGTGTTGTTAAACACCCAGTATATGTTGTAACAACATTTCAAGATTTCAATAGCTGACCTTTTCTAGCAAAGAATAAGTAGAATAGTTGTTCCAGCAAGTAAGTAAGTAATTTATACAAGTAGTGGCAGTTTTCATATGCATTTAGCTGTAGTTGAATGTGATAATGGTAATGTTGGGGCATTTAAGGCTATAAAACTGTTGTTGTTTTTGTTGTTATTTCTCTGTTTCCTTTTATGTTCATTTTATGTTTCCCTTCATTTTGTTTTTTCTCAATTTGTGTCCAAGTCTAATTGCAAGTTTTTAGTTTGTTCCTAGACATATTTTTTGTTTGTTTTTCTTTTAAGTTCTTCTCAATGTTTATGTTTCACATGTTTTAACCAACATGTGGTTACATTTAGTGCTGCCACAGAATCATACATTAGGTTACAATGAACATAAACTGAATGTAAAATTTAAAAATAAAGGAAATGGTTTTGTTTTATAACAACAAAAATAAACGAAAAACTTGAACATTTTTATCGTACGTTCCTTATAATTTTGTTGTTTTTTTTTATACTCAAATAATTTAATAATCAAATTTTGTTTAGAAAAATTCCAATTTTCATAAAAAATTTTGAAAGTTGTAGGCAATGAAAATGCTTATAACTACTGCCACATATTTCAATCTCTGCTACAGAAGAATTCTGCTACAAAAATTTTACAGCAAAGCTTTGAAAAGTTTATAGTTTCAGATAATATTTATGTTTATTTTAACGTATTTAGTGCCTGCTTACACACAAAATTTTGTTGCTGATTGTTTAGTATCCGTTCACATAAATTAACTTTTCTTGATAAACTTTCAGCTCAGCTAGGAGAAAGACACCGAAATATCTATTCCTTTGCTTATCCTTCTCTCAACTGAATCAAAAGCTTATAAAAAAAAAGTTGACATGTGTAAACCGAGACTAACCAATGCAATAAGAAAAAAGTGGTTAACGAAAGAACGTAAGAAATTGGTAACTAAAAATATACATACTTCAACAGAAAACTAAATTTTTAATTTACTCAACACCTGTGTCTTATTCAAACAAACTATTATTTCTAACCAAAATATAAATCAACGCCAGGCATTTCTTATTTCTTCCCTATATTTAAGCTTTTTTTAAATAGATTGATTTGAGGTTCTAGCTTGCCTGTTGTTCTCCTTATATTTCTTGATTGTTTTGGGAAAAGTAATCATACAAGTCACATGTGTTCCTCAATTAAATCATTTTAGTTGAGTGCGTTTATATTTTGTAAAACTAGTTTAATAAAATAAGTAAAAAAGTTTAGGAACTGTAACTAATTACACTGTACAACAAAATCAAAAATGACATGGCTGTAACGAGTGTTTTTGTAAAGTGCACCAAAAAAAATGTACTTAAACGTATTTTATATCTAGAATATAAGGGGAGGGGTGGGGGTACTTTAACACCCCCCCAAAATGATTTTCAGACAAAAACTTTCAAATCGCCGATACGTGTTTATTTGTTTTTTTTTTGTCCTCTACCAGATTCAGTATTTACATATCGTCCTTTTTATCGTTGATGCCACATTTCACGGCAAAATGAATTTTTAGAGAAAAATTACATATTCTTGCGTAACTTTCTCATTTAAAGGCTTAAGATCCTTAAAGCAAAACTCGAGCATTGAAGAAGTGCAAGAAGTCACCCCAGATTTTCTGATTTTTATAATTAGAAGCTTATTCAAGAAATTACAATGTATTTTATCTATTGTTGCAGAAAAATATGGATTACACTGGTCTACAAAAAAATATTTCAGCCTTCAAATAAGAATATGTTCATATTATATTAGTTTGGTACTTTGTTCGCAGGTACTTTGGTACTTTGTTGCGCATATTTTTCCTTTTTAGCTGCATTTGTTAAGCCCTTAAAATCAATTTTTAGTTGTATCAAAGTCTGAGAACTGCTTATTACTATGCTTTAAATTTGAGCTACTACTTAGTTTTTTATAAAATTAGTACGTATTTTTCTCAAAACACATGTGCTCTTATATGAAAAGTAATTTTTGTTGCTTAAAATTAGAAGTCAACAAAAGCTGAGTGAGTTAAGCACTTGTCTTGAAATTTGTACGAGCACTGGCTCATATTACCAGGATAACAAGAAATTATAACTACTTTTAGATAGTAAGAAAAATACATAATAATTTTATTAAAAACTAAGGCGTACTTCCAATTAAAAGTATAGTAATAAGATAAATAAGTACCACTCATTACCTTGCAACCCATTAAAAAAGAACTACCGACTACAAATATGATAGATCATGAAAATCGATGGACAAATGCTAATTTCATTCACACATAACTGCGGGAACTTAATTGAAAAAAATTAGTTACTTCACTTAATTGTGAATAAAATTAATATATGTCCAGAGATTTTCTTGATTTTCTAGCTTTCTGATAAATGTTCAAAATGTAAAATTTTCCCCCTCTTCACTTTTTTATGAGTTTCTGGAAAATAATTTTGAATGAAAAAAAATGTTTCGTTCTAATTTCTGAATAACTCCAAAGCAGTTGGAAATATAACTAAATTATATATGAATTACTTATGGCTAATATTATTTCGCATCGTTATTTAAATCAGATAAACCGTTCTTGAACTATTATGAAATATATTAGCGTGAAATATGCTCATACAAAATATGTGCGTGATAGCAAAAAAATGAAAACGGATTGAATTTTATCGTATTAAAATCATTATATACAACATGTTTTCATTTAAAGGATATTTTCTCTGCAGACCAGTATTATTATTGTCCATTTTTCAATTTCAGCATTGTTGAAGGATCTATAGCAATTTATTACTGCAATAATCATTCTTGTATCAGTTTATAGCGTTATCCCAAAAATTTTAACTAATATTCTCAAGTTTAATGAAATTGTTGGATATTTATAATATTTACTTTTCAATAGTTGTGGTTTTGCTTGATATTTACGTCTTTTAGTTTTTCTGCGTAAAGAAATTACTAAATAGTTGGTATTGGTTAATAATGTACATTTACAGTAAAGTTAATTTTCATTTGTGCTTTTAGTCATCTAATTAGCAATAATTTTCAAATTCAAGCATTGAATGAACTCTTAACTTAACAAATATTTTCCAAGTACTCCTTAGCCTAACAAGAGCAGCTAGTTAAAGCAACAACAATTATTTTATGTTTTTGTTTCTAGAAACAAGAACAGGAATGGATTTCTCTTACTCTCAGTCTCTAATTATAATTGTTGTTTGTAGCGAATTATTAAATGAGAATAAATTAAAAACAAAACAAAAGAAGTACAAGGTTATAAGCACCCGAGGTACTCAGGCATTAACTTGAAGAGTACTTGAGCTTAAACAAAATGCTAACAACAAAAGCAACAACAGCAGCTGCACTCACATGTTTGCACACTCAACAACGAGCTTGTAAAAACAGTGAACTGTGGTAAAAAATTCATTTCTAGGTAAATGAAATTATTTCATGGAAATATATATACGCATATTTCTTTTGCTGAGATTCAGATTTAAAATTCTTAGAATAAACTTTTTAATAAATATGTATATACATATGATGAGGCGTTGCAACCACAGTGCAACAGCTTTTCTTTTGTTTTTTATTGCCAAATGTTTGCTCATATTTAAGTATCATCATCACCATCTTTAAACACGGTAAAATGTTGTTTGAAAAAACGATTGCTTAGTTCTCTAATGTATGTGTGTGTGTGTTTATGTGTGTATGTGTGTTAGTAAGTGAGTTTATTTAATATTAACAGTTGCAAATGAGTACATTTTCATTTAAGAACAAAAACAACAAAAGAAATGGAAATGTCGAATTGACAACTTAATGATGTTATTGTTGAAAAGGTTCACTTATACATACGTACATACACACAGATTCTTACTTAAGCAATCTCAGCGATAAAAATTACGTTGCATTCTTTAAAGAGGCCTTTTCGAAAATTTAGATGAATATTCTGTGAGATCTGATACCGTTTGTAACCCATATTCCAGCGAAGGCATCCTAAAAGATCTAGGTAGTCGATTTGCAATGATCCCATGTTCATAATTATCTTCCTTTTTTACCCTCGACCAAGAACAAAGGGCCTGTCGTAATGTAGCTCCTAAAAATATGCATTAGAAAATTTTAACTTTCCAAAAATTAAAATTTGTAAAGAATTGTTATGGATGATTTAAAAACAATTTTTTTAATTTTCTTGTTTTTCTTGGTTTTATAACTCCGAAAAGGTTGGTATTACGTAAAAGTAATGATAAATATATTTGTAGATAATTTTGTCGGCTTCAACTCTTTTCTGCAAAATTTTTTTCTGAAAATTGTATGTTTAGGCCTATGAGCAAAAAATTAAAAAATGCCAGCTTAAGGCGGCCCTCCTCTGTCCAGCTCACCTGTCAAACACTAGTACTCATTGGTTTCTTTAAATATAAGTTCCAAGGACCAACTGTAGCAATATTCAAAACTCAGGGAATTATTTCCTTCGATTTGTCTAATTTGACTTAGCTAAATATGAAATTCTACAAGACAATTTAAGTTATTTCTGTAACACTATTAAAAAATACTGGTATAAATAAGAAGGTCTGAAAATTAATAAGAAATTTCTGGAAAAAAATTACTATATAATGAAAATCAAATAGTAATAGTTTCCTAAATAAGAGTTTATTGAAGAATTCAAAAAGAAAACTAGTCAATATGTTTCTTCAATATATTGAGAGAAGAAATTATTTAAGATTATGATAAACCAGGCCCTAAATCTGTATACTTATGCAGACCGTAGATCTAATTTGCCTAAGTTTGTGTGTAGAAAGTGGTCCTATAGTGCTTACATACACATATATGTCTGTTAAATAAGGCCTTATGGGAGGCCTTTTTACACACCATTTTCTGCGTTTGGTTCATATGCCCAGCTACATGTGTGTGATTTATTCAAGCTTAATCTGTGAAAGTACGTGTATGTATTAATGTTAATGCAGCTTAAGGAGTTCTTATATTTTTGTTTTTACATTTTTAATTGTTAATGCAACAGTTTCAGTTTTCATGATTTGCATGAGCTTGGAGTGTAATTGTATCTTTGAGTTTCTTTGTTTTTTGCATATAAATACAACGAAACACGATTGCTTAAAAAACCTTGATACTTATTTTTGTGTTTTAGTTTTTTTCTTTCTTCTTGCACTAATTGCAAGAGTTAGACAAATATTTTCTTATGTAGCTAAAAGCTAATAAGCTGAAGGGTTTTGAAAGTGATAACATTTTCCAAAGCAAATGCAGAATTAAAAGTTCAGTTTCTAACTAATTTTCTGCACTCGATGGTTTATGTATATATTTAAATATGTACTATAAAACTTTATTTTGAAATAAAAGTATGAAAACCAAATGAAAGTAATAATGTTTTTAATTAACCGATATTTTCACAAGGATGTCATTATTCATATACTTAAAAACATAAATACATGCTGCGGATATATGTATGTATGTACCCTGCAGACAAAATTACTAGTACGTGCTGGTTTGAGCCACGACCTCCTGACTGATAGTCTAACGTATCTACCATTCAGCCATAGCCGTAGTATACTTTATGTTACATTTTGAAAGGTTTTTTCTTTAATAAAATAACTACAAAATCGATGTAATTTTAGACAAGGAGAAATTTTCAACACAGATTTATACAATATATGATCGTAAATTTGAAGTAATGTTTTGGAGTGTAGTTTCTTTATTTATAGTTTTTTAAATATTAAAAAACATTTGGCTCAACCGGGGTATGAACACACAGTCCTCATATTTCAAGACATATACTCTATCCACTGAGCCACTTTCTACTTATTATATTTAGAGCTAAAATTTTGTTTTATGTACTTACACCTGAAAATATGTCAATTTATAAAAAAAATAATTTAAATTACTAGTATCATTACAACTAGTTGTATGACTGTTCCAAAACGTTGTTTTTTGACTAGTATCGTTACTAGCCTCATTACAACTAGTAAGATGACAGTCCTTTGTGGACTAGTGCCGTTACAACTAGTAATATAACTGTCCCAGAACGTAGCTAGTTATACTTTTAGCTGCAGGGAATGTATGGGTTCGTACATTTCGAATTTTTTATAATCGCAATACTTTTCCTTTTTAAAGGGGATGAAAATCTTTTTTTCATTTTCATTATTTTTTTGCTTGTGCATAGTAAAACGTTATTATATTTTTAATTGTTGCCATATAATACTTGTTTGTAATATATTTGGGGTTAAATAATTCTTTGTTCCTTTATATTTCACCCAGTCTCTTTTAATATCGAATTATATTAAAATAAAGTTTAAGTTCTTAGCAGATATTAGTTTGCCAAATAAAAAATTAAAGCATCCACAATCTTAAAGAGAAAACTAACGTAACATAAAATATAAGCCATTTATTTTGAAAGCGGCTTAAGTCTGTATACGATAGTTTTTTTAAAACAGTTCGTATTTTGTAATTATATCACAGTTTCAAAAGAAACCCAACATTACAACATTATTATGAAACCATATATCAATCAAATGGCTCTTTAAAATGAACGGACTTCGTCGGCGAAAAAAATAGAAAGTACCAAAATTATTCATTTTTACCCGTTTTTAATCCTTAAAAATTGCTCTACATTTTAATCTAGGCCACATGATATCCATCTACCAAATTTAATCCAAATCAATTAAGCGGTTTTCGCGTGATAGTGGATCAAACATCAAAACATTTAAGCATCCAAACATTCAAACATGCAAACTTTCTCATTTATAATATTAGTAGGATTTTTAAATATCTCATTTTATAGCACAGATTGACTTAAGTTGCTTTCAAAATATATGGCCCTGATATAATATTTATAATTTGTTCATAATTACATGTTGATGACTTAACAAAAAAGGATGTAACGCTATAATATAGCACAGATTTCAATTAAAGGAAACATATCCTCAGACATACATTAATCACATCTAGAAGAGGTTGTTCTGCTTATACCTTTAAAGCCATATATTTTTCTTCTTTTCTGTCGCACAAGAAATATTGTTTTTGTTTTTCACATTTTTAATAGTTACAACTGTAATTCTTACTAATCCCCCGAACTGAAATTAAAAATGTTACATGTTATCAAAGCTCACATAAGGCAAGTGCATACATACATATAAACGTATATATACACATGTTTATATATCTATGTGTGTGCTTAGCGAGTACTGTCTAAAAATGTCTTTTATTGATAAAGTAATTCCTTTTTAGTTGGTGAAGCTCTAAAAGTTAACATTTGGTTGAAATTAGATTTTCTATCTAAATAATTGCTAAATTGGCTAAAATCACGATTTTCATACAACAGTAACATTATAATTTGTATGTGTGTTGTATGGAAATCGCAATTTTGTAGATTTTTGTAGTTATTTTATTTTATATGATTTTTTGAACAAAAAATGTTGGGCACAAGTTCCATAATATCTCTGAAACTACTAAGCTGATTAAATAACAATATTGGCACAGCTTAAAGACAATAATGTTGTCAAATTTCGTATTTTTTATTTAACTGAATAGGACAAACCATTATCCAATTAGATTATTATATGTAATAACGGTATATCTCGAAAATTAGAACCAATTTGAAGAAATTGTGTGCATATTAGATTTGTGCGCCCCAAATAATATAGAAAAGAACTTTCCGTTCCTCGAGCCCATAACTTTGTATACTTCTCTGATAATGATAATAATAAAGCTATTTTTGTTTATTTTTGTGTGAATTGCACATACAAGAAGACTTTAATTATCTTCACTAAAGAAAACTATAATGCTTGCATTATTATTTAACAGCGACGTTAACACGACTACTTTTAACGCAAGACTGACTGAGAACACTGCTTCAATAACAACACTTCTATAGCTAACATTAAGCAACTCGAAGGTTGTAGAAAATACCAGAAGGTTATAAAAACCACTAATGTTTCCAATGTAATGCTGTTAATATTTATTTAAAGTGAAGACCTGCTGAAATCACACAGTCATTGTAATATTTTTAATGCTATTTATATGTAGCTGCTATTGAGAAATTGTGTATTTTTTTAAAAATATCACAAAATTAAATTAGCTTTAAGTGAAGCTGACGAAAAATAATCAAGGCTGATGAGCAAAACCATTTATTATAGATCAAATTTCGTCAAAATAAGCTTCCTTCGTTTAATATGCTTTCTAATGACTTTTCATACCACAATATTGACACATTCGCACATTAATAAATTTATTAAAAAGTACCAACAAACTCAAGCTTATACTTCTATACGTTTTCATTTTTCTCTACTTTCTGTGTTTGAGATTGTAACAGTTTTACAATAAAATAATAAAAGTGAGCATCAACTACTGTTTTCAAAGCTTTTGACATATGACAACAACTCTTTCTAGTATCACATTTTATATAAAGCTTAAAGGACTGCTGCAGATACAGACAAATGTATGTATGTATGTGCATGCATGAGTTTCTGTTTCCTTTTGACTGCATTGAGGGGATTTGATATAGAAAATATTGTAGTTTCTTTAACCTGCAAATTGCATTGACATTATGTGACAGGTAAACCGTAGATGTTTAATAAAAGACAACGATAATAAAGTAAAATGTGTGTGTAAGAGATTTGTCATCATTATCAGAGAGCAACAGGAGACATTTATTTATCTGCATGTGCGTTTTGTGAGGCTTATAAAAATAAAAATTAATATTATTACAATATGATTAGAGACATTTATATTGTTGTTTTAAATTTAATCAAGCTGCCGTCGTTTTTCGCCCAATCAAATAAGACAAATCAAAGGAAATAATTCCAGGAGTTTTGAAAATTTGCACAGTTAGTCCTTGGTACATATATTTAAAGAAACTAAAGAATCTTGAGGCTTAGCGGGAGAGCTAGAGGGAGGAGGGCCTCTTTAAGGCGAAATTTTTTATAGTTTTTTGCTTATAAGTCTGAAACTAAAAAATTTCTATATAAAAGAGCTGACAAAATTTTCTGCAAAAATGTTTCTGATCATTTTTTACTAAAGAACGGTTAATCTTTCTGTAATTATAAGGTCAAGAAAAACATGAATATTTAAAAAATTTATTTAAAATTATCCATAACACTTCTTTATAAATTTAAATTTTTGATACATTTTTTTATGCTAATTGGAATGAGCTAAAGACGAAAAAATTAAAAAAAAACATTATGACCGTTGTCCAGATAACGATACATTTGTGTTTTTCAATGAATACTACACTTTTACACTTTAAATCGCCATACAGAGTCAAAGGCTAATTTAATTAAAATAAGTTATATCTTATTTGAAATGCTACTAACTAAATTACGCATCGTATAGTGGCGAATTCGCTTCGATCGGATAAAAAGTTACTGAGTTATGCTGGATCAAACGAAAACACTAACATTTAAATTTAAATCTATCTATTAGATTCAATACGCCATAAATTTCCATTTTATTGCTTTATTTCCAAATTGCAAAAAATAAAGCAATAAATCGGCTAAGTTTTTAAGTGAATATGAATGAATGAAATGTAAGTGCATAAGTATTAGGGGATTAAATTTCGTTGATTTTTTAAGTATTTCATTAATCGAATAATGAAAGATTGAGCTTTTTAAACTTGACGAACAATCGACTAAGGCTGCTATTTTTGAAGTTTAAAAATTTTTAAATTTAAAAAGTTACAACTCGAGGAAAATAAGTTGATTCTTCGATTATTAAAAAAAACAAACACAATTTTAAGGTTTTGATTTATGGTATTATTATTATATATGTATATCGATTATATAGAATATCCTAACATTTACACACTTACATTAATATTCATTAAATAGAAAAGTTTAGCTTGTTTGTTGTTGCTTAAAATATGTTTTCCTTAACTTAATGATTTATTATTTATAAATCATTACTTGCTTTCAACATAAATTAATAAAATATTATATCAGATGAATAATATAAATTTTTAATTTTAATTTCCTATCTTTCATTTTGTGTTATTTTTAAGGGAACTCGTAACAATGAGCCACTAATAACTCTTCTTTTCTTCTTTATTCCATTCTTCCTTTTTTTATAATAAATTTATTTTCATTATTTGTTCGTTTACGTTTTTTTACACTTTACTATACTGTCCATTAGTGAACGATTTTTCTTTGTTGTGTTTTTTTTTGTAATTTTTACAAAATAACAAAGTTGCGTTTTTATTCCTTTTACTCGGGCATAAAATATTACTGCTAGAGAGAAGGTAATAAAGGATATTGTTGTTAATGTATAAGTTTCTTTGTTAATATAAATACAACAACACAAAAATAGCAAAAAAATATAAACAATAAATGCTTTTTATTACTTAGTGATCATCACGAGAATAATGTTGGTAGAAATTGAGCTGATGTAACGCATTTTATTGAAAAACAACAATAATTTTTAGAATTTTTTATAAATTTATTAATTACACTTTACACCACAAAAAAAATTAACAAGGTTGTAACGACTAATTCGGATAAAGGATACCAAAAAATTATAAACGTGTATCGGCGTTTTGAAAGATTGCATCTGGGATTCCTTTTCGTGGGAGTTAAACTCCTGCTCTTTTGCACATTGTTATAGCAAATCGGCATAAGAAAACTTTTAATCTTTACGTTTAAGATATAATATTTATCCAGCTGTTTTATGTAAAACATCATGGACAAAATTTTTGTGGAACATTTCAACCCTGTAATGCTGCGCTGTATGAGTCTTTTTTAGATATTTCTTAATATGCGGCAAGTGTAGAAAGCTGAAATTACTTACAAAAATATTTGCCAAAAAATTCTACTATAAATCTTCAAAGACACAAAAGCTTCAAACTAAACTTGAGAGCTTCGTTCCAAAAATTTAATATGTGCTTAAATTACAGAATTTGGTTTTGTTTTAAATGAAATCGAAGGACATTGATAAACAGGGAATTAAAGTCAATAATAATAACAGATGAAACAAATTTATGAATTTCAAAGTTTATTTTCAAAAATACAATCAATATTCCCGTAGTAACACAATATTGTTATACCTTTGTTATATAACAACTTTAAGATATGTATACAACAGGACATTTATTAATTTCTTTCCAATTAATATTTTTAATAATATTCAATTTTTATTACTTTTTATGTTGGTTAAGTTGTCTATAATAGCACTTGCAATGGGGAAAACTCAAATTGAAAAAAATATTAAGCTGCCAGCCAGTCGTCAGTCAACCCCATGACCACATATTCAATCAACAGTAAACAAATATAACGTATTGCAAAAGGAAGCGGAAATGAAAAACCAATGCAGCGGAAATTTAATAAACAACAAGTGCAGTTCTGCAAAAACACTACTGAATCTAACGACTGACTACATGCTCTCATCAAACACACACGCACACAGCAAAAGATGTTGCCAATAACACATTTAAATATGTAGTGCTATACACGAGTACAGCAGTCGTTACCAACGTTGTTGTAACATATTTTTTATATAATAATTTTATATCAATTTTTTATCTCTATTCTTTATTTGTTTTATCTTTTTTATTATTATTTCTCATTTTTTGGTTGATATTTTTATCTGGAATTTTATATGATAATAAATTGGTAACATTTGGCTGAGAGGAACTAATAATGTGGGTAGGAACAAAGAAAACACTAATATAATAATAGTACGAGTTGTATACAATAAAAAAATAATAATTTACTCATGGTAATTTTTAGTTTTGATAAATTTTAAATTAAATTTATTTTTATTTGATAAAAAATTTTTCTGCAATTTATTCTTTGATACTCTTTTTCTTTGTGGAAAATATACATATTTTTAATTTCTTTATCGCATTACAATATGTACTTTTGTGACTGCTATAAATTTTCATTATGTTGCGACAATCTTAACTATTGCAGTCATTTTGCAGCAATATTTGCAGCAAGCAAAAGTACATGTGCGATTGAAACGCAATGGAGTTTTATTACGAATAAAAATTACATTAAAAGGGCCCATTTTTTATTATTATTATTATTATTATTATTATATAAATGCAAATTAAAGAATTAATAAAGATTACATACATTTGGTTGCAAGAAATAAATGGGAGTTGAAAATTTGGTTAACAGTGGAATTGTGTCTAATGTCTATGGACATTATTTCCATTTCGAAAAGGAAATAATGTCCAGTGGACAGAGTAAAATATTTTTCCTAACCGGTCTTCGGCCGGACTTAAGGATTTTCTCCTCTGAGTATATCGTATAATGGCTTCGCTGAGTAAAGATTTTCTGCGTAGCAAAAATTATTTATTCCGCAAAACCAGTTTTCGACATAAGCAGAGGTAAAATCCCTTAAGCCCGGCCTAAGGCCGGCTATGCACGCAATCTTTACTGTGCAATAGTATTTTCATGGACTTTATTTACATTTTGTATATACATTATTTCCATGGATGTTCTTGTATGACACTACTTGAATGGTTGAAGGAAAATGGTCTGGGAATAAATCCTACAAAGAAAAAATTGGTATTTTTTACCAAACGATACAAAATTCTAGAATTCAGATTACTAGGTTTTACTTGCATTATTCTTGAATTATCGAAAGAGGCTAAATATCTCGGCATAATGCTGGACTCCAAGCTCTTGTAGATGAATCCGTTATCCTACATTGGATGTAAAGTTGCCAATTTAGCGCCTTTAGCGGTAGCCTTAGCGCTTTTTGATGTAGCGAAATTGGCGCTTTTTCGGCCCTTTTTTTGAACGTTTACTTATTCAAACAGTTTTATTTTGATTTTGAAACAAATATTAATTAAACATTTTTATCTTAAAAAGCTATATCAAAAACTATTGGTAACAATATTCTGTTTCAAAATTTACCAATTTGCACAAACATATTTGGATATAATTGTGCGTATCAGGATATTGCATTTGTATGCCTGAATTCAAAATGATTTGAGATTTCAAAATGAAATCTTGTCAAAATTACAATCTTTAGCGAAATAATTCTATTGAAATAATTTTTTTGAAATCATTGAATGCAATTAATTTAATTGCAATCAATTTGATTGATAAAATTTTTGTTGAAATCATGCAATTGCAATCAATCAATTCCCCTGAAATCACAACTATAGTGAAAATCCAACAAAATAATATAAAAAACGTATAAAAACGTAGTTTTGTTAGCCAATTCTTGCTTTTTCTTATTTTGTTTCTATGTTAAAACTGATTGCAATTAAAAATTATGTTTACCAATTTTAGAAAACTTTGTAAACAAAAATTTACATTCTCGGCAATTCGAAATTATCAGAGTCAGCTTTATTTCTAGAAGAAGGAGTTTCATTTGAAGTGAACGATGATCTTGATTCTGATTTAAGTTTGATTGCAATTACTGGATTTGATTGCAATTAAATTTCATTACAATCAGTCAATACATAAATTGATTTAAAAAATTGATTCAATCATTTTTATCATATTGATTTTAAATTAAAATCATAAAATCAGTTTAGAATTTTTAATGCAATCAAAAAATTAACAATCAATAACGTGAAATCGTGTGATGCAATCTTTTACAGTTCTTTTGTCTACTACATAACAAGATCAAATATGTTACTTGGAATGAAGTAAGCAAACTGTGACCAGAATCTACTTTCAGTCTTTGGTCAATTCTTATGCAAAAAACTTTGTCGAAGTGATTTATTTGGTTCCCTACCCTGTTATTTCAAAATTAACCCCAATAATAACCTGAAATATTGAAAACATATAGTGCGAAGTTTCTAACATCAATTCTCTATCCTCTAAACGAAATATATATTTATGTTTTTTAAAAGGTTTCTCATTTGAATTAAATTTAGTGCTTTTTAGCGCTTTTTAAGGAGATGAACAGCGCTGTTTGGTTATGAATAGCTCACAACACTGATTGGATGTACACGATAGTGATCCGACCCTTTCTTACATACGGATCGCTTGTCTAGTGCAGGGCAGTACCCTTCTGGGTCGAGATACCGAATAAAAACGACTGGAAGGGAAACTATTTATGTAACTTTAAACATTGCAGTTTCGGTCTTTATGGCTTAGGGGCACATTGACTTGTATTCTATCATTCTTGTCCTCTTAAGATCTTGACCTTTCGGTCTCCCTCAGGTTACCCAGCAATTCCACCGTATTCCATATGCCATAACCGAAGCTGCAAAAAGAATTGGTAGACTTGTCTTAGACACCAGTACTATAGACAAATTTTTCCATAGTCTGGCCGCGATTAAGGCCCTTAGTTCAAAGCTGGTGAAATTGAAGTGTATATTCATGGTTCGGCATAATGTCAAGGCAGTTTGGTTTCCAGGGTATGAAGGCATTCAGGGAAATGAAACAGATGATGAGTGCGGCAGAAAAGTCTCGGCCTCGGACCTAGAAGCAGTGATGTTATATACTTTTTTGAAAAGTTTTTACGCCAGCCCGAAAAATCCCTACTTTTCCCTACGCGCCCAAAAAATTATCTCTACAAAAATCCCTACAACATTTATATGATAATATATTTATGCAAATAAGCCCCTTTGTGCTTAATATACATATATGTACGTTTATGGCTTAATACGAAAAAAGCTTGTCTCGAATTTTCGATATTTTACAGGAGAAGGAAAACCTGAGCTGCAACTTTCTTAGTGCTTTAAGAAGGAAGTAATGACACGTTGACTACTAGAAAACGTTAAAAATGCGATTTCGAAAAAATCCAGATACTCATTTTTTATGTTAAGCCATTGATATATAAAATTTATTTAAAGATGTTATACAAATTATTAGAATTCCGAGGTAAAAATAATGCACTATTTTCAGTGTTTTATCTAGTTTTAGGAAATGTAGCTAACTTTCGACCTACGGACGACAAATTCCCTTTTTATCGGGATCATCACATATAAAGATATACACTTTTATATGAATTGCACTGTTTTACAAACTTTATTTATTTTTGGAAAGTTTAAAATTTTCTAATGCATTTTTAAAGGTAGTACTAATTAGGATGTATAAACACGAAAAAATCTTTTCGACCATTGTGCAGATAACGGCGGTACATTTTTGTTTTTCGATGCACACACGTCTTTAAAGCGCCACACAGACCCAAAGGCTTCTTGGAATAAAATGAGTTATATATCTACTAAATTACGCGTCGAATATTGGCTAATTGGCTTTGATCGGATAAAAAATGACGGAGTTATAATGGATGAAACTCAAAATGTTATAAAATTTTCAACTTTTTTAACCAATTTTTGTCATTTCGGAAGCTGTTATGTATTAGAAGTAATAAAACAAATCCATAGTTTTATAATTTTATTGAATAGTTCATGCAATTACAAAAATTGTAAGCCATAATGGACCGAAATCGGCCAAAATCTAAAAATGCTGTAATAAAATAACAAAAACTAGCATTTTTAAAAATCCCTATATTTTAATTGATTTGAAAATATCTGTCCTTTTTTCCCTACGGTCATTTTTTTTTTAGACAAAAATCCCTACGAATAGGGATTTTTCACTACATATAACATCACTGCCTAAAAGACTTACAAAAGGGATATTGATAATCCCTTGTTTGAGCTTGTAAATGAGATTAAGGGGTGTGTGCTATGGACAATGGTAGTTAGGTGGTCCGCAATTACCACTGGCAGAGTGTGCCAGACTGTTTGGGCCTGCTTGGGACTCTGTTGGGCCAATAGTACCATTCACCTCTTAACACTTGCAAAAAAAGTCGCTTGCACTCCTGGTTGAAATCATTACGGGGCACTGTAGGAACGGACGTATGTCGAAACGTTTAGGCTTACCCCATGATGGAAACTTCAGAAGCTGCTTCGACTAGGAATAAGAATTCTCTGTGAGTGCCGGGTTCTGCAGGACGAACTATCTCAGGGATGGTTACCAAGAGCTGGAATACCAGAGATTTATAGAAACGGGCATCTCAATTAATAACCGAAATATTCGAAAATTATATCGCGTTCGAAGGCTTCGTAATCATTTCTCGGGCAAAGTTCTCGAGAACTATGTACTATCGATGGCGAAAAAATGAAGAACGGATAGATATCACTCGCCTCTCAATTTGTAACATTAGATATTTCTATTTCAATACTTTACTGATGAATCAATAATGAATCTTGAGCAAAATGGAAAGGCAATCATAAAAAAACTCGGCCTGAAATTTATTTACATAAATACTGCCCCGTTGCCACTGTGTTAAAGGAAAACTTATGGTGCAATTTTACCTTTTATAACTTAATAAATCCTTTGAATGACATGTAAGAATTCATACCTATGCATACATAGACACACACATACATAGACACACATGGAATGGCTTTGTGTATGGCTTATTTGTTGGTAAGTTTATTTAAGATGCTGTTAGTATTGAAAAAGTAAAATAACAAATGGAAAATTAAGTTTATACGTAAATATGTAAATTCAATTGTTAAATCATATGAATATTTACATTATGTGTACATACCCGGTTGGACATGTCCTACAGACATCTTGCAAGACCGATGCATAGCAATGTTAAAGCGTCGATGACCTGTTGGTGACAGCTCAAACAGATCAGTGAGAGCATTTTCGAACAAATGGCCGTTAAGTTCATACATGACAACAAGAACGACACTGTCACCCATCTTTTCATTAATGACCATGTGAATGACAACATCCTCTGAAATGTCCTCATTACATTTTTTCATTTCTTTCTTTTCTACACGTGTTCTACAATAACAATTTGAGGAATTTGTCGCTCAGAGAGTATTTAATACAAGAAGTTTTAATAGACATTGTAACAGAACTTTTCATCAGCTCAATTTCGTTCAGTTTTAGCAAGCAGGCATATATCAAAATGATTCAAACTAGTGACAGACTGAGCGACAATGTCCACAAGAAGTTCATTTGCTGGTATACGAAGAGTAGGTTTTTTTTTTGTTGTAACGAAATTATAAAAACTTTTAAATTGAACATTGCAATACGAACTTGCGGACAATGGGCATGGCCCAGATGAGTAGCCTTTCTTTTACCCGTTCTTTGAGTAAGCTTTCTGTTAGATTATATTAAAAGAAACTGTAATCGACAAATATCGTACATGACAAATGTCCCAATTTCCTCAAGTAGTCGTTGATGAAAATGCCCTCTACAACGAGTTGGCCAACCGGGTATGCTTGTATACATGACATGTATGTATATATATATATATATACATCAATGCATGTGCAAGTAAGCATATATTTGAAATGGAGTTGCATACTTAAGCCAGTAAAATGTTGTATGTGTGAACATTTAAGGCATTTACTTAATTTCAACAATGTAGTTTTCACGATTTGTGACTTTAGATCAATACGTAAGAAAACCGCAGTCATTTGAAATTGTGCCAGGCATAGGAAACTTGATGCGATGGCTTTAGTGTTCAAACACATAACTTTTTCGCAACTTATTTACCATATCATTCTCACACAATAATGTTTATTTCACAAATACTTATTCTTTCCCTATATAATAAAATTATGATTCTTAAGCATATCCGCATTGATTTAGTTCTTCCGAGCAGGGATGAAAAAATGATATTTGAATTTGTACCAATTATAGAAATAAAGTGAGTATTTTTATTCTTATTTTAATTTATTAAAAGCAAAGTCTTATCGAAAACAAATGTGTAACATAATTTTGAGATAAAATATTCTTAAAATGATCAACTTATTTAAAAAATTAAGTACATGTACTGTTCGAGATGACTTCGAAGGAGGAGTCTATTCATTTCCTTCGTAGTGTTAAAGTCCTTCATCCGAACCATACATGAAAATTTCTCATGATCTTGAATAGTAATTAGTTTTGCGAAAGATCTAAATAGATTTTTTG
Source organism: Panzeria rudis (assembly GCA_956483635.1). Lineage (NCBI taxonomy): Eukaryota > Metazoa > Arthropoda > Insecta > Diptera > Tachinidae > Panzeria > Panzeria rudis. The sequence goes on from OY101449.1 coordinate 1,351,706, forward strand.
GTCTAGTTAAACTTTTTATTAATTCTTAACTTTTTTCATGGCTTTGAAATAAAACATGCCTTTCGATATGGACAGAACCACCCTTTACGAAAATTTTACAAAGAATACACAATCAGGAAATTTTTTTTATTAATTTTTCACACTTGAAATTTTGAAACAATAAGAAATAAAAGGAACTATCAAGTAATTAATTTATAATACAACGTAAACGTATTGACGAATCTTACATTAAACCAAATAAGTCACGATAGTACCACGGTATCAACAAAGTCCAAAATGTACAAAAAAAATGTAACATGTGTTATATACCTGCTCTCAGGAGAATTTATTTGGTTCTTAATGTTCCCATCCCCGACTCTTGGCTCATTTAACATAAGACGAAGTTTTACTTTATGGCTTAAATTATATGAATGCGGATTTCGTATACTAAGTTATAATTCTGATTATTTTATTATATTTGTATACACAGACATAACGCTCATTAATTGCAAAGTAGTCATACATATATCAAAATCCATTTTAAGTCTAAAAAATGTTAGCAAGTAAATATGTATGTATATGGGCGGTATTAGCTTTTAATGATTATAACTTCCGTTTAGATTAAGATATGTTTCTGAAATTCTTTTTTTAACTCAAAAGTTTTGGTTTTTTGAGATATCGCTACGTTGCAACAAAGGAGCGAAGTGTTCTTGCCCAAGTTTAAGAAATAGTTTAATATATAAGAAAAGTCGTATAGGAAACTAAATACTAATCAAAATTTATTAAATAAACTGTAGTTTTGATCATAAGCAATTTTTCAGTTTCCAAACTTCAAACCAAACATATTTTTTTAACTAAAATCTTTTAATCCTAACTACACTGTACAACGAAAACCAGGAAACACCCAAAGTCTTGGCAGGAATTGAACCTGCGACCTCCCGGTTAATAGTCTAGCATACTATCCACTACACTACGGTGGCATCTTTCTTAAAGAAGGGCAAAAACTCCCCTTCAACAGCTATATAATAGTTGAAATATTCTACTATAATTATGTAAAAGACACTAAAGTTTCGAACTAAACTTGAACGTCGCAAATCATTCAAAACTTAAAATGTGTTTAAGTAAAAATATCGCACAAATCCGGATGTTATGAGGATAGTTTGCATCAAAAGTGGTTATGTCTAGTGCGGCCCATACACTTGAAATATAATTATGCAATTTTTCCAACAAATCGTAAAACTTTTGATTTTTATTGCACAACTAAAACTGTATATTGCAACATTGTTCAATATTATCTTAGTTTTGCTTTTATACTCTTTATTGTGAGAGATGTTGCGCCATATTTAATTTGCGAGTATGGTGCATCTTATTGACCAGTATAGGACAAAATAGCAATACTACGAGTATGAACAATAACACTTTCAATAATATTGTATAATGTATGGGGTAATTTACGAAAATTTTCACTTCAATTCGGCACACAAATGAAATCTCTAAATATGTATAATATTTATTTATAATAAGTTGAGATCATATTAAGAATATAAGGACTACAAGATTTCATATGCCGATCCACTATAACAACACGCAATGGGTAGTATGAATAAAAAAAGAGATATTTGCTTTTTACTTAAAAATTTGTTTTAAAACCAAAAACTCTTAGTTTTATATTCAATAATATCCAGAATTTTGTGTTTTAAAACGAATTTTTAAGTAAAAAGCAAATACTTTTTTTATTCATATTACCCAATGTAGCAAAATAGAAAAATTTAAACAAATAATCCGATCAGTATAAAATTTCATATAGACGTTATGAGTATTCCTATTTAACCTGAGAAAAGGATCTTCCCACAAGCATTATTGTCATAGTTTTGTTTCTCTCCCGATTCCAAAAATGTTTTGTGTCCTTATACCTCTTATAGGGATCTAAGAAAATAATGTTTTGTTAAGCAATTATCAACCAATCACGAAAATTGTAGTATTAACTCAATATAATTAATTGAAAATATTTTTCGATTTTTTCAATTAAAAAAATATTGAAATTTAACTTTAAAAAAATTATTAATTAATTGTCATAAAAAAAATGTCGTAAAAATTACACAATTCTAACACATCCAAACTAAATTTATCTTATTTATACACAATTGACATGTAGGAATTTTTTCTATTTTATGGTAACTTGATTTAAAATCTAATTGATGGCATTGTTTTAAAAGAAAATAAAACCAATTGAAATAAATGTTGATTCACTTAAAATATTAATTGAAAATAAAACTTTTTCTGATTAAACAGTTAATTGGAAAAATTTAGGAAATAATTTTTTTTTGTGCTGTTTCTTTGTTAGTTAAAAAAAAAATTGATGTAAATATTTTTCTAAATTGGAAAATATACAATTTTTATTTGAAAATTTAAAACATTTTTGAATTTTTGTCTAAAAATTACCATCCATCGTTTCTCTATAACAAAAAGTTTTCTTCAAGAACATATTAGGTGCGGTCCCGTACTCAAATGGGATCCTGCGGGATCCTAATTTGCACGAAAAGTGTTCCCGTACTGCAAGGTTGGGTAAATGAGGGTGGGTTTGAGAGAAAACTATTTTTCTTCTTGTTCTTGCACGAAACAGCCCGTAATTTTTCTTCGCGCAGATTGTGTAGAGTGGAAGTGCAAAAGGTAACTTCACAGACATGGTTTGAAAAAAATTAATCAATGTTATCATTTTTGTTAACCTAAACCCTTCCAAATTCGACGTATTTTACAGCAAAGTTTCGACTTTATGTTCTAAAATCCTTAAGCTGGGATTCAAATACAACTTGCATAAATTTTTATGTGTATCCATGTCTTTGACAATGAATTTTATGGACCTTGGATCAAATGTGGACAGACGGAAATCAGTGTGTATTAAGTATACGTAATTTGTTAAAGACTTTTTGAAAAACAATGTGGACATGGTGTTTTTGTGTGCGTATGTATTAATTTTTTCTTAATGCAACAAACTAAATTGGGAAATCCATTTAAAAACTAACTAAATATTAAATAGTTTAAATGTACTGTAATTACATATGTTTATTTAAGAATATTACAATTGCGTATTGAAAAAATTGTTTGTAGATAGAAATATTTTCGTTTTGAAGTTGTTATAAACAACCTTATTTCACCTCATTATATAATTACAGAATATGGCTTTTAATGCTTTTCATGTTTATATATTTTTCTTTTTTTTTAATAAATGAAATGAATCAACGCATTTTATGACCTTATTTCAACTTTAATTAAATAATGCTGTTGCAACTATATTTTTTTCTTTATTCATTCATTTGGACAAAAGAATTTTGTCTTTAGAACAAGGAAATAGATAGTAGAAAATAGAGAAATTGTTTGACATATTATTTCACAGACAATCAAATACATACTATTGTGTTTGTATGTACATATGTATGTGTGTTTATGTCTTGTGTATACATGTAATAGAACATCATTCAAGGCAATAAAAAGTTAAAATATAAAACAAAATATAAACGCATTCATGCTTAATATCAATTACTTTATTTCTTCATTTCGTTTCAAAACTTTTTCATTTTCTTCTTAACAGTTGAAGTAAGCAATAAAAGTAGTTGAAAATAACTAACAATATCAGTTTCTGAACACAACAACTTTTTTCTTCTTGTTTAAATAATCTTTTAACGCCTGAAATGTTGGTACCACTACGGTCACATACACTCATACACGCATAAAAGTATGTACACTACTATAGTCCAACAACTATGATTACAACAATATACAATTGCTCTACTCTTAAACCACTACAAAGCAGCAAAAGTAATTGTTCACATCTTGGTTTCGTTTCCTTTCATACTTTCTTTTTGTTAAGCTCGTATTTTGCAATTTTCATCTCGATTTTTTTTAATTTGTTGCAAAATAATGATACAAAGAAGAATGAGAATTACATGTTCTTCATTCGACAGTCCGTTTGTTAGTTAGTAACCCCTCCGTATCAAGCAACTTTAGATTTATCCCACCAATTCTATTATTTTGTCTTAAAAGAAACAAATGTCATGAAAGCAAACAACAAAAAATGTGACACTTTAATGCTAGTGACTGTTAATAGTTTGAACGTCTAGTATGTCATGTGTAGTAACATACGTATAATATATACATACATATGTACATAAGAGTATGACTTTTTAGACATAAACTCTCATCTCAAGTATATTACGGCGGAAACGAATGTAGTCTGAAACAATATTTCAATGCAATAAATTGATAAATCCATACATATTTACATAAATATGTGCTTAAGTTATTTAGGAATGTATCATTCAATGTTTGCAAATACTCGTATTCGTATTTTTCAATTAAATAAATTGTGTTTCTCATAAAGAAAAATATAACAACTATTTTAAAGCACTTTTGAGATCGTCCAATAATTTAAAATATGTAAGTGTGAGTGCGTTTAAGATTAAATAGAGCTTTTCTTGGATAGGGACATGTATTAACGAACGCATAGTTTTCTACTCGAGCATGTAGCTCACATGTGAGTATGGATGTGTGTGTATGTGTGTGCTCCTGGTTTTATGTGCATTTGACATTACTTTGATAATAGAAATTTATTTCTGTTTGCTTTTATACAATTTGTTGTATAATTTTACAAGACATTATTACTGTTCTATATTCTTGACTTATCCCTTCTAAGCATTTTTATTTTTTCTCAGACTCAGATCTACTTATTCAGATCTACTTATTTTATGCTTTATTTCAATAGCATTCTCCAGTAAAATGGAACATGAAGTAGAACATTACAGCTGCTATACACATAGTTTAATTCAAGCCCTGTATTAGAGTTTATTTCAAGCCTTAAATCCAAGTTTAATTTAAAGCTTGATATATAGTCCAGAATAAAGGTTGAATAACAGTGCTTTCCAAGTCGAAAGTATAATCCATTTTAAGCTTGATTAAAAATTTATTTACTACATTTGTATATACACATAGAAAAAAATTCCAATGTAAAATCAACATGTCGCAATGTTGACTGGAAATCATATTAAATTTCTGCAAAAATGCAGACTTTATTTAAAATTACCATTGTTTAATATTTATTTTAAACGAAAAATTATTCATCTAACCTTAAATTTCGTTGATTTAATTTAAAATAAAGTTTATGTTAAATCAATAACTAAATCATATTGAATTGAAATTAAATTGATGATGGTATTTATATTTGAGGGGGTTTTGGCAACAGTGGTTAGTGGCTTTACTACCAAGTATGTGATAATAGATGAGTCTGAGTTCAAATCTTGGCAGCCAACTGCATGACAAATTTTCCTATCCCAATACACAACACGGCGCACAGTGCTTTGTCCCCATACAACGATGGGACCAAAATAGAAGGAGTAATCCTAGACCAATGAAATTCGGTGCAGTGTTATAAATTATAATAGTTAAGAAATAGACGAAGTTTGCAAAAAAACAAGTGCAAGGACTCTTATAGCTCCTATATAAACTTCATCCAAAAATTTTATTAAAGATTCATTCCCTCATGGAACCAGTTAAAAAATAGGCATTCTACAAGTAATAGCGCTCTTAGTAGATGTACCAATTTTTATCTTAATCGGTGTCATACATCCTTTTTCTTAAAAAGGCCTATAAGATCTATTACAATCACCAGATTGGAGGAGCGGTAAAATATATGTGATGCTAACAGCTGGTTCATATTTGATTCATATCGGTTTAGAAATAAAGTATTTCTAGAACATCCTTATTTTAAAAATCTTAAAAAATACATAAAATTTATTACAAACTAATTTTAAAATTAAACTTTTTTTATTTAATTTATCGTGAGCATACGAGGTCGTGAGAGTTTTCATATTACTCATGCGTGAACGTGCGTGACTAAAAAAAAATTATGTCCGTGAGTGTATTTGCGTGATCGTGGGACATTTCAATGTTAAGTAGTCGTGAGCGAAGAAGCAGTCACGCAGACATACTATTTATAGATTAATATCTTAAAATACATATAAAGTATTAAAAGATTTTTTGTAAAATTTTTTTTTTAATTGATTTGACGAGTGATCAAACCACATCTTCAGGCTAGGTTTTTCAAGAGCAAGACATAGATGTTTTGCAAAAAATATCACATAAAACATAAAACCGAAAAAATATGTATATATTAAAATTTCTAGCAAAAAGTTGGTACTTTTGCTTAATGGCAAATATAAATAAAGCTCCAATCTTCAAAAAGGACAAAAAATTAAAATCGATTAACATATTTTTTAAATATATTGGATCAAAATGTAGTATATTTCATAATTTCAATAAAATAATAAGTCACATTTCAGGCTTTATTAATAACTCTCTTAATCTTTTAATACAAATATGTCTTCTATAAATTGGAACTAGATGTGTTTTTAGTCACAGAGTAAAAAAAACTAGACGATTCTATTGAATATTAAGAAAGTTGCAGATATTTTTGGAAGCCATAAAAGTATAAAGTATAAAAATGAGTTATTTTGGACAGTAAAAAAAGTATTATTTTTAGCTTAAATGATAAAAGTTTGTTATTTTCTCTACATTTTATTATAGACAGGTATGGTAGCTTCAAAAACAAATGGAAGTTATTTAAATCAATTAACATATTTTTTTACTACTCTATAAAACTTTTGGTATTTAAAAAAGATAGGTTTTTCAATGCCCTATTGTAAATGTTTATTACATTATTTTTTACAAAAGTAATACTGTATTTTTAATTCTAGCAAAAAAAGTCTCGAAGATATCCAAAACATTATTGTTTTTTATTTCTAACTGCATTAGATATTAGATGCCTTTAGTGACATATGGTGGCAACATAATGAGTTTTTTCTGAAACATTTTTTTTGTACAATTTTGTTGGTATTGCTAAAATATAAATTTCATCCAAAGGAAGATTCAATTAATTTTTATAATCTTTCTATGGGACACAACACTGTGCGGCACCCGCCTTAGCAGGTAATTAAGTGAAATCATTAATAAAAATTAATTAAATTAATGTTATTTCAACTTGAAATAACTTTGGTTCAACATATTTTTTCGTCTTATATAGTTATTTCAAATGTAAAAATATTATTTGAAGGTTATTATAAAATTATATTGAATTGACATCAAATACCTTTGAAGCAAAATCACTACCGGAAAATATAAAGATAACCTTGTTTTCGACGATTTTCTCATGAAATTTTTTTGCGTGTACACTAGGGTGGCCCTTAATTTCAAAAAAATTTAGTTTATACCAGTCTCACCCCCAGTTTAGTGAATATAGATGAAAAGTTATCTTGTAAAATTCTCACATCAATCTGTTTGGAGTGAGACGTGCCGTGCCGCCACCAGCTCACATAAATTTAGGAAAAACCATAAAATTAATTTTTTTTTGCCTCATAACTTCAAAAATATTACTTTCACTAACAACTTGTAAGAAGAAAATGTTTCTTGTGTAGTTAGTAACAAAATAAGCCATATTTTACTAAATTTTATAAATTAGATAACTTCAGTAAATAAAAATATGTACATAAGATACACTGTACAACAAAATCAATTATTTTCAAAATGGGAGGGCTCTAACGAGTGATTCTGGCAGAGGAAACCAAAACAAGTTATGCGTATGTCAGAGTTTTGAAGGTTTATATCTCGGACAGATTTTAGGGAGACATAAATTTCCTCCTTTTTGTACATTGTTATAGTGAATCCGCCTAGGAAATCGTATACTCCTTACGTTTAAGGTATATAATGTGTTAAGTGTATAAAATGTAGAACACTAAGAGGAAAATTTTTGCGGAATAATTTAACCCTCTAACGGTTCGCTGTGTGAGCCTTTTTTACCCTTTCATGGAAAGGGGTAAAACTATTCTCTTCCGTTTAGAATTGGCAAATATTTTCCAACTTACTTTCTGTCTCAACCGCTGTGCCGCATAGAGAAATCCATCAAACCAACAAATGTGTATGTAACATTATAAAAAAAAAATTTTTTTCATAAAAATTTTTGCATTCACATATTGCTTTTACTTTGCAATCATTTATTTTATTTTAAACATCATTTTATAGCTATTTGTTTCAATATTCCACTTTGTGGGGAACGTAAAATATTTTATTTAAACAACATTTCCAAAGAGACTCGAACCTCATTCAACCCTTATAGGAAAAATATGTCAATATATATCTGTTTTCCGGTGACATGTGAAGTAGCGATATGTTGTACCTCTTTTGCATCAACCTAGCTAAGTTTACATTGAAGAACAAAAGAATATACTTGTTATTATATTCACTAATAAATTTGATTAATATAGTACAGGCTCTATTATTTTAACCGTACCTGTAACTATGTACATTTTTAACGCACCAGTACATGTGATTTAACGTGACTTTTTGATAATTTGCCTGCAAACGAACGAATGTTTTCAATTTAAAACGTGTCTTAAAACTGTCAATTGCTAACAGTCAATATTTAAAAACAGTACAATTTACCGTTATTGGATAAAGCTGTTATTAAACTGTAAAAGTATAGAACATCCTGTGAAGGAGGAGAGTACAATTGGAAAAAATAATGTCAAGTATTTGGACATTTAAATTATTGTAACAATAAAACTAATATAACAACTTTAATATTTCTAGGGCTAGACTAAGCACTTTTGCACTCACTATTGCACAGATGCTTAAGTTTTTTTTGAGCTTTTTGCACAAAATAGTGTTTGATAGGAAAATTAAATTATTCTATCGCCCTGGATCTGTGCTTGCCTTTGCAAAATTTTCAACTATGTTTGGAATAATTAGAATTTTCTTTTTGTTACTACCTGTTTACCTAAATGCGAAAGAAAATTTCTAATTTTTATTGTAATGCCTTCCCTTCCCCAAACAGACACCCTTTTAAAAGTTCTTTCGCTTTAAAATTAATGAATTTGATTTGAATTCTTCTTTTTTTAATGAACAAATAAAACAACTAATCAAATGTCATGTTGAATAAATTAAATAAAAAGCAAATGTGCACCCTTTTTAACATTATTAACACTTTTGGGAAGAAAAAAAACAGAATATTCAAACTATAACGAAATATAATATTTCTAAAAAAAAGGGTCAATATTAAAAGAAAAAACAATATTGAGGAATCTTTTATTTAAATAAAATTGAGTAATTTTATTGTGGCGCTTTTAGTTTAACATAAAAGAGAGAAATAAAAATGAAAAATAAAAACCAATTTGTTTAATCTACTCATAACAATGGTCACAAATGGTCAATGTGGTGTTTCAACCAACAATTCTTATTTTCTTCCATTTTTTTTTTCTCAAAACTGTTTAAAAAACACTGTTGGACTTCTAGTCAATAATAGATTCCCATAATTTTTTCTCACAACTTTTGCTCCTTTGGTTCATGGGAAACATTTGTGTTTTATGTTGTTACGAAGGGTTATTGTAAGTTCCTTTTTATTGTATCCAGCTGAAACATTGTGAAAAATTATGTTATTTAAAACTTTTTTTAACTATTTTGCTTTTCCATATGATATTTTTTATTTTGGTTTTTGCCCATTTTCAATAAAAGTGCAAAAGGGTTAAATAGATTTAGGGTTTATTTAAATATCCAGACTATAAATGGAATTTTATTGTTGTGGTTTTTTAATCAAGTTGTAGAAATATTGAAACAGTAAAATTAAAAAAATAAATCCTAAAAATAATATGTGCTAAATTTTTTCATTTGATTATTTTGTGGCTACTGAATTTTAGGAATCTGTCATGCATGATGTTTGCAAGAAATTGGTATCATAAGATGCCACTGAACGAACATTCTAAAATGTTGTGGGTAGAATATTTAATTTAAAATTTTACACTTTTAAGTTTATTATTTAATGGAAAAATAATGAACTAAAATGCTATTCGGTTGAAATGAAACCATTTTTAATTTATTCTTTCTAAATATAACGTTTCGAACCTTAGCCTAATAATCAATTTGGATTCACAAGCAAATAAGCTCGAAATAATCACATGAAAAAAATTACCTTCAAGTCGTTTACAATTATTTTTTATATATCCAAAGGCTTCGGAATTATTCCGAACGCAATAATGAAAAATATTTTTTTAGGCAAAAATGGAAAATTTTTATTTATTTAAAATTTAAAAAAATCGAAAATGCCAAAAACTTCCCATTTTATTAACTGATTTTCTGATCACATATACTGCAAATATAATAAGCACTATTTCATGAATATCGATAGATAAATATTGATTTTATTCACAATAAAGTGAAATTACCCGATTTAAAAAAAATTGTTTTGAAGAAGCTGCTCCACAGATTTTATTATAACTTGAGAAACACTCGTCCAATTTTCCTAAAAACTTATTTAAGAATTTAAATATTAGCCATCTTTAAGATATTTTAATATTATAATATTATGTTTTTATTGTTAAAGGTTTCGGAGTTATTCAAAAAGAAATAACGAAAAAAAATTTTTAAGATATATAGAAAATCAAAAATGGCGAAATATTAGAGTTTTTATTTGCTGGATCATTAAGCTACGAATACTTCAAATGAATTATGGCATCATCCACGAAAATCGATTGATAAATAACTGATTTTTGCAAAAACTGCGAATATATGAAATATCTAGGCTCTAAAGACTGATTGTTTCAGCGTGTTGGGCGTTTACATCTGGGTGAGTTATCTTGTAATGCTACGTTTAACCTATAAGATCTATTGAGCACTTTTATATAAAACACCACGAGAAACATTTTTGTGAAACATTTAACCCTCTAACTGTTCAATGTATGTATCTTTTTGGCCACAAATCATTCAAAACTTAAAATGTGTTAAAGGGTTAGTTTCGTACTTATTCATAATATGTACTATAATATCCCACAAAAGCGGATTTTATGAGGCTGGCTTATGTTCAAAATATATCTTAAGTTAAATTTAAGTATAAATTTGAAGACTTTTTCTTTTCTTCATACGAAAAATATTTATGTAATTTATGTATGTTTTTGATCGTAGGAGTCTAAAATGTTGTGTGAACATGTAGTTTGATAAAACGAACCATAATCGCTCAAAAACTCGATTTTGAGTTTTTGAGTAGTTACGTCCGTTTGCATTTAAAGTGACGATATGCAGTCTTGAAGTATACATATGAGCGATGTGTATGTACATTAGACTACCCCATCTTGTATATGTCTCCATATATAGAGACGAAAAGTATGTTGTTTGCTAACACTTACGAATTAACCACATTTTTCTTTACTTCATGCCGATTCCAAGTACAGCATGCCGGTCCTTGATTAAAAACTTAATTTTCGTAGTTTTTGTGATATGTTCGGTATCTGTTCATAAACCAATATTTAATAAAACTTTAAACAACACAAAATTGATTTTTAAAGTTTATGCGTGAAATTTCCCCGTTTTTGATGCGATCCCACTTATAACACATTTTCATTCTTATCCGGTTTTCTACCATCTACAACACAAATTTGTGGGAAAACATGTCTAAGACTAAACCACAAATTATTTTCAAGCCACAAAGGATAAACTACACCCAGATAGAATATACTAAAACATTTAAGGCCTTAAGCGTTTTATTCCTGTTTTTTTTCAAACTTTTGTTAAAGATACGAGTAATAAAATAATATAAAATAAAACAATACCAACTCCAACCACTTTTGCCAATACCAACAATATGCGAAAGCAATACCAGCAACAAACATAACAACAACAATAATAGTTTACATACTTAAGCAGCAAAACTCCCATAGAAAACAATACACTTCCTTTCATTTTAACAAAACCTAAAATTAAACAAATACAAAAAAATTTTAATACAAGTTTATAGTTTTCATGTTATTATTGCTTTAGTTTTTACAAAATAGTAATAATATTATTACAACAAACTGATATTAGTGGCATGTAGTGCATAGTTGTTTTTGGTGCATGCGTTCTAGGGTAGTCGATTATACAACATCTTTCAAAAACCGGTTTTCGAATCGGACTTTGAAAAAAATTTTTGGTTTCTTCACACTTTGAAAAAATGCTGCTTGAATGTTGTTAGATACATTTCGTATATTTTTCACAATAGCTGTGTTTGAGTACTTGATGAATTGTACAAAATACTACTAAATTTTACTCGCTTACGTTCCTTTACTTTTAAACAAGAATGTTTTTTTACTCTCTTTAAATAATTGCTGGATAATAATTACTGGAAAAGTACTCAAGCACACCTAATATACATAAATAGAGTAAAAATTCTGCAACATTATTTTATAAATCGTCACAGAAAATGCAAAAAGCCCTATCTAACATTGTAAAAGGTTTTCCAGTGGTGCAATTCACAAACTTATTTTAACGCTAAACAAGGCGTTTAAAGAAGTTAACACCAAAATTATTGTTTTTACTATTCGTTAAACTTTTAAGCACTACTAGCTGCGTTAACTAAACGGCAATAATTTTTGTGGTGTTATTGAACAGACAACAGTCAGCTGTTCAGTTAAAGCACGTCGTCTTTTGGCAAAACTCAAATAATTATTCGACAACAATATTCACACATATAAAATCTTTTATATAAATAACAATATTTATATTGTTTAAACAATTAGTTTAACTTTTATTTCTCGAAATTAAAGAAATTCATGAAAATATGTTCGTCTAAAAGCATAAATTCATTTCTGGCACTACTCTGTTCTGCTGTGTACGTTGGAAAATTAAGTTGATGTTAATTTTTCCCTTGTACCTTGGAATATTAATCATACCCAATTCTTTCTGAATATAACGTTACGAACCTTAGCCTAATAATCAATTTAGATTCACAAAGCAATTACGTTCGAAATTATCATATTAATAATAAATTCATTTGTTTTTTCTCTATTCCTCTTTGTGCTTTTCGTTTATTTTAATAGTGTTGGAAAGTGATATAAAATTTCAACAAATGCCTTAACACGAAGTTAACGAATCAAATAAGCGTTAATTCAAACAGTAATTATTGGAGACAAAATTACCTTTTATTTAAGCGTTAAAAGTTAATGAATTTCACTACAGAGGGGCTTGCAACACTGATCTACATAAAAACCGTGCAATAGCAGGGTTGTAAATGAATTAAGCTTTCTATCTCTCTCCCACTTCAGCACCTGTTCTCTCTACACTATCCCTTTCCCAAAGAAAATAACACATTAATTAATTAACTGGTAGGCATTAATTGCTTGATTGTGTTACTTCTCTTTAAAAAAAGTAATACTGCTTAGACTAAAAGACTTAAAAAATCTTAAATAAAAAGTATTCAACAAAAGCTAATTAAATTTAGATTGTTTAAAACCATATTTCTATGGAAGAAATATTTGCAATTGGTTTCAACAGCATCTCATAAATTAGTATTTGTGATAATATACACCATCTGTCACAAATGACCACCAAATACTATTACAATATTCTTTGCTATTCCACTTCATAGACATAACCTGCCTCAAATGATAAGTACTTTTATGGCATGTGGCTGCCGGATTTATATACACTCAAACATACACAAACGGTAGCATATATACAGTTATTTAAACATATGTTTCTATCCTTAATCATATATTTTTATCATAGACACTAGACTAGAAAGAAAAAGTCCAACAAAAGCAAAGTGGTCAAAACGGAAATCAACAATAGAATACATACAGTATTGGCAAAAACTGCATAAATTTCGCTGTTTCGCAATCTAATGCTAGGCAAAGCTGAACATTTACACAAAAAGTGGCGTGCTGTCTTATCAGCTTTTACCAGAAACAGTCTACAAACATCATGTTTAAAGCTTTTTATTTTATCCAGCTGATATCTAGAATTTACCTGTCCTGCCATTAAGGATCCTTACGTAGATTTCCCATTCCAGCTGAAGTTAAGAGATTAATTTCAACACACTAATACTAGACGTTGTTGTCCATCTCTCTCCTTGCAATCAAAAACTACTCCTATACCAGTTGCTTTTTCGTCTCAATCTCTCGCATTTATGCATGATGTCAATCAACTACGAGTCGTCCTTGCAAGACCTATCTAATTAGGAAACTACGCTTTTCTTCCGGAGTCGTGACTTTGCTCGATTATCACCTAAAGTGAAACTAAAATTTTACCTCTTCACCACTTCCGGTACATCGCTTTCATTCCCGTTTTGTTAAGTCCAGTCCCTGAAAAATTACGTAGGTTGCATCACATAATTTCCCTACGGTAAATGGAACTGACATAAAATAAGTCATGTGACCGGTCCGCAGGTGGTAGGGACCAGTCCGACTTCTAACACTTCCTATGAAGCGGACCAGCCACTTTTGCATGGCGATGGCCTAAGATGGGGTTAATTGATACTTTGTATGCACCTTGTAACTTGTCTCTGAACTATCTTATGGAGTCCTAATCGGTGTAAAATAATATAGATTATATATAAATATTATTCCAAAATTCAGCTGTAATTATCGATTAATCTATTTTTGTTGTTACAAGGCCAAGTAGAAACTGTATTTTATTTTTAAGCGGTGTCTTTGATAGGATTCGAACCGACAACCTCCGGCATGACAGGCTAGTACACTTCCCACTCGACCACAGGGGCACTTATATTTCAATGTTATAAATGCCAGTTAAGCCGGAGTTAATATCTGAATATAGTTACGGAACAGGTTTCTGAGTGGCATGGCAGTCTCATTGAAGGGAGACAATTAATAGATACTGTGTGATAGGGCTTAGATCCAGGTGCATCGAACTATTTCAGTGACGTTTACTACAACATAACCAGAGTACCAACTAAATTGACTGAAAATGGTTAATATGTGACCATTTACACAATATGTCTTTTTTCACCATTCACTACTCCTTATTTTTGGTACCAGTCTCATTTACTCAAGTCATAGGACGAGTACTTTTTGATCATTTGTCACCAAATTTTCCGCAGGGTTGCTATAACTCGAGAACAAGCCGTTCGATCTAATGTTCTTATTAATTCTTGGCTAGCCTTATAGTTTTTGAGATATAGAAAAAGTTTTGGCAAAGAAAAAACACATGTGTACAAAAGAAATTTAAAAATTTTTTTTTTAAATCATAAAAAATAAAATGAATATTCCGTAATTTTTCCACAGGCATATAGGTTGATATTTTTCAAACAAAACAAGACATATTTCAGTAAAGAAGACGTTCAGTAAAAAAGACGTTGATTTTATTTACAATTAAGTTATTGAACTCAATTGGCAAAAATTTCGATTTCTATCAACAAACATACATGCACTTGCAAATTATAATGTTCCCTGTAGACAAAATAATTACATTTACATTTTACTTCCGTATTTTTTAGCCAAAATTTTCTCAATATCTCCAAAACTATAAGGCTAACCAATAATTGATATAAACACCATTTGAAGATAATTTTAGTCTCAATTTTTCGCTATTTTATTTAATTAAATCGAACGGCTAGCTCTCGAGTTATAGCAAATTATGGGGTGCAAGCGCCTTAATTTCGAGATCCCGAGGCAAATAAAAAAGTAACTTATAGGCAGGCGTTGAACCTCAATATCATGTGTATCCAAATCGACTGATAAGCACGCAAAATAAATTCATTTTGTTGGCCTGTGTTATCTATGCAATATTTATAGCTGAGACCACGGTATATCAATAAGGTATAGTCATCGGCGAATTGATACAGCAAAGCAACTTTTTTGATCAAGCAATTGTCAAAACAAATTAACAAATTTACATTAAAATTCTTTCAATTTATTTAAATAAAAAATTTTTATGGAAAGTTTGGCAATTCCTTGAACAATCAGCTGTGCTGATAACGCCACCTGTTATGAATTCGCCTTGGCTGAGACCGTATTTTAATACTTTTAAAACCATATTTTTTGTTTTTTTTTTCATATCAAAAAACAAAAACTTGTGATTAAAAAATTATATTTATCCATTTGGATTTTTTTTGAAACGAAGCAGTTTTATATTCTTTTCTTTTCGAAAGAATATAAAATAAAAATCGTTTATTATTTATCGTTTATGATATTTTCAACTTTTTTCATCAGAAGAAAAAAATTTTATATGTGCTATAAGAAAAATGTGTTGTAAGAAAAAATCATATAACGAAAAATAGTAAAATAATAAAATGTTCATATGCACATTTGGAGCACGTTTGGAATCAATTAATACAAGGAGAGCGCAAAAATTAATTAACGTCCATTATAAAAAATTACTAAAGATTCGGGAAAAATTACGAAAATTCGCAAAAACTTTCCTGTACTTGAAATATTACAATGTTACGATTGATTAAAAGCTCCAAAAATGTAAGAAAACCATAAACTTTGGAACATTTTCGCCTATCGCAAAAAAAAATAGCGAAAATTCGCGAAAAATTTTAAAACTTTAAACAAGCCATATTTTAATTAAAAATTGCTGAAACTGTAAGGAATGACAAAATTTTGAAAAAAAATTGCGAAGATGGCAAAAATTCGCAAAAACTTGCTAATAGCGGCATGATACCAAAGTCTAATATGGTTTAAAAATCGTATAAACTATAAAGAGCCTAACAACTGCCAAAATGTCGCTCCTATCCCGAACATTGCGAAAATTCACAAGAATTTGCATAATCGAAAATAAGCCCTAACGTTGATTAGAAACCGCCAAAGACGCATGTTCGCGAAAAATTGCTAAAAAATATAGAAGAAATCAATAATATTGTTAAGAATAACAAAATCTCAGAAGAAATTGTTAACATCGCGGAAAGTCCAATGTATAGTAAAAGTTTTTCTTCTTTAATTTTCGTGTGAAATATTGTCAAATATTTAATATATTTGAAGAGTTTGAAAAAACAATCATTTGAACATTTTTCTTCTCTGATATTTATCGATGAAGATTTTTTATTTTTCCTTCATGATGGATATTTATATTTGAAAATAAATATATATATTTAAATTTTTTGTAAAAATGAAAATACATACAACAAAAATATTTATATGATATGGAAATAAAAATAAAAAAATTTTCGGGTCTCTGATTTATAGAGAGTAGAATTTTGGGGAACTACATTTTGACAAACACGAATATTATTTTCAATTCTTTTCTGAAATTAATAAGCTAAATATTAATGATTTTTTTATTTTAAAAAATCGGCGAAAAATATTTTTCAATTTTGGCCGACACTGTTCTATATGTTTGCAGATATTTGTAACACAATCGCCTAAGAGAGTCTAAAGAGCAAATAAAACTGCATAAAAATGGTAGTTAATAACATTTGGTGTCATATTAAAAATGACAGCAATAGATAAAAAAATAGGAAATGAAATATAAGCGGTCGGCCGAAAATTTCTAGGACGACAAGTAACGGTAGTGGTGGAATGACATAATACGTATTTATGTGAGAATATGAAAATATGCACACAAAGACAATTTTAATATTCCTTTTTTCATGTATTCAAAGTTGGCTTAATTTCAAAAGAAAAAACCCCAATCACATACTGATAATGCGTTAAAGTATTGCAAGTTTTTTATAGTCATAAAAATTTTTAGACCTCAACAAAATAATGACTGCAGTAGTACCTACCAAATTGATCACATATGTATTTATTTATTAAAATTGTTATACATTTATAATATGGACATAATGAAATTTTTTTATATTCAATAGTGCTTTTTTCAGACGTTATTTATGAAAGTACATATTTCTCAAAAGATGTTATTTATGGTGGTAAATTTAACTAAAATTGTTTTCAAACAAAAGTTCTAAAATAAATTCGGGAAAATAATTTTGAAAAATACTAAGTAGAACTTAGTATACTCTTATAATTTACACTAATTTATACCTAATATTCTGACCCGCTTAAAGCATTTATTTTCACTTATTTGTATTTATTGCAAAAAGTAAAGACATTTGGAAATGTGCCGGCTTATTGTAATGTTTCGTGGATACTTAATTAAGTTTTTGATTATCACACGTGGTTGATAATGTTGTTCGATGCGAGGGACGCATGCGCAGCGGCCGCTGGCGATATATATATATAAGTAACAACTTATAACAACTATGAAATATTAGTTTTTTTTATCAAACTCTAACAATTAGCTGGAAATGCGGCCTTTTGTATTAAACTTTGCTTTTTATCCACGGAAATATAAATTCTTTGCAATGGAAATTTTATCTAGAGTATACAGTTAAGCATGACAAATCCAATGGCGTTTTTAAATTTATTCAATGCCAGAAGTGAAATCAATCCTCTTATATTCGCAAATGAACATCAATCTGAAAACAAATTTAAGGCCCTAATTGTGTAAATTACGTCACCAAAGTGAAATTTATATAGAGAACAAAAACAACATTTCAAATGCATATTTTATAATTTAAAAATTGTTTACATGCAAAGCAGCGCTTGAATTTCTATGCGTTTGTTTGGTGAAGAATTTTTATGAAAAACAAAAACAAATTTTTAAAAAATTTTCAAATTTGTCTTTGCTTAAATAAAAATTTCACTTCGCTGATGTAATTTACACAATTAGGGCCTAAATATCAAACCTTTGTATTCATATGGATGCATCACATATAGGGTTTGGGAATCGGCAATTCCCGGGCGGGAATTTCCGGGAAAAGTCTGTCTAATATTCCCGGGAAATTTTTGAGATTTTCCCGGGAAAACGGGAAGTTAAAAGTACACGTTATTTTATAAATATATGGAATTTTTTGTTTTGTTTTGTTTTATTTTGTTTTTCCTTAATATCAAATTTTTAATTTCTTTTATATTACAAAAGTTCGTTTGACTTGTACAAATGTCGTTTGGTCGTTTGACTAAATTTACGCGATGAAATTGTTTAAGTTCTCTTCTAAAGTTACTACGTTTGTCATCGTCTGTTTAAATACAGCAGTCCCTCGATTTAAGTCGCGGTTGGTTCCGGAAAATGATGACGTAATTCGAAACAACGTAAATCGAATTTGATATTGCATATAATAAAAATTGCATTTCCATGTATTTTTTCTTTTAAAATTGTTGAAATCGAAATGACGACACAAATCGAACGACGCAATTCGAAATTTGAAATGTAGACAAAATGTGACAACGTAAACCGAAACAACGTAAATCGAGGCGAAGTAAATCAAGGAAATTTTTCATTCTTACATCTTCATTTGAAACAAAAATAATCTCTAAAATGTTGTTATTGTTTCAAATGTAACTGTAAGAAAGAAAGGATTTCTTCGACATAAACAGGCAGTAAAATGTGCATACAACTTTTTTTATACAAAATAAAAATATATACGGTTCAAACTTATACGGAAATTTCATAAAAATTCCAAAATTATTGCTTGATTCAAAAACTACATGCAAAATTTTTCAACTGTTTTCCGCTAGCTTTTTTTATTCTCTCCACGTTATTCTGGTGCTATGTAGATCGGATTCAATCTGGCGCCTCCACGTATTTGCTGGTCTTCTTCTGCATCGGCTGCCTTGGGGATGGTAGTCAAGAGCCTTCCTTGTGACATCGTCATGGCTTTTTCTGAAGGTATGACCTAGCCAGTTCATCTTTTTAATACGACACCCGTATTCGATTCGATTTTGTTTGGTTTTTTTGCCACAGTTCGTTGTATTTAAGTTTTGGCATAGTCGAGTGTACTTAAGTTTTCTGAAGTGATGTCCCATGTTTCACATCCATATAATAAAACTGCCTTTAGAGTTATGAGATTGCACTTCCATATCTTATTAAGGGCGTCCAAAGCTTGATTTGCCTTGGCAATGCGGTAAGCAATGTATTCCTTACTGTCACCTAAAGTTGTTATAATACTACCGATATAACAGAAGGTTTCTACATCGAGAAGTGGGTGTACTTGAATCTTCAGAGTATCGATGTTGTTCGTGTTTATGCGTAATGATTTTCTTTTATGTATGTTAGCGATGAGACCAGCTTTAGATATATTTTCAACAAGTATATTGATCTTAGTTTGCATATTATTGAAATTATGTGACAGGAGACATATGTCGTCAGCATAGTCTAGGTCGTCTAGCAAATATATGAGAGACCTCCATTCGACAGAGTGCTCTACTATTATACGTAGGCTGCTGATATGGTCTATATAAGATTTGCAATAAGTGTCGTTTAATCACTATAACAGAAAAAAGTGGAATACTTTGTAAAAGTATCAATTATTACACTGCTCTAAGCGCTTCCTAAAGTAAATAATTCTATAAGAAATTTATTACTTGATATATTGTCACTATTTTATTTTAAATGAAGTCTATTTGCTAATTTGATAATTCTCAAATGCTTTTTGAAAGTCTGTGCATAAGATAACAGGCTTTTAACTTTTCATAGTTGTGGTTGAAGTCTGCTGACGAATTGGTAAGGCGCCAATGAAATGCATATAGACAATGCTTAACTATCAGCAAATAGACTTCATTTGTAAATAATTCTATATTAAACGAACTTTGTGTGATATTCCGCAGAATTAGTGAACAAATTTTGGAATGTGTAGTGTAAATTTTAAGCTCATTGAAGCCGTAAAAACTTTGAACGTTGACACTATTTAAATTTATTATAAGTCGACGAATTATTAAAAACCTGAAGGATTTGGTTTAAGAGAAACAAAATGAAAAATCAAAGACATTTATATAGACTTTGGCTCAGGGTATGTAAAATTCTGCGCAGCTGAGTATAGTACTGTAACTTGCTAGTACTTAACGGTAAGAGTCCTCCTGAAAATTAAAAAAAAAATAAGAAACATTACGGCAAGTTCTTTATAAAATGATTTGGAGGCCTTGAAATTAAATTTTTAAGTAATTGCGATTAATAATAGTCGCCAATTAGTCTTTATATGATCTCTTACTGTGTAATAACTATAAACTCTATTTGCTGGAATTTACTTAAAAATTCTTAAAAATTTGTTTTAGAATTGCTTTTATATTAACTTTTATTTAAAAAGAATGCTTACATTAATAAAACAATCGAAATTTCGCCAATTTTCATTTGATATATCTACTTAATGTAGAAAATTAAATTTTCCCGGGAACACGATTTTTTCATTCCCGTTTCCCTGGAAGTGTAAAAATCCGCGAAATCCCAAACCCTAATCACATACTAGGGATGCCAAGCGGGTCTCGAAGTCTCGAATCCTATAATCCTGAGATTTTTAGGGACTGGCAAATCCCAATTTACTTCCCTAATAATACATACATATGTACATACATAATAGAGGTGGAAACTATTCGCTTGATTGATGGGAATCACGCATCAAATATCGTTAAGTGAAATGCAAAATCACTTAAAAAGACTTTTTTAAATTCAATAGGAGACAGAAAAAACTAAATAATATACTTGAAGTGACTGAAGTAAAGGCTCGATATGTATGTATTATGGATAAATATAAGTATGTTGAATAATTTTGAATAATTACTTTAGCTTTAAATAGTAAATATATATTAATATCACGAAGCAAAACCAACATATATGTACATCAAACTTTTGTCATCTATTAAGTCTCAAGGTTAAAATTTATAAAATTAATTTATTGAATAACTACAAAAATAAAATATAACAAGTCATCAATATTTTCGATATTAGTTTTCAAAAATTTACCACAATAACAAAACTTTTCTAATACTCCAATCCTCACACAATTTACAATAAATTAACACTCCCCTTATATTTCGCTCAAAAAAAACGAAAAAAAAAAACAAATTAAATAATATTGAACACATACCACAAAGCAAACCCCTTTTTATGCTTTTATATTAAAAACCCCCAAAAAAACATGTTTGCATTATACAATAAACACAACCAACCAACTTCCCTCATTCTACTTTGTCCATTTTAACCATTTTCTTTAGTATTCATTGTGCTTGTTGTTCGGTTTTAAACAATCTAGAAATCAGTAAAACAAAAGTTTTTAGTTATAAACCATAGAATTCCGTTGTTAGTGTGGGGTTACTACAGCGCAGGGGATAGTAACATTTTTCTTAGCTTGGCTTCGATTTAGCTCTTAAATGTGGAAATGGCGAAAAAATTTACAAAAATTGGAAAATTTTACAAATTGCACTTGTTGTAAACTAACATTATTCAATTTTTCTACACACACACACACACACAAACATGTATACATTTATACAGACTTAATATCTAGCGCAACCAAACCTAAAGATATAATAAAGTCTCGAAAAAAAAAATATAAATGAAAAAAATTCTTTTAAATGGCTGGGGTTTTTGCATCAGTATTTTTTATTATTGTTGGCTTTTCAATCCAACATCCAAAACAAAAGCAACAACACAAAAAATACGCAAAAAGAAACATTTATACTAAAATTCCAATTTGTCAAGGAATTTGTTCAATTTCAGCTTTACATTTTGGTTGATATTATTTTAAGCACATTTGCACGCTCACACACAGTGTTGCCATTAAAGAGTAAAATTGCTAAAACAAAGAAACTATCGAGGTCTTATATTGAAATACACACATGACTGTTTTGGGAGAGCAAAAATTAGCTTCGTTCTATCATTATTAATGTTTTGGACAATCAGTATTCTACAATATTGACAGCTTATATTATAAGCAGGAAAACTGCAAATATGCAATTGCATGTTTTTTCCTGTGCGATGTATTTAGTCACAAATAAGATATTTGCATTTTTCAGAAGTTTTTAAGAATTTTGGCAATGATATGTTATTGCATATTTTTTGCATATTTTAGCATTTGCAGCATTTTTTGCATATTTTAGACTTAGCTGCCTATATAGGGCATTTTTTAGCTTTTGTGGCATATTTAGCTCTTTTTCTGCACAATTTGGCTTTTTTTAATGTTAGTATTAGGCTTGCCAGACGGGCTTGAATGAGCTTGATTGTCAAGATATTTTAGGTCTTGTCAAGCTACAAGGTTGTGCAGGTTGCCAGTTTTAAAGATTTAAAAAGACCAGCCCACTTGGGTCCCTATAGGTCCTATTGTGTTAGATGTTCCTTGTCAAGGTACAAGCTCAAATATGATTTGTCAAGCTGAAATTATATTTTTGTTAAAACAATTTTTATACAGAGCTTAAAAGGAATAACTTGAAAAATTTTATCTCAGTGTGCAAGTACAAAAATGTTTATAGCTTAAGTGTCTTATTTTTCATAACTATTTGCCGTTTCTTAGGAATAGATGCGGCTAATTTTTTATCGTAACCATCTAGTATTTTTCCCATTCTTCTAATATGACCCTTTTTGTCTCAGATTTGCTGGAAACCATGTGATCTTGGTATTTTTTATTGGGATAATGCCATAAATTATTCAAAGTGTTTCCATGACGTGGGTCATATTATGTAGCAGCCACGATTTTACTTTGTGGGCCTTGTATTTAGGATAATTACCCGTTATTCAGAGCACGGTTATACACACTTTTCGTCAAGTTTTCTTTTAAAATGTATTAAGAAACATTGTGATCTATAATTGTGTCAATAAAATGGAAATACCATGGTTCTGCTGCAAAAAATGAGCCCCAGACCATCACTGAACCACTTCTATGGTTTGCTGTCGATTTCAAGTTATTCGAATGCAGTGTCTAATT
This sequence comes from Panzeria rudis, assembly GCA_956483635.1. Lineage (NCBI taxonomy): Eukaryota > Metazoa > Arthropoda > Insecta > Diptera > Tachinidae > Panzeria > Panzeria rudis. The sequence goes on from OY101449.1 coordinate 1,375,182, forward strand.
TTATCCCCTCCATACTATGAGCCTACCGTCTGAGGTTGTTAAGAGTGAGTGTATGGTAATAATAGTGAGTGAGTGGTCCGAAGATAAATCTAAGGAAGCTTTAACATTAATTATTTCACTTTGAACTCCTTTTACTAATCCGAAGTCAATAACATCAGCAATTTTTTGCAGATCAAGCTCATTTTAAGAAGTGTGTCGCACAAAACGCGACCTTTAGAACTAATTAGCCGCGATGCCCAAAACGTATCATTAGCGTTATAGTCACCGGCGGGCAAAAAGCGTAGGCCTAATTAACTAAAAAATCTACTACTACTACAGAAAGTCACTGTAACAGAAAACCTTGGAGGAGAGTAAATTGATGAAATCACCAGCTTTTGATGAGCATTTTCAATGCAGATGTTACTTGCTTGAAGATAGTCTTTACAATGATCACCCATTAATTAGTGTTTTAATCGTGATTTTATTAGTATAGCCGTTCCACCACAAGCTCTACTTTGGGGATCCTTTGTGTCGTACAGAGTATATCCGTTGATTTTAAAAAAGCTTCTAGCAGTCACCATAAAATACCATAACCTGGCCTTTACACATGCAAGTGCAAGTTCGAAAAACTCAATACACTCAAACTTTTCTACTAACACACTTTTGGTTCAGCTATGAGAAAGACAGAGAAACGAATACAAATTATACAATTATACAAATTATACAAACAGAATAATGAAGGGTTGCTGCAATGTTTTAAAAGAATAAAAACAGCTTACAAAATGACAGAAAGAGAAATATAGACAAAGAAAGCCAAAATTGCGCGCCAACAAAAGTTGAATTGTCCGCGGCGACAAATTTTTTGTTTGCACAAGATATTTTGAGCTCATTAAAAAAATTGGGTGATTGTAGATAGCACTATTTGAATATAAACTCTCGATATGTGATTAAAATAAATTACATATATGCATATGTATATACAAACATACACATGTGCCTGGTAACATTATTGCGCAAGAGCAAGCTAAGGCTGGTGCTCTCTTGCAAGAAATGGGATTTGACTGGTTCAGCGGGAACTATTGCATATCTTGGGGAACGCGATACAAATGGAATAAACTCATTTATTTGTCACTCGGATTAGTTTAGTATGGACCCAGCTTCTAGGCAGTTTTCGTCAAATCTCTTTGTTTTCGTTATATACTTCTTCGGATGAGATTTCTTTTGAATAATGGAATACAGAAAATATTACATCTACAAATTTCATATATTCTTGTACTAGTCTTCTGGACATGTGTATTTCTGTAAAAATTGATTGCTATTTTTCCTGTGATTTTAAATATGAAGTAAAAACTTTATAAAAAAAATCAAATCCTAATCCAATATCATTTATATATTAGTCTGATTATTTTAGGCAACATTGTATTGGACTATACGAGAATAAGAACTATAGCTCACCCATTTACCCTCCCATATACACTGTGGATCATAACCATAGGCACAGTCTTATTAACTTTAATGTGGAAGCTTTAAATTTTATTTTTGGTCTATCTACGATAAATGCTGTTTTTTCCTATTCACTACCTAACAAACACAAGTTTGAAATATGGTTTGATAATCATTTGATAACGTTTAATATCAAATCATTATGAAACCTTATGTTAAACCTGTGTTTGCAGGGTATACGGAACAAAGCACTGTGCCTCGTTCTTATGCTAAATCGCGCCTAATTAGAGTGAAAATTTAATAAAATTACTATCATATCGAAATTTTGTATTATTTCCAATTGCTTAATTTAAACATATCATGTGAGTTTTGTTATTGCACACACTGTAGTTTATATGCTTTCTATAAATTTATATAACATATGTATATTGAAACAATCAGTCTTCCCCCATTCGTGTAAACTACAACATAATATTCTCCCCTTTTTTTGTAACATTCTCATACAAATTTGCTGACATTTGGTGTCTTTTCACAAACATTTTTTTTTGCTTTTTTACTTTAGGAATTTTTATATGTAAGTATGTAGGGAGTTTGTATTTTGTAGATTTTCTACTATTAATCATTGTGACACAATTAAAAATGCGAACAAGGGTGCATCCGGAGAAAAGCATGACAAAAGCGTCGAGTCACTTTTAATCTATTTCAAGACTTCATACATACATACATACATACATACATACATACATACATACATACATACATACATACATACATACATACATACATACATACATACATACATACATACATACATACATACATACATACATACATACATACATACATACATACATACATACATACATACATACATACATACATACATACATACATACATACATACATACATACATACATACATACATACATACATACATACATACATACATACATACATACATACATACATACATACATACATACATACATACATACATACATACATACATACATACATACATACATACATACATACATACATACATACATACATACATACATACATACATACATACATACATACATACATACATACATACATACATACATACATACATACATACATACATACATACATACATACATACATACATACATACATACATACATACATACATACATACATACATACATACATACATACATACATACATACATACATACATACATACATACATACATACATACATACATACATACATACATACATACATACATACATACATACATACATACATACATACATAGGCAGATAAACACAATACCCTTCTTTGCGTCGCGCAATCGAGTAAAAAAATTTAACATTATTTGACTTCAATTATTTGATCAATGGAGCAAACATTATTCAAGTGAATACCCTAATAGGTAGAAACGACTCGTTTATAGTCCATAATTTTAACATTATTCGAAATATTAACAGTCCCAGCAAAAACTTTGTTTACTGGTAGGCAAAAAAGTATATAAGGATTTAAGTCGTAACTACTTATAATTTTACTCTATAACTACATATTTTTGTTTGAGAAGTCAAAAAGATAAGGGTACCACTTACAAAGGTATTTGCATTTTCACAGCAATTAACTAGTTACTATTTGGCTTACTTGAAGCTAAAAAATAAGTAGTCAAATAAACAAATTAATATTATAAAAATTTTTTATATTATTATTTTATTTATATTTTTAATTTTTTTAGCCAGGTGGGATACGAAAATGTGATCGTTCAGATTTGAAGACAAGTACTTTACCCACTTATAAGTTTAAGCGACAAAAATTAGTTTTCACATACAAACAGGTGTTGACTTAAAATGTGGTTGTCGGCTTATTTTATTAATACTTATCCACAAATTGTAACTACTTTCAGATAATGAGAAAAGTATGCACTAATTTTATTAAAAACTATGTAGTAGATCTAATTGGAATCATAGTAATAAGATAAATAAGTACCACTCATTACTTTGTAACCCATTAATAAAGTACTACCGATTACAAAACTGACAAAAAATTTTGCTGGGGTGCTAATTACGAACCAGTTAGAAGAAAATCGTTCATTATATTATATTATATATTATTTGTGACAATAATAAAAAAATCTATTCTGAGTTAGAAAAAAACTTTTTGTATGAAATCAAAATTATAGATAAAATATTTTTATAAAATTTATTGAATGATACTTATAAAAAATTCGAGGATACACTGTAAGACTAATTTAAGTCATCATGGAGAAACCAATGAGGTTGCATAACTTGTATAAGTATACCTTGAGAACGGCTCGTTCAAAAATCTCCATTCAATTCCTCTCGAGCTAACGTCATTTTTAATATGATCAAAGATATCAGAGATATTTAGAAAGTTGTATTGAAAAACAAAGCTTTCATGATAAACTTTGATTTTTGCTTTTTAATATCGTCTTGTGCATATCTAAAATAGAAGCGATGGAACTACGTTTAGAGATCACTATAATTTTCGAATTGTATAAGAAACTCAATTCGAAGTGTTCATGAAATATCGTTAGATCATACGGACCTCTAAATATTGATCAATTTGTCCGAATTTGTATATTTCTTTGCTTGCGAGTGGAATATTGCAGACTTGTTGAGCCCTTTATTTTAACGTTTTTACATTTTGCACAAACCTAACTTACATATGTATATGCTTATGCTTAAAGAACTCACAAGGGTCGAACCTCACTTTCTCATCATCAGAGTTCTTGTTATTCCTTTACACTGTGTTACTTACACACAGAACAAGTTCAATGTAAAATCGTCGAAAAGCAGGTTAATTTAACATTTTTCGGTAGTGATTTTGCTTAATAGGTGTTTCGTGTTAATTCAACATGATTTACAATAATCTTGAAGGTACATTTATTCTTTTGAATTCAATATATTTTATGTAGATTTAATATTGCAGTACAGTTAAATCCAAATGAAGTTGATACTGAAATAATACGAAAAATCGTGTTGATTCAGAGTTATTTCAAGTTGAAATAACGTAAATTTGATGATGAAACAGCGCTAAGAATCATGTTGAATTATAGTTATATCAAGCTGAAACAACATGAGTTTAATTTAGCTATTTTATTAATTATTTTATTATCGTGATAGTTACTAGCATAGACATCAGAAAACTTTATGTTGTAGTTGGCTGCCCAAGCCAAGATTTGAACTCCTGCCACTTGCATGATAGTCCACCCGCTAACCACTGCAGCCATAACAGCTTCAAACTTTGCTTTAGCTATACACTAAATAAATACCCATCGTACTTAAAACGAATTTAATTTTATTCAACATGATTTTAAAGATTATTTTGCATAAAACTTGTTTTTGTATATATATATATATATATATATATATATATATATATATATATATATATATATATATATATATATATATATATATATATATATATATATATATATATATATATATATATATATATATATATATATATATATATATATATATATATATATATATATATATATATATATATATATATATATATATATATATATATATATATATACATATATATATATATATATATATATATATATATATATATATATATATATATATATATATATATATATATATATGTATATATATATATATATATATATATATATATATATATATATATATATATATATATATATATATATATATATATATATATATATATATATATATATATATATATATATATATATATATATATATATATATATATATATATATATATATATATATATATATATATATATATATATATATATATATATATATATATATATATATATATATATATATATATATATATATATATATATATATATATATATATATATATATATATATATATATATATATATATATATATATATATATATATATATATATATATATCGAGCCTTTGCTGCAATAGAGTCATAACTCAAAAAACCTGATTTTTGAGTTAATAATGGCAGAATTAATCGCCATATAGTTCATCATATTGTGTAAAAATTTCATACAAATATCTTGTATACTAAATTTCTGACAGAAGAATAAAATCTTATTTTACCATTAAGTTGTTAGTAAACCCAAAAGTTTAAACTCGTTTTCTGCAAAGCAAGTTTTTTTAGTTATGACTCTATTGCAGCAAATAGATTAAATCAAACGATATTTTTGGTTTACATGAGTGCCAAAGCCTCATCATTTAAATAATTACTAATATTACATATACATACATACCCTGGCGCGGATTCAAGGGAGGAGATAAATGGATACTTCCCCTCCAAAAACTAATAAAATATATCACATTTCTATTGAGTTTCTAAAAGAAATTAAAATTGTATGTTTCATGTGAAATTTCTCCTCTCAAAAACTTAAGCTAAGTCCGGTCCTTTACATATGTGCATACTCACATAAGTACAAGTACAAATATTACAACTAGTAATAAATAATACTACTTGAAAAAACAATTGCATCTATTCGATAAAATAATATAAAAATATAGTGACACTCAATTTAAACTTTTCTGAACTCTTTATGACAAAAAGATATTTAACAACGAAAACGTGACTTAATTTTTAGCATAAAAGTGTTGTTATTTGAAGGGTGAATAGATTCTTTTATTTAGTTTTGTGTAAAAACAAAAACTTATTAAAAGTATACAATGTTAAAAGTTAATGAAAAATATGAAGTACATAAGAAAGACCGATGCAACAAATACTGTATAGTTTTCTTTTTAATAGCAACAAAATTAATCCACACTTCGTATTTTTTTTAATATCGGCACCAGTGATGTTATATTTTTGTCTACAAAAAATTACCGTAGGGAAAAAAGGACAGATTTTTTCAAATCATTAAAATGCAGGGATTTTTAAAAATGCTAGTTTTTTCGTTATTTTATTACAGCATTTTTAGATTTTGGCCGATTTCGGTCCATTGTGGCTTACAAGATTTGTAATTGCATGAACTATTCAATAAAATTATAGAACTATGGACTTGTTTTATTATTTTTGGTACATAACAGCTTCCGAAATGACAAAAATTAGTTAAAAAAGTTAAATATTTTATAAAATTTCGAGTTTGATCCCTTATAACTCCGTAATTTTTTATCCGATCAAAGGCAATTAGCCAATATTCGACGCGTAATTTAGTAGATATATAACTCATTTTATTCGAAGAATCCTTTGAGTCTGTGTGGCGCTTAAAAGACGAGTATGCGTCGTAAAACACAAATGTACCGTCGTTATCTGGACAATGGCCGAAAAGATTTTTTCGTGTTTACACATCCTAATTAGTAATACCTTTAAAAAATGCATTAGAAAATTTTAAACTTTCCAAAAATAAAAGTTTGTAAAACAGTGCAATTCATATAAAACTTTTATAATAAAAGTGTTTATCTTTATATGTGATGATCCCGATAAAAATGGAATTTGTCTTCCGTATGTCGAAAGTTAGCTACATTTCCTAAAACTAGATAAAATTCTGAAAATAGTGCAATATTTTTACCTCGAAATTCTAAAAATTTGTGTAACAACTTTAAATAAATTTTATATATCAATGACAACATAAAAAAGGCGTGTCTCGATTATTTCGAAATCGAGTTTTTAACGTTTTCTAGTAGTCAACGTGCCATTACATCCTTCTTAAAGAACTAAGAAAGTTGCAGCTCAGGTTTTCCCTTTTCCTGTAAAATATCGAAAATTCGAGACAAGCTTTTTTCGTATTAAGCCATATACGTATATGTACATTTAACACAAAGGGGCTTATTTGCATTTATATATTATCATTTAAAAGTTGTAGGGATTTTTGTAAAGATAATTTTTTGGGCGCGTAGGGAAAAGTAGGGATTTTTTTTTTCGGGCTGCGTAAAGACTTTTCAAAAAAGTATATAACATCACTGATCGGCACACAAAATGTATTATGACGAAAATTTTTCACAACATACGCCGGTTTTCTTTTCTCTTTAAAAAACTAGTAAAAAAATTATGTTCTAATAATTTATCTAAAATTTAAAATCAACAAACCTGTCATTTTAACGAATTGTGCCAAAATATGAACAATGAAAATCATTCAAAGCTTATTCATTAGTTTAGGTTAGAATGAACGGGCTGCGAGCTTAAAAGTCAAAACCAGCCCAATTGGTGCCCAGTTGCAACGACGGATATAAACATATTAGAGTTTTTAGCACCAACTATATCCCAAATTATCCTTTTATATTCCGATCTCAACCTTGTGTACTTTTTGAAATTAAACATTAATATTAATTATCGAGTTATGGGTTTTAGTCGAACTGTATGGTTGTTTATCCAAAGTTATTTTAATTCGTTTGGCTTATATTCGTTTTTAATTTAATCTTTCGATTAAATTATTTTTTATTTAAGAAAGAAATTCTAAAGCATGTAAATATTGAACATTCAAAGAAAAATTTGGCTGTACGGAAGGTTGAACTGACATCAGATGTTTCGAGACCACCGCAGTCTCCTCATCAGAGACCTTTTACCTACACTGCCAGCAACGGCAGCAACAACAGCCTAATGAAAATCCTATTTCTTTAGTAAACGCAATTAACAGATGTGTGGACACCTCGTGACGAGTAGAACCTATTACTGAATTTTTGTAAAGTTTCAGAACTTCACTAACTGTTTTTTCTTTACAATGTTCAACTTTTTTAAGCTTTTTGATTTCTGTCTTATCAGATTGAAGTAGCATCCATATTATCAATGCTGGAATTTTTTGTTTTGTTTTTTTTTTTTTTTTTGTTTTTTTATTTCTCGATGTGAACCCAAGTCAAAATTGAAAAGCTTTTAATTTTGGTCTGCGATTTATTTTTTCGAAACCTATACTCACTTTTTGCGGTTTATTTGTTTCCCAAAAATCATTCCAAGAACAACCGCGAAAGCAAATGTAACCCTCAATACACAAAAATATTTAAAAAATCGAATAATATAATTTTATTTCAGGATCGATTGAATGAGGCGAAAACTATAATATGAATTCTACCTTCTCATATTTCTTTTAGTTATATTTAGGGCTGCCATCCGTTCTCTTTTCCCCGGACATAGTCCTCTTTTTTAGGGCGTCGGGGTAGTCCACCTTCTTTTTTAACAAGTGTCCGGTATTGTCCTACTTTTTACACCACTCCGTATATTTTTTTATGAAGGCATTTTTTAAGGATGCAGCCTATACCGATATATCGCCAATACTTCGGATTTGCCGATATATCGGTACTTTTGTAAGATTTTTAATGCATAAACGTTAACGGCAGTCAGTCTTAAAACTGCTATAATAAATCCTAAAAAACATAATTCGTTGCCAAATTATTATCAATATTTTACATTAATTTTCATATAAATTATTTAAAAATAGTAAACGAACGCAACAATTTCTAAGGCAATAAATATGATATTGCATTTCAAATCTAGCTTTTAATCGAATTATTGGCAGCGATCTACATGCCACCTTAGCTCAAGGTAATTAAAATTATGTTTGTATAAAAATTTGTTATTTGCTAGATTTATCCGCGATGGCTAAAAGCCAAAGTGTAGCCAATTCAGTTTCAAGCACATTTAAACATGAAATAAAGAAAAAAATGTCGGTTCTACTTTTTTTTAATTTGTTTTACTTTTTCATGTACATATTTGCGAAAAATTCTTTGCTTAGCAGAGAAAAATGTTACAAACGATTTGAGATGGGCATTAGGGATGTTCTCTAAACAAAAAATCTTCGAGTTATCGATCTTACCTCATAGAAATATTCGAATAGTAGAGAAATTAATATGCGTATTTTTTTATAGCAATGGAAAAAAATTTAGTCTTGAAAAATAGTTAGCTTTTTTAACTTTTTTTATTTTTAACTTGATTTAATAATAGAGACTGATATTTCAATTGCTTTTTGAACAAAGCTACGACGAGCTTTTTTGTATCATTATGTATTTGAAAGTCCAAGTCATATGTATGTATGTACATTAGGGTGGGCCTATATTTCAAAAAGTGCTCCGACTCTAATTCTCACCCCTTAGAAATATTTGAATAGTCTAAAAAGTAATGTATACCAATTTGTAAACCGATTAAGGAATGTTTAGAGGTAGCTCAAAGCGGCTTAATTCTTAACAAATAATTTTTGTTTACCATTTTTTCATTTTGCTCAACCATATTTACATTAGTGTGTCCCGAAAAAAATATTTTTTGGTTTTTCATAACGCAGATTACGAAAATAGCTTTAAAAATAAAAAAGTGTTATCTTAAAGCTGAAAGTCCATATCACGCGTTACACACTGTAACGCGTTAGAGCCGGCAATCTTTTGGAATAGCTCTCGCTGAGTTCAAAAAACCACTCACTTCCCGTTCCAAATACAAGGGACGCACCCAAAACCGTCTCGTTTTATTTTGGGCCTTTGAGTATGCCCTTGTTGCACAAAATATTATATTTATAAACTCAATAAATTCCACAAATTCTTTTAACATTTAAATTTCAATTAACATTTTTGCAAAAATTATTTTTATTTGATAAAAATATTTACACTACAGCTGATCAAAACATAAACATTGGCGCACAAAAAGCGTTGCATGTAACTTGAATTTAAAAAGGCGTCTAAAGTATGAAACACACAAAACGCGCCACGCACGAAACGCGTGTTATGGACTTTCAGCTTAAGGGTGCTACTAACCTTTAAAGTTTGGATTTCCGTGGTGATATAGAACTACCCTTAGCCTACTTGACTAATTCAATTTGCAATTTATTTTGTAAATAGTGCAATTTAATTTGTAAATAATAAACATGTAATTTATTTATAAAGAGTTAAAATAAATATTGTAATTATTATAACTTACTACAATGATTTTTCTTTTGCTTGAATAATTATCTAGTAGTGGTTGTATATCTTTATGCCTAAAATATGTATGTACATACATACACACATATATTAAAGAGAATAGTACCAAACTGTGAGACCAAATGTCGTGTATGACAAACACATAAAAATAACAAAGAATAAATAATTTTATACTTTGTTCAGCGAATAAAGAATAGTTCAATATGATCATCAAAATGAAAATAGCACCCTGGTTTTATAGCACGGTGGTTTATTTAATTTAAAATCTTTTTTCATAATCTGTGATCAATTACGCAAATTTTTTGAGGTCTTGCGTTATGAAAAACCAAAAATCTAATTTTTTCGGGACACGCTAATGTACATGTGTATGTATGTTGGTTTGCGACACCTCTAAATATTTGTCAATCGATCTCAAAATTGGTTGTGATCATGATACAATAATACAGGTATGTACGTGCATTAGCTAAAATTCTCGTCAGCTGTGTTTTAATGTACGTGTTTGTTTCGGTGTACAACGAATTTTGTTGTTGCTCAGTATGTAATTTTTGACAAGTCACATAAACATTTGACAACCTAGATCAGAAAAAATTTCGAATGCATATATGTGTCCCAGCTAGCATTTTCGATCGTAGAAGAATCTTCCGCGATGTCGTAATCCAGTCGCGAAAGTTCATTTTAACTAAAGAAACTATGTCATAATGGCGATTGTTCAATATGAGTCGTCTAGGAAGCGCCTAAAAGAATCGTATACGACTATTTTACTCCTACTTTAAACGAGCCTTGAATAAATCGCCCTAATGAGTCTACTGCGATGCGAAAAAAAATAATTATTCCTACTTCGAATGGGTCTTGAAACAATCATCTTAATGAGTCTTCCACGATGTTCCAAAAGCGATCTCGGAAGAGTCTTGAAGCGATCGCCAAAACACTTTTAATTGGTCGTAAAATGCTTAAAAGTTAGCTACAAAATAAAAAGGATTGTTTTTATTTTGCTTCATATTGTTTAATAATAAATAAAAATATAATAATAAATAAAAAATTAAGGTAGAGATTAAGATAATGTATATATATGTATGTATAAAAAACTTAAATTACCTTTATTATTACATGTTCTTGGTTCCCTCACCATTTTTGGTTCTGTCACCCATCTGTAGTCGGTGATCACAATGTTGTTGCAAAACTTTATTCATCCCTGTATCGTCAGCTATAGAGAATTTCAAATTACACACATCTTTGAAAACAAAAAACAATTTAGAATGCTGTAAGGTCATACCATAAAAATACTTACTTGTTATAATTTTAGTAAATATATATTTTAATGATTTATTTATATATTTTTAATTAAAAAAACACTTTAACAAAAAAACACTGTAATTCAAAACGAAACACATTAATTAAAAACACTTTTTTTCCTACTTAGCACGTCTGCTTTGATTAAAAATTGAGTTGAAAAGAATAAATAACTTTTTGTTGCTAAACTTTTGTAAACATAACGGTTAAATTCGCCTAACTATCGCCAGAATGCGTAAACGGCGATAAAATACACGTGTACTGATTTCATTCACTCGTCCAACAATCCTTAAAAAGACTTGTAAAAGCATCATTTACAAGAGTAATATACGATTGCGGTGAAATAACAATCGTCCAATGGCCGTCAAAATGCTTAAATGACGATTGTGGAGTAACATAAAAAACTCTCGTCCAACCATCGGTAAAAAAGCTCACAAAAGCATCATTTACAACAGTAAAATACGATTGCTGTTAAATAATAATAGTTCTATCGTCGTCAAAATGCTTAAATGACGATTGTGGAGTAACATAAAAAACTCTCGTCCAACCATCGGTAAAAAGGCTCACAAAAGCATATTTTACAAGAGTAATATACGATTGCGGTGAAATAACAATCGTCCAATGGCCGTCAAAATGCTTAAATGACGATTGTGGAGTAACATAAAAAACTCTCGTCCAACCATCGGTAAAAAAGCTCACAAAAGCATCATTTAAAAAACTCTCGTCCAACCATCGGTAAAAAGGCTCACAAAAGCATCATTAACAAGAGTAAGACACGATTGCTGTTAAATAATAATAGTTCTATCGTCGTCGAAATGCTTATATGGCGATTGTGGAGTAACATAAAAAACTCTCGTCCAACCATCAGTAAAAAGGCTCACAAAAGCATCATTTACAAGAGTAAAATACGATTGCTGTTAAATAATAATAGTTCTATCGCCGTCAAAATGCTCAAATGACGATTGTGGAGTAACATAAAAAACTCTTGTCCAACCATCGGTAAAAAGGCTCACAAAAGCATCATTTACAAGAGTAAAATATGATTGCTGTTAAATAATAATAATAGTTCTATCGTCGTCAAATTGCTTAAATGACGATTGTGGAGTAACATAAAAACTCTCGTCCAACCATCGGTAAAAAGGCTCACAAAAGCATCATTTACAATAGTAAAATATGATTGCTGTTAAATAATAATAATAGTTCTATCGTCGTCAAAATGCTTAAATGACGATTGTGGAGTAACATAAAAACTCTCGTCCAACCATCGGTAAAAAGGCTCACAAAAGCATCATTTACAAGAGTAAAATACGATTGCTGTTAAATAATAATAGTTCTATCGTCGTCAAAATACTTAAATGACGATTTTGGAGTAACATAAAAAACTCTCGTCCAACCATCGGTAAAAAGGCTAACAAAAGCATCATTTACAAGAGCAAAATACGATTTCTGTTAAATAATAATAGTTCTATCTTCGTCAAAATGATTAAATGACAATTGTGGAGTAACATAAAAAACTCTCGTCCAACAATCATAAAAATGAATCGCAAAAACATAATTTGGAAGTGTCAAATACGGTCGTCGCCTACTTACAATCGTCCAATGATCGCCAAAATGCGTGAAAGACGATGCAATCGTCAAAATGACTCGCAAAAGAGTAAAATGTAATTTTACTCCAACAATCGTCTGGAAGATTAAAAAACGAGTCGCGAAATGATCGCGCTCGTCAAATAATCTTACAAATGCTAGCTGGGCTTATTATTGTATCATCGTTGTAATATATTTCAGTCCATTCGCATATTTGTATGGGGTGATAGAGTCTAAGAATTTTAATACTTTTATTTGTGTTAATCAGACAGAGGATCACCCTAATATACATACATCTTGTTATATCAGATACATGATTTAGTGTACCACGGAAGTTACCCATACTCGAGGCTCGACTTTATTTTTTATTAATTAATTTAAACTATGATTTATTACTTTAATAACACTTTTTAAAAAATTATCATAAAAACATTGACATCTATAAATTAAACAATTATTTTTCATTTAAATGATCTTAAAACGCAATTAAAAAAATACAATTTAGCCACAAAAGGTCTGCAACAGTTAAAAAAAGGCAATTAAAATTCTCTGAACATTTTTTGTATAAACAATTCCATCAAAACGAAAAAACTAAACATCGTTATGACAACTTTTGCATCAGACAGTTGCAATTTCATAATTTATTTATTCATTGTGTTTGTTTCGATTATCACATACACGATAAAATACATTTTTGTTTGATAAAGAAATTTTCTAACACACAAAATCAGAGTCTTGAGAAATAATTAATAATCAATACGATAATGTCAATATTAAATACTGCATATGAGTACTCAATTGAACAACAGCGGAAGATCCGGTGTCTACGAGATAAAATCAAAGGTAAAAATTTCAAATACAATGAAGTCGTTATTATTATATTATTATTTTTGTTTTAATTATCAAATAGAAAGCAATGACCTGAGCGTCGGGCATGAAGACATTTTCATGTCAAAATTTTTATTTTTTACCAATTGGGATGTGGACAAGGCCTTTAAGAGTGTGAGACGTTATTATGAATTCAAAGCCAAAAATCCTGATTGGTTAGCCCATCATACTGTGGAATATTTTCGTGAAGAGTTTTTAGATATTAACGCAAAGTTTCTTATGCCAATGCCAGATAAAATGGGCAGACCCATAGTAATTTTTAAATCTGGTAAGTTTTGATATAGTAAAAATAAATGATTAACTGCTGATCTAGAATCTTGTTAGGATGAGTAATTCGAAGAACAAAAATTAATACACTGATAGTGTGTTAGTGTGATCTTCTACTAATGCCCTGCACACAAAGTAACTAGTATGTAGTTAGAACTATACTAGTTACTTTTTACTTCAGACTAGTTGCCTATCTGTCCCATTTTCATATACCGAAGTATCGATTTTAATATTAGGTTGTCATAGGAGCCCAACTAGTTCATTTCTATACAGTTATATCCCAGTTGGAATCTAGTTGTTGTAAACTAGTGCTCTTACTAGTTTTTTTATTTATAGTTTTGTAACTCTTAAAAAACTTTGGCTCAACAAAGCAAGTACTCTACACACTGAGCCACTTTCTACTTATTTTTTTAAGAGCTAAAAATGTTTTATGTATCAGACTGAATTTACATTATGAAATTTTTCATGAAATTAGTTGCATGAAATTTTGTTTTATTGGCAAGAGGTGTAGAGAAGCAAACGGGGTAGGAAAAATGGCATGACTTCAATTTTCAGGGGATTTTTTGACACTTGCTTCGTCTTCATTTCTTTCGTTAACTGTTATATTTTAAAATTGTTAAAATTTTATTTTTTTAAATAGTGTTTTGTATATATTTTATTAACTGTAAATGTTTTCAATATTTAATTAAAGATATACTTACGTGCATTTGTTTTTACATCGAACGCACAAACTTCATTTCAAAAGAGAACTATCAAAAAATTTCAAGATGATTGCTTAAATATTTCAACGTTTAAACAGACGGTGAAATACGCAGAAACTTTACAACTGAATTGAAAAAAATTTCATGAAAAAATTTCATAATGTAAATTCAGTCTAAGTCGTATACCTGAAAATGTTGCCCTTTTTGATTAGTATCTCGTTACAGCTAGTAAATTTACTTTCTTTTCTTGACTAGTATCTAGTTATAAAATTAGCTGCTGGGTATCTATTACTAACACAGCTGGCCACGTCTTTAAGATAATGTTAAATCCTCGACGACAAATGTCGGACAGGCGAAACAAATGTCGTGAAAATCGCGTGCGATTCAATGAGCGACACTGTCGCTCATTATCTGACATGTAGCTGAGACTCGCAGCTGCAGATTTGAGGCTGCATGTTTACAAGTTTTTGCACTTACCACCATGCTATTTATTGCACCACCTAAGATATCGACAACAAGAGTCCAACATATTAATTTGCTTGATTGAAGAAAAAATGTTAGACATTGTCGTTCATATTGTCCAAAAAAGTTGGATTGAGGACAGCAATTAAGACATTGTCTCTCATCATGTCGTCCACGATGCTAGTGGAGACAAAATTTAATACATTGTCGCTTATATTGTCCTTCACAATGTTAATGTGAAGGACAATATGATAATGGACAATATGTTAATGGATTGAGGACAGCATTTAAGACACTATCACTCATCTTATACTTCACAATGTTAATGGGGACAAATTGTAAGGCATTGTCCCTCATATTGTCCTCAACAAAGTTGGATTGAGGACAAAACAAAAAAATTTTCGCTCATATTGTCGTCAAAAGTGTTTACTAGAGGACAACTTGCAGGAATTTGTCGCACAGATTGTCCTGAACGACGATTTCCTTAAAACTTCCGATTAGTCGACAAAGGACAATTCGTACAAGAATCGTAAATGACTATTTGCAAATAAAATTATTTGCACTGTTTATACGGCATATCAAAAATACAAAACACTTGGTAGGACTACTATTAGGGCTTGGGAGTCGGGAATTACCGGGAGGGAGTTCCCGGGAAAAAATCTTAAAAACTTCCCGGGAAAACGGGAATCCATACATACATACATACCATAGTCTGACAACAAGTACTCAAAAAATAATATACTTAAATCATAATTGTTGCACAAATAGTCCGTATGCACATATATTTGCTTTCAAACAAGTATAATTATATCCGATTCCAATACACAAACGCATCTGTACTTCATTTATCCGAAAAACTTAAGTACTCACCAACTATAAATAGAAACGCACATGAGTATTGGAAGTATTAAGTATCTGTCATAATTATACTTAGAGTATTTTTATACTTAGAGTATGTATATTTATTCGGATAAAGTAAAAATACTTGAGAGTATTTATTCAACATACGCCCCCGTATGCGTTTGTGTGTTTGAAATGGATGTAGCACATGATTTGGCTGTTTGAAAACATTAATCAGGTATGGGACTATTTCTTCATTTCTAATTAAAATAACTTTTATATTTAAATTACAAATTTATACATATGTAAATAAAACCATTTAAAAAGAGTATTTCAATTAAAATATTTTTAGGCAAACCGAAAATATTAGACTTATATATATTTTACAAAAATTACAACAAAAGAAAATGAAGTAAAAATACATACTTCTAAGAGTAATAATGTTAAATTCATACATAGACAAAACGGCAAGAAAACAATTAAGTTTTGACCCGTTTGTTCTTGCGAAAATTCTCATTGACTTGATTTGTACAGAAATAGGCATAAGCAAAAATAAAACCACAATAAAATTGCTCTTGCCAATGATAAACTTCCAACAAAATACATAAAGGAACACTGTTTGCATTTGCACTTCTTATACGATTTGGTTTTCATTTCAAAACAAATATTCCCAAAAAATGGTTACTATAAAAATTAAACAACAAATGCATACATCCTGGTAATAGGGAAACTCAACAATATACCCATGCAACAATAACACTCTTAAAATTTGTTGTGCGTACTTTACTGAAAATCACCTTTTTCAGCAGGTAGGACCTGCATTAGATGCTTTTGTTGTTGTGAAATTAGTAAACAAAATTATTGATAAATAATAAGACCATCATTTTATAATTTCTATGCAGCTGTTTGTGACTTTGTTTTTACCTGCTTTGCACAAAAAATGGGAAAAAATAAATTCCATTTACAAAAATGAAATAAAACATGCAGACTTGCTGGACAAAAGAATTAATGAATATGACGCGATGGATTTTCCCGCAATTAGTGTGTTTGAAATTAAAAGAAAAAAATATTAGCTCACATTTATGAATGTTGTGGTCAACGTATTTCAAGCTTTGGTGCTAAATAGATCAGTTTCAGTGTGACTTAATAAGAATCCTTAAAACTACTTTTGTTAGAATAATTAATTCAAAAATTCAATGGAGGAGTTCACGCAACATTCGGTAACTGTTTACTCGTTAAATTGGTAAAATTTCCATATATTTTGCTATCAAACATATTTTTCAAATAAATTTTATAGCAATAAAATATATCGAACATTTTACAAATGTTTTTAGCAGTCAAGCATTATTAAATCGCACTTGCCATCCCTGTCATGCAATCTCTTGAACAGCAAATAAAATACTCCTGTAAATACTTATGTGTATCCGGATAGATACTTGAGAGTATTTTTATACTTGTGTGTATGATTGTAGCTGATACAGAGTATAATTTTACTTATAGTCGTTTGTGCTGCGTAATTTAAATAATCTGTTTGCACATAAGCGTTAGTTGTTTGTATTTATATGTACGTATTCGGCTTAAACTTGAAGAGTATTTTTGCGTATGCGGATGATTTTTATTTTTAATTGTACGAATTTATAGTTGTTTGACAGCCAATACTCAAAGAGTACTTAAAACGATAATTATGTCATTCTCTGATACATACTACGTTTATACGCAGGGCTTATTTGCAAATAAGAACGTAAAATGCTGCCAAATACATTTTTATTGCCATTTATTAAATCACACAATATTTATCTATTTATAAATATATTTATCTATTTATTCTTTTTTATTAACAAACATGTGTAAAGGTGGCATCTCAAAGTTCTTATTTGCAAATAGTGCGTTAATCATCAATTGTTTTCGTGAGTTAATAAGTTACAATAAAAATACATATTTGGCAGCACTACGTTTTTATTTGCAAATCAGTCATGCGTTTAAACGTACTAACAGTCGCTTAGTTTTAATTCGTCGTTCTCTCTTTTGATATGGCTTGTCGACCGTGGTTTTAGGTGTAATTAAATGCAAAGGCTCTAAATTTTTCGATTCAATAACAACTTGTTCGTGTTCCGACATAAAAAAGTGCGGCCAGTTCTTCATCTTTAAAAGTGTAATTCCAAACTATTAATTGAACTTTTATATTTATTTCCAGTGGACTACTTTTACAAATATCCCAATTATATGCAGGATCTTATTGAGATGGATGATTTAATATTTGAATCATTGTTATTGATACCCCAAGTCCAGGAACGCGGAATTACTATAATTTTTGACTTAAATGGGTAAAAGACAAAAAGAAAACATCTTTACATTATATATACATATATATGTATATACATTAGGGTGTGTCGCTTTTTTTCCAAAAACCGTATGTGGAGATATAATTCTACGAAGAATTCTAAGCAACTTTGACCTAGAAATCATGGGGTCTAAAATAAATTTCGAACTTGTGAAATTTCCAAAACATATGTAAGTGACCCCCGCCGAAAGGAATAAAAATTGCATGAAACTGCATCAAGCTGCTTCAAGCACTTTATGTAATTATTCCTATAATAAAATTGTTGTAATTTTGGAACAACTGACACTAGTCCTCTCATTTTTTGATCAAGTGTTATTTGCACAAGACTGAACTACCATCACAAGATCTATTCGATTCGGAACTGTTCTGGCCCAATCACTAGTTGGTTTTATACGATCTAACAACTCACAAAATATTTTGGAATTTCCGCAAGCTCGAAATTCATTTAGACCATGGAGTTCTTCGTAGAATCATTACCTCCCCAACAATTTTTTATTTTGCATCCATACAAATCGACCCACCCTAATGCACATATAAAATACATACATACCCTGCAAAAATAAATCTGGTACAAGGAAGCAGGTAGATTAATAAGAAG
The DNA here is from genome assembly GCA_956483635.1 of Panzeria rudis. Classification (NCBI taxonomy): domain Eukaryota; kingdom Metazoa; phylum Arthropoda; class Insecta; order Diptera; family Tachinidae; genus Panzeria; species Panzeria rudis. The sequence continues at coordinate 1,394,457 of OY101449.1, forward strand.
TGCTTCGGAGATGCGGAAAAGCACACAGTGCATCCCCTCTGCCTTACGAGGATGCAATAACGTAGGCGAGCACAGAAAGTTACCACACATACGATGAATTTGGTCGGTTATTTATGTTTTCTCATGTGTTTTAAACACGAAGTTTTTTATTCATCTCAAACTTTTTTATAGTGCATCATCTCTCGCTTACGTGGGTACAAATATGGATGCGAGTGTGATTTTTGCTTCGTAATTTAATTTTTTTATTCTTCCATCGAATTGTGTATGAAAATAAATGTGCCTCGATAGCTTAGTGGTTAGTGTTCTAGTCTACCATGCGGAAATCGTGGGATCGATTCCTGATTCAATACGCGAACAAAAAGTATTTAATAAAATTAAATTGTTGTATAATATAATTTCCAATTGTATTTGTACCATTTAATACATAAATAAATATAAAAACAAACAAAAATAATGGCAAATAAAAAATTAATCTAAGTGTGGTAAAATTGTGATATAAGGAGCAAAACATTTTTTAATTATATACATATAAAAAAGACATGAGGTTAATGCATCTAGGATGCGCAGAAAGAAGCTCGTGCCTCCAGACCTACCAAGTGGGACATCCCATACAAAAATCATGTAATACTGAAGCAGTTTGGTAAGGGAGAGTACCGAAATCTCTCCCTTACAAATCTGCTTCCGGTAGACGGATATTTTTGCTGGGTAGTATGTACATAAGTATGTATTTAATATGTATTACATACATACATACATACATACATACATACATACATACATACATACATACATACATACATACATACATACATACATACATACATACATACATACATACATACATACATACATACATACATACATACATACATACATACATACATACATACATACATACATACATACATACATACATACATACATACATACATACATACATACATACATACATACATACATACATACATACATACATACATACATACATACATACATACATACATACATACATACATACATACATACATACATACATACATACATACATACATACATACATACATACATACATACATACATACATACATACATACATACATACATACATACATACATACATACATACATACATACATACATACATACATACATACATACATACATACATACATACATACATACATACATACATACATACATACATACATACATACATACATACATACATACATACATACATACATACATACATACATACATACATACATACATACATACATACATACATACATACATACATACATACATACATACATACATACATACATACATACATACATACATACATACATACATACATACATACATACATACATACATACATACATACATACATACATACATACATACATACATACATACATACATACATACATACATACATACATACATACATACATACATACATACATACATACATACATACATACATACATACATACATACATACATACATACATACATACATACATACATACATACATACATACATACATACATACATACATACATACATACATACATACATACATACATACATACATACATACATACATACATACATACATACATACATACATACATACATACATACATACATACATACATACATACATACATACATACATACATACATACATACATACATACATACATACATACATACATACATACATACATACATACATACATACATACATACATACATACATACATACATACATACATACATACATACATACATACATACATACATACATACATACATACATACATACATACATACATACATACATACATACATACATACATACATACATACATACATACATACATACATACATACATACATACATACATACATACATACATACATACATACATACATACATACATACATACATACATACATACATACATACATACATACATACATACATACATACATACATACATACATACATACATACATACATACATACATACATACATACATACATACATACATACATACATACATACATACATACATACATACATACATACATACATACATACATACATACATACATACATACATACATACATACATACATACATACATACATACATACATACATACATACATACATACATACATACATACATACATACATACATACATACATACATACATACATACATACATACATACATACATACATACATACATACATACATACATACATACATACATACATACATACATACATACATACATACATACATACATACATACATACATACATACATACATACATACATACATACATACATACATACATACATACATACATACATACATACATACATACATACATACATACATACATACATACATACATACATACATACATACATACATATTTGAACAAAAAATTAGTTAGGTCGTTTCTATATTAAGGTAACGATATATTGTGTTTGTTTATTTAAAAAAATTTACTTTTTGTTTCCAGAACTACCCGAAATTTTTTAGCTATGTTATCACCACGAATAGGCCGTTTGATAAATGAAAAACATAAAATTCTTCCCTTTACGAAAAGATACATTCACATTATTCAAAATGGATTTTTAATGAATGCTGCTTCATCAATGATAATGCCATTTTTAAGTCAAGATTTAAAAGAGCAAGTAGGTTCAAAAATTTATATTTCCATGCTTAATTATTTCTATATTAATTTGGCCATTTCAGATTTTCACACATGACGGAAAAAATTTTAATAAATTGCGGAATATGGTTGGATATGAATGTTTACCAGCCGAATATGGTGGACCAAGCACAAATAAATTAGTCATTGATATTTTATTAAATCATTTATTAATGCATTCAGAATATTTGTTAAAACTACAAGCATATAAAATATCATTATAATACACTTAACAGATGAGATTATGCGAAGAACTTTTCATTCGCCGTAATGCACCTTCACGATAAAAAAAATCTTACTCATGCACACTGTGGGTTTCTATTTACATTTAAAATTCTCGAATTGGGTTCAAAAATTTTTAATGACACATCAAAACATTTCAATCACGAAACAGTCATACGTAACTTCTACTCATACCGACGCATTGACCTGTGATTAATATTCCTTGATGTAAACTGATTTAACCTGTTTACTGAATAAACTGTTGAAAAACAAAATCTTTTTTTTGTAATTTTGATTTCGTACATACTACATTTACACCAGAGCGAAATCTAATAGATTTCAATTGAATCTATTTTAAAATCTATACCGTTTACACCAACCTTTTTTAGAATTTCTTAAATTCACTGTCAGTCAAACTACGGCTGAGGTCACACGGGCGTTTTTATATTAAATTTGAAGTTTTGAAAAATTGAGAACTTTCAAATTTAATATAAAAAGCAGAAAAGGCGCGTTTTAAAAACGTCCGTGTGGCTTCAGCCTACATAGAAGAATTAAGTTTCAAAACCAAACTACATAGAGGATAAACCTAATAGCAAATACACAAACCTTATGCGGTTTATTTTTTAGTACTATATGAAGAAACTAGAGTTGTAGTTCCCATATTGAACAAGATTTTGTCAAAATCTGGTTAGGATCTAGATTTTATTTTGTATGGGAAATCTAATACAAATATACTAGATTTTGTGAAATCTCGTGTGAACTAGATTTCAGTCTGATACTACATTTACACCAGAGCGAAATCTAGTAGATTTCAATTGAAATTTATTTTAAAATCTATACCGTTTAAACCAAGTTTTTTTGGAATTTTTTTAAATTTTACTGTCAAACTACATAGCTAGAGGATAAACGTAATATCAATAGCGATATGGAAAAATCAGAGTTGTAGTTCCCATACACAACAAGATTTTGACGAAATCCAGTAGGAAACTAGATTTTATTTTGTATGGGAAATCTAATTAAATAAACTAGGTTTTGCCCAAAATCTCGTTCAAGCTAGATTGCATGCCGATGTAAATGCCCTATGATGTAAATGCACTATACCAACTGTTTTTATTCTTATATAAATAGTTGAATGATTGGCGATACTAGTAGGATTTAACAGAGGAAAAAACAACTATTTCAACGCTAAGGCGAAAAAAAGTTTTAAAAATATAATAGCGGAGTTATGTGTTTGATCTAAATGGTCTTGCGAAATGCAAATGCAAAATGTCGTAGCTTTTGTCTGAAATCCAACAACAAAATAGCTATAATTTCTTAAAAAAGCTAAAATATTTTGCATTTGCACTTTCGCAAGACCATTTGCATCAAACACTAAACTCCGCTAATAATTTTAATCTACGTGCAACGTCCCATTTGAAGAAAAAATAGACAAATTTGCAATAGCCTGAAGGGCAATTTTGTCTACTAGTGACTGATAAAGTCCAGCTTAATAAACAGCCGAAAGAAAAAACCGAATATTTGTTCTGAGACAAGGAAAACCTATATTGGAAAAAAATCCAGCTAGTTTTTTTCTAAGATGCCCCAACAAAGCTTGATTGGGGGACACTGAAGACGCTGTGTGTATATCAGCTTAGTCCAGCCTTTGGTAATTGTGGGTCTAAATGCAGAAGACGACATCCAATTTACCCTACATAGGTGTCAATCTGGTTTACCACGGTGCCAGTTAATTCGTTGGTGAGTCGTTCGGTGTTTTTATGGCGGTTTTGATAAGTTGTATGGAAAAAAACGTTATTAGAAAAAAAATTTAATTATAATATCCAAATTACGGAGTTAATGTGTTTTTTAAGAAGTATAAAAGAAACTATTATATAGAAATATTCTGTAATTTTGTTAGAGGCAGTTTGTTGTAGGGATGTAACCGATACCGATACTGATTTATCGGAGATACTTTAGATTTGCCGATACATCAGTATCGGCGATATTTTACTGACGATATGACGATACCTTTTAAATTTTTTTCAGAACTTTTTTGAACAAATTATTTATTTTTTGTTATTTCACCATGAATTCAAATTCAATTCGTTGTTTTTTAAATCTTAATAATAATAATTTAAAATATTTATTTGTAAAAAAATAGTTTATTTTTTGTTAATTTTACAATGATTTTAAATTCAATTCATTGTTATTTTAAATCTTATTCCCAGCAAAACAATGCACCCCAAAGAAGTCGTGAAAAGAAGTTTTTTCAATCACCATTTTCGCAACTTCTTTCCTTTTATGCGAATTTAAACGCATAAATGTTCTTTAAAAAACGATTTTTTTAAAATCATGGTAAGTATTTTTTTTAATTATAGAGGAGCTACAAATTTATGTATAACTTAAATAAATTTTTACTTGCTTGCTAATATAGATTCTTTGGAAGCAATGAAAATGTAGTTCCTTAAAAGTGACTTCCAATTTTTTTAATGGGTTAATATCAATTGTAAATATTAATAATCTCTTACACTGCAATTTTGTATAATAAAAAATTACTCTACTTGAGTTGTGCTAATCTTAACTTGAATTCAATTTCATTATGTGTATCGGTATCGGAATCGATATCGCCGATATTTCTTTTTGAGTATCGGTATCGGTATCGTATCGGCAAAAACGCATATCGTTACTTCCCTAGTTTGTAATAGCATGTTTCCACCGACTTGAAATCAAGTATGTTTAAGTACCCTGCAAAAATTTGGACAACTCCATACACGCGAGTTGCATATGTACTTTCGCAACCACCCCTCGTAGACATTAAGGAAATTGTAACTACCCAGCAAACAATTTTTGCCGATTTCGGTCCGAAGTCGGTCAGAAAGTCTGCACAAGATGCCGAATTCGTATCCGATGTCGGTCAGAAAACGTACCGAATATCATATGAGTGGTTGACAAGAATCCGGATCTCTTTGTCTGAGGAAATTCTAAAAACTATACCAAAAGGTCTAAAAGAAATCTGTACGAATTCCGACGAATTTCCTAGGGAAATTCTAAAGGAGTTTTCGACATGTCTTATATATCCGATTTATCTGATACGTTTCACGTCCTGGCGTATTAATATCAGAGAAAATTCGGAGCTAAAATTAGAAATTTATCAGAAATGTCGTTTAAAATTCTCCATGCATTGTTGTGCTGCTTATGGCAGCTCATCAGAAAACATTTACCCATATTTTATAAGTTTAAAAACTCAAATATTTGTGCGTATAAACTCAAGAGATAAATGAGAATTGTAATGAAAACTAAAATCAGACAATGTGCAGAAGTGACTGCTAAAAGTCGTAAGACGTAGATCAGAAAATGTGCAGACTACTCTGTTAAATGTCTTAAAGGAAATTACATTTGACTTCGGATAATATGCAGACTATCTGATATTAATGGGATAATATTTCAGACAATGTGTAGAAACGTCGTACCAGAAAACTGCCTACTGATCCGCCAAATGTCTGAGGGAATTTTAGAGAACTCGGCTGATTGTCTGGTTAAGTCTCAGATTTTTTCTGGTGTTAGACATGTCGGCCAAAATTGTTTCCTGGGTAAATATAACAAACAAAATATAAGCTAAGTCAACGACACTTTCTGATATAAAAAAAATGTTTTCTTTTAAAACTATTTGTTTTCTGAAATCTGATTCCTTCATCCGTTGATTTCATTCATTGTATTTTTTTTAATAAAAGAGGCCAACGACAGTTAAAATACAAAATTGTCGAAATTATATTAATATAAACGAAAGTGCGTTGTTAAAATAATAACAAAAATACAAATCCAATGATTCGATGAACAAGCAGAATTTATACAAAGAAATTTTACGATCGATTTTGATAAAACGAAAAATTCCGAATTTTACAATCAATTCTGCTTGCTCAACATTAACCCATAGAAATAAGTTCTTAGGCTAAGAAATATTGTATAATAAAAAAAAATATGAATAAAGAAGCAGTTGATATTAAGAACTCAAAAGATAAACTTGAAAACACATTTCTCGCGTGTATAGAGTACTCCAAATGGAGACTAGAAATATATAGACTAAAAAGTTGCATAACTGCCTAGGAGTCCCAATAGGGGTTATATGTATAAACGACGTTCATTAGTTGTTTGTTCCTAGCATTTTCTCAAAACATACTTGCCCCCTATATCCAATCCTTAGGCGGACTCCCATACAACTAAAATGTGGTTTATTGAAATTATCGAATTTGGCCCCAGCAGCGCCTAGTATGCTGCTAGACGAGTCAATTATATGACCAACTCCCATTAGTTTTCTAGCGCCAACAATTTTTTGAACAGACCTTATCTCCATACCTTCAGGGTGCTCCCATACAAAATTTACAATACAGACTAGAAATAGATAGAAGAAAAAGTTCCATAACTGCCATTGGTTTTTTGTTTAGAACATTTTCTCAAAACATACTTGCGACTTATCACTATCCCTTAGCATACTCCCATACAAAAAATTTACATTTTGTATGGGAGCCGCCTTAAGGAATGGAGATATTGGTTAGGCATGTTAGAAAAAAATGTTGGGATAGAAAAATTAAGTGGGGTCAGTTATAAATAATAAATAGCCCTATGAAGAGTTAATTTCCTGCTTAAATTCTGTATATATTTGTAATATTTTAAAAGTCGTGTTAGTTAGGGCTTTTTGGTTCATGCTTTTCAAAAGCGGGGGCGTAAACAGTAATCGATGTAGAGAACAAAACACCATATTTTGGAATTTTTGTCTGTCTGTCTGTCCGAACACACTTCGCGGAAAAAACAGTGAATGAATTTTCATGAAATTTGGTATAGAGGTACTTTAAAGTCCTGATTCAAACATAGGGTACTTTTTACCGCGATAAAATATCTCATTTCTAAGTTAAAATAGAAAAAACGAAAATATACCCCATTTTACTATTCTAAATGTTGTTGGAAATTAGACAGATGTTTTTGTTTTTTATAACGTTGGTAGCACTGTTTATTTTGCATAGCGGGAACTTTAAACAATATGTAAAGAACGTTATATTATTATATTTTACAGACACCTTAGAGTAATAAAGAGAATTTTAAGCGCGCGAAGCGGGCGGGCACATCTAGTGTTTTAATATTTCAAATAGATTTTTTCACACTGTTGTATCTTGTGAACCGTAGGAGGTAGACGCTTGAAATTTTTACACGGTTTGCATTACTATGGCCGCTTTAACAGGATATTCTAAAAATAAAAGAAAGTTAAACATTAAAGGGTGTCATAGAGCATGTAGTGTAATTTTGATATGGCCGTTATCCCTTTCGACCCGACATTCGAATAGCAATGTTGAAATAAAATTTTTGATGACAGCAGGTTATATAGGTAAGGTGTAACTTATCGGTGAAAGAAAATCTGAAAAACATTGAAAGGGGAGCTCGGGGTGGTGGTACACCCTTGTACCATTCGGGATATTATGTGGTACGAATAAGTACCAGCAGTCCAGTAAAATAAACAATATCAAACAAAAATCAAATAACCACTTCACTTTGCCTACGTTGTAACACATAAAAAAGACCAATATACAATACAAACAACAACAAAATATGATGAAGCATATTAGAATAAATTCAGGAGAATTTAAAGACGATAAGGTACATTTTACAACTTACCAACATTGAATTTGAAGATTTTAGGGATGTTTAAACTTTAGGTGGTACACATATGTACCATCCGGGTCGAAAGGGTTATAATAATAAATACCAAAAATTAAATAAAACCTAATATATAAAGGATGTCCCAAAGCAAGTAGTGTAATTTTGACATTGGGCTGTATCTTGTGACCATAATGGCTATACACTTGAAATTGTCAGCTATAGGAAAATAAAATAAAATTAAAATGGGAATAGAAAAATAATGTAATTAATCAGCTATTTTTGGTGTAATATTTTCTCAATAAAATCGCCATTTTAGTTCCGGGAACTCTGATTTTTTTTGGTGGTGATGTATTTTGATGAAATACATCTGAATTTATAAAAAAGCCGATTTAAATGTTTTTGTTAGCTACGGCGGTTTGTGTTTTATGTGACGATATGTACATACGACGGCTTATATTCAAAATCCTCTATATTAAAAATTACAACTTTTTAGGAGAGCATAAAAATTTTTTATTTCGTTCATTGATAGGTTATTTTAAAATTTTATTTTAAAATATTTGTTCTATAATATATTTTAGCATCCAGGACTCAATATTGTGAGTAATTCATTTTCAAAATTTTGCATTATTGGCAGTTTTATGAAGAGATAGAGTTTTTTGTTATTCGAAAATACTTAAAACGTTATAATATAGAAGATTTTGTAAATTGATATGTAGCTTTGAGTTCTACCTTGGGATAATATTCAATTCTACCTTAGAATAATAATTTTAAATATATTAGCGAACTCAAACTCAGAATGCTAAGATTACTAAAAAAAACTGATGCATTTTTGCAATATTCTGGATAGAAACGACTTTTTGCAAGTTGTTAGGCTCTTTATAGTTTACACGATTTTTGAACCATATTAGACTTTGTTATCATTCCGCTGTTAACAAGTTTTTGCGAATTTTCGCCATTTTGCGATTTTTTTACCAATCCTTACAGTTTTAGAAATTTTTTATCAAAATTATGGCTTGTTTAAAGTTTTGCAAAATTTTCGCGAATTTTCACTATTTTCGCGATAGGCGTAATTTTTCCGAAGTTTATAGTACATATTCTTACATCTTTTGGCGCATTTAATTAATAGTTACATTGTAATATGTCATATATAAGCAAGTTTTTGCGAATTTTCGCTTTGTTTCCCGAGGTCTTGACTACTTCGAAGCAAGGCATATTCATTACAGGTACCACCATTACTAAAACAAATACAACACCAAAAAACACATGTATTTTGTTGGTAGAAATACCCCAGAAATATGTCAAATCCATTATCTGTGAGTCGCACACATTCATAAGCTCTCTCAAAGTTACTAACCCGTGCCCGTTGTTGATAGAAAAATCCCAGACATGTGTCAAAATCTATTGTCTGTGTGACGCACACATTCTCAAATTTACTAAAACAGCTGTTCTTGTAGTGGTACCTGTTAAATATACCTTGCTTCGAAGCATGGTAGCAGCATAACTAATGCAAATGTACATTTTAGGATAGAAAATGTCAAACATTAATAGAGAGGGTTGTGTGTGTTTTTGTATAACAGAAGCAGTAAACATACGTGTGGTATTGTGTGTGCAACGTATTATTTCACATATACACAACATTTGACAGTTCGTACCATGAGCAGGGCTACCTTGTATATTATTCTACCATTCTTCGAAGTGTTTCCACCAGGGAACGAAGCCGACACTGATGTGTCGGCGGCGGCTGCTCACACATATCATCGGCGGCTTAAAGTCGATTTTGTTGTAAGTGTTTTTGATTTCGAATTTTCATAATAAGTTTGACATTTTTATTGTATTGTTTACATGCTACTTCGAAAATAAAATGCTCCATATATTTTTCCTTATGTTACCGCAGAACAGTGTCACTTTTTTCGCATTTGTCAATCACAGTAAAAGGATGACCCAAACTTGCATTTGTAATCATAGAGGCAACGCAGTGTTGCATAGAAAAATTTTGACATGCCAATTGTATGGGAAAACATGTAGGGAAAACACGTATTTTGCGCAAAACACGTATTTTGGCCAATAATACTTATATTGAAACGGACTATAAGTCATTTGAAATAAATTTGCCAATATGAAAAATATATGGGAAATCATGCCGCAAATAGCCTCATTTGGGCAAATCAAATATATTGGCCGAAATTACGTATATAGAAACGCACTATTAGCTGTACGACGAAGAAAATATGAATCATCATGATATAAATCAGAGCCAGGCAAAGAGAAAAATTAATAAATAAAAAAAAAATTTTATTTAAGTGTGTTGGTCAGTGTTCGAAAATTTACCTTATATAATGTACTTTAATGTTCTGTACTGTAGAATATTGTAATACACAAACGCAAATAGTGGTTGTGTAGGAAATACACAAAAAAAGAAGAACGGTATTTCTGTTAGTGATCTTGTACCCAACGAAAATACTGTTTTTAACAAACTCAATATAAAGATAAGCTAAAAATTATTGGAAATTATAATGGGGTACACGTTATATGTTTGTGTGGTATTTTTTGGTTATGTGTTCTACGGTTAAATAACTAAAAATCTGTAATTTTTATTTGTGGAAATATGGGATGCATTAGAAAGCATTACATTTACCTAAAAACTAGCTAGTTTTACTAACATCTACCTTTTTACAATTGTTATTTTGCCTAAAATAAAATATATAATTTACTTTGCTATCATAGGTAATTTGCAAAGGTTTATAATTAATGCTACCTAAGTTCTTGTAAACATGGAAATTAACTAAAATTATTGGCATATTACCTAAGAAACTTAGTAACTGCCATTCTACCTATGCACTTAGTTAAAATTATACCAAGTTCTTAGGAAATATTACCTATAGAGTTTTTTGTGTGTAAATTCAAATCGTTGTTTTTTAAATCTTTTATTAATAATATTTTACGTTGTTATTTTGTAAAAAACATCATTTATTTCTTGTTAGCTTTACCATGAATTCAAATTCAATTCGTTGTTTTTTAAATCTTATTCCCAGAAAAAAAACAGTACAAAGAAGTCATAAAAATGTAGAATTCGCGATCCGGAAGTATTGCAAATTTGTATAATTTCTAATTAATTTTACATATCCTTGTCATTGCAAGAAGTTCTCTTTTCGATTACCAATCACCGAATCGGAAGCGATGTTAAGAAAAATTTCTTTTTCGGTGTTCTATAATGACTTTTCTTTCCTCAAGGAATAAGGTTGAAAAATTACCCATTTTCGAACTTGTTTCTTTTTATGCAAAACGCAAAACTGTGTTTTCATGTAAATTTAAGTGAATAAATATAAATTTTTAGAAGAATTTTAACAATTAAGCTATTAAGTTATATAGAAGAATATAAGTTGATAAATGTCCGTTAAAATTTGATTTTTTAAAAAGCATTTCGAGTATTTTTTAAAATTATAAAGGAATTACAAATTTTTCTATAATAGGGCATTTATACTTTCTCGAAATCTAGTACTTAAGAGATTTCGAGCTAAATATAGTATTTTTTTACTAGATTTCCCATACAAAACGAAATCTACTTTGTAAGTACAAAAATTGTCTACCAAAAGTGTGTGCATTAGCTAAAGTATAAGATAAATTTCAGTCAAAGTATTTATTTTTGGATACGAAATCTAGAAAAATGTCAAAAAAGCTTAGTGTAAACGATATAGATTTCGAAAAAGATTTCAAATCAAATCTACTAGATTTTGAGACAATGTAAATGCCCTATAACTTAAATAAACTTTTACTTGGTTTTCTACTAATTATCTGCATATTTTTAATATAGATTCTTTTGAAGCAATGAAAATGTAGTTGCTTAAAAATTACTTTCAATTTTTTATACTGGGTTAATTCAATTTTAAATATTAATAATCTCTTACACTGTAGTTTTGTATAATAAAAAATTGCCCTGCTTGAGTTTTGTTAATCTAGACTTGAACTCAATTTTAGTATGCGTATCGGTATCGGCTATATTTCTTTTTGAGTGTCGGTATCGGATCGGCAAAACGGCGTATCGTTATATCACTATATGAAGCGTCATTTCATTTGTTGTTTTTACTTTACTTTGTTTATCTTTATTAAAATTAGTGAAAATTATAAGAAATAACTATTTTTATTATTGTGTATTTTTGTAGAACTATATTTAACTAATTATTAAATTATTTGTTCAGCTTTTCATTTTTTGTTTCATTTGATTTTTATTGTCCCGATATTTTGATCAACATCGTTGATCATCTTCAGGGGATCTAAAAATATGTATAAACACAAATAGAAAATATTAAAATTATAATAAATTTAATTTTAAAAAACTATTGCACAATTAATACACAATTACAATGCACTATTACACCAGAGCAAAATCTAGTACTTACGAGATTTTGAGCTAAATTTAGTTGCTTTTTACTAGATTTCCCATACAAAACGAAATCTACTACGCCACTAGATTTTGACAAAATCTGCTAAAATCTAGTAGTACTTAGTTATACAACTGTGGTTTGGCTCATATAGTACTAAAAATACTACGCTGTTCCAGAATACATACTTTATAAGATGTGCGCAGTAGTTGTCTTGCATTTGAGGGTTTTTTTCTATGCAGTTTGACATTTCAAAATATAAAAGGTCAAGCAAGCAACTATCTCTGGTATGGAAACGAAACCTTGATAAAAGCCAAAAAAATACATTCACACTTTTTTACTAACACACTCACATAATTGGAAATTGACTACCAACTTGATTTCAATTTTGCTTTCAAGATTTGTTTAAATTTTTCGTTCAATTTAAACAGGTGATCTCTATTATTGTAAGTAAATTACAGAAAGACTCGGCTATAACGAACTTTGTGCAAACAGCAAAAAAACCGCTCTATGACAAGTTCGTAATAAGCGTAGTTCGATACAAACGAGGACTCGTTAACTACGAATTCGCTATTACGAATTATTTTTGCATGAAAATGGCAACCGAAACGTCGGCACTTTAGACTTAGATCGTTACAACCGAAAATTCGTTATAACCGGGTTTTACTGTTTCGTTGTTGAATCCTTGACGACGGCATCTTGAAAACAAAATTGACTATCAAGTTTCTTAAAGCCTACGTCATAGCGTCAATTTAAAGTAGTTTTAACAAGCAATACGTGTGATCAACTTGAAAGCAATTTCTTGAACGTGTAACTGCAGAGTTACTGATATCTACCAGATTTCGCTCTGGTGTAAATGTAGTATTATGATGAAAATTCATCAGGTGTGGACACTATGTTAAGGAATTTACCAACGTGAATTTCCGTAACACTACGTCTTGATGAGCAAATTTTTTGTTATAACAATGAACAAAACGTCGGCAGAGCTGTTAACAAAAATTTGTTAAGGTCTTTGTTGTGGAGAGTACGTACAATGTTTTAGTTAGGCCTAGTCATATTATTTTAAGGTGGTGCGGCAGAGATAGCAAATTTCTTTTGCTTGCTGTCTCTTTTTTTCGTATTGAAAACAATGCTTGTTGTTAAGACATCGTTGTTATAACAATTGTTTCAACAACGATGTCATAACAATGACAAAAGAGTAAGAACAGCGGTCCAGACGTGACAAATTCTTGTGCTAACAATTATTATAACAAATAATTTGCTCGTCAAGACGCTATGTGACAACCCACATGTAAAAAACGTGTTGTATAAAGTCTACTTTAATAAGAATACCACTCTGTTGTATTTATTCGTTATTATTTGACAAATAGTCGTTATTACCCCCAAGACGCCATTTTTGTTTTTTGTAATAAACCATTGACGGCAACAGCAGAAAAATATCAGAAAATAAAAAACTAAGGAGTATAGCAAAGATTTTTAAAATTTTTGTAGTTTTAATAAAAAATAAATTCTTAAAATTGATTCAAAAGTATACGTTGATAAAATAAAACAGTGTAAAAACAACAAATTTAAAGTTTTACCATAGAAAAGAAAAACTGTTGAGAAAATTACGCCAACCAAAATAAAATTCCAGTTTCGTATTGATAACATAATGTCGAAATCAAAAAAGCTATCACTGCCTGGAACAAGTGCCACCGGGAGCGCTGAAACACATGAGATATTATGTTACAAACCAAAGGACTTGGTGTGGTAAGCAATTGTCAAGATAGAACAAGCGGGTTTTTTTATCAACTACTATTGAAGAAAAGTTTAAGAAAAAATGGCGCTTAATCATAACCTCACATTAGAAGAATAAGATTGGAAATTCTTAAACTTTCTAAAAAATAATCAGCTTGTTATAAAAATTAAAATGTTTACAAAGGTATATTATGCATAAGCTATTTTTAATGCCGTTTGGGGTGTTTTCGTACTTTGTTTTCATAATTTTCTCAGTGACGCTGCTGTACAAATAAATCCGCGCGTTTTTTTATATTGTTAACTTCTATTAGTAACTGAAACTTAATTTTTATCTTTATTCTAGGGCTAAAATGAAAGGTTTTGCTCCTTGGCCTGCTATGGTAAGTATTAATAAAATATTTATTATAGATGCATTGTAAATTTGTGTCGTTCCGATACATAAGTATACATACATACAAACAAATTGTTTAATGTTATTGTTGGGTTCATTATTGACTGTACTTTTACGTACGTTACCGCCTGTATAAATGCATACGTTTAGAAGGCTCGTAATTTCTATGCATCAATATTTGCATTTATCGAGTTTTTCGAGGTAAAAGAACATATATGTGTATGTATTTGCCCCTTGAGGTATGCGAATCAAATATGTATATATCTTGGGCACAAGGAATAACAGCTAAAGTCGAGTTAGAACAAAATGGAGTACTACTACCATTTTACTCCTTGCATTCAAATGTACCTCCACTCATAATTGTATCATTGTAGCTCAAAAAATGATGATTTTATACCCAAAAATCTAAATAACAGACTATCTCGAGTTTGTTCAAGCAAATGTTCTATTCTAATAAGTAGAATTAGGATTTTATTCCAAATCGTGCCGTGAGTATATTCATACGTTAAAATTCATCCTAGCTCGAGTTTAGTCATTATTTCGTTTGATAAATTGATATTGTTTTAATTGGGCTTGGTTGCTAAACTCGAGTTTAATCATTATTGAGTTATTTTTCACCGACTTCAAAAAAAAAATAAATAAAGGAGAAAGGTCTCAATTCGTCATGTAGGAATATATATTTTTTATGGATGTTCCCTCAAAACTCCGACATTTATAAACCGATTTCGGAATTTTTTTCTTTATTTGATAGGATGTACTTCCAGATTGGTCCCGTTCTTCGTATGGGCGTGACCGGTTCCTATGAAACTTTGCACACACATTAAGCTTCTCTTTGAATACTACATCATGATTCAAAAAGTGGCCATTGCCACGCCCATTCAAAGTAAATATTCCTTTTTAACGACTTATACTAAATCGATTCTTGTGAAACCTTGCATACACATTTAGTTATTGTTACAATACAACATTATGGTTAAAAAAGTGGGCAGTGGCACGCCCATGAAAAGTAAATATTAATTTATACTACTTCTACTTAACCGATTCTTCTGATCTTAAACAATATGTGGAAAATACTTCGCGTCATCATATTGTTGGAAATCTCTTTGATTTTCGGTACTGTCCCGTCAACAAAAGCCTTCTGATTTTATTCTAATATGTTCCTAAACCAACAGAAGCCTGCATTAACCCCGAAAAGAACTGAAGCATTCACTACAAATGACGTTACTGAAGTCAAATTACCTGGTAGATAAAAATAACTTGATATACCCTTAGTTAAACATGCTGGTGGGAGTATGGATGGTTAGAAGACCATATCGCGTCAGCTATAGCGATTGTTTCAGTTTTTTCCGTGTTAATGTAGACTACTATTAGCTTAGCAACGTATTAGAACAAAATCCGAAGGTTTTTGTTGACGGGACGGTACCGAAAATCAAAGGAATTTTCAATAATATGATGACGAAAAGCATTTTCCGCATGTTGTTTAAGACCGGTTTCCTTAAAATGCTGCAAGACACCTTAATTATACACACCAGCCATCACTATTAGCATAATAGACTATAAATAGGATATTTTTGTAAAAGTTTTTATGGAAATATGGCATAAGAACTTGCAAAAATCTAGAAATGCTCTTGTTCGGGCAAGGGCCGAAATAACAGCCCATATCCGGCATAATTTTGGCGAAATCAATGGTCCGTCATCTCCAAGCACTTATTAGTGATTAAAATAGACTGAAAGGTATTTTTTCCCTGAATTAAGGACAACCTTTTGAAATATTTCTTCGTTGCTGTGGCTGTACAAATACTTTTTTCCCATGTATTTTTTTTACATTTTCGTTGATGTTGTTATTATGTCTATAAACATTTTTTTATTTTGTGTATTAGCTTTATTAGTACCTTAAATATTGGCATAACTCGATTTTTTAATTTATTCTTCAATTCCGTACAATCTAAATTCTTTGGGTGTACAAAAAATTTTATCCTTAACTGTAATTTGGTAAATTAGAAAAATCTTGAGGACAATAAATAGTTGTTGGGTATAATCAGGTTATATATGCGACCAGATCTGAAGAAGCATAGTTTTTCGAAAATATAACCAGGTTCAGGCGTATAGATAACTTTATAAAGGAATATTTAATTACGAAGTCAAACTGCATCCTAGAATCTGTAATGAGTACTGAGATATTCTATCATATTTCCTTTTCTTATATATATATATACATATACATATATGGCACAGTTATTGAGCACTTTCTGCATTTCATATTTTTAATATGCAACAAGTTCGCAAAACGCAATAGCACTGTATGTTATGATGGGTTCTATAAGAATTTTTACTATTTTTAGTTTAATTCGCTCGAAATAAGAATGCTGATGAATACCACAGTTTTCGAAGAACGCTATACATTCTAGTAATGGAGTAGCTAACATGGTAATTACAATTAAGCTCAGAATTAATAACAATACCAAGATTTTTTACAACTGACATATTAACTTATTAGTTTTAGTCGAACTGTATGGGCTTATATACAAAGAAATTTAATTATTTTGGCGTGAGTTCGGGTTTAATTTAATTTTTCAATTATATTTTTATTTAGAGATAAATGTGAAGCATGTAGACAAAGAAAATTTTGACTGCACGGAGTGTTCGATAGCTCCTGCTAATCTCTTCAAAGTTCTGACTTGAAAACTTTTAAGGGAATTTATTCGGAGGGTAATTCTTTTATTTTGCAAAATTGTATCGATGATGTACCTAAATAGTGTTCCGAAAAAATTTTCGTTAATTATAAATAAATGTTACCAAATGACCTTTCGTAGGTCTATTTTTCGTTATAATATTCCCTTCCAATATAAGTTGTGTGATGAAAATTTTAAATTTGTTACCCAAATGTTAAATGTTAGAGCATTGTACTTGATTGTGAATTAAATTTTAGGTCCCATCTTGATTATATAAATCCAAAAGCGTATTCTGCGTGTGCATTTATTAGAAAAGAAACTGCAATTAATTTTTAGACACTTTGAAATTGAAAATGTTATACATATACTGCTTTTGTTCGGTCTAAATTAGAATATTGCTCCTTTGTCTGGAGACCCTTTTATGCTGTCCATGTAAATTTTTAAATTTGCTGTTCGTGGTAATCGGGTAAATTTTTCGTCACCATCATATTATTCTCGGTGCCTGCTTTTGGGCTTAAAACCACTCTACATGAGAAGAACTCTTCATTATTTTATATTTCTCTTTAATTTAATCAGTGGTATCACTGATTGTGAATATTTATCTAACCTGTAGTGAGATTCTGTAACTTTCAACAATAACAAAAGTTGTTATATTCTCAACTTCATAAGTTGTTTGCACTAAGTCTCGGTTCACATATGAAAGTTTTCTTTCAGAAAGTCTTAGTATTTGGGTGAGAAGGGAGAGATGAATGGGAAGGGGTACACACTTTCATGTTCTTTGAAATTCTCTTTTGTTTTGTATTTCGTAATGGCCAACCTGATGTTGGCTGCTGCATTTTTTGCATTTTCTGTTGGGTTTCATTAAACAAATTTCAGTGTGTTGCCACAAATGAAAGTTTAAAAAAGAATTACAGAAAATTTAAGAAAGAAAACTTTCACATTGTGAACCGAGACTAACGATTTTACTATTCTGTGACTTCTTGTTAACAACATTGTTTAAATCTGACATCATGTGGCATCTCTTTTAAAATAAACGAAAAGCGCAAAGAGGAATATAACAAAATGAATTTGTGATTTCCAAACAGTGTACAGAAATGTTTTTCCTCAATGTCTATTTTTGTGTACTTAATGTTAAATTTTTTATTTATTTATTTATTTATAACTTTGTCGAGGGCGAAAGACTTTTCAACAACTGAAATTGTGTTAATTAAGGCCCCTATTATGATTCACAACTCAACTAAGTTGAGTTGTCAATGTTACGACCCAACTCAACAATTTTTTTTGTATTATGACAGCCAATTTTAGCTGTCTTCAAAAT
This sequence comes from Panzeria rudis, assembly GCA_956483635.1. Lineage (NCBI taxonomy): Eukaryota > Metazoa > Arthropoda > Insecta > Diptera > Tachinidae > Panzeria > Panzeria rudis. The sequence goes on from OY101449.1 coordinate 1,413,548, forward strand.
AATGCTCGAAAAGAAAAGGTTCTTATCTATGCTATGTTTTCTGAAACCATGGTAGCCATCAGAAAATATTTTTAGTTTCGCTCTTACTATTTTTTCTTGAGATTTTATGTTTTATGATTATGGCAACAATATTGGTTGAAAAATGGGATAGGTTGGCGTTTGGAATAATGAAGCAAAACAATAGCCGAAAGAATAATCAAAACACAACTGATAAAAAGTTGAAATCCATAATAAGAGTTTGACATCTACGACTCAACTATCAATTTAATCATAATAGGGGTCTAAATAAGAAACCGATTGTGAGATAAAACATTTAATACATTCATCGACTGTTTTAAAAAGCTATTTGCAACAAAGAATATAAAAGTACAAATTTTCTAAGGCAGAGAATTTTCATTGCATACCAAGAAGTAAAGGGCTGAGTTTACTGTTCTAAGACTGCTCTTTGTCAGCAACATTTTTAGAGAACCTTTTAATAGCTCTTTGGACTACTTCCGCCCTCTGGCAACCACGTGTTGAAATCATAGATGAATGATCAGAAATAAAAGTACTTTGATTTCAGTCCATCAATGATTTTACTAATGATTTGTATGCTGTCCTTTTGCTCGGTCTAAAAATAGTTAAGCTTTTTGCTATTTTATCTCATTTCCTTAGACACTGTTTGTTTGTGAAATAGTTTTAAAATAAAGCTCAGTTTGAAATCAGGAATGATTGATTGATTCATTTTACTCATATAAAAATCAATGGACTCTGGAGATTAACATTTTTTTAATATATTTTAGTATGTTCTTCAATTCCGGGATGCCGGGAATTTCTTTTTTATTTCCCGCTCTCCCGGAAAACAAAAAAGTTCGGGAATAAAAAATTCTAGACTAAAATCTAAATTAAAAACTAAAGCCAGTAAGTAATACTAGGAACACAACTGGTACGAACGACGAATTTTTGCCCGCGAATATTCGTCGCCAATAATATAACGTATCTTTGTATATGAAAATACACACAATAACGGCGTCGGACGAAATTCGCCATACGCGTTGAACTCTGAATAGATGGTACCAATTGACCATATTTGGTTTTAGTTTTCAAGTGTTCTAGTTAAAAAAAAGTTACTTTTTACTTTAATTATTGTTTTATTTTTATTTTATAGCATTTGAAATAAATATGGATAATAATTAAATATAAAAATTGGTGTTGGTTGGGTTTTTAATAATGTTTAAATTTTCAATATGGCCACACTTTGCACAAACAGTAAACAGCTTTATCAATTATAACAGCGAGTTTTTATCGATGAATTCGTCGTGTTGGGCGAAATTCGTCATTCGTCTCAGTTGTGTTCCTAGCATAAGGCGGAAAATGTGTTAAACATGTATACACCACTTTGAACCGGAAATTAAACAACCGTTTATATATTTTTTTATATTTTTTTCATTGTATTGAAATTACTGAGTTGAATTATAAACGTAAGATTTGTAATAGCCACTTGTTTTGTGTTTTGCTTTCTACAAGTCATAGTAATAGCTGTTTTACACTATCTCACAAGCCATTCGACTTCTGTTGAAAATGTAACTCTAATCTAATGAGTTTATGGAAAGTTTTAAAAGAGCAATAACAACACATTATATCAGAGTAGCATTTTGTGCAGAAGTCGTACAGCTTGTATAATAGTCTAAAAAACAGCTTTACTATCACTATAATATCAGCCGATATAAGAGTTCCTAAGGTAACAAAATGAACATAAAAAATTTTAAGATACCTCTTCTATTAAAAACAGCTATACATATCGTCATATGATTTCAAAAAAGCCCTAAGTTACAAAACAATAAAACCTGATTTTTTTATTTATTATGATGCACCGTATCAAAATAAATGTTATTACGACTCTCTTCCTAAGCTTTACTCCTCTATTCGTCCATGTTAAATTAGTATTATAAGTATTCATGGCCTGTTCATGCGCTAACTTTTCATATTAAAGAGTTTTTTGTTCTCCTGTTTGAATTATTTCAATGTAACTTAGGGCTTTTATGAATTTATATGACGATATGTATTATGTAAATGAAAACGAGGCTTGCGGCTGAATGATTGAAGGAAGGAACGCAAGCTAATGCACTTTTAAAGTTACATATTTAATATTTTTGAATGTAGTCAATGAATATTTTTTAATTATAAATAAATCAATAGATGAGTTTATTGCCTATTAATTAGTATCATTTCTGAAAAAAGAAAATATATAATGTTTAAAAAAATGTTAAACGAAATTACAATTTTAGTCGTTCTTTGCAATATATGTCTCACCTTGATCCTCCATGTTAGAAGACTTCTTCTTAGCAACAACATAAATTACAATTAGGACACATATTGCCAACAGTATAGGTACTCCTAGAATCGTTGTCATTACTTTTCCAATAAAATTTTTAACTTTCTCACACTGAAGTTCACCATTGTAGGACAAAGACTTGACGTAACCTACTTTGCATTTGCAATCTCCTGTAATTAAACATTCGCCGTTTTTACACGGTATTCCACTGCACAAATCATTATGCTCACAAATATGATTTGCTGTAGTTTTGTGATAGCCGGCCAAACATTGACAGACGTTATTGGCAGCGCAAATCGAATTTTCGCAAGATGGTTGGCAAATCGGCTCGCATTGACCGGTGGTAAAATTTTTGGTGAAACCCTCGTAACAGTCGCATGTATCTTTATTTTCTAGGCAATATCCATTGTTATTGCATGAACAGGTTGCCAAAACACATTTGTCAATTCTACGATCATGCTGATAATTTTCAATGCATATCCATGTGTTGGGTGGTTTAATACATCTGGAATTTTTTACTTTATCTCTACAGATAGGCTCACAATGTTTACTTATTTCGTTTAACTTGTTTCCAGTTGTACTTTCGGCATAACCAGGACAACATACTTGTACTACTTCCTCGCGGTACGTATATCCCTATTATGTTAAGCAAATAATATATAGATCCATATGCATATATACGTATACACATATGCATATATGTATTAATATATGTATGACATACATATTTTTCAATTACAAAAATATCCATTTACTTACATCATTTAATAATTTTGTTACAGTTTCTTTACACAATCGTTCTGTTACATATTCAATAGCTTTAACATGTGTAGTAATTATCACTAATATGCAAATAGTAGTACATATGACTAGATTCATATTTAATTAATAATCTATGTATGTATATATATGTACATATATATATATATTTTATATAACGCTCTACCTTCCTTTCTTTAACTATCGAAGACTAATAATGATTTTAAAACATTTTTGTTTGAATATATCCGAGTACTTCTATATTTATTTTAGTACTAAAAATATTTTGCGGTTATCAACATAATTAATAGAAATAATATATTTAAAGCTTCGTCGTGTCAATTCTAAATTATATTCTTTATTTTATTCTACAATACGCTCTCAACTGGTTCAACCAACTAACCGAGCGTAAAATGTGTTACTCTAATACATACCATCAATTAAATACTCTTAATATTAAGCATGTCGACTCTTGGCGCCAAATTATCGTATATGTACTCAATTTTTATAAAATTTAATAACTATAATAAAAGTCATACATAATATGTATCGTCAAATGAAATTTAAAACTAATTTAGGTTTTTTGCTAAATATTTGAAAATCCTGGCTTTTAAGTATCCTTTGAGCGATTGTCCAAACAGATTTCATTCAAAATTTCATATATTCCAATATTATTTGAGTTTTGAATATTAAATCGGGATTGGGTAGGATTTTTTTTATAATAACACAAAGACGTCAATTTGACATTCGATTAGATTTTTAGTATCAAATGTATTTTCTATGCAAACTTCCTTTCATAAATGGAATTATATGAGCAATATAATAAACTCAAGCGAAATGGTAGGTGTTGAGGAAAATTTTGGTAGAAAATATTTTTCTTTGTGGCACCTCTGAATAAAATGAAAAAGAAAACAACGTAGCCTCTGTCACTTGTAATATTTTACTAACTTTTTTCCTTCTTCGGCAAGATTTTAAAAAATAGCTCCATTTTTTTGTAAAAAGAGAAGTAACACAATCAGGCAATTAATACCTACCACTTAATTAATTAATGTGTTACCTTCTTTGGGAAAGGAATAGTGTAGAGAGAACAGTTGGTGAAGTGGGAGAGAGATAGAAAACTTAATTTTGTATAGCAGTGTTGCAAACCCCTCTGGTGTCAAGTAGAGGCATTGAATTGTTTCAGCTGTGTAGCCATTTTATTAGTTCTTTACTTACGAGAAAGAGAAACAACGCACCAATAACAGCTCCTAAAAATTATAAAAATAAAATACTTAGTGATTTAAAATAGACAAGACGTATTATGAAACATAAACTATTATTATAAAACTTCGCCGACGGTTCTGCTACAATACCGACGAAGGAGGGTGCTGTGAAGTGCATTAGGATAGTGCAATAAGTGCAATAATCGCTGCCGGTACTACCAAAGTGATCAGTGATATGCCTTCATAACTTTAAAAATGGTCCAACAACAACCAACACAATAATACACCAATGCACATAAGAAAAATGCATGATTTTGTTGGCTTGCCTGGAACTAGTCTTGAACTCAAGACCTCAGGGTTTGTAGTCAAACGCGCTAACTTCTCAGCCTTCAAAACATGCCCTAATGTTGTAATATAGAAAAAGTTTACCACTAACAAAAAAAATTTGTTGTCGATTTCGCCACTAATAAAAAAAATAAAATTAGTTTTGATAATGGTTATTGTTAAGCAAAAAATTGTTTGGTTGCCATATTTCCATACCAAATACCATTTCTCATTTATATTAGCGGTTTTCACTCTTGATGATAAAGTACCCTTGTAGATCTTGTTAATGTAGTAGATGTTGTTAAAGTACTAGTATTTACCATAGGCAACAACAAAAAGTACTGAACTTTAGTTTACCGGGCTTTTGGTTAAAAAACAACACAAAAAGCTGTAGTAAACACGCGTGTTAAATTTACCAGGACAAAACATTGACGAAAAATCAAACAAAAAACAGCTGACCCATTAATTGTTGATGCAAACGAAAAATTTACTCACGCTTTCTAGTGATAAATCTTAGTAAATATAACTGAGTTATAAACTTAACACAAAGAGTGAAAACCGCTATTATTTACATTTAATTTATATTTACGGTGACCAAAATAATATAAATCTTACGATATTATTTAAAAATAACCTAAAACAGAAAAAGATATCAATTATTTGCGGTCCCTGGCTAAAAGCCAAACTCCGGGACTCACAAAATCTACTCCATATTCTCTATGCCTACATTTCAAACGTTCTTAAACAACACCACAAGTGGTTCTAACTGCAGTTAGTTAAATAACTCGTATTATTCTTATAAATAATACCAAAAGAAAGCTGAAGTGCTATATAATTTCTGAAATCAAATAATTTAACCAACTAAGGAACAGTAATACGCACTAAATGCTCAAAATTAATTTCTTTTATCAATCGGTATGTTTTGTATTAAACGCGTAATAAAAATGTTCCGAATTATCAAACAATTGTTGGTGCAAATTATTATTTATAACCACAATGATATGGCAATTCCGAACACTTTTAATCCGCGTGGAATACAGAACATGTCTGAATGTTCCAAGAATTGTTGCATAAAAACAACGATCGCGCGGCTACAAAATTCATTAATCAGAACTTATTTTACGAAATTATTGAAATAGTTGCCTTACTTTTAAGTCTGTGTTATTAAATATACTAACTTAAAAAAATTACTTGCAGATTGTGGAGCCGCCTTTAGAGTTACTTAATAACACACACAAAAATAATTCAAAATGTGTATTTTTCTTTGGTTCAAGAAATTTGTAAGTACATAAATCTAAAATTCTAATAGGGATAAGTTTTCATTGTTTTTTTTTTTTAGTGCATGGATAGAATTTAGTAACATTAAACCATATGAGGGTCCATGGAAGGACCAACTATCGAAGTTGAATAAACCTGCAGCATTTCGACAAGCTATGGAAGATATAAAAAATCACATTGATGACCCTACTGAAATAGACGCCCTCATAAGTAAAAGTACTGGTATTCGATCATTGCCCACTGAAGCTGATTTTGATAAAATACGAGATGGTTTTTCGGTGGAAGAAGAGATCACCATTGACACAAATGTCAATAATGTAGACAACAATGGTGAGGCATCAACTGTGGAAGATGAAGAAGTAGTTGTTGCAAAGACCCCAAATAAACGTACACCAAAGGCTAAAAGTACTACTGCTTTAAGTACAAAAGCTAAATCGACAACCTCGAAATCAGCCACAAAACGTCGTGGATCTGTTCAGACACCAGCAACAGTGGCAGCCAGCTCCAAACGTAAACGCAAAGATAGTGAATTTCTTAATGATATTACAACACCTAGACGCAAAATAAATACAGATGCTTTGGCTCTTATAGGAGGGCATGCCAGCCCTCCACGCCGCAATAACAACTCAATCGCTTTATTGGAGCGACCAGCTGTAAAAGTCCCTGAACAACAAGCCATTGATATGAATACAAGATCTCAGACATTGGCTGAGCGTGATATAGCTCCTTCAGATTTAACCTTTGGATTTTTAGGACTCGGCATCATGGGTTCAACAATTGTGAAAGATCTCATTTGCAAAGGTCACAAGGTGGTAGTATGGAATCGCACAATGTCTAAATGTGAACCATTTAGAGAGGCGGGAGCTGTAGTTAAAGATACACCAATGGACGTAGTTGATGCTTCCGATATTATATTTTGCTGTGTATCAGATCCAAAAGCTTCAAAAGACGTAAGGCTTTAATCAACATACAAATGTGTAAAAAAATAAATATTTCTATTGGTTTTAGCTCGTGTTTGGAAATTGTGGTGTTCTACGCGTTGCAGACTTGTGCAATAAAGCTTATGTTGAAATGACTACAATAGACCCTGAAACCTCGCAAGACATTGCTGAAGGTATAAACCAAAGTAATGGAAGGTACTTGGAAGTACAAATACATGGCACACGTCAAGAAGCCGAAGATGGCATGCTTATAATCTTAGCTGGCGGTGACCGTACAGTTTTCGAAGAATGTCATTCCTGTTTTAAAACAATTGCTAAAAATACATTCTTTTTAGGAGGTAAGTTTGTTCTATTGCTTATTAAAATATGTACGTTATTAAACAAAGGTTAGTTTTAATGGAAAAATTTTTACTACAACCTTTAGTCATATTTGAGACATATGTGATCTCTAAAAAGACTATCTAAATTCAGACCTTTGTTAATATAATAGACCACTTATCGACTACTATTATTACTAGTTAACGTAAAAAATATTATTTTAATGTGTTGTTTTATCTTTTTTCTCTTCCCATACTGTTTTGTTCTTCTATATGTGTCCTCCTTTCCTTTATTTCATTAAATTTTTAAATATCATTTTGTTTTTTGTGTAACCGGCTTTTGTTTTTCCTTTTTGCTTAATATGCATTTTGTTTTTCTTCTACGCTTCTGTTATTATGTTTCATACATCGCATCTCCCACTTTAGCAGATGTTGGCAATGCGTGCAAAGTTAATTTAATCCTACAGACCATCTTGGGTGTAAGCTTAGTTGGTTTATCCGAGGCCTTAGCATTGGGTAAGTTTCATTAAACTATCGCGCAAAACTGTTGCTTTTATTGTAAATTTAAACTTATTTATTATTTCCAGCTGACCGTTTCTCAATTTCCCTTAAAGATATATTAGACATATTCCAACTGACGTCAATGAAGTCAGATCTACTACTAGCAAAAGGAAGAGGTAAAACATATTTTTTAATAAGTTTTAAAAACAGTGCAATCTTTCAAATTAAAATGTTACTGTGTTCATATCCAGAAATGGCAAAAGGTGACTTCAACCCCCAACAACCACTGAGTCATATGCAAAAAGATTTACGTTTAGTTTTGAGCATGGCCGAAAATTTAGATCAATCGATGCCTGTTACTGCGATAACGAATGAAGTTTTTAAACATACAAAACGATTGGGCTACAGTGAACATGATTCCAGTGCAGTGTTTGTAAGATCAAGATTTTAACAATTAGTTAATACGGCGATACTATTTGACACAACATTTTCAACAACAAGAACGGAAAATAACATTTAAACGAAACCCACAATTTATATCATTTAGTTTTATAAAAGAAAAGATTATGGTTAAACTTAAAGTTTATTTTAGGAAATGACACATATTTATTTGGGATGAACAACTAATGAATAAGTAAGTAGTTGGCTTCCCAAAAAATCTACGACCATAGTCAGTAAAATTTTGTCCCTCTTATCCCAACTATTCCTCTTTTCTCTTATATTATTTTAGTTTTTTTTATTTCATGTATAGGAGACAAATATAAGCTATATAAAATTAAGTTAAAATTTACTTTATATATATCCTTGCTACTTTAAAAAAAGTAATTATTTTTAAAAGTAATTTATTTTTTTTTATTTTCTTTTCTATATTCAATTAACCTCATTTCAAGAAATTCAAACAAATTATAAAAAACAGTTCATCTCCATCGTCACATTTAAAAAATGTAAATCAAAATAAAATTACGAAAAGCGTTTCTACTATAAATGCTGTTGTTACTCCAAATGGCCATGTAGTCGCTCAAGAAGATCCCGAAGACGAACAAATTAATATAGATTGTGAAGATGGTTATAAAATAATTTTAAAAAAAGTCGACACCTCAAGAAAAAACTTCTAAATCATTTTCTAAAAGTTTTCACTTTTAAAACGACAGGCAATAAAAATAGACGACCCTAGTTGTAAAATATGTATGAATATTTTTGAGATGTAAATTTTTTTCTAATTATCGCATTTAGAAATTTACTGTGTAATAAATGAATGCTACAATATCGTTTACCCCCGCCCTCCATCCCTTCCAAAAAATGTTATATTGTAATTTATACTATACAAACAAATAAAATACAAATTGTTTAATTTTTTTTGTTTTTAACTTTTACTAATATATTAATGTATTTTATTTTCCTTTAAATGCAATTTAATTTATCAATTCTAAACTTGATAAATATTATATAAATGAATAAAAAAACAGAAAATTATATTTTTGAGTTTGAATTCATTGATGGAAAAAATTTGAAATAAATTATTTATTTATTTATTCCAATTCAAAGGAGCCGCAAGCCTTTCAAGGCCTAATTGGCAGTTCTACATAGTTTAAAAATAATGTTACATAGGTACTTCCATTCTTCAACTAAATAAATTAGAGTAGATTAACAATTCAGTTCCATACTTAATTGCTAATAGGTACTACAACTTTTCCATAAAGTTATAACTAGTAACATCAAAGTTAATTAACATTTAAATCTAAAAAAAAGAAATAATAATAATTATTTAAATTTTCCCCAATTTTTATTGTTATTATATATATTTGCACAAACATTTTGACCAGGGCTAATTTTTGGTGTTTCCAATAGCTAACAAATAATATGTGTTTTCACAAATTTGATAAAAATATATTCTTAATTTTTGATTGGGAATAAGAAAATCTTCTATTCGAGTAAGGAATCATTGTATTCCACAACCTAGCTATTTTTACGCAAAACGATCGACTCATTATTAATGACGTATGTCTAAGGCAAACAATAGTGCGACTTCTACTAGATGAACCGAAATGAAATTTTTGCGCCAATTATGGAAATTTACTTTACCGACATTTCTCCGATTTAAAAAAAAAATCACCCTTCGGCCGGGCTTAATAAAAAATAACCCAGCAAAAACTACTGCTTCGCGATAAGCAGGTTTGTAAAGGAGAGTTTTGTTGGTGTAGCTTACAAACATGCTTACGTATTGCATGATATTTGTTCGCGATGTCCCACTTAGGAGCATTTCACGTTAAACGCTTATTTCAGCGCATTGAGTATATAATAAAATCATGCTATTGTTTTGTCGTTTTAAGATCGTAGCTCATCGTCATTCTTCGTAAAATGTATATTTTTATAATCTCTGCCTTACAGTAGCGCTTCCTTGAATGCACCACTGTAAGTGAATGTGCAAAACTTTGTTTTTTAAGTGGACGAAAAAGAAAAATCTAAGAAGCTTAAGCATTTCTTGCCATACATTAGTGCATATATTCACGCAATACATTTGTCACTACTATGAAGCGCATTTGTATAACACGAAACGTCTGTACTGCTTCGAAAATCTCGATTATTTTTTGCAGAATAGAGTAGCGCCACTTTCGGAAGCCGCTACACTTCCATCGTCAGTGCTCACGTGTATTTGCTATCACCACTTGTCAGGTGGCTCTGTTGAATGTGATTTTAATTCTTATTATATACAACTTCTGCTGTGTACGTTGAAAAATTAAGTTGATGTTAATTTTTCCCTTGTTCCTTGGAATATTAATCATACCCAATTCTTTCTGAATATAACGTTACGAACCTTAGCCTAATAATCAAGTTAGATTATTTTAATTTTGTTTTTGTCAATTTTTATTGTTACCATGCATTTTTATGATATTTAACAGAAAAAATCAGTGGGTAGGGGATTTTAAATAAAACAATTACATTGCATAGAGCAAACTTCATGCTAATTACTTAAACTAATATTCAATTTCATTTAATTCCCCATATCGTGTTTGACGATTTTCGTTACAGAAATCATAGGGTACATAGAGGCCAAACAGAAACTTAAAAAACCTAAGTGTGCTGTCAAAAACCTAAGTCTAAGGATGTTTAGTAGAACATTTTGTATTAGTATTGGTTTAAAATAAAAATTACCCCACAGCACTAAAACCGCACTCGGTTGTAACAAAAAGTATTCTAAAGTATTTATATTTTTTATACATGAATTTTTAAAAGTTTATGCAATTATTGTTGTATTAATTAATGAAAATATGAATTTAGAATAACCTGTCAGCATTAACACTGCGTTCGAGTACCCAAAAGTTTTCACAAATGTTTACTGAAATTTACTGCATTTTATTAAATTGCATTCGTTTACACAAAATACAGTAAATGAGAACACAAACTGAGAGAGTAAAGTGACAGTTCATGAATGAGTATTTACCATGATACAATGATAATGGTATTTTTACATGAAAACTCAGATAATAAAATTTAAAAATTGCATTTCACTCGCATGGGTTAAACGATTTTCAAAATGTGTAGAAAGGCATTTTAGAGCACTTTTAAATGATTCCAATATCGTTTATGTGTTCTATATTCTATTAGTTATAGCCAATTAAAAAGAAAAGTTTTGAACCCCGTAACTCCGGAGCCAAGAGAGAGCGCGGCGAAAAAATACATTAAAATTGCTAGGCCAAAAAACCCTATTACTCAATGACATTATTTTAATTTTCAACGATTTTGGTATTCTAGACTTAAGTCAATATTTTATATTCTTTAACAGCAAAGAACATCACAAAATTCAAGTATGTACTAAAAATGCAATAACAATAAAGACCTATAAACAAATTAATTGATTTGATTTTCAATTTCAGTATATAAGTATATTTTGAATAAGCGATTTTATTTTTATATTTGATAGTGGCACCACTGAAATCTAGACATACAGCAATTAGCTGAAACGTCAAACTTAAATGTCAGCTGCTTACGATGTAGCTGCAGCGCATGGTATAATACAGGTAGTGGTGAAGCGTTACCGAACCTTTTTTTTTTTGAGTTCGATCTGTCAAAAGTTGTTATGTTATACCAACACACACCCACACTACTGAAAAAAACATGGCGAAGTAAACACACACATGTGAACATATACATTTTTTTCAAATTTTCTTTTGTGCTTTTTGACAACCTCGAACATAAACAACAATAACAAGCCGGTTGTTTTTGCTGTTGTTGGGTTGTTGTAGCTTCGCTACTACCTGTAGTATAATTCTACCATGCTGCAGCGTTCAAAATAATTAAGTAGCTGACTACACGACGACAATTGAAGCCAACAGCATTTGTAGCCTGCTGTCGTCTAACCCCCATATGCAAAAAAAAAATAAAAGTGTCTTTGAAATGTATGTTAAAACAAAATTTCCATAGAAAACCCGGTTTTAACATACATTTCAAATACACCTTATATTTTTTTGCATATGGGGGTAAGTGTTTATAGCTTTAGGCTAAGTTGGCGACAGCTACAGCGGTGGTCGTGTAGTTGTGAAGTCGTCAAAATAATCGTTTTCATTTAAACGTATGTATTTTAATTTTGACAGATTGTAGTCGGTAGCCTGCTGTCGTCTAAGTGTTTATAGCAAGGCATATTCATTACAGGTACCACTATAACTAAAACAAATACAACACCAAAAAACACATGTATTTTGTTGGTAGAAATACCCCAGAAATATGTCAAATCCATTATCTGTGAGTCGCACACATTCATAAGCTCTCTCAAATTTACTACCACATGCCCGTTGTTGATAGAAAAATCCCAGACATGTGTCAAAATCTATTGCTGTGTGACGCACACATTCTCAAATTTACTAAAACAGCTGTTCTTGTAGTGGTACCTGTTCAATATACCTTTGCTTATAGATGTATCAGGGGTGTCAGAAATAAAACTACTGTTTGATTGATGAGTAAACCAAATATAACACTCTAAGAAAAGTTGTCTTATCTAAAAGAGGTACTATCAAGTACACAGAAAAATAAGTATTTTAACACATGTATGTATGTTTGAAGTTAACTCAGGTCTTATTTTAACTTTATTTATTTTCATAATAGGGGGGTTCACGAAACATTTGATAACAGTTTATTCCTTGAATTAGTAGATTTTTCCATATATTTTGTTGCTGTAAAATGTATCTAATAATATTTTGACAACAAAATGTATGGGCAACTTTAATAATTTTACTAGCAAACAGTTACCGAATGTTGTATTTGTTTGTATTTGCAGTGAACAAAATAGTTTAATTTTTACAAAAAAAAAAATATTATTTTCATTAAAAAGTATTTATTTTTAAGGGAGCAGTAAATAAGCATTTAGCAGGGACAGAAAAAACGATTATTTTTAAAATTTAAACTAAAAAATCAAGCTGAAAGAGAAGTGCTACGTCCATAAAGAATACACCAAAATAATCCTTGTTGCATGGACTACCTTTAGATGCATTAATTTTTATTTTAAGTTTTATTAAAAAACTTAACTTTAACGATTACTTTCTGAGTTTTATTTATTCCTCAGTAAATACAATTTATTTCTTTAGTTTTATTTATTCCTCAGAAAATAAACGTTCTTTCTTGATTTGTTTTTATTTCTCAGAAAATAAAAGTATTTTTCCAGTTTTATTTACTCCTCACGATATAAAAATTATGTTTTGGGGGTTATTTTTTACTTAGGAAATAAAAACTACTTTCTGAGTTTTATTTTTTAATTAAACAAAAACAGTTATTTTTTGAGTTTAAATTTTTGCTTAGAAAATAACAGATACTTTTTGAATTTCATTTATATATATTTATATATTTATTTTTACAAAAACTATTATTTGTTAAATTAAATTAATTTTTTTATATTTTATTCAGTTTAAAAATGAATTTTTTTAAAGCAAAAAACAAATAAAATTCAAAAAGTAACCGTTATTTTCTAAGCAAAACAGAAAACTCAAAAATAATTTTTATATCCTGAGGAATAAATAAAACTCAAAGAATAACATATTTTCTGAGGAATAAATAAAACTCAGAAAAAGCTTTTATTTTCTAAGAGAAAAAATAAAACTCAAGAAATAATGATTAAAAGGTAATTTTTAAAATAAAACTTATCACCGTTACAGTCACTGGAATTTAACTAAATTTTGCGTTGAACTTTTTTCCACATCCTCTTAGTTTTCCTCTTAGTTTTTCTAAAAAAATATTATTTTTCATTAAAAAGCATGTCCCTTTCTGTTCCATTAAATTCATTATGAAAAGAATTGAAATGCCGTTTTAATAAATACTCATTTGTTTCCTCTAATGTTTTGTAACATAAAATACATTGAATATTGCTAAAAGCATTTATCAACAAAGTATTTTTCGCATACACATATTTCTTTTCTTTCAGTGGACTAATAAATTATTATAAAAAAATGTATTACAGTCCGATATGCATGTGTTATCGTCGCTGTCACCACAGTCTAACCAGACACGTCAACTTTGACAGTTGAAAATTGCCCAAATCAGGTTTTTATGCCGGCTAGTTGAGAAAGAGGCAACAATTACGGTGTTGGTGTTTCATTTTATCCAATTAAGAGTGCTGCACATTTTACAAATATATGCGTAAAACAAAACAAAAGGAAACACTAATACTTCTTTATTTCTCTTTTGTACTGCTGGCCACTTCGGCTGAGACGGCAATATCTTCCGGCTCGTGTTGCGTCTGGTTACACTGTGCTGTCTCATTGACGACTACAGGAAAGAGAGTAAGAATGTGTGTGAGCATGGCATCAATCGGCAAACACATACTAATACATTTTGCTTGTATGGGTTTTATTTTGCAACTCTCGCTCTTACAAAGTTTTCGTTAGTGAATATCAAGTAATATGTGGCCACACTGTTACACTGATTATTTTATTTACTTTTAGTTAATACGTGTGAGTACATACGTGTGAGAGTAAAATAAGTAGAATGTGGCTCAGTGGGTAGAGTACTTGCCTTGAAATATGAGGAATGTGTGTTTGTACCACGGTTGAACCAAAGTTTTTTATAAGAGTTGCAAAATCTAAATAAAAAAACTAGTAAGAGCACTAGTTTACAACAACTAGGATATAACTGTATACAAATGAACTAGTTGGGTTCGTATGACAACCTAATGTTAAAATCGATAGTTCTATATATGAAAAAAGGACAGGTAGGCAACTAGTCTGAAGTAAAATGCAACTAGTATAGTTTTAACTACCCGACAAAGACGAAAGTTTGATTTCAAATTAAGAATGATTTGAAATCAAACCTTTTCTCAAACGATAAACGATTAAAAATGATATGAAAATAACTTGAAAAACATAGCATTCTCAACAAAAACTAAAAATTATTTTCAAATTGAGAAATTTACTTATTATCAATTCACTTTCAAACGTTTTTCTCAAAGGGTTTTCAAATGTGGATTGTGATGTAATGTGTAACATAAATGAAATACATTTTTTTTGAAGTTCATATTTTAAAATATTTATTTAAAATGTTTTCTTAATGATAATTAATATTTGATCACAAACTTAGTTTGATCGTCATATTGGGTACATTCATAAATTCAGTAAGTGCCCAATAATCACAGTTCGAGAACCTTTACTTGGAAATAATTTTCTTCGCCAAGTTTCTTTACGGAAATATTTGATGATTCGATCAAGTAAATAAATCATAGACAACTAACTAGACCCGTCACTATACAACAACATTACGAAGATTGTATGAAAGAGAAAGCAAATCTTATTTTCTAACGTGTTTTTTTATTGACTATCTCATTCATACAATCTTAGTAAAAACAACAACAACATGTAAAACTGCATAAGACATGAGAACAACATTTTTTTGCTATCAAAAGTGAGTATTCTGTTCCATATTCTGTGAAATAAATTTTCACTAAGTCCCGGTGCACAAGTGAAATATTTGTTGCAGCAATTCTTCATATATCTGTGTGAAAGAACGAGAGAGGAATAGATATGTTATATATTTCTATTTCAACACTCTCCCACAAATTCAGAAATTGCTGCAACAAAAATTGGATGTGCAAACAAAACCATGATACAATAATTAGGTCTATGCATCTCGACAACAAAAATTACTAATCGTGAAGATGTCAAACAAAATATATGTATAAAAAAACTCGTTTTGTTCTCTCATTCGTAATTAAGAAACTGATGTAATCGCAGTGACAAAAGTTTCACAATGTAAACGCAAATGCTATTTTAAAGCAACAAGAAAATTGCAGGGACAGAAGTTGTTAAGTGTAAATGTAACCTGTGCAATCTTACAAATGCAACAGTGTAAAGACAACTCTGTTTTTGTAATGAAAACCAAAAAATGTTGGTTGATAGTGTAAGCACGACCTTTTTCGCCATACGAATTTAAAGCATAATGAGGAGACATCAAAAAATATAAAATGGCGAACTTCGGTTTGATTTTCATTTCGGAATTTCACGTTAATTTTTTTTGTTAATAAAAATTTTACAAATTAAAAAATTATAAAAATCAAACTATAAACAATTTAATAATCAACGCGGGTGTGAGAATTGAATTGGTGGTAGAATTAAAACAAATCAAATAGAGACGAGTGAACTGAAGAAAATATTGGCAAACATGGAAAATGGTCATGAAGTGAACGAACCTTAAAAAGGAGATATAAAATTTTAAAAAGTTAAAGGCCAAATTGAAAAGCCTTAAGCTTTGTAAATAAAAAGGCAATTCCTATTGTTTTATAAATGTAATATATAGACTGCATGCAATGGTCCAATCATATATTCGAGATGAGCAGGTTAAAATGAACATTTGTTGCTTATTTTTATGACGTTTGAGATAATTTAAGTAAGTACAAGTTTCGGATTCATATATTTTTATAATATTTCAAATTTTCCAATCATTAAATACTACGTATCAGCTTTTATGGAATAAAAAATTAAATATTTGTATTCCTTTTGCTTTCACGTTCACACCGAAATTTCTTTTTGTTCGTTTCTGAAGTTGTTTTTGTTTTGCTAAAAAAATTGAAAATTCACACCATAACATAATTTTTGTCATAAGGTTGTTGTTGGTCGATGGGAGAGGAAGAGAGAGAGTGCGTACATAAATTTCTTTTTGCTGATGTTTTCTTAATATAGGGAATAGGTGATGGAAATAACTTAATATTTTTCAGATCGAGTTTTTATAGTTCGGAAAGAGATAGTTATAATAGTTATGGTTAATGTTTTGATTATTTGCAATATATCCATTGTTGCATTTTTTAGAAGTACATTGGTACATATACTGTTTTTATTGTTAAAATAAAAAACATTAGCCACAGATGTGTAGTTAAAAAATTATATTTCTTTTTCAAATTGATGATTAATAAGATGTTAATACATATGTATATAACGATATTCATCCATTAGTTACAATTAAAACTTTTTTATATTTCATTTGTCCAAACTATTTCAAAAATAAACTTTTCTTGGATCTTAATTGCATTTTTTAGATTTAAATTCATTGAAAACTTTTTTCAAAATGTTTTGCTTTATTTTAATTTTTTGACATCACCTCATTTCTCACGTACACTGACAATTTGTGAGAGAGCAAATAAGAAAATTTTCGATAGACTTCAAAGTCGTCAAAGAAGTAGTTGTAGTTTTCGTACGTGAACTGGTTCGTCGTAGTTTTATAAAATTATAAAATATTAACTAATATTATTGTGCTTTTTAACAATACATGTAAATATGTATACTGTGAGAAATTAAAATGCTGGAAAATACGAGTACGTTTTTGTTTCTTAAACGAATAATAATTGCCTAAATTTCAACCGATAAAATAAATATGTACATAATGTATGTATGTACGAATACTACATTCATGTGTATCTAGTTAAATACGGCTACTATGAAAAGACCCAGATAAGAATTAAATTTACTATTTCTACAACGAGTAAATTTGTTTATCTTGTTAAAATTAAATAATTTTTGTTTCTTCAAAGTTTTTAATTGTTATACATATGTATGGATTTTTAATTCTCTGCCCCCTCTTAGGACAGATTGTAGTATGTAATCGTCATCATTTGCTTTAAATAAAATACTTTCGTGACTTACTCTTTGTGGTGTCGTGTATTTTTCGGTTGTTGCTGTATTTTTCTTTTCTTTTTTTAAATTTCTAATAGTGTGTGTACCGGGCTCTTTTTATGTATTTGCTTCCATTGCTTTTCTAATATTATTTTGCAAGAAAAAGATAATTTCTATTCATTTTTATAACTCCCTGCTTACCCCCCTTTAAACGCCTTAAAAATAATGATAGTCATAACAACAACAACGCCTTCGTTATCATTCGTGTATGTGCATCCCAGCAGATTTTTATTAAGAACCAGTGTTGCCAGCGACACCAGTTTGTGGAATTTTTCCCCAAATCGTGGATTTCAAGATAGCTGATAAAAGTTTCTAGTTATGTATCAGCCCCCATATTTTGTAATTCGCTAAAGCTAAATCTCGATCCGTAAAATGCTGAACAAATACAAAATTAAAAATCGGTAACATAAAACACTAAACTGTCAACTTTTAAATGGTAAATTGATAAATTCGCTTAATTCATATGTTACTATTTATATCTATATATATGTATATGTGTATTACTTTATACAAAGAGGAAAAATGTTAATATATTTTAATGTGACGTTATAGTTCATAGAATTGTTATATCTTGTAATATCTTAAAATTGGCCAATAGGACACATGTATTACATCGAATGAAGTAAATAAATAAAATAAATAAAATTTAGAAGGACTAAATTTTGAAGACATTACCAAATTTAGCAATATTTATTTATTTATTTATTTATTCAAGTTCGTAATATACAATATGCGTTGGAAATTTGCATTCGTAGCCAAAAATCGAAAAATCGAATTAAAGATTCTTAGCGATAGAGATTTATCTTTAGCGAGTTACAGAATAAGGGGGCAGGACCTGTGCGGTTAATTGTCGGCTGCGGCTTAGCCGCTATTTTTTACAATATCCATTTTTGTAATAAAAACAAAGCATGTGTCAACTTCTGCCAGTAATGGTAACTTATAGGGTTTCTTTTCTACAAAAAAAAATGTTTCATTGTTTGCATTTTTTAATGAAAATTTGCAATATAATCATTTTTCGAAGAAGTGAATTTATTAGAAACTAATGTGTCATCACTTATGAATGTAAATTTTTACCTTAAAAGAATGCTAAATTTGCGTTGTTTTTAATAAAAAGTAAATAAATTACAATTTTTCTAGAAACGAAACCGCCATAAGATATTTTGTTATACTAGCCGACGATGGTTGTATTTTTCTTTTGGCGGAGGTAGACTTTTAGCAGCTGCCGATGATATTTCTGGTCAGCCGTCGACAAATCAGTATCGGCTTCGTGCCCTGATTCAGGATTATTTTCAGAGATCACATTCACCCTTTGATTGATTGGATTTATTTAGCATTTCTTGTTGCTATTATATATTATATATGTAGATGTACAATTTAAATATGATTATAAATTATTAATTTTTTACATAGAAGTTATGATTAGAAAGCTTAAATTTAGAAATTTATTTAAATATAATCAATAATTTACGCTTGAATAAATAAAAATTGCTTTCGTTTTTTAGTTCTTGAGGCATTTCATTAAAATTTTTTAGGCCTTTATAAAATAATACATTTTTGGTAAAACTTGTCGCAAAAGACAGCCTGTAGTCATTGGCGTTTCTTAAGTTGTATGGCTAGACTTCGGCTACGTTGACCAAGTATCGACGCATGTAGCATGGCAGGTTCCCTGTTTTAATCTTAAATATGAATATTAGAGTGTTCATCACCGACGTTGATTGATTGGAAGCAACTGCAGTGTAGCTGGCATATCCCTTATGTGTGTCAGTCTATTGCATCTGAGAATACAGCGCATGCCTTTTGTAACTTTTAAAGTCTATCCTTCATTTGCTGATTGGCTAAGAACAACACAGTGGAACAGTACCCAAAATGCGGTTTATAATTGTGCTGTATATGTTAATAGCGGTTACTGTTGAAATCTAATATCAAATTCTCAAAAACGCAATTTTCTTTTTGCACACGTATTCAAAATGTGGTATGAAGTTTAACTTGTCGTCCATTATTATAACCAAATATTTTATTTCTTTAACTTTTTCAATATCTACATTTTCCATGCGAATTTTATAGTTTGAATTTCCCTTATTGGGAAAAAAGTTCACGTGAAATGTGTTAAATTTCCCTAAAGCTTTTGTGTTAGTGTAATAAATATTTTGTTCGTTTTTTCACTATTTTTTGTTCATTGGAGATTTTTCACGTGAACAAAATGTTCGCCAATTATTTACGATAAGGGTGATTATTGTAATATCTCACTTCTCTTTGCGCTTCATTGTTTTTAATCTCCAAACTTTTTAGGATATTTTAATATTAGAAAATTATGGAATTCTTCTGAAAATTTAAAAATATTGAATTTGATTTTCCAAAATATCAACCTAATATTTGTTTGCAGCTGTAAGCCTCGTTCAATACGTTACAGTAACTTTCGAGATAGTATTACTCATGCCAGTTAATTTTTATGTGAAATTGTGTCAGAGTGTGAATTAGGCTTTACGTACATGTTCAACTTTTTGTGCCTGCACGACCTCAAAATTGTATTACTAGTTCTTGTTATATGCATGCCAGAAGCAAAAACTTTATTGGTCATCAAATTCTAATTAATATTTTCCAAATTAGGCACATGCACAACAAACTACAGAATTTACGAGCGCACACATCAAACTAGCTTCAAAAGGCTGCTGCGCAGGTAGTGAAAATTAAGTGGCTTGTTTTCGTCAAACACACATTAACCTATACGTGTGAGGTTTTTTCTACTAACACAATCAAAAAGCTTTGAACTTGATGAGTCAGTTTAATGTAACGCCATGCCGCTTTATTCAGTATTATTTTAGCTACCAACAAAACAAGTTCATAACTTTAAAACAACATAATATCTCTAATATATTCGCTGGGCTTTGGCCGAAAAAGTGCTTTATTTATCCAAATAATTTTTCTGCTAATTGTTTTTGTTATCCATTGAAATAATATCACAATCGATTAATTTTGAACCAGGTATGTATACTCAATTTAAAACCTTTTGTGAATTCCGTTTAGAGAACTCCACTAATCTTAATTCCTTTTGAAAATGAGAAGTTTACAGAGCGGCGAATAATTTCCACATATTTTTTATTGTTAAAAATGCACCTAATTTTGCTCTGTGATTTCGCCTTGCCGATCAGTACATATTTAACTGGACGTAAGCAGTTTGTATTTGTCAGTGGAACTGCCTCGGACATTGAGCATGTCAGATCAGGGGTGACACAGGGTTCTGTGATTGGTCCCATTTTGCTTACACTTTATCATAATGATTTATCTCACTGCCTAAGATAATTCAAATAATAATTTAAATTTTACAGACTCTATCAACACAATATATACATAGACAATTTATAATTTTATATAATAGAAATTTTGTCAAAGTATTTTAAATACTAGTTTTATTAAAATAACACAAAAAACACTAGGTAACTGTAAATCATTTGCATTCGCTGATGGCATACAATTACTGTGGTCTTATGATACATGCATACCTCGCATATGCTCAGAGAATATTAATCGTGACTTGACTGTTCTAAATAATTGGATGACTTCAAACTTTCTTCACGTCAACCCTAGTAAGACCTTGGGAATGATTTTTGGATCAAATAGGATTGACTCATCAGAAATCAACTTAAACCTGAGAATTTGCGATCTCCAAGTTGAAATTTTATGCCAAATGACTTATCTTGACATAACAATTGAAGAAAAATTGCCTTTTGAACCACGCATTGACAACATTTGTTCAAAAGTTTTCATGACTCTCCGAAGGTTATATCACTTAAATCTGTCGTTACCATTACATGTTAGAAAATCTGTTGCTCACGTCCTTCTGATGTCACGAGCTAACTACTGTATTGAGGTATACCCGGGCTGTAATGTGGGTAACAAAATGAAAATTAAATAAATTATGCACAAAATTATTAGATTCGATTATGGACTTAGGTTGAGAGATCACGTTTCACATCATATAAAAAACTTTCTTCTAATCAAGTTCGATGACTACCTCCAATTTCGTTTATTTATTTACCTTTACAGAATTATAAAACTTCAAAAGCCAGAACGTATTATACGTATGATTACTTTCTCTCGAACTCTTAGAAATCCACAAGTTGTCATATCACGAATAAATAATGGTACCTATGAAAGATCTTTTCTGGTACAAGCCGCTAGGTATTGGAATATGTTACCCAAAAATGTACGCTCTTTTTCTACGTCAGTAACAATTCTCAAACGCAAGCTTATCGAATTTTTTAATGGCTTAAACTCTACGCACTAATAGCAGGGGTACCATCTAACACCTTTCTTTTATCACAATACTATTTTTTCTAAGCGGGCTGTGCGTGCAAAAGTTTAGGGATGTTGATTTCTGTTATGTTTACTCACCATAGAATAGTATTATTACAAGTAATACGAATGAAATGGGCCAATAGGCTATATGTATTGCAAATGAATAATTAAATAAATAAAATAACCAAAACGGCAACGCTGTTAATCACAATTATTTTAGCAAAGAGAGCATTCAATGTCTCGAATAAAAACTGAAAATAAAAGGAATAAGAAAAGTATCTGTATTTAGCGCTCAGCAACAAATATAAAAAACCAATCAATTAAGAAAAAATAAAACAATAATAACAACAACAAAAAGTAATAAAAACAATTTACTTTTTTTAGTCTGATATTTAATAACGAAAACAAAAGGTATTGTGACACTTACTTACTATTCTAATGCAAGGAAAATTATAATACACACATATATGTATTTGGTTTGTAATTTTTGTTGTTGTTGCTTGTATTTCTTTTATATTGCCTACTTCTCAATTCAAAATCTTTCTCCTTAATTTTTATAATTACTTTCTTTTTGCTTTTGAAGTTTAAATACACATGCATACATACATATGTATCAAAATCTTTTGAGCAAAGTTTAAATTAAATGCATATTTATAATTAATTAAACAACCTTTGAAGGCATATTGATTTTACACATGTATTTTCTAAGTCATGTAATCATATAACAACAAAATATACAAAATTTCATAAAAAGCTACGATATTTTCGCAAAAGCATTTGCATCATACTCTGAACTCCGCCATCGTTTTTATTTATTTATTCAATCATTTGCATATAGCCTATTGGCCAATTTCATTCGTATTACTTGGAATAGTACTATTCTATGGTGAGTAAACATAACACAAGTCAACATCGATACACTTGCTCACACACCCCGCTTAAAGAAATATCGCCAATTTCAGCGTAAAATATTCCAATACCTAGCAGCTTGTACTAGAAAAGATCTTTCATGGGTAGCATTATTTATTCGTGATGTAACAACTTGTGGCTTTCTAAGAGTTTGAGTGAAAGTAATCATACGTATAATACGTTCAGGCTTTTGAAGCTTTGTAATTCTGAAAAGGTAAACTAATAAGCGAAATTTGAGGTAATCATCGAACTTGATTAGAAGAAAGTTTGTTACGTGATGTGAAACGTGATCTCTTAGCCTAAGTCAATTAACGAATCTAATAATTTTGTGCATAATGTATTTAATATTCATTTTATTACCCACGTTACAGCCCGAGTATACCTCAATACAGTAGTTAACTCTTGACACCAGTAGGGCGTGAGCAACAGATTTTCTTACATGGAAAGGTAGTTTCAGATTTAAGTGACAAAACCTTCGCAGTCATGCAAACTTTTGAACAAATGTTGTCAATGTGTGGTTCAAAAGACAATTTTACACCAATTATTATGCCAAGGCAACTCATTTGGCTTACAATTTCAACTTGGGAATTGTAAATTCTCAGATTTAAATTAATTTGTGATGAATCAATCCTATTTGATCCAAAAATCATTGCCAAGGTCTTACTAGGGTTAACATAAAGATAGTTTAAAGCAAGGATGTCCATTTCACCAAACAATTGCTTATACTCTTTATATCATTTCTTTTTATACTCTTTATTTAGTCGCTAATGTGAGAGCGACGAGTATACATGTATGGTAGCTGTGCTGGTATTTTGCCACATACACTTTGTACAATATATGATTATGGTAAAGAAAGTGCTTTTTATTAGAAATAAAAAAAATAGTTTTGGGAAAACTAAGGGGATTGGCGCAAAATGTATTGAAAATTTCTCCATTTTACCAAGTAATGAAATAGTAAATTCAGTGTGAACCGCATTATTATACATATTTACGACCAACATAATTTCTTGTGATAAAATGTTAATGAAAATCTTTGTGTTTACTTTATCGTGTTACTGTACTTCAAAATTCTGTCAGCAATACAGCTGCAAAGTATTTTTGGGCAGCCTTGGTTTAAAGTTATCAAATTATTTATAAGAGTTAAATCACTATTAATAATTTCTGATCATAGGCCAGGGCTCATTTCTCAAAACTACAAGTTACAAATCTACAAGTAAAATACACACAAAAGAACAATACTTTTAAAAATTTTATTGTTGTTTTGTATGTATTTTACTTGTAGATTTGTAACTTGTACTTTTTGAGAAACGTGGGCCAGGTACGCATGTATCATAGGACCACAGTAAATGTATGTCATCAGCGAATGCAAATGATTTACAATTACCTATGCTTAGGCAGTGAAATAAGTCATTGAGATAAAGTGTAAACAAAATGGTTCCAACCACAGAGCCCTGTGGGACCCTTGACCTGACATGCTTAAGAAAAATTCACATTTCGAGATCTTTTTTTTGCAGCTGATACTTCTTTAACTCAACAATGTTTTATATATGTATGTATGTGTGTATGTACTTTTCAACTTCTGAACTATTTTTATGAAGCTAAAATTAAGAATGCTTCCGATAACGCTACATCGGCGGTACTTTTCATTAGCCGATATATTGGTATCGACGATGTATTTATTGCCGATACAACGATATCTTTGCTAGATTTTCTTAATCTTGGTAGAAATTTTGCGGTACTTCTAAGAAGCTATAAAGTCAATTAGCAAAGCTATTTCTGCGTTGTCTTAAAGGGGCTAGACACTATAAAATTGGTTGATGTCAAATTCGTGTACATGTGCTTGGGGTTAAATCAAAACCATTAGATTTTCCATCCAGCTTCACGCATACTAACAAATTTTCACTCATAGGTACTTACTATAAACATGCTTTTTAAACATTTTGATCGTGTCTACCCCCTTTACGCGACTCCCTTAGTTAACAGTGTCCGAAAAATATTAGAAAACATACATTGTTTGAAGGTCAACTTCTAACAAAACGCACATGAAATTTTTTAGTTCAGAAAAAAATTAACTGCCTGTTCCACGATGTCGACAAGTCGACTTCGTTTTCATATTTATATTGTAAACTAGAGTATGCAAAAACCGTATCCGAAAACCGGCTAACCGGTTTCTAGCCTTTCTGAAAACAAACCTATTTCGAATAATTTATGATTTCGAATAATTCGGCATGCAGGTTTTTATGTGTTGATTAGCCGGTTTTTTTTTTAAAGGAAAATCATTTTCTAGATTTTGATGAAAAAAAATTTATACTTATATTTAAAAAAGATACCCCGAATAGTATTTTCCAATTTTTTTTTTACTTTTGTTTTACCTAGCGTTTATTCTACCCCTGGATTAATTATAGCCCCTATTACCGTTTACAACATAGAAATGTTGTGTTGTCTCGGCTACAACACAACATAAGTTGTTTTTCGATTATGATTTACGACATCTAGTTGTTGTGTATGTTATTAACGGTTTGCAAAGAAAAATCTATATACATATTTACAATTTGTATCCATTTTATTTTTCCGTCTTGCTACGGCAACAAGACAACAGTTAATGAGCAGTTGTAAGTTTTTGACAGTTTTGACAACAAATAAAAATACATGTTGTAAACGATAATCACACTAAATTAACATAGACAACTAAAAGTATAACACTGCCGATAAGTGTTGTAAATCGTAATCGCAGTTTAAAAAATACAACATTAAAATAATTAGTGTTGTGAACGGTAATCGGGGCCTAAAAGTATGCAAAAAAGTGTTGAAATTTCGTCATCCTGTCCAACATATTATTTTTAAAATATTATGTAAAAAACCTGTTTATAACTTTAAATTTATCAAACTTAATTCATATAAAGAAAAAATTTGCATTACATACTTGAAGTTATTTCGCTAAAAGCTGTTAAAATCTGATAAAATTTTATTTTTTGAAGCAATTGCTTATATGCGTTAAAACAAAAAACTTTACTATTAATTACGCATTAAAATTTACCGCCTTATTTATTCATAGCCGATAGTTTACCGACTCGTCCCGTTCCACCTTACATATCAAAAAGTTTATTGCGTGCTCTACTTTATGGACAATTAGTAACAAAATGAAACTTTTATATATTTTATATATAGTAGTTTAAGTTCTAATAGATTTCCTACGAATATTACAAATACCATTTACTGAAAGACCGAAATTTTACCTCATTAGTAGCATTTCAAACATTTGTCGTTCATAAAAGCTTCGTCCCGAGGTCTTGAATATAACAACAACAAAAAGTATCATCTAAATCCGTCGTACCGTTTTCAGTCAAACTTCTTTAGGACATAAATTTACTTTTTGTTTGAAAATATTTAAAACGGAAGTACCTTTTAAATGTGTATTCACTTAATTGCTAATAAAATCAAAACTTGGCCATCGATGTTCATGATATATGGTTCATTTTGTTCGTAAGACACCTGTCCTGAAGAACAATAATTAACAGTGTTTACAGTTTTAAATGTTTCATAATCATAATTTGTGAATAAGTCGGAAAGAGTTGATCAAATCATAAAACAACATTAGTATGGTTTTCAGGTAATTGTGTAAGGCTTCTTTTGGTGTCTTTTGTTCGAAATATTAGACATGCCGATTAAAAAAATATTGTAGCTGATAGGAAAAAACTGAGGACTTTATTTTTAGCGCATTAAACAGCTTAGCTTAGTAGTTTTGTTCCAAAAAGTAATTTCACTGTAGCCCTGTTTAATTAAAGGAAAAGATCCAATAAATGTGTATATGTAGTATGTATTATAAAGATTTTTCGCAAAAACTGAAAAAATAAAATTTCCACATACATTTTTTAAAAACCGGTTAACCGGCTTATTTGCAAAAACCCGTATTCGAAACCGGGATTTTTAAAAAACCAATTTTTCGAATAATTCGAAAACCGGTTTCTTGGTAAATTCCGGTTTTTGCATACTCCATTGTAAACAATAATAAAAACTTTAAATTTGATTTTGTTTTGTTTTGTTTTGTCGATATTGTGGGACAGGCAGTAAATATTCTTTTGTGCAGCAGAGCTGTAAAAATTGCAATCAATTGTGATTGCAATCAAAGTGATTTGAACCAAATTGATTTCGTTCTTTGATTTCAAAATGATTTCAGATTTCAAAATTAAATCTTGCAAAAATTGCAATCTTTTGTGAATGCAATCATTTTTAAATAATTTTTTTGGTTGAAATCATTCAATGCAATCAACTTGATTGCAATCAAATTTTTGTTGAAATCATGATTTCAATCAATTTCCCTGAAATCTCAACTATAGTGAAATTCCAACAAAATAGTATAAAAAACGTGCCAAAACGTAGGCTTGTTATACATTTCATGCAGTTTTTTTTTTAATTATCGGAGTAAGCTTTATTTCTAGAAGAAAGAGTATCATTTGAAGAGAACGATGATTTTGATTCTGATTTAGCTTTGATTGCCATGAATTAATATAGAAATTAATTTAAAAAAATTGATTGCAATCATTTTTATTGAACTAATTTCATGATTTCAAATTTAAATCATCAAATCAAATGTACGATTTTGATTGCAATCAAAAACTAGCAATCATTAACATGAAATCATGTGATTGCTATCTTTCAGAGGTCTGTTGTGCAGTAACATCATAACATAATAAATTAAAATGAAAATATAAAACAATTTTCAAAAAAATTTATGCAGTAACGTCATAAGCCACATAAATTTTTGAAAACAGCGATTTCCACTTTGTTGCTGTTGTCGAATAATGGGTGTGTAATAGTGGTCGTTTTAAAGGAGTTATTAAAGGGTCGTACAATATAATTTCATGAAAGACCTATTTTTAATAATTTTTTAGCTTTAAAAGTCGATTATCTCCAATTATTTTTTGAGGCATATGATTTTATTGCAATAAGACCTTTACGTATCAATTGCGACCAAAATGATGTTGATTATAGGCTTTAGTTGCCGGTCGCTTTAAGGGCATTTGACTACTCTTTGGACACTTATAGGAATAAGCTATTTCGGGAGATTCGTCCTAGTAGCCCTTCCTTGTATTATGTCTGAAATGTACATATTTCTTTTTCTCTACTTTGGGAATGTGATTTCAAGATTATTAACTTTACTTATGTTATTTATTTACTAATTACTTATGAATCTATTTTATTTTTCTACACCTTCATACAATTAGAAATCCATTGCATAACAATAAAAGTATTTATAAGGCAAAATGAAAAATAAAATCTAAATTAAACCTTTAAGAAATTTACTATTTGACATATTGTCATAATTTTATTTTAAATGAAATTTATTTGCTGGAGTTTAAGCAATTCTCTATATGGTTTCTTTTTGTCATCCTAAACATTACAATTTTAAAAAGCCCCAATCAAAAGGTTTTACCACTTTTCATGATATAGCTAAGAACACTCTCGGTCAAAAACCTTCTGTTTTTGGTCGGGGACTAATAAAATTGCTTTTTCTTTTATATTTAGTATAATCTGTTTTATATGTTTTTCATTTTAGCTATAATAACTACAAAACCCAATTAAACAAAGATGGAAAACAAACAAAGCAAAAATTTCCAAATAATTGAGACCCCAAAACAACACAAGAGTAAATAGTTGCCTAATATGTATAAGCAATAAATTAAAAATATAAAAACTTACAATGTCAAAAGTATAAAAATCAAATTCACTTTAACAATCTTAAAATAAATATTTTTCATTTAAATTAAGTCTCAAAAAATATAAAAAAAAAATATTTCTATAAATATAAACAAGTGCTTATTTATCTTAAATTAAAAAAAGGACACTATTAATCTTAAAAAATGTGTTTTCAGTTTTAGTTCAACAGTGAGCAGTTTTTATTTCAACGCTTTTGTAACTATTTTTCTAATCAAAATAACACGTAATAAATATAATTATTATATACTAAGTAATTAAAAAACTCAAGCAAAAACCAAGTAAGTGAATTAATAATAAAATAAATTAATAAACAGACAAATATTACGTTGAAATGCAGAAAAATAACTATAATAACAAAAATTTATAGATAACTAGAGAAAATATAATTAAGAGATAAATAAATAAATAAGGATAATAATAATAATAATAATAATAATAATAATAATAATATCAATAATAAAAATAATAATAATAATAATAATAATAATAATAATAATAATAATAATAATAATAATAATAATAAATATAATAACAAAAATATAAATACAATTTGTATATTTAAAATAATTGAAAGAAAAAATCAAATATTCCTTTTTAAGTAATACTATTTACACCACATTATGATTATAAAAAAATGTGCAACTAAAAGGATGCAAATTCTAAAACAACTTCAAAAATAAAGAAATAAAAAATATATACATACTCAATAAAATACTGGAGTCAAAATTGAAATATTGTCCGTCTTCATCACAGAATAGATCGCCATTCTTCTAAAATCACTATTTAAAAATAAACACTTCATAGGCAACATTTGAGGAATAAAACGAAAGCAACAAATTGGCAAACAACCAAATTAGTCTACTCTACTTTACTCTTAATCAAACAGCCTAACAAAAGATGTCTAATTGTTCCACTATATATTAGTAAAACGATTTCTAAAACCATATGCCATGGATATGAAGAAAATTTCAAAACCACGGTAAGTGTTGATTATATTTATTTTTTTTAATTCTACTATTATTTATTTATTTTGCTTTAATTTATGCTAATTAATTTTCCCACTAAAGTTTTTATTTTTGCAAAGAAAAGCAGTATTTAAAAGCGTTGTTTTACATAGTATAGATGAACAATGTATTATTAGATATGATTTTTTGACTTATTATTTATAAATAATCAGCTATTCAAAATGAAAAACAAAAAGTCAAGTCTAACAAAATAAATAAGAAGAAACACATAAAATTTCCTTCCGCTTATCCTTTTTATCCTTCCGTATACACTTAACATAACATCCGCTATTACTTTTAGAGACTTCTATTGAGTGTGTTGTTGGGGAGTTAAACAACCAATTATATACTTGCGGCCCTTTTCATAATGTTCGATTAAAAGTTAATTTGAACTTTAACGGCAAGTTCAGCATACAAAAGTTAAGGGTCATTATATGTATTTTAAAGGAACAACAAAAGTAAAAAATTTAATTCAAATATTAAGCATATAAGAGCCAAAATTTAAAAATAACGGTTTTCAACACTTAAGGAGTACAATCGATTGTTATGAGAAAGTGGGTGTTTTTGAGTGCAAGAGTTAGAAAGTGTTATGTTCAATGTGTTTTTGTTGCAAGCAAGTGAGTGTAAGAAATAAATATATCTGAACGGAATGCTATCGTAAGACCAAGATAATTATTTTTTATTTCTCAGACTAAATTCCTACGACGAAATATTTCATGAAATTTGTTCGATAAAACTTTCTGTATTTGGCAATAGAATGTGCAAGTAAACATTTTGGCTTGAAAAAGTGGTTTGAAATGAAATGTGGTGTCAAATGTCGATGAATATATTCGATGAGACAATTAAAAGAAATATGTACATACAGATATTGGTTCCTGATTATTATGTTAGGTCAGGTCAGGTCAGGAAGTGTGGTGCCATATAGACACCTCTACTCTGATACCCAGTGGGCCCATTGGGAGTGATTCCTTTTAAAAGCACTGAGATCAAAATGAAGACGAAAGTAGTAGTAGTAGTATTAGTAATATATTTTTGTTTAGTAATATTTATTTATAATACTTTAAAATAAAATGTGCTTATTTAATAAAATTATGCAATTTATGTTTTGCAAAATATACAACAAATTTTCTAAATACATTATTGTTTCTTTCCACTTGAATATTATTAGGCAAAGCGTTGTATAGTTGTTGTTGTAACAGCTCTGCTGTTGTTGTCGAGAGTTCTTTCCTGTAATTATATAGAGATTAGTTATTTGTGTTATGGATGTCATTAGGTGGTAGTGGGAGCTGGAGGAACCTTGCCACCTCAGTTGGTCTTAGCCATAGGTCTATGAGGTTAAGGGATGTGGACCTATTGGGGCAGTTCAACAAGTGTTCATTGTCGTGCAGGCTCTGGAGACAATCCGGGCATCGATTTAATGTGCCGGGGACTATACGTTCTTCGTAGCAGTTCAGTATACTGCTCCAGCCGGCTCTTAGTTGTCCCATGGTTGAGCGAGATTGTCTAGGGAGTTGTCGCTCACTGTCCGAAATCGCGGGTGGGTGGGTATTAAGGACTTTATTGCATCTATAGCTATTCACAGTTTCGGTGACCGTTTGTTGATGCAAATCCTTCAAGGCGTTCGCGATGGACATCCTGTTAACGTCGGGTG
The DNA here is from genome assembly GCA_956483635.1 of Panzeria rudis. Taxonomy (NCBI): domain Eukaryota; kingdom Metazoa; phylum Arthropoda; class Insecta; order Diptera; family Tachinidae; genus Panzeria; species Panzeria rudis. Next base: position 1,444,904 of record OY101449.1, read on the forward strand.
GAATGTGTCTCGGGAGAGGGTCCTGCATCAGGATTTGATGATTAGGGTGGGTTGGCAGGTGACATGCCATCAGGAACTGCTTTGTGAGCAGCACATTATGCTGCCTAACAGGTAGCATTAATCTCTCCTCATGTAGGTGGTCAATATTGGTAATTTTTACACATCCTGTAGCGATTCGGAGTGCATTGTTCTGGCTTGTTTGCAATACTCGCCATTGGGTGTCGCTAAGGAATGGGGTCCATATTGGGGCAGCGTAATTTAAGAGAGAGCGACCGATGGCTTTATAAGTCGTTATAAGTACCTCTTTGTTCATGCCCCAGGAGGTGCCAGCTAGAGCTTTAAGGACCTTGTTCCGGGATTTCAATTTTTGGTTGATATATGTGGCGTGCGACGCGAAGTGAAGGATGCTGTCGAATACTACGCCCAGGATCTTAGGACTACGCACGGTAAGTATGCGCCTGCCCTCGACAGAGATGTCTAATTCCAACCTTACTTCCTTAGTCCAAGAAGCAGTGTTGCCAAAAAGGTTTTGTCTTATGTCTTCAATTTTTAAAATGTCCCCAAAAATCCCCATTTCAAAAGTAAAAATCCCCAATTTTGTCCCCAAAAATATTTTTTATAATAAGCACAATCATTCAATAAAAATAAAATTTTTAAGTCCTCTGCGTATTTTATTACGTCTAAATAACAGTATTATTTTGATTAAGCCGCATATGAACCTAATGTATACATAATATGTAATATGTATTATGCATTTTGCACTTCTAATTAAAAGCAAATTCTTAGTATTTCATTCCACTGTATAGTAAAACTAACAACTTTTAATACTTTGAGAATTGTTATATTTATGGTCCTTTTCACAATATACGATTAAAAGTTAACGTGTTTTTTGACGGGAAGTTTTGTATGCCGAACTTGAGTTAAAGTACACGTTAACTTTTAATCATACATTGCGAAAAGGGCCGTTAATTCACTTTCTCTCTATGATAAGGAAAAAGTAATAATAAAATTTCAGAGAAATAAAATAAATGCTTTCGTTTTTTCTGCCACAAAGTTTTAAGAAACCGTTACAATTTGGCGATTCTGGAAAACCCAGGCCAGATGTGTACTGAAGCAGATTAAGGCTACACTAAAGCCCATCATTCCGCTCTATGATAGGTTACATACTTCACTTGGATTCGTCAGTATTCCTCCAAGAAACTTCATTCTGTGAGCAATTACAGACGGGTGACTGCGCAGGTTCCGGTATCTCTTCTTGAGTTTCATGGAGTCTCAGAGTTAGCAATAACAAATTGTTGTCGTCTGAAACCACTGTTTCCCGGTTAGTGGTCTGAGGTAATTTTTGTTCGTTAACAATAAATGGCGAGTAAACACCACCTAAACTCAGGAACTATTCTTCTCTTTGTCGTATCCACGTGAGATGCCAAAGAACGGTTCCGGTCCTATTAATTAATCTATTTTGGGCTCCTCTGCTGGTTAGACAGTCAGCCCACTCCTTCCGGCATTGCCAGGCACGTAGAATAACGTCAGTTTATATATCGTAGGTCGTACGTTGACAACACGAAACTGATTTCTACAACTTTTCAGTTGAAGATATTACATTATAATTGAAAAGCAGAGAAGCAAAGGGTTGCAAGTGCAAAACTAAAAAAAATTTGTTATATGTAGGAATCAGGACTTAATATTGATATTTATCTCTCTAAAAAAATTCAGACCTGTACTATAATCTTAAAAAACTGAATATATTACAAAGCCAAAAATTAATTATGAAATCCATATTAACAAAAAAAAAATTAACCTTAATTATTCTTTTTTGCACTTGCACCCCTTTGCTTCTCAATCCCTTAGTTAGACTAAAAGCATTACCAACCATGAAATAAAATAACTGAAAATTAATTAGTATATAATCAGGTATGTGATGAAAAACGATTTAGACGCAAAAACGATTTGAAAACTATAAAAGATATGAATATATTTGCTATAGTCCTTTTGTCAATAATTTCCAAATTTGTTTTTAATAGGTTTCTGAATCTTTTCTGTTAAATTTCTTCTCACAGTTCTATTATATTGGTAATATTTTATCTTCTCATGCACTTTTGAAAAGTCACTTGTTTGAGTTTGGCTCGAAACTAATTGTCAAAATCGGCCGGGATTCGGAATTCTTAACACCTTTTCAAAACAATCGTATTGAAATCATTTTGAAAAGGATCGTTTTCCATCACCTACCTGAATGTTAATTAATTTCAATTTGTTTATTTTGAGGATAGGAATTTTTTGAACGACTTACATTTTAAAATTTTCTGCGTTTCCTGAAAAATAATACAAAATTAGTTACGTGTTGTTAATATATAGCCCGTATCATGTCTATTTAATTCAATCCTCTATGAAAAATTCAGCATTTTGCAGCGAAGCGTATCGTACAAATTGGACGACCATGGTTACGAATCTAAAACGCGAATTTTGTACATTGAATAGTTGGACATTTTAGGGACGATATGACTATCGATATGTAAAAAATTTTCATCGCATCTTTTAAGCATTTTTTTGCTAGTACAGCTAAATACATATTGTAACCAAATTCCTTTAATGTCTTTTGATCCGAAAGTGATAACAGCTATCATTTCTCTGAACATCCTATACCAACATCAATTTCAGCCTAGTGTCTGCACACACGTTTGCATTTAATCAAATGATGTTCATCAATTGAAACAATATTTTAAAATAATCGAAATATATGTAAATGGAAAAATTAATGTTTATTAAAAGTGCTTATAATGAAAAATCTCCAAATCCCTCCCCACGAAAATCTGTCCCCAAATAGAAGTTGAAATTCCCAATTTGGGGACAAATCCCCTCATCTGGCTACACTGCCAAGAAGTGAAAAGGGACACTGACGACTTTGAGGGTGATAGCTTCAAGTTACGCTCCTTCAGGTAGTCTGTGATGGTGGCCAAATAATTAGTTATTTTGGCGCTTATGTCGGAGATGTTAACACCAGATGACATGATGGTGCAGTCATCGGTGTATGACACCAGTGAGACTTCCGGAGGTGAGGTGGCCATTTTGGCAAAATAGATATTGAAGAGTATGGATGACAGTACTCTTCCTTGTGGCACGCCCATTTTTATCTTACGGTAGCTTGATTTTTGGCCTCTGAACTCCACAAACGCTTGCCTTCCATTGAGTTAGTTGGCAATCCAGCGTTTTGTGTCGTTAGGAAGACTGGAGTCCATGATGTCATTAATCAGTAGTAGTAGTAGTATTTATTTAGTAGTATTAATTATACTTTTAAAAAATTTCAGTATGCATATTACAAGCTTTAATGAATATTATAAATTTTTAAGGAAGTAACAATTTTATTTTTAAAAACATTCAAATTAGTTTCAACTTTAATGCTGTTTGGAAGACTATTATATAATTGAAGCCCTTTATAAAAGAGTGATCTCTGCATCCTCACGTTTATAGCTCTTTGTATCTTAAAGTTTTCAGCGTTTCTTAGTGGACACGGTTGTGTTTCTCCAACAAAGCTCAGTTGCTCGGTCAGATACTCGGGTGCGTTACCAGTTTTAATTTTTTGTATAAAAATAAGCGTATTTTAAACTTTCTAGCATGACGTTTATTGATGTGTAACGATTACATTTTAATATTGTACGCATTGCTTTATTTTGCAGCTTTTTAAGTCTATTTATTTGTTTTGCTGTACAGCTAGTATATAGTATTGCTGACCCAAATTCAAAATGAGGTTTTATTATCACATTGTATATATTTATTGCCGTTAGTATGGAGATTTTATTTCTAATACGTTTGAAAAAGCCGATTTTTTTACCGATTATTCTACATATATATTCAATATGTTCTTTAAATGTTAAATTTTTATTTAATATAAATCCGAGATATTTAATTTGATCAACGTTCTCTATATTTTTATTATTAATTCTAAATACTGTTTCATTGTCCACATTTATTTGCAATACTTTCGTTTTGTTTTCATTTAATTTGAGTTTATTCATTTTCAGATATATATTCACATTATTCATATCATGTGTTAAATTATTTTGACATTGCGGGCTCTGCTTCGGTGTATATCAATGTGTCATCTGCGTAAAGAACCATTTCACATTTTTATAGTACATTAGGTAAATCATTTATATATAATAAATATATATATATATATATATATATATATATATATATATATATATATATATATATATATATATACATATATATATATATATATATATATATATATATATATATATATATATATATATATATATATATATATATATTATATATATATATATATATATATATATATATATATATATATATATATATATATATATATATATATAATGGGTGATTTTATAAGAACTATCGGAAAGTAAACAAAAAAAAACACATAAAATTCAGAAAAATGCATGAAATATTTATTTGGATCGATAGTTGGGTCGATATAATTTAATGTTTGAAGATTATTTCATGCAAATGTTGGCCGCGGCTGCGCCTCAAATGGTCCATCCGCTTAGTCCAATTTTGGCATACTCTTTCCAACATTTCGGCCGGTATCTCACGAATAATGTTGGCAATGTTGGCTTCCAGTGGGTCAATCGAAGCGGGCTTGTCGCTATAGACATTAGCCTTAACATAGCCCCACAAAAAATAGTCTAGAGGCGTTAAATCGCACGATCTGGGCGGCCAATTGACTGGTCCCAAGCGTGAAATAAACTGTTCACCGAACTCGCCTCTCAATTGGTCCATTGTTTCGCGTGCTGTGTGGCATGTGGCACCGTCTTGTTGAAACCACATGTCATGCAAGTCAAGCTCTTCCATTTTGGGCAGAAAAAAGTTTGTTATCATCGCACGGTAGCGCTCACCATTCACAGTAACGTTGTGATTCGCATCATCTTTGAAGAAATACGGCCCAATGATGCCGCCAGCCCATAATCCGCACCAAACGGTTGTTTTTTGTGGATGCATTGGTAGCTCTTGCAATGCTTCTGGCTGCTCTTCACTCCAAATACGGCAGTTTTGCTTGTTCACGTATCCATTCAACCAGAAATGAGCCTCGTCGCTGAACACAATTCTTCGATAAAAAAAGTGGATCTTCATCTAACTTTTCAAGAGCCCATTCACCAAAAATTTGGCGTTGTGGTGTTTGTAAGACGATTCATGATTAAATTATAGACCAAACTGAAGATGTTTGACAGTGACACAAGATACAAAACGTGCGTGAGCTGTCAAAACTAGTGTTGCCAAAAAGATAATAGCAAAAAAATCACTCGTTATATATATATATATATATATATATATATATATATATATATATATATATATATATATATATATATATATATATATATATATATATATATATATATATATATATATATATATATATATATATATATATATATATATATATATATATATATATATATATATATATTCCTTTAACTCCCACTGGAGCATAGGGCGCCCTGATTATTTAGCGATTCGTTAGCAAATTAATTTCAGAAAAGTGTGTTGCTAGCCCTCTCATAGATTGGTGATAGGGCTGTTATCCTTGTGTCCAATCCCACGTTGCAGTCATGCTTCAGCAAAATTCATTATCTATTTACCTACTTTCCTGAGACGCCAAGTTGTTCGTGGCCATTCAGGATACATGACTGAGTGCCTTCTCACTCTAGCTAGCTTTCAGCGGGTGGAATCATTTCTGGTCCTTCCCAAGTGAGTGACAGTCAGAAACTTTCCGCACAACGTGCACCTCTGATGATAGTCCCATTTCCCAAAGTATTAGATTTTTTATTTCTCTCCACATGGATTTTTGGTTGTTTGCGTTACTTATTGCGCTGTTAATAAACATTTTTTTCATATTCGCTTTTATTCTTATATATATTTCGAATTATTTTGTAGTTGTTCCAAGCTCTGACTGTATTATCTCTTTTAGCTATTTGGTATTTTACTATTTTTTCGCGTTTCATATCTCTTAGCTCTTGTGTAAACCACTTGCTAATAGTATTTTCTCTATAATTTCTTTCCTGATTGTGAATTTTTTTATTGTATTTTCAATAATAGTGTCGAACATGCGTACATTGTTATTTACATCAATATTTTCATTGTAGTTTAAAGCTTCATACATTTCATTATTGAATAACCTCTTTCTGTATTTAAATATTTCAATTTCTCCCTTTGTTGTTTGCTCTTGCGTAATAACGTCCAAATATATTTCAATCCAGAGTTGCCATTTTGGGGGTTTTCCCCCTAGATTTAGGGGATTTTATTTTATTTAGGGGCAAATTTAGGGGGCTTAAATTCTTAGGGGGAAATTAAAGGTGCATAAATTTATATTTTGGGGGTTTCTAGGGGATTTTCAAATTGGCATGCCTATACAAGTGCTAAGTATTATTATATTTTACAACATCTCTTTCAGTATCAATGTTATATATGATAGCTATTAGATTTCCCTATAACTAAAAGTTCTGTATTTTACAGCTGATAAATATTGTTTTCATATTAGATAAAGTAAAATTAAACTACATTTTTGTTTGTTAATTCAAGTGAAAGATTTATAAAGAAAAGCCTTTTGAAAATATTTAGTGTATCCATTATATGTCTAAAATTTTTAATTCCGCTCAAATGTATAAAGTTAGTGATGACGATTTGTCATCTCTTGATATTTTTGAAGAAACTTGATTTCAATGCTTAAAAAAATAATTTTTCTACTACCTATAATTTAATAAAAATTCGATTTATATACTTACATATCACCATATAAAATGCAAAAGTGTCTATTATAACTTTTAAAAATTTTGAAGGAGAGATAAACAACTTTATAAAAAGCAAAGTTTTGTGATTGCAATAACTCTTTTCAGTATTGTATCAATAATTTGGATGTTATTATAAATGAAATAATTCAGAAAAAATAATTTGTATAATCTTAAAAGTTTGCCTTTTATTAAGGTTTTTATCTCCTGAACAATTTTTTAAAATTATGATAGTGCCTTTGCATTCTATATGAAGATATTTACATGCGTAACAGTATTTTATTAGAGTGTTTTTTTTTAATTTCAAATGTATTTTATTAAATTAAAATATTCAAGAAACTATAACATTATTTTAAAGGAATTCCAGAAAATTAAAAAAAGGGTGTATTCGTTTTACTCAGGTATCGATATTAGTATGTAAATTGAAACTGAATCAAGTTAATTTACTTAAATTAAACTACATATTACATATACTTTTACATTTAGGGGGTTTATTCTCAAAATAGGCTGAAATTAGGGGGTTTTAGACTTTTTTGGGAGGAAGAAAAAAAGTTACCTGGCAACACTGTTTCAATCGCTTCATGGTCGGCTATTTTATCTTCAGCATTGTTTAACGCCACTATATTTTCATTGTTTGTTATGACAATCTATTAATGTTCTGGTATTCGCCGTGATTCTTGCATATTCGGTTACAATTTGCGCAATCCATTGTCGTTTAATATTTTTTGAATTCTATTCTTATATGTTCCCTCTTTCATCCAATCAATATTGAAGTCTCCCGCTATAACAATATCATTATTTCTCTTGCATGTTTCCTCAACAATTTCTTCAAAAGCGTTGCAAAATTCAACTTCACTGCTACTAGGTGATCTGCAAATTGGCATAACTATCCAGTACATCCAGTATTTGGACTCATCAGATTTTTAACATATAATTGTTAGTTTCCAACTCTTTCTAAAATACATTATAACCCCTCCAGTTCGACTTGAGTTTGACAATACGCCATAATAGTCATACCCTCTTAATATATACTCTCTATCCTCAACATCACTGGTTACATGTGTTTCGGATAGGATGATGAATTCTGGTATCTTTGATTCTGCCATAACTTCTACTTGGCTAAAATTATTGATTAGTCCTTGAACGTTTGTATATATTCCAAAAAGACCTAAAATTTATTAAAAACCGCTAGTGTCGTAAATTCGCAAAATTTTGCCAGCATCGAAAAATAGCAATATCTAATATTGATTAAAAATCGCTAAAACTATTAAAAATGTGAAAGCTTGCAAAAATCACTAGTTCCACAAAAGTGGCGAAAATCCCTGAAAGATTGCAAAATAGAAAAAAGTCCTAAAATTGATTGAAAATCGTAAAAAGAATAAAAACTAGGAAAAAATAAAATTTTGCGCGAAAATAACTCGCGAAAAAATCGGGAACAAGCTCTAAAATGTATTAGAAATTTCTAAAAATAGAAAAAACCTACGGAAATTTTGCTAAAGTGCTAGTGAATATTTATTAAGACATCCAAAAATTATATATCAGCAAGAAATATGCTTAAATGCTAAAAACACTCCAGTGACAAACTAATTTAACATTTTAACAAAAAATATTGCAAAAATATGTGTGAAATAAATACATATCATACGAAACTTTTGAAATCGTCAAAGATATTCTACTCGATTTGAAAACAGTAAAACAATATAAATTTCGTTTTCTATCACATCTATTTTTTGTTGATATTTTCATAGAACAAAATAGAAAATGAAATCGAATTCGATTTTAAGTAAAATCGATATGAAAACAATACTTCAGTAAGCCATCACAACTTTCTTCGTTTTTGTGTAGATTTTCATTCGAAATCGATTTCCATCACATACCTGAATATGTTTGTTTTATAAGTAAAATAAAAACCCTGTTTTGACTAAAAATAAAATATTTAAAACATGCTTTTTTTAAAATCGTATTTTTTTAAGAAAATAAAACAAAAAAAATTTTCCAAAAGTGACTTAAATTAAGAAATAAGACCTGGAAATTCTATAATCCGTTAGCATTCCAAAGGTAAAATTAATGCGGTTCTTGTGAGACGCTTATCAATTTACGTGTATCCATATGGATACAATATAGCGAAAGGGTTAAAAGTAAATTCATATGCATGCATATACACATTTGCAACTTTAACGGGTTTTTCTTGCATTTCCTTGCTAATAGTTCCTCAAATAATATCCCATTATTATATCCTCTTATTAAAAATAGAAAATATTCACTTGGAAAAATTATAGAGACAGTTGAATCGAAAGCACTATTTTCTTTTGTTAACATTTATACATATATCGTTAAAGATTTAGAGCAGAAAACAATTGAAATAGACATAAAGATATTAAGTGTATTCTTACTAAATTTCAAAACGAGACAGTTGCTATCACTCTTTTACATAAATAACTTATACATACATATACCTATGCACATTTATATTGAAATAAATAAAAACGAAAACAAATAAAAAGTTAAAGCATTTTTTTATTAAAAAGCATTGGCAAACCATTTTTCAGGTTGTAAACTGAAACGTCGGCAAACCGTTTTGGTTTCTTCCCAGTGCTACAATTTTTGTGCGGTTGGCAATTTCTACCTGTGCACCCTAATTCACATGATTTAATGCACATTCGAACGCCATAAAATATTATATGGTGCGTACGAACGATATCATGCCGAAAAATCTTCAAGGTCAACCTTTTTTTAATGTTTTTTTTTCTTCTTTCGCACGGATTCCAATCACTGCAATGTGAGTAAATACAAAAACGAGTAGTTAATAAGTTCATATGATAAAAATTCCGTAAAAGCAGAGAAAAATGTATGTCATTGTCCATCCGTAAAATTTGTTACCATGATTGCTTACGTCTAACTTTATGTGCGACTTACAGTTGTATGTAGAATGTAACTATAATACTTGCATTTAGATTGAATAAAAACAGTTAAAGTCATTGGCATGTTTCTGTTATTTTCTTTTTGTTATTTGTATGTTCGTTTTGTATGTCTAGTGTTTTACATTTTTTGCTCTCTTGTGTCTATATCTTTATTCCACATTCTTTGAATTCTTTGTAATATATTTTTTAGTTAATTAATGGCCAGGTAAACTTTAACCTGATTCCAATTACTATTTTTCTGATTTTTCGACACACATATACTATATATCCTACTCGCACCCTGATGTTTCAACTTTTGAAAAAAAAAATAAATTTGCGTACTAGAGGCAGAGTTACAAGCCGACCGGCTCAAAATCGGCGGCTGACTGCCGCCGGTCCTTATTCCCCAAGCCGCGCCGCCGCCGATTGACTTTTGGTATACAAAAAAATTTTTTTATGAAATATTTAAATTTTTTAGCTAGAAAAAATTTTTTTTCTCAATTTTTTATTTGAAAATTTTTTTTCAATTTTTTTCGTTCAAGCCGACATTTAAGCCGCCTCCGCCGACCAATATTGTCCGCGCCGCCGCCGCCGATGAAAAGGCCTCGGCTTGGAACTGTGACTAGAGGTACAATTTTGCAGATTTTCGAAACAAACAGACAATCGAACAGACAACAAGTTGAAACCAAATCATTTTAAATAATGGACCAATATGTCGGTATACTAGAGTGCTTAAAAATATTGTTTTTGGTTTTTTCAAGTGCTATCGTCTCAAAAGTTTCTAGCAGTTATAAAAAAGCTCTCCCTTAATATCAGCTCCATATTTTGATTCTACGCGACGCTCAACGAATTTCAATTTTTCCAGTATGATACCGGTATTAGAATTTTATTAATGAAACTGAACAAAATGCTGTTTAAATAATTTTGTTAATAATTATAAACAAAAACTGGCTAGTATTGGAAACAAAACAACCAATTCAAATTTTTTATACTTCTACATATACATTAGGGTTTCCCTATATATAGAAAATTGCTCCGATTCTCGTTCTAGCCCCATAGACATATACGAATAGTTTAAAAACTATTATGTTCCAATTTTAAACAGATCGAAAAATGTGTAGAGGTGGCTCAAGTTCAAAATTTAGATTATGTTTACCATTTTTCATTTTGCTGAACCATATGTCTCCCTAATTTCTTACAATTTTTTTTCAAAAATGTCAAAATTCCAACCACCATATTCCTTATGGTTTACGAGATAATCCCGACCACTTCTAACCTAGAAAACTCAGACTTAAGCTTACGGTAACATGTGTAACTAAACACACACAAAAATAAGTGAGTGAAGATAAATCCGTCAAGTAAAATATGTTTTTGACGCAAAGCCTTACGTCATTACATATTTGCAAAATATGTTTTTAATTTCAACATATTTGACAAATATGTTTTAGTTTTTGTGACAAAAGTGAAATATGTCTCCCCTTTTTGGGATTCTGGGAGGGAATAATTTTAGTTGTGGCCATACCAAAGGAGATTACTAAATGGGTTATACATCAAATTGAAGGTAATTCGCTTCCATTCAGTAATCTACAACCAGTGATGCCAAAACGGAGGAAAACATCTTTCCATGTAGATAATTTAGTCATTGAAATAAGAACGTAGGGAAAATCGGACAGATACATATACATTTTGTATTGGTTAAAACGAAACATTTGAGACACCAGTGCTTCCCAGGTATTTTCTTTTGCAAGCAGTGGAGTGTTAAAAAAACGTCTACTGGCAACACTGTCTACAACAATATTTGCGAATACCAAAATTTTGTTTAACTAAATGGACAATTAATGAACTCCTGATTCTGGGAAAGAATAATTTTAGTTGTGGCCATACCAAAGGAAATTACTGAATGTGTTATACATCAAATTGAAGGTAATTCACTCCCATTCAGTACTCTACAACAATATTTGGAAATACCATAATTACCTTCAATTTGATGTATAACACATTTAGTAATCTCCTTTGGTATGGACACAACTAAAATTATTCCTTCCCAGAATCAGGAGTTCAGTAATTTGGCCATTTATGTAGTTAAACAAAATTTTGGTATTCGCAAATATTGTTGTAGATTACTGAATGGGAGTCAATTACCATCGATTGGATGTGCAACCCATTTTGTTATCTCCTTTGGTAAGGCCACAACTAAAATTATTCTCTCCTAGAATCCAAAAAAGGGAAACATATTTCACAAACTTTATCCTATATACATTTTGAAGGTTTAATATATAACACATTATTCCATCAACATATATAAATAGTTTTGATGACTCTCAAATTCTCCGCTTGGTAGAACATTTTTGGGGTTTGCTCATATACCACTGAAACGTGAGTGTTATTCTATTTAGATTTATGAAAATATTTTAGCAAAATTTTCAGTATTAAGTCACTTTTGTTCAAATAAATGTAAACATAAGGCCAGCCTCCAATCCAAAAATTTCAGCTCGTGATAGGTACAATACCATCTCATTTTTAGGCAACCTGCTAGCTGGGCAGCATTTATCCCATAATTCTTTCCCATATTAGAAACGTAAAACAATATTACCAAGCTAACAGATTGCTTAGAAATGAGATGGTATTGTTAAAAGTTTTAGTAAAACATCAAAGTTTTTTGTGTATGTTTACTTGAAATTTTTTCAGAAATTTAATGGTGCTCTTTAAATTAAAAACGGACGCTTAGTAAAAAAGTTATAAGCAAAAAATAAAAAAAATCTATGCAAAAAACTAAAAACTATAATGTCGAAGTGAAATATCTCTTAAACCATAAGACATACAATACAAACGCTAATATCAACATTTGTTGTCATATCTAGCAAAATCTAAAACGCTTGAAATTGTTAAAATCGGCCAGTATTTAAGAATGTTACAAGCCGCACGAAGTTGTTCACACCAGAGACAGTTAGCTTTTTCCCCTGTGCTCCGCCCCTAAGTTCAGATATTGCTTTCAAAGACATGATTCTAAAAACTTAACTCCTCCGATACAATTGTTTAAAAATTCAGAAGAAATGTATTCAGTACTTTAGAAGTTCCATACGTACTACATTTTTTAATTGATACAGCTCGTGTGAACTGTAATTAAAATACAAAATGAAAACATTAAGTTAACAAACATCATTTCAATTAACAAATGAAAATTAAAAAAAAAACAGTTACTACAAGTTTAAAGTCTTTAGTTCATGAAGTAAAATAAAATTTTTCATACCGAAATGATGATACCGGTATTGCATAAAACGGTATTTGACTACCGGTATTGCATAAAACGGTATTTGACTATCGGTATTTTTTTGAACCGAAAAGAATTACGGTATCGGTATAGATACCGATATGCCATTTCAAACGGTATTGAATCGGTAGCGGTATTTATTACGGTATCGGTTGCCAACCTTGATAAAAACAGATAAAACTGTCCCTATAATAATTACAACAATACAAAAACAACAGTTATTTTGTTAGTGTAAAATGTTTTCTAAGTGTCAAAAACAGAGAAACAACTCGATCGTTTTAAACTCGACAACCGCCACCGTCGTTTTTGAAAATTCGAGCCACCACTAAATACATCGGCTTATTACGCTTCTTAAATGTTGTTAGCCTGGGAAAAATATACAATTTTTCTTTACAGCAGAGAATTTTATGTTTCGTATACAAATGTTCATATAAAAATTTATTCGTAACAGGCGGCTTGTGGTAATTTTTTTTGTTTAGCACAGCCGCAAAGTTTTCATAGACATAGACGGGTTTCTGCATAGTTACTTTCTAAAAATTTTAAAACAAGTTGATTTTTTATTTTTTTAGACTGCGTTGCAATAAATTAACGATATATGTAGTACAATGTTCATATTATGTTTGAATAGAATATGCACTAAAATTTAGTTTGTTAAAGAATTCTACATTGTCTTTTTAACTCCGACAAAGAAAGAGGGGTGTAGTAGTGTGTATCTGTATGTTTGTCTGTGCCATCGTATAGCCCAAACGGATGGACCGATTTTGATTTAGTTTTTTTCTATTTTAAATGTGACTTGATCGAGATTGTTCTTAGCTATGTTTGAATAAAATCGGTCCAGCTGTTTTGAAGTTATCATCTCTTTTCTAGCTGTATCAACTGTGGCAACGTAGCTCCTAAACGGCTGGATCGATTTTAATTTAGTTTGCTTTTTGTTTGAAAGGTGATTGATCTAAAATATTTGTAATTTTTGTTTGCAGAAAATCGGTCTAGCCGTTTTGAAGTTCTCATCCATTTTCTTCAGGGTTTTTAACATTTTTAATTTAATGTTATTATTAAAAGAATATGTATATAAAACATTGTACGAGATAATTATAGATTCATAAAAAAATACTTTTATTTTTATAAAAAATTTGCTAAGCAAATTTCCATAGCATTACAGCATAAACAAATTTCTATAGCAAAAACTATAGCATTCTTCATTCGATACTATTAATAGTATCGATAGTTTCATAACGAACTATTGAAAGAATAGAGTGGGGCGACTATTAATAGTTTTGCAGTTCTACTAAGCGGCAAATGTTCGTTTGTACTACCAAATGGTGGTAAAACCCTATACAAACTTAGTTTGGCGAATTTGGTTACCAATTTTTTTTGTGCGCCTCCAAAGTTTCTGAAAATCAGTGGGCCCTCAAAAAAGTGTGCCATCAGTTTTTGACTTGGCGATGCCACTTAATATATGACAATCATGTAATTTTTCCTTGTTCTTTGGAATATTAATCATGCCCAATTCTTTCGGAATATAACGTTACGAACCTTAGCCTAATAATCAATTTGGATTCACAAAGCAAATACTTTCGATATAATCATATTAATAAACAATTAGCTACTGGCTTGAGCTTTTCACATGTTTACATGTTCATATATACTTAAGTATAAAATCAAACCAAAAAAGTTTGTCTTGAGTAGAACAAAAATAAGAAAAATGGGAATGAAGAAAAATAAACCGTGGGCAACGCTGGGAAAGTGCACATTAATATCAGCTTGAGAGTGATTTAATTCTCGTATTAAATTTTCACGAAAAAGTTGTATATATAAGAAATAAAATCACTTTCAACGGAGCCACCTGACAAGTGGTGATAAGCAAATACACGTGAGCACTGACGATGGAAGTGTAGCGGTTTCCGAAAGTGGCGCTACTCTGTTCTGCTGTGTACGTTGAAAAATTAAGTTGATATTAATTTTTCCCTTGTTCCTTGGAATATTAATCATGCCCAATTCTTTCTGAATATAACGTTACGAACCTTGCCTAATAATCAATTTAGATTCACAAAGCAAATACGTTCGAAATAATCATATTAATAAATGTAGCTAAGAGTCCGCTAAACAAACCTTATTAACATTTTATGTAAAAAAAAATGTATTCGTGCAGTTTTTTTGAAATAATATAGGAAGTTTTTCAGAATAACTTACAGGTACTCCTAATTTGTTTCTAATAATATTTAGCAAAGTTATAGCTGAGTGATTCCACGTAAAACAGCCCTATGCAAGAAAAAAATAATTTTCCTTTTTTTAATAAAAATCTCAATTGAAGTTTTTAGATCATGACAATATAGAATAAATAAAAAAATACATTAGTTAATATATTTTGAGCAATTCGGGCCACTTTTAAATGATCATCCACGAAACATTTTGCTCTCCCTCTTTGTATATTTAATATTTATTTCAGATTTTTTTTCTTCCCTTTCTCATTATTAATAAAAACCCTTATCTCTGTAAATAATATAATTTTTTCGCTTTTTATTAAATTTAAAATAATACTCATCTAGGGTACTCTGCTGTCTATAATAGAACGGATAGCAAATAATTTAATATGTTATTTTCTTATGATCTATTTTTATATTATTTATATTAACGAAATCAATAAAAAGTTTTATATCTTCGAAAATTTTAAATTCGTATTAGGTCACACCCACCAGTCACACCCGTCACATTTTAAAAATATTTTTTTGTTAAGAAAACTGATTTTTTTGTCAAACAGTAAATACATAATACAGCTAAAAACACTTTGAACAGACAGCTATACCAAAATTATTTGTACGTTATAGTAAAAATTTTACAGAATTTATGCTAAAAGTCATAATTCTTTAAAACTAAGATTTATAAGGTCACACCCGTCGCAGCTTTCTGACGACCATTCTGAGCAGGAATCGGTTTCTTTCAGTGTCTACCCGTTATTCAACGCCGTTAAAGCTTAATGAACTTCCGAGTCGCAACCTTTTTTTAAGTAAAAAATTTTGTATTCTTTATTTATAACATAAAATATGTGTAAAGTGGTCACACCCGGATAAATGAAATTACTCAGCTACGGTTAAGTTGGGCAACTTTTGTGAGCATATTAACACAATCTGAACGTGTCTAGGCACTGACGATCATTTCGCATAAAGGGGTCGATATGTCAACAAAAAATAAAACAATAACCCGACTAGAAATTTTTATGCACACACATTAGGGATCTAACTGGGATCCCAGTTCCCATGTAACGCAGAAACGTATTTGGGACCCGATTGGTTTCCTGTGGGGAAATATTCAAATCTTGCAAAAATTTGCTCAAATCGAGAAAATATGAAACTCTAATATTGAATTAAAATTGCTGAAGCTATCCAAGGGACCAAAGTATATAACATTTACCTCTGTTGAAGATGAGCAAAATATACGATTAAAAATCTGTGTAAGATTTTCCCAACAAGTTCCCAATAGTTTCCCACTTGGGAAGAATTTTTGTTAAGTCACTAATTTGTAGATGGGCTATCCCAACAAGTTCCCGATCAAATCACAAATGGGATAACCCTTTTGGATGTGCCACATGCATTCCCAATCGGGCTCCAATATGTGTATTGGGAAAATTTCTAGTCGGGAAAATGAAATAAATGAAAAGTATAACGAATGTAAGGATTTTATGTCAATTCTCAAACCGGGATACTACTATACATACAATTTAATTTGCGAACGTCTCATGTATTATTATTAATAACTTTTTTATTACATGTATATATATTTTAGGATGGATGATTATGAATATGAGCGGAAACAAAGAAGAGAGCGTGAAAAATCCGAAAGGCAGCAAGTTCAAACATCGACATCAAGTCGAGAGGTAGCGCTTTTTTCTGAACCTCGTCGTGTGAATCCATCCGAAGATGATGATAAAATATCAGCAAAATTGGGAGACTATTCCAAGGCTAGAGATTTTATCAATCTTTATACAGTGGGCATATCAAATTCAGGTCTTAGGCAGATGCCGGCAAATGCTGTTCTACCGGGTATAGTGCCAACGAGTTCTCCACTACCAAATGTTACACCTGGAGTTACTACATCAGCGGGTCCCTTATCTTCATCGTCGCAGAGGTTGCTACCTCCTCCGCCTCCGCAGACTCAACAACAACCACAACAGCCACCACATCACTATCAGCAGCAACAGCAGCAATTACGACAAGCGCCTTATGTAAAACAGGCTGATAACAAACCTCCTTATAATGGTCGAGGAGGATACCCAGGACAACCAGTTAATCGTTTGAGTAGTGGAATGGCACCGCCTAAGGGACCACCATCCGGAGCATTACTGCCTCCCAATACATCACATATGCCAAATGGGCGTCAAACATTGTCTTCAGCATCTTCTGCAGAAAAATCATATCTAGGACCACCTACAGTATCGTCTTCGGTGACCCATAATGGTCGCTTTCCACAACCATCAATACCAAAACAACGCCAAAAACCATTACCACCAGAGGTAAGTCTACATTATTCAACTAAATTAGGTATTGGTCTAAATTGATTTTGATTTGACTGCAACAATGCATTATGGTTTCGCAGACCAATTTCTTGACAAAAATTTTGCTGTTACAATCTAATAGTAAAACACTTAAAAAAAATACATTTTTTTTTGCCTATGCTCCTTTGCAGGATAAGCAAGTTCATATCGATGCCTTAATATAGAAAAGGCACATTTAAATTATCGTTATATAACATGAAAAGGAAAAATTTAAAAAAATCTGAATCACTTACATACAAAAATATCAAGTGGCCATAAATCCGTTATTTTCTACGTTAGCTTAATTAGTTCTTAAGGAGGC
Source organism: Panzeria rudis (assembly GCA_956483635.1). Classification (NCBI taxonomy): domain Eukaryota; kingdom Metazoa; phylum Arthropoda; class Insecta; order Diptera; family Tachinidae; genus Panzeria; species Panzeria rudis. Next base: position 1,462,695 of record OY101449.1, read on the forward strand.
TGTATTTAAGATGACTTGAAAAAAACGTTATTAACAAGGTTTCGAAAGGAAATTGAAACGGGCCTTTTCTATACAATTAACCGATCCCCTGGCCATAATGCCATTGAACAATTGTGCGAAGAACTAGCACGTGTAGTGTACCAAAACATGTTTAATAATAAAAATGCCACTACAAGCAAATTAAAATAAAATACCTCTCGAGTTGTCCGCAAATTGTTTCTAAAGGCGAACCGACTAAAACTTCCTTCATCAGCTTATAATTTACTGATTTTTAAATAACATGTCGATAATAATACAAGTTTAAATTTTTTTCCGAGTTAGAAAACTTCCCAGGAAAAATGTTGATGGCAAAGTAATGAGTTAAAATGCTAATAAACTTTGGCATTTCAACCAATTACTTTAACATGGCGATGTCTTGGAGGCAAGTACTTACCACATTTGATTACAAATAACAAGTTACAAATTTCAATATTTAGAAGGCATTGAATACAAAAAACACAATAAAAACTAAATGTCTTTACTAGGCATTGAACACAATTAAAAAAATCCATTCTGCTTCCCCAGGGGTGAACTGTTTATCGTCTGTATGATAAGCATAATAAATGGCTTGTTCAATTACTTGTAAGTAATTGTTCAACTACTGTAAAGTAATTCAGACGGTATGTAGTTTGTGGTTGAAAAGTATGTTATTCGGTAATGACAACTCATTACCAAGATTTTGCTGGGTTTGCTTATTTACTTTAAAACAAATTGATATTTTTACTATTTATCTTTTCAAATCAATAAATATCACGCGAATGATATTTTGGTGTTCAGAAAGTCACGAGTTTTTAATGTTTAATAGCGATTTTCACTGTTCTACATCACGAGCTAACAACTGAATGCTTTTTTGAATATTAAAAACGAAAAGTAAATCACGAAGAATGTAAACAAAACTTAAAAAGTTGCCATAGAAATACAGCGTCTTCCAAAATTTGTAAATTTTAATTAATTTTATTACAAAAAAAAATAATAAAATAAAATAAATAAATAAAGAGCAAATAATATTAAGTGTATGTAATCATTTTATTACCAAGTTCAAAGGTAAATACTAGACATCAGCAGCAAGCCATTTGAAACGCCTTTTAAATCACACTATGTTTTTCCAAATCGTGCTTTGATTTGCCTTGAAATTTACATGCTAAGTCATGCCACCATACAAAAACAAGAATGATTTACAAATCACAGGCTTGTAAGTAATAAGTCAAATGTAGAGCAATAAACAAGAAAAGACAGTAAATCATTTTAACTTGTAAGACTGAACACACACCGCAGAAGACATACCGTTTTTGTCTTTTAAAGTGCAAAATACACCATCAAAATGCTTGACAAGCATATTAATAGTATGAGTGAAAATTTCGTTAGTATTAGTGACACCGACGACGCTTGATGGAAAATCTACTTGGTTTTGATTTTTCGTCAAGCACACGTACACGAATCTGACATCAAGCATATTGATGGTGTATTTTGCCCTTAAGTCAAACACACTCGTATGATTATATCGCACACCACAAACAATTTGGTGTGTATTGTCTCATAAATGTACTGTTGTCGTATTAGTAAAAAAAAAAACAATAACACCCACAATATATACCCCATACTTAACTATTTTTTTTTAATGGTCGGTGGTCATTTTCTGACATCAAGCATATTGATGGTGTATTTTGCCCTTAAGTCAAACACACTCGTATGATTATATCGCACACCACAAACAATTTGGTGTGTATTGTCTCATAAATGTACTGTTGTCGTATTAGTAAAAAAAAAACAATAACACCCACAATATATACCCCATACTTAACTATTTTTTTTTTAATGGTCGGTGGTCATTTTCCCTTTTTTGTTTTTATGTATGTTTGTATGTGGGTTTGTACATATTTATGTACTATTACATACATATATCGCCGTAGTTGCGTAAAAAGGGCCAATGTCTCACCATTTTACACAGCAGATTGGCCCTTTTTACGCAACTACGTCGATATGTATGGGTAAAATCTAGTAATTGAAAATTTACACCCTTCCTGTTGACCGATTTATATGAAATTTGGTAGACACCTTTACTGAGTGTTGCCGTTTGTTGCTGTTGCTTTCCGTGGAAGTTCTGGGATTTTGGGGAGATTTTTGTAAACTTTTTTGGAATCCGGGGAACTTCTGAAATTTTGTTGAGATTTTTGTAAAAGTTTTTGGCAATCCGGGGAACTTTTGAGATTTCGGGGCTATTTTTGACGCAGTTCCTGGGAATTCTTAAACCACTTTTGTGTTTCTAAGGGTCAGGGTTGGAAAAATCCGAGTTTTTCAAATAAAACCCAGCCCGGCGGTTTTTAAAGGTTTTATTTGGCTTTATTGGGTTTTATTGGTTTTTTAATGATCTAAGAATTGATCTAAGCTATTATGTCAAATTAACCTTTTTTGGTATAGATTTAGTAAGAAAATCTTCAAATAATGTTATCGCATCGTTAAACAACGTTAAGTTGTACAATGAAGTTGTAAATCTCCAACAAGTTACAAATATACAAATAAAATACACACAAAACAACAATAACATTTGTAAAAGTGTTGTTGTTTTTTAAAAATGTATTTTACTTGTAGATTTGTAACTTGTACTTTTTGAGAAACGGGCCTCAGGTCAACAAGCTCTATATGCTTTAAAAAGAGACTCCGCTACAATTGCAACTGTCGTTAAAGTTTGGTGTAATTTGTTGAACTATAGTATACTACTGTTAAAACAGGATTTTGTTAAAATGCTAATGAAAAGCTTACTTACTCTAGCTTATTATTTGGCGAATATCGTGCATTCCAAATATATGTTCAAACTAACTAGTAAAGAAAACGAAAAGATAGCAGAACAATGCATAAGTCAAAAACATCCTCATTTCTAGCACCCTGTTTGGCATTTAAAATTAAAGATGCAGAATATTTTCCACAATCTTTATTTAAGGAAGAAGTGTTTAGCAAATTAAATGAAAAACAATGGTGGAAAATATTAAAAGCCAAAAATTAATAATTAGGGATATATCGGCGATACTTCAGTTTTGCCGATATATCGATATCGGCGATATTTTACTGTCGATACGACTATACTTCTTAATTTTTTTAGAGCTTTTTTTTTAAACAAATAATTTATTTTTGTTTAATTTTACCATGAATTCAAATTCAGTTCGTTGTTTTTTAAATCTCATTAACATCAATCTTTGCTAATTTTACTATGAGTTCCATTCGTTGTTTTTTAAATGTTATTCCAGCAATAAAATAGATTCCAAAGAAGTCATGTAGGATTTGCGATGCGGATATAGGGCAAATTTGGATCATTACTAAAGATTTTGGCATATGCTTGTCAGTGCAAGAAGTTGTCTTTTTCGATTCCCAATCATGGAATTGGAAGCGATGTTAAGAAAAAATTTTATTTTTGGCGTCCTATAACTATATTTTCAACCAGGAAAAAAAGTAAAAAAATTTAAACGCACAACAATGTTTGCATGTAAATTTAAGTGAATAACTATAGAATTTTAGACGAATATTAGTTCATAAATTTCCTTTAAAAATCGCTTTTTTAAAGAGCGTGCTGAGTATTTTCTAACATTATAAAGGAATTAAAAAATTTTGTATGATTTAAATAAATTTTTACTTGCTTTTCTACTAATTATCTGCATATTTTTAATATCGGGTCTTCGGAAGCTATCAATTTTAAATAATTGCACTCTCTTACGCTGTTATTTTATATAATAAAGAATTACTCTGCTTGAGTTTTGTTAATTTTAACTTACGCCCATGTTCTGAAAAACGAATATCACTTAAAATTCGCGTTTTCGATTTGAAAACGCCAATCTGGTGTTCTGAAAAACGAAAACGTTAGAAATTTGGCGTTTTCAAACCGTTAGTGTATACTGAAGCGATCTGGTCCATTTTATTTAGACTGCACTTTAAAGAGACAATAAAATGATGCACAATTTAAATTTAGTATGTTTTCTTTTTATTTGATGAAAAACTTGTGACGTTTTTTGTCACGATTTTAATTAAAAACGTGCAATTTAAAACTTTACTTTGAGTTTCTCAATTGTCTGTATCAATTGTCTCCGTATGAACTGGCGCTGAATGTAGCTTTTTTAAAGCCAGTATAGCAAAGAAGAATGCTGTAGGCATTTTTATTTAAAACTTATTTGTTTGTTTATGTTTTATTATGATAAAAAATATGTTTTCATTTCTCGAACACAACTTCCAAAAACAGCAAAACACTAGCAAATCGTACGGTTTTCAGAACATGCTGAAATGCATTTTGCGTTTTTCAAACCGTAAGCGATTTGAAAACGCAGCGTTTTCCAGAAAATGGTCGCATAATTCAATATCAATATGCGTATCGGTACCCATATCGCCGATATTTCTTTTTGAGTATCCGTATCGCAGCGGCAAAAAGGTGTATCTTTACCTGCGTTGCCAATTTAGCATATTTAATGCTAGATCTAGCATTCTTCAAACTGATTTTGCATAAAAAAATGCTTTTATAATATTTTATCATATCAGAAAAATATTGGAGAAATTGTTCAGAGGTGAAGACAATAAGTGATTTAAATACATAAATATAACATATATGTTAATTCTGAATATGCTCTGTCTCTTATTGTCGAATGCTAAAATAGAATGTGTGTTACCAACAGTCAATTATGTTTACTTTCATCTATAAAAATATCTTTGGTTATAATAAAATGAACTTAATGTTTTGCTTTTGACTAAAGTGTTGTTAGTTTTTTGTCGGTTTTAATATACTACATATTTATTTTTGCAATTACATAATTAAAATTTTGTTTTACTTTTGTTTTATCACAAATATTTTGTCAGCATATTTTTTGGCATATTTTTAGCATATTCTAGCACTTTTTTCATAAAAATCTAGCATGGACTTACCACTTAGCCACAGGGGCATCCTCAATAATGTTTACCTGCAAACTTTAGCGATTTTTTCACTTCTTTAATGAATTGCCCTGCTAGTTCACCATCAATAGAAAGAATTTATTTTCTTATGGTTTAATATAGAGTAACCTTAGAAAACGTCTTCGATTGGAAAAAGCATTAGGATTTAAAATCTGAGCCACTCATTTTTATGATATTTTCAATTATTTTCTTATAATATTTTCATATAATATACATACACTCTTTGTTTAAATTAATAAATACAGAAAAGCCGACTAGGGTTAAATGCACATGCATTGTGTTAATCGTTTCTATGAATTTTATAATTTGTTTCTTTTCTTTTTGTAAATTAAGCGTCAAAATTATACCATCTTTGTTTAAATGAATATAACGTAAAAATCCACTTCGGTTTTTTTAAAACAAAATACCCATAAAACCCGGGTGGGTTTTTTGGGTTACCCAGTGGGCAGCAAATCCTGCTAAGGATGGTGTCCTTGCTTAGTGAAGGTGTCGCGGCTAAACTCCAGGCGTCTCGGATAAATTCTTTAGAAGTATCACCACAGTATCTTCCAGGAATTATTTAAAAATAACTAATTTTTGTAAAGATAAGTCTGCTATGAAATACTGTTTCTTAAGATTATTTTTTAAATATATTCTTAAAACGGCATTTGTTTTGCTTCCATACAATCTAAACAAATGACAAGTGTGATTTATTTGTTTCAAATCATTTTGGTGATTTGTAAGTACTTCTTGGTTATTTTAGGTGTGCTCTTTTTTTATTTGAGAGAAACAATTCATGGACCCAGCGGGAAAAGTGGTCATTGATTACATATATAATGAAAAATATAAGGTATTATTATAAAAAGCGAAACAATGCATTCCTTTGGAAGTGAGAAGGTAATTTGATCACACACAAAAATTACACATTCATTACCACGTACTTTACCACATCTTACGAAGAAGGAATGAGTTGTTCTGCTCGTAACAACTGTTCGTGTTTTCCTCGTTTGCACTTACATACATATTTGTATATTATTATATTACGAATTAAAAAAATGGATTATAGAATTCATTCGCTGGACACAATAAAATAATTCATTACTTTCCAAGGACATGTTCCGTGTTAACAATAATGAATTCTGGTGTGAAATATTATACATTCTCTGCATGACTCTCGTTTACTATTCATTATCTTTTCCCGCTGGGAAATAACTTGATTCGCACGAAACAAGACATGATTTGATTCTCCAAAAACTGTTTGTTGTTTATATTTGTTGTGCTTTGTTTTGAGTTTCAGCAATAGTGCGAGTGAGTTAAGTGTTATGAATTACTTTGAATTGAAAATGAATTGATATGAAAATTGAATTGAAATGAAATTGTTGCATATGAATAGTAAATACTTAAAAAATGTAAATTTTACGATAAAGTGATTTTCAAAACAGTGATATATGTAGGTACATTCATAAGTTCAGTAATTGAGCAATAATCAAAGTTCTGCATTCGAAAACCATCACTTGGCAGTACTCTCCTTCGTCAAAAGTATATTTTTTTTTTAAATTCAATTTAATTTATTCGTATTCCAATATAACAAAACTTAAAGTCTTATAATTATAGTACAGGATTAGCATGATTGACATGATTGATATGTGTAATACAAATTATAGAATAATCTATACGCACCTACGGCAACATTTTTGTTATTGTTGCGATTGTTTGCGGACCGTTTGCACAAACTTACATACTCGTTTTTATTTCAAAAATTAACTTTACTTTATATTTACTTTTTATGTGTACAGTAAGGGCTTGTACGATTTTACGTTTGCGCCACTGACAGCTCTGATCTCAAATGTGACAGAATTAATTAAAGCGACTAAATAAAAAGAGTTTTTAACGAAACCGTAGTGCAATGAAAAATTTTGAAAAACTTTTACTTTCAGAACGACATCAAGGAAATAATAAACCATGTTACCAACACATTTTGTCCTCCAAAGATGTTAACTGGAATTGATGCGACTCCGCACAATACTTTAATGGAAAATTATAATCTCAGCGAAAAGAATAAACATAAGTACTCTTTTGATATATTAGCAAAAACGAGTATAGTAGAGCCTTTAGATTCTCCGCCACGTATGCAAATGGCGGCACCCAGATTTGTGCCTCCATTAGCAGCTACAACAGCAACACAGATGCCTTCTACAAAAACAGCCTCCAGTAATTCCTCCTCGGGCCCCACCTCTTCCTCTTCCACATATATAGCTCCTGCCATTAATACCACAGCTTCTGTCGGCCATCTCACATCATCTACCTCTTCCTCCTTTGGGCAGCCTTCATCTTTAATAAGCAATGCTGCCATAACATCACCTTCTGTGCCACATTCTCGATCATTTAAAGAGACACTGATAAAACCTTTGAAAACGGAAAAGCCAACACGACCATCAATTGAGAAACCGAATTCGACGTTAGAAAATGATTTAGAACTTTCCGACTCAGACGATGATCGTAAAAAACAGATCCGTTCCACACTCAATTCAAGCGATAGTTCACCTTCCGATTCAAGTGAATCGGGTAGTGACTCTTCAAGAAGTGAACCGCAGCAACCAGCTGCAATGACCGCTCCTCATCCGCTCATAAGCCAACAACAGTTGACAGCGATATTGCCAAATAAAAAGAAATTAGGACCTGGATCATCTGGCTCTATAGCTGGTAATGGAAGTAGTTGTAGCTCGGGTTTGGGTTCATCAGCCCCTCCAAGTGGGGGCTCTTCATCCTCCTCTTCAAATAAGACACCTTCCCCTTCAAATACAACAAAATGGCAGCTAAGCAGATACTTTAACAAGGCCCCATTACATCAAACACCTACACAGGATGTAGTTTCTCCATCCGCTACTTCCATGGTAAATTCTGTCAATTCTATGAATGTTGTTAATCTTAACATGCCAATTACACTACGAGGTGGAGCCCAAATTATACCTGAACCACCTCAACATGTTGCTAATATTAAAAATGAATCGTTGATAGAGGAAGTGAACGATGGCGATGAAGACGGTAGCAACAATATGGAAGATGAAAACATACGAAGAAGGAATAGAGGAGCAACTAAAAATGAAACATTCCCCCATCCGGCGTTTTCCTCGCGAAAAGCGCCTGCTGGTCTTTCAGTAACTCCTCTTTCACCAATGTTAAGCGACATTAAGAAAGAAATTTCTACGCCTCACGTAAACATAGGGGCCAGTCAACAGCAGGTGCCCATATTAAATCCCACAGAATTTGTATCCATACCTTCGACGCAGATTAAACATGAAGCTATGTCGATTGCTGGTGGTCACACTACTGTAACGCCGTACGCCGGTGATGTCATAGAGGGCTTGTCAAATCTTTCTTCTGATACTAATACTAGCGATGAGGAAAGGCTGCCGGTGCGGGGACCTGGTGGTACACTACAAATTCGTGGTGTTCCAGCAGACATAACAGCTCTCCCTCGCTCCCCACCTATAACTCAAAAGACCCAAATGTTAAACTCTATAACTATGATACGCTTAGATCCTCTTAATGCATCCCCAACAACACAGTTAACACGGCCACCTCCTCCACAATCGAGAGCCAAGAAACCTCGAAAAAAACTAAAGCAGCAAACAAGTGCTACGTTAGCAACTGATACCAGCGATGAAGAACAAGAAGACTTAACAAAACGTTTAATAAGTCCGGTTGCCAGTGTCACATCCGCTGGAGTATTAACAAGTGGTGTTGCAACAGGCCAAAAAAAAGGTCGAGGGAGACCACGTAAAACAACACCCAATCAAAGTGGAAATATGAGTTCAGCATCATCGGCCTCGGCTTCTGCCAAAGGACCAACACTAACCGCCAAAAAAGATATCAATAAAAAACCCGCCCCAACTGCAAATGCTGCCATAGCAACTGCTCGCAGAAGAGCTTCAAGACTGAACTCTTCAAACCCTTTAGCTCAAGATATAACTACTATTACGCCTACGAAACAAATCCAAGTACAAGCGCCAGTGGAATTGATACAAACCACAAAGCTTATTGCGCCGGTTCCCATCAAAGAGCGGCTCTCAGCAATAGCAACTAGTGAGGATTCTTCATCGTCAAGTGAGTCTTCCACATGCTCTATTTCAAAATCGTCGTCATCTGCCTCAGATAGCGATATAGACTTAAAAACCAATAAACCAACTACGATAACAAATTCCTCATCATCGGAAGATGATGATATCAAAAACGACAAAGCAATAAATAAGATAGTGGGGAGTGGGGAACAAAAACCCGTACCACCAAAGCGTATAGTAAAAAAGTTAAATACTCGAAAATCATCACTCGAAGACTTAACAACTCCATTAGCATCGAACAAAGCACACAACATGCCAATTTCCTCCTCATCTTCCTCGTCGTCATCGGAATCGTCCGCAGACGATTTCAGTCATCTCCCTAATGCTTCTACTTTAACTGGAGGATCTTCACAACAGATGGGTGCGACAGTCACCGGTGGAAGTTCTTCACATTGTTCTGTGAATCAACAGTCACCGCACAAAGTAGCAAGTGCCTTTTTCTCTGAATCGAGTGGAGAAGAACGTTCGGATTCTGATTCAGGGGAACCTCAAAAAGAAAAGGTAAAATGAAATAAATATGGTAAAAGCCAATTTAATATATAATAAATTTATTTCTCTCTCTCTCTCTCTTTCTTTCTCTCTATCTCTCTCTACATTTAGAAATTAAAACGTGATAAACCAAAAAGTGATAAAAATAAAATAAATACGCTTACCCGTATTTTCAAATCATCAAACGAAGGAGGTGCTAAAAAACAAGGTCAGGTTCTTATAGTTGATCAGTCTGAAGATCAACAGCAAATGCACCAACAACAAAAGCATATATCTCCAGCACTAAGACTTTCTCAAGAAAATCTATCCGCAGTACACAATTCGTTTCAAAATACTCCAACAGCACAATCGCCCCGTTTAACGCCTGGAGGACACACAAGATCACCACGTTCTTTAAATATAACTCCTCTTGTTTCTCAGGTTTTAGCAGCTGGTGCAATGTCATCACATCGTACACCAGATCGTAGTACAAGTGCCGAAAGAAAATTGCAGAAACGCATTAAAACGCCAACAAGAACGCCTACTCGAACGCCACCGACCACAAGAACACCAACCCCCACACCAGCGGTTGCCGCAGTAACTGCTTCACATCATCAAAACTCATCCATTCTTGCATCGACGACCTCCCACGTACATCAACAACATTTAGTGTTAATTCAGCCTCCACCATCTACTTCCCTAATATGTAAAATTGATCTCTCTAGATTGTTGAATGTTCCCATGGAATGGCATGCAAACACATATCGTTTATACGGTCACGCTCCTGGCCATCAACAACATCATTTAACAACTAGCGCTGGACGCACTCCAATATATGATCACGAATCAATTCTTAACGCTGACCTTCAATCTAGCAACAACCAAATGCGTCTTAAATCCACATCAAGTATTAACTTTAGTGGTGGTGGTGGCAGTGGCAGTGTAACACCTAAAAGTACGGGGAACCGCACACCTGTACAAATTGCTTCAACTATTTCTTCGGCTTCCGATAGAGAACTGTCTCATTCAAGGGAAAATCTCCATGAACTGACCAAAGAAAATGGTAATGCCGGTCGTATGAGTAGTCGTTCAACAGATGGTAGTATATGTGGAGGCGGTTCAACTCCAAAAGAACATTTGTTACCACCTAATGGCTATAGTTCTGCTACAGCAATGGCAAGAGGTTATAATTCTCCTAACGCTGTAATGGGTGGTTTAAAACTGTTGACCGGTGTTAAACATGAACAAAATATAAAACATGAGCCTGATTCTGAATATGCTTGCAATGAAACGAAATTTAAAAGCGATTCTTCTACCGATTCTCAACAGATAAAGCAAGAACTTTTAATACTCAAACAAGATTATAAACCCAGTGATTTGTCGGAAAAATCATCACTATGTTCTCCTAATGAATTACTTTTGGAGCCAAAACCCCGTCGCAAACGTAGTTCCAGCTCAAGTTCCAGCCCTTATAAAGAAAAGAAGCGAAAAAAAGAAAAAGAATTAGGTTCGAGTCCATTAACCGAAAAGGATAAAAAAATTGCACTAAATAATAGCGACGATATAACAAAAGAAAAGGAACTTGTTGACGATTTTTTTAAATCCTCTAAGGAAGCCGCTGCAATGAATGATTGTTTATCAAATTCGAATGAACAACAAAACCAAGAGGTAATGAAAACACAAATTAATTACTAAAATAATCTAAAAGCCAAACTAAAATTAGCCTGCCTGTTCTGTAAATCTAGTCGACTTAAAAACCCTCGATATAGAAAAATGAAATGCACTAATAGCAACATTTTTGCAGATTTTTTTTGTAGTGTTTTATTTTTTAGAGCTTAAAATATATCAAATCAATTTACTATATATGTTTTAAAATACATCAATGGCGGTATTATTTATTTGTGGAAAACAACAAATTTACTCGGATTCGGCTTACAGAACATGGCTGTAATGTAATATAACTAATACAAACGAAATTCTTAATTACAAAGATTCGTAAAAATTATTTTTGACAACCTTCGTTATTTTTTTTTCGGTTTCGTATAATCAAAACACATTTATCTCTTAAAATTCTATTTAACCGCAGTATGCTACTCTGCACGAGTTTCAGATATAAATATTTTTAAGTATGTACATTAGGGTGATGATTTTTTAGAAATATGCAAGCTCCAGTTCCAAAATCGTGTAGGGCACGGAAAAATAGTAAGAACTGTGATCTCACTTTTTCGCGGTCGTAAAAAAAGTTCATGCACCAAATGCATTGAAGTTTTGTATATACGTTTTTTTATATTACAGAAGACATATTTTAATGTTTTTTTAGTCAAAATGGCGGGTAACGATTTTGTAAGTACGATTATACAAAAAACACAAAATTTAGTTACTTCGAGAAAAAAAAATTGTGTATACTTTTTGCGTGAACTTTTTGCACAATCGCGAAAAAGTGAGATCGCAGTTTTTACTTATTTTCCATCCCCTACACGATTTTTGAATTGGAGGATGTCGTCAAAAAATAGTTATAGCCCTAATGTACATATTTCTACACGGAAAAATAATTGTGCGTAAATTTCTTTAGTGGAATTGTAGTCACGCTAAATTTAATTGTTTGTTTAAATTGCAACATGAAAAAAGTGAAATTGCTTGAACAAAAAGTTGTCTGAACATAAATCTGTGGTTTTCTTGAATAAGCTCGGATGTTCATTTTCGTCGATTTTGAGTTATTGATGCCAAATTACATTATTTGATATGCTCTTTTACCCATTCCGATTTTTTTTTTCTAAAAATTTCTAAACTCTTGATTCATTCAAATATTTTTCAGCTCTAATGAACTAAATCGACTTACCATTGCGTGCTGGCAATTTATTGCCGTTGAAAAAAAAACATAGCCACCCACATGCATTGGTACTTTTGAACACATTTCCGAAATATTTTTTGGTAGTTGTTAGAGATGAGCGATCTCGTGATTTTTAAAGAACATCGTGAACAGTGAACTTGATTTAAAAATCACTGCTACTTAAAACAGTGACTGTGATCACTGTTTTCAGTTCTCTTATAGCAATGTAATTATCAAAACACACATGCATCCATACAACAAAAACGTTGTTCTTTAATATACCAAGGCAGATTCAAATACGCCTTAAAATATACTTTGAATTTTAAAAAGAAATACTAATAATGAAGAAGAGAACCCAAGAAATAGCTGCACTATTCGTTTATTGTATTGTACGCAAACAAAAACGTTATTACCCACACAAACAGTGAAATATCATAATTTCCTGTATGTAACAAATAGAAAAGAACAACTTTGCAAGTAGCAGTTACTTCACAAATTTGTCACAAGTGTGAATCGTGATTTTTCAGTAACAGTGATTAAATCACAGGTACTGAAATATCGCTCATGTAAAAAATCTTTTGTGCTTGAATAAGTTCCATGTAAACAACCGTTATCGACATTTTGAACACACTTTTAGTGTCCTTGGCAAATCGATTTTTTAATTATTCTCTAGGATCTTACCTTTAGGGAATCTGCCTGAAATTTTTAAACAAACTTCTTACCACATATGTTCATGACTGTCCAAAAAAAGTTTGACAAAAATCACAATTCTGTGGTTTGCTTATTCAAGCAATTGTTTATTTCAATATTTCTGTTAACTTTTGTCTGCAATAATTGTTATGAAGTTACTACCTGTATAGGAAAAAAATTCCCTTAGTGTTGGAGTTTTGTTTTAGTTTAGACAGCAAGCTTATTCAGCATCCGGTAAAAGAATATTTTTAAGTTTCTAAATATGGGCAAAGGTATCCTGAAAGCCTGGCACGAGCACCAGTGGAAGGCGCATAGGAACTAGCTCAGCCTTAATTAATTAATTTCAGTGCATTAAAAAAACCGAAATATCAAATGATTAATGATTAATTGTAATTTAATAATTCCCAAAAATTTTTTTCTTCTTACAATCTAAAAACATTTAATTTCTTGTTTAGAAGGATCAGGAAAATTTGATCCAACAATTTTCACCTACAAATCATGACCGGTTATTAACGGATAAAAAACTTCAACAGTCAGGCACGGATAAATCAAAAAATAGCAACAAAATGACAAATAATGTCACTAGCACTGCCAGTCCTGCGCATTTACAAAATACAAACAACCATTTAACCACAATCGCCTCAACCAACATGCCACCACCAGCCAATGTAGGACTGATACCAACTATGACGCAACCTTCACTACCATCTACATGCACAAAGAATCTTAATGCTTCGGCGCCTGCAGTATGTATGACCTCATTAGCTTCTTCATTATCGACACCATTAGCTTCAATTTCAACTGCAGCATCAACAACAATCGAAGGGGCTGCATCTTCAACCACTCAACCTCAAGTTATCTATCGGTCATATTTTGAACGGGATGATGACGCTTTGAGTGATGAATTCAGGTTTGTTGCGGAATTATTTATTGAATATTCAAACTCCTCTACATACTCCTCCAAAAACAACACTATCAAGTCCTTCGTTATGGCAAAATTTCAAAATTTATTGCAAATGTAAACTAAATGTTTTATGTTTTTCTATTGTTTTTCTACTTTTATATCTTTACAATTGTTCTACTAAAAACAATGTCTAGTCCATTCATTCATCCATATATATTCCAATAAAAAAAGTTTCAATAATTAAATTCAAACTAATTCTCTCCAAATTACAGTAAAGATGGAAAGTTTTTACAAGAGGCTGTACATCGCAAGCATGCAGCAGATCGTGAACAGAATACTTTTAATCAAGTAACTTTATATTTGGAGGCTGTGGTTTACTTTCTTTTGTCTGGGGCAGCAATGGAACAGCATAGTCGTTCTGAAGATGCGGCATGGACTATGTACAAAGATACATTGACATTAATTAAGTGAGTAAAGTGCAAAATTTTCTAAAAAAAAACAATTTCCTTTCGTAAATATGTTCTTTAAAATCTTTTTTTTTTCATCGTTTCAGATTCATTTCTTCTAAATTTAGACATTTGCAAGTGTCTTCAGCGAATCAACATGAGACTCACAATAAAGTTGCTATATTAAGGTAAAATCAAATTTATACTTTATGATACATAATATTTCAATATTAGTTGCAATAAATGTACGAATGTAGGACTTTATTTATATGTTTTTTTCTCTTCATATTACATTATGTAGCCTTCGTTGCCAATCTCTGATCTCTTTAAAGTTGTTTAAACTCAAAAGAAACTATTGCCGCCAAATCAACACAATTTGTACAGAATTCTTTAAACCGGGCAAAGGGGATATTATTAATGGTAATACGCCTTCCTCAATTTCACCATCGAACTCGATAGGTTCTCAGGTGAGTTTTAACTTTTACTTGGGACACTGTAAGTGCGCGTATTTAATTTCTGTTATGTATTTAGGGTTCTGGTTCCAATACCCCACCCGGAAAAATAGTGCCTCAAGATATACATTCAGCTTTATATCAGCAAAATCAATATTTCAGTTATTTATCCAGTAGTCATGAGTTGTGGGATCAAGCCGATCGCTTAGTAAGACAAGGCAATCACACCGGTAAGTGAAAAACAACAACAAATACTTATAGTTTTGAGAAAGAAATGTGCCCAGAAACCATATCCAATTCCATTTGTTAAACATTTCTTTTTTGCGCTATTATTAGTGTTCGGCAAAAATCACTAATGGGTCGATTATGGATAGAAACCGAACTTCAGTTGCGTTGCCGGTCAGCAACTGGAAATTCGTGGTTGCCAGAAAGCACTAAATATTTTTTAACTCTTAATTTATTTATTGAATCTTCAATTGTAAATTGAACTAACAAAAGTATTCAAATCTTAAAACTTAAATTTTTAATAAGTCCAGCCGCTGCTAGATAAAATATTAGGTTCAACGGTTGCTTCTTTGGTTGTCTTACGTCTTTCGTTTTCGGCTGAGAGCATGAGTGTCTCTCCTTCTCAGCCAAGTGTGGCATCCAAAGTTAAGGATTTGCGGGCTAGGGGATTTGGATTTTTATATATCGCCACCTAATTACTGGTTTGGCCCACCAATAATTAAAAAAAAAAATTAAGTTAGGTATAGGATATATATATTATTATTTTTTTTGTGTTGTTATTCAGTTACTCCAATCGCTAGTGCACGTGTGGAGAATTATTTGGCCAGTGCAAACAACTATTTCGCCACCACCAGTTCACACGGTTTCAATGTTACAGTTTCTATTATATTTCCACCAATAATTAAAAAAAAAATTAAGTTAGGTATAGGATATATATATTATTATTTTTTTTGTGTTGTTATTCAGTTACTCCAATCGCTAGTGCACGTGTGGAGAATTATTTGGCCAGTGCAAACAACTATTTCGCCACCACCAGTTCACACGGTTTCAATGTTACAGTTTCTATTATATTTCCCTTAGGAAGTTGTTTAACACCTTGTAGTGTTCAAAACGTTCTAGGAGGGTATATACAGGGTGTCCCATTACTCAACGTCAAGCAGAAAGCGGATGATAGGGCAAGTAGTGACGGCTCCAAAAAAAGTAAGAAAAAAATCTATGTCACTTATTTTAAAAGGTGTTGCCAGTTTTAAAAAAATCACCCTGTATTGATCTTTCTATTGCTGTGACTACAAATCTTCACTTTTCTTATTTTTTTCTCCTATATCATTGTCAGATATCCTTCTGTAAATGGCAGTTAAAAATTCATACTGGAGTGGCCTGATTTTCAAAGAAAATCTTACATTTTGCCAACCGACATACTTAAATTTATTACTCCTCCCAACTTTAACCGGCCGTGTTGAAAAAAGTACTAGATTCTTTTGGCAAGTTACATTAAAAGGTGGCGCGTTTAGCACGAATTCCAAAATGGTATATTGGTCGATTTGTTTTTAAAACTGCGAAAGAAATGTTTTTTCCAACAAAAAGTTAGAAGTTTTCACCTCAAAAAAAAAAATGCGTAATTATACTTGTCATCCGATCTTTTGTTGGACGATTCATAGAATATTAGTTTAATTATTATATGACACCCTGCAAACCTAATAAAAATACCTAGGTTGGCAACCGATACTGTAATTAATACCGCTACCGGTTAAATACCGTTTAAAATGGAATACAGGTATCACTAGCGATACCGTAACTGTTTTCGGTTGGAAAATACCGGTATTCAAAAATCGTTTCCTCCAATACCGGTTTCATACCGGTATCATCATTTCGGTATGAAAAATAATATACGGCAAGAATAAAATTAACTTTCAAATAAAATGTATTTTTAAGCACCTTAACCAAACAAGGGAGGGGTTTTACATTAATTAGTGTCTGACCAAACGTTTGGAAGTCGGCAAAAATCTATGCTTGGCGTTCACTAAAATTAAGTTTAAATGCTTTGCTTGGTTTGGACCTTAATTTGGAGTTTTTGGAGTATTGAACACAACCTCGCAGTGGAATACAAATGAAAAAAATTATATACAAAATGAATATATAGCAGCTTACAAACAGGCCGCCTATAACCACATGTCTCTAAAAGAGTGTAGTTGAGCCTAAGTTTGAAATTTGTAGGGTGCCACAAGGTCTACTTTAAGCCAACTCTTGTGTATCATATTACTGAATTTGATTACAAATTTTAGTTGCTACGGTAACCAGAGCATACAAAATTGGACATACCTTTCATTATACAAATATAAACTTTAAGGTATGTTTTCTCCATACGCAAGGCTACAATGATTAAATAAAAAGCCTGTTTCAGGGTCTTATCCGCTGTGAATTATTTAGTAAACATTTTTACACCGAACTTCAAGTATGGTAAATAGTCCCATTTACGTAGTGTCCACACCTGAAGAATTTTCATCATAACACCTAATTTTCATCATAACGGCGGCAGAGAAATTGTAAATTTTTCATTCACATCAATACATAGGGGTATACGTTAATGAATTTATATCATGATGAATCATATTTTCCTCATCGTCGTACAGCTAAGATCGAACATTTACACCTTTATATGGGGAACAATAACCGCAAGCAAAAACTTTTATATTTTTATAATAAGATTTATTTAATAAATATCATAAAATTTATGGTTTTTAATTAAAAAATATTTATTTCTTATAATTTTCACTAATTCTAATATAGAAAATTAACATTAAAGTAAAAACAACAAATGAAATGACGTTTCATATCATAATATATTCATCTGAGCTTGAGCTCTGATGATTATATCATAACGCTGATATAACATTAATAAATTGAGTCTATACGTGATGAACTTTCATCATGATATCAATTTGACATTCATCATGATATAAATTCATCAGGTGTGGACACTATGTTAAGGATTTTCAAACCTTTTCTTGGAATTTTACCATTCCCAATATGTTTTCTTGCTTTGTATTCAGTACATAAATTTACATTTTTCTTCAAAACATATGCCGGAAAAAGTGGTGAAAATGCAAAAAAAAAATCTATCGGACATAATTTGAGAAAACTTTATGTAAATCTTCTTTGTCGTTTTTCTCTATTCTGACTTTTTGGCATATGCGCTAAACCAATAATGAGGTGACGATATGCTGTCAAATTTTTTGAAAATACAGTCTTTACTAATGGAACATCTAGATTTTTATGAATGCGCTGGTTTCTGACATAAATAAAAATTATAATTAAATAAATAAATAAATATAGAAGAAGTTTACTATCTAGGCTAACTGCCATACCTAAACAAAAGCGGCAAGCGTTGCGTTAGCAACGGAGCTCGTATTTACAATACATTTCCAAAAAAAAAAAAAAATACTCCGAATGTTCTGTAAATACGCGCCCTGCTGCTAACGCGACTCTTGCCGCTCTTATTTAGGTATGAGAGTTAGTGTAGAGTTTCTCCCAATTAGCCAACTAAGTTGAACTGCTTTCAATTTCATTTGGATCAGCTTTAATTATTCGAGAAAACAATTCATCTATCAACTACCAAATAAAATGTTGAATAAAATTGGTGTTGAGCTTAAAGAGTTGAATATCGATTTAATTCGAGGAAGGGAATCCAATCGTAATATACGCATACTGAAGATTACGTATTGGCTTGTTATCTTCTTCACCGACCTGCGGTGGGTCCATGTCGTCGTGAGCCATGTGTCAGGATAGAATCCATATGGTGGATTCTCCTGTCTCCCATGCTGCATTCATCGTGTCTTCATCACTGTAATTAGAGAGAATGAAGATGTTAAGGTTGGCTTTCGCTAAAATACAGGATCTAATGTTTTTGTCATTATTACCTGAGCTTGCTGCGTACAATAATTTGTAGCTACTGTCGCTAAGTCCAAGAATCTTGCCGTTGTTGGTCCACGGCTCCTGGACTAGCGCAGTGTCCTCCCCTTTCTCTGTTAGGCGGAGGGTCAAAGCAGCTGATGCTGTCTTAGAATGGTGAAGATTAACTTGTACTATCTTCGCCATTGTCAACATCGGGGTTGTAGTTGACATCGACATCTACTGGATTTGGATTCAGGAGAGCGACTTTGTCGTCCGTGAGTACAAGTCCTTCGAGGAGCTCTTGAACCAGACATGAGTCTGATTGTGAACACCCCGAAAACACCGACTCCGCGGGCTCAACCCTGGCCTCCGAGTTGACTACGCTCTCAGAGCCATCTACTTGCAGCCCTACCAGTCGGCCGATGGTGGCTTCGGGATCGCGTATGTCATCGCCCCGGTATAAGCGAAGCCTTATACTAGGGTGATCGACTCGGTTTTTAAACCGGTTTTTCCGCAATACGGTTGTCGTATTTTACGAATGTCGAACAGTCCGGTTTTTTTTAAATTAAAAAACCGGCCCAGTCGAATAGTTTTCGATTCGTATATTTTATTAATTTTTACTAATAAAAACTTGACGAACTTTTACTGTTGATTTTCCTAAGTATTTTTTTCAAGAGCATTTACTGAAGCGTGCAATTAAGGTGAACTAATTTTATAAGGGGCGAATTAAATTGGCCTTGTGATATATCAAGCTTACGCACACAAACACATATATTGTAGCTGAATATTGACCTGTCTAGCATTCGCTTTAAAGTACAAACAAAACAAAACAAAAACAATTTTATAACTGTAATAGTGTCGATTATTTTTGTTACGAAACAAAATTTCTAGCTCCGTAGTCCGCCATAAATAGCATAGTTATAAAAATGTAAACAAAACAGGGGGGCTATTCTGTAATTCGAAACGAAAGAAAATGCTTTAAAATTGCAATGTAAATAACATAAAAATTCGAACAGTTTTCGTTTCAAAACGAATTACTGAGTAACCCCCAGAACACCTGATTCGAACTTGTGGTTTTTATTATCGAATCAAGGGATAACCAAGACGGTTTCATAACACCAATTCAAATCAGAATCGATTTTCAATTATGATAAATGACAATTCTGACTTGGATTCCATAACAACCTTGAATGTCAAACCCATGACAATTTATGCTGTCTAATAGGCAATTTACATTGTCTCGAAATCTAGTACTTTTTTTTTAAAGAGAAGTAACACAATCAGGCAATTAATGCCTACCAGTTAATTAATTAATGTGTTACCTTCTTTGGGAAAGGGATAGTGTAGAGAGAATAGGTGGTGAAGTGGGAGAGATATAGAAAGCTTAATTAATTTATAACTCTGCTAATGCGCGTTTTTTTTGTAGAGCAGTGTTGCAAGCCCCTCTGGTGGCAAGTAGAGGCATTGAGTTGTTTAATCTGCATAGGCATTTTTATTAGTTCTTTTACTTCGCTGACGGTTCTGCTACAATACCGACGAAGGAGGGTGCTGTAAAGTGCTTTAGGATATGTTAGTATTAATCGCTGCCGGTACTGCCAAAGTGATCAGTGCTATGCCTTCATCACTTTAACAGTCCAATAACAACCAACACAATAACACACCAATGCACATGAGAAAAATGCATGATGTTGTTAGCTTGCCTGAAACTAGTCTTGAACTCAAGACCTCCGGGTTTGTAGTCAAACGCGTTAACTGGCTGAGTAGTTAACACGTTTGCACCCTCAACTTACGAGATTTCGAGATAAATCCAGTTGTTTTTCCCCTAGATTTCCCATACAAAACGAAATCTACTTTGTCAGTAGATTTGGACGAAATCCACTCAAAATCTAGTATTTTTATTTATTTTTTACTGCTCTGTGCAACATTCTTATATAAAAGATGTGTGAATTAGCTACAAGAATACTACGCTCTACAAAAATCTACCATAAAAGGTGTGTGAATTATTTAAGTTCGCACTTGTTGGGTTACAATTCAAGATAAATTTCAGTCAAACTATTTTGTCTTTGACTCGAAATCTTGTAAAATTTCAAAAAAGCTTATAAGGCATTTACATTGTCTCCAAATCTAGTAGATTTGATTTGCAATTGTTAACGTTTACACTAAGCTTTTTTGACATTTTTCAAGATTTCGTATCCAAGATAAAATCCTTTGACTGAATTTTATCTTAAACATGAGCCCAACAAGTACAAACTTAGCTAATTCACACATCTTTTGTATAAAATTTTTGTGGAGCGTAGCTAATTCACTCACCTTTTATACAAAAATGTTGTACAGCGTAGTACAAAAAATAAAATTACTAGATTTAGTGTCAGGGACTGAAACCGAACCCTGTTTATGAAGATTTTGAACCCGAACCCGTTGAACCCTAAAATTGAGCAAGGTTCGGGTTCAAAAATATAAAAATTAGAGAAATAAAAAAACATTACATTGCATTACATTACATTACATTACATTGCATGCAAAAAAATTAAAAACGAAATCAAAATAAAATAACGACCAAGGCAAATTCATACCAGGTGGCAGCACACCGACAGCTGACTATTTTTTGCAATTTTTAAAAGTGCCGAATGGTTGCCAAAATTTTTGCTTTTTCTTGTTCTGGGTATTTCTAATAATTTCTAATTTGAAGTATATTTTCTTATGTCAATGCGGTACGTACATTACAAAGTTGAAAAAAGTTTCTTTGAAAGCTAAATAAGTTAAATTTAATTAAATTAAAAAAAGAATATATTGTTTAAACCAGGGACCGAAAATAATGATTATGGCACAAATTTTTGACCAACAAAATCATAATGATCCCAGAATATTAGTAACACGTTGTTGAACAATAAAATTACTATTTTTTTACAAGCTTTCCATTTATGCAATAAACTTTTATCTTCAACTTTTACTAAAAAAATCAATTAATAAGAATTATAATCAAGTTTTATTTTTTGATCGTAAAATAATTCTTATATTTGAGTTTTTAAATAACGAGTATTTTCAATTTTTAATTTTTTTGCTCGTAAGTAACGATTATTTCTTGATTTTTATTTTTTGCTTAAAAATAATCGTTATTTTAGGTTTTAATTGTCACTTTGTTGATGTATTTATTAGCCATATGCGACAAGACATATGACTAATAAATACTGAACTTCAATTCACAGAAATTCATAACTACTTTTTTAAATATTGCCTGGAACATACTTACGTGATACTTCTCAAGAATTAAGCAGAGACACCTGGTGTCTAGCCGAGACAGTTTCACTAAGCAAGGACGCCGCCCTTAGACACAAAACCGGCTTGAAAATTCCCCAAAATTGGTACAAAAATCTCCCCAAAATCCCAAAAGATCCCCGGATTCCCAAAAACGTTTAAAAAAATTTCTTCAAAATCCCAAAAGTTCCCCGGATTCCAAAAAACTTGTACAGAAATCCCCTAAATTCCAGAAGTTCCCCGGAATCCCAAAAATTGTTTATAAATATCTTCAAAATTCCAGAAGCTTCCTGGAAAATACGACAACACTGAAAGCCGCGAAAATACCAAAACGGCAACACTCAGTAAAGGTGTCTAACAAATTTCAGATACATCGGTCTTATTACTTACGAGAATTAAAAACTTATAGTAATCGCTATTGATTTTTTGAATGTCGAATAGTCCGGGTTTTTTAAATTATAAAACCGGCCCAATCTAATACTTTTTGATTCGTATATTTTATTAGTTTTTACTACATTAAAACTTGACGAACTTTTACTGTTAATTTTCCTAAGTATTTTTGCTCAAAAGCATTTACTGAAGCACGCAATTAAGGTGAATTAATTTTATAAGGTGGTAGCAGGGGCGAACTAAATTGGCCTTGTGATGTAGAATGTATGTCAAACTTCATATTTTATATGGAGTTCGACATCCATTATAGACAAAAAAATGCTTGTTGCGGGAAATGTCAAGAAATAAAAAAGAAAAAAAATCTAAATCTCTGCACTAGGGTTGTTCCTCCTATATATGTGGACCAAATTTTTTTAGATTTTGATTGTAAATGGAAAGGTCTTTTTAGTAAAAAAAAGTGTGATGATCACGTAATCGAAAGGCGTGCCGCATATAAGGGGCACTATAATGCGCAATTAAGAAATTATGCGAAAATATAGCGATGGAAATTATAGTGTTGTACTAAACAAAAAGTTAGAAAAAAGAAGTCAGATCCGCACAAAAACATTAATGTGAAAATAAGGCCAAGCTCTTTTCTAAAAATTTCAGCCGTTAAAAGTACTGAGTTCAAAATGAGGACCAAGTTCTTAATAGGTACAATACAATCTCATTAGGCAATATTTTTTCACATTTCTAATATCGAGAAGATTTATGGGGAAAATGTTGCCTAGTTAGCTTAGAAATTAAATGGTATCATACATATCAAGGACTTGATCCTTATATTGATCTCAGTACTTTTAACGGCCGAAATTTTTCAAAGCTATGTTTTTATGCGGATAGTATTTACAACTGTTAACTCTTCTTTTAAAACAAATTAAAATTAAAACTTTTCTCAAAAAAAAAGCCGGTCGACCGGTTTTTTCTGAATTTCAAAACCCGTAAATAGTCGAAATACTCGAAAACCGGTTTCTGGAAAATGTCGATTAATCGTTCACCCTAGTATATATGTACATACGTATCTTCATATAAAAAGCAAAAGGGCATATCATATTTTAAAAAATTTTTTCAGGAGATAAAAAACTTAATAAAAAGCAAACTTTTCTGGGTAGTATTATTAATGAAGTCTAAATTAATGATACTATCCTCAAAAACCAGTTTTTTTATCTCCTGGAAAATTTTTAAAAATGATAATAGGCCCTTTTGCATTTCAAATAACGATATGTAAGTATGTATATAAACTGAATTTTATATCAAAGTAGCGGTAGCAAAAAACTTCTTTTTATAAACATTTGAAGGAATCAAGTTTCTTCAAATATATCAAGAGCTGCCAAATCATCATCGCTAACTTTATATGCACATGTTATCAGAATTAAAAAGTTTAGGTATAAAATTGAAAAACAAGATACATATTTTCAAAAGACTTCTTTTTAAATCTTGCACTTGAATTAACAAAAAAAATGTATGTAGTTTGATTGTACTTTATCTACTACGAAAACTAAATAGATCAGTTGTAAAATACGGAACTATTAGTTATAGGGAAATCTTCTAGCTACCATATATAATAATGATACTGAATTATCTACTGCGAAAGAGATGTTGACCAGTTGTAAAATATAATAAAAATTACGTCTTGTATAGGCATAGTAAAATCCCCTAAATATAAATTTGTGCCCCCTAAGAACTTTAACCCCCTAAATTTGTCCCTAAATGAAATAAAAACCCCTAAATTTAGGGGGAAAACCCCCAAACTGGCAACTCTGCTGTAAAGGCAGCCTTTTTTAGTTTGAGAGTGAGTAAGAGAGAGGGAGAGAGAGAGGAGGTTAGAAGCTAGCGGGGTACTCTCAGCATCAGCGTTGTCAACTTTAAGATGTCAAAAAACACTGAAACGAGTGAAAAAAGCACTGAATTTTAATTTTATTTAGTTTTATTTAAAAAAGTCTGTTCTGTAAATCGAGCCGATTTAAAACGAATCGTTTTAGAAAAATTAAATCCACTAAAAGCAGAAAATATTCAGACTTTTTTGTAGTTTTCTATTTTTTAGAGCTTAATATTTCATATTCGATATTATTAATTTGTTATATACGATCATCATAGTTATTGCTACAGGTTTTTCATAGAAATGAGCAATATGTCAAATAAATTTCATAAAGGTTTAACTTGGATTTTATTTTTCATTTTGCCTTATAAGTAATTTTATTGTTATCCGATGGATTTCTAATTGTATAGAGGTGTAGGAAAATAAAATTGATTCATATCGAATAAAAAATTATCTGCTGAGTTTTGTATAATTTTCAAAGCATACTTTGCTTATTTTCGAAAATCATTTACATATTTGTGAATTCTCAAATGGTATTTGAAAGTCTGTACATAAGATAAAGGACTTGTAACTTTGCAAAATTGTGTAATTTGGTAAAGCACCAATGAAATGTTGCTTAAAAACCAGCAAATAAATTTCATTTATAATTACATACATATATGTAAAAAAACCCTACTTCAATGCAAAGATCTTATGTACCAGATTACAAAACCAACGCAATTTTGTGTTAGATCAAATGGTGTGCTTGTCTACAAATGTGGTGTCCGAACGCAATTTTTCATAGTACCAAACCTTTCATGTCCTTTCAAATAAAATGTTTTGAAAATCTGTCAAGAAATACCGGAGTTATGTGATAATTAATATATCAGGATACCACTTTGTCCACCCGATTTTTACTTCTATGGGATCAAAGTGCAAGCAATTCATTTGAAACAAAAAAATTTTTTAATTGGTTCATAAATGAAGGATTATGCGATAATTAATATTTTCGAAAAAAAATTTTTTGAGAATCGGTTCATATATGACAGGTGTATGCTGGTAGATAAAATTTTCCCACCAATTTTTGGAAAAAAGTTATGCAACAAAACTGCAGGCAAACCCTTTAAAAAAATCGGTTCACAAATGCCAGAGTTTTGATTGGGAGGAGCGAATTTCCTCACCTATTTAAAAAAAATGTGGGACCAAACAGCAAGCAAACCCTTCAAACAAAAAAATAACTTTGAAAATCGGTTCACAAATGACAGAGTTATGCCAATACAAATTCATAACTTCCTTCCTTTTTAATGTCGGTTAAAAAATAAAGGAAATTACATATACCTTTTTCAGGATACTTTGGCATTTTAGAGGACTTTCTAGCGGGAAGCAATGTAATTTTTAATCAATACTTATTAGGAGGAGACTGAAACCTTTTGAATGAGACAAAATTTATTAACATCCGATCGCTCTAAAGTTATTCAATCTTGAATATGACGAACATTTCTCAAAAATGACCGAGATGCCCAAGGTCAGACGGCTATAAAAAGAAACCATAAACAGTATCGGGCTAGATCTTACGCCACGTGATGCGCACGTAAGAGTAGAATATACATATGTTTATGTATGACAAATTTCGTGAAAACGGAAAGTTTTTGAAATCTGAAGTGCCAAGCTAACGAAATACGTACAATAAAAGACAAAAAAGACAAAAGATGAAGCACCACTGATTGCTCGAATAAATTTTTTCATTCTTCTGCAAGACTGCAAAAACGTGTTTAGAAAATAGTTGCATTAGCAAAGAATTTTACACTTGAAAAACATTTTTTAGATAAAGAAATTAATTTTTGAATTTTGGGTTTAGTGCCACCGTCAAAAAATAAAAGCACCAAAAATGAGACTAAAAAGCACCGAACACTAACTCCAAAATTTTTCGCGTCGAAAATTTAAAAAAGCACTAAAAACGGTGCGAAAAGCACTGAGTTGACAACGCTGCTCAGCATTAAGCATGTGTATAATCGTCAAAAAAGGCATGGACAAAAATTCTGTAATGTAAACGTGTATGACTTTTCATAGGGGACTTAAAAGAAAATTGTCAAAAAAAGCCAGGCTAAAAAGGCATAGTGTGAAAAGACACTAAGCAAAAAAATTAAAATCAGAAATAACCGTTACTTTCGAGCAAAAAAATAAAAATTTTAAATAATCGTTTTTTTTTTAGCTAAAAAAGTAAAACCCAAAAATAAGAATTATTTTATGATCAAAAAACTCAATTATAATTCTTATTAATTGATTTTTTTTTAGTAAAAAGTGAAAATAACAATTAAATCGTAATTTTTATGATATTACTCATAATCGTTACGGTCCCTGTTTTAAACGTATAAACGTGAATGTAAAAGTGATTTATATATTTTATTATTAAACAAAATAATTGCGCGTGTTTAAATTTCTGAACCGAACCCGAACCTGAACTTTTTATTTTGATTAACCCGAACCTGAACCTGAACCCATTTTTTCATGGTTTCAGTCCCTGTTTAGGGTAGATTTCGTCCAAATCTACTGATAAAGTAGATTTCGTTTTGTATCGGAAATCTAGTAAAAAATAACTATATTTAGCGCGAAATCTCGTAAGTACTAGACTTCAAGACAATGTCAATGCCCTATTAGTGTAAATGATATAGATTTCGATAGAGACTTCAAATCAAATCTACTTGATTTTGAGATAATGTAAATGCACTATAAAAATCAATTTTTTCATTACCAAAGTAGTTTTTAAAACTTTTTCTTTTCTTTTTCAGATTTCTTTATTGCTTTGGATCATGAAAATGGTCCACTGACTTTGCACAGCAATGTTTATGAAGTATTTCGTTATGTGCAGGCTGGATTGAAAAAACTTAAGGAAGAAATGCTTATACAATAATAAATATTTCCTGCATGTTAAAAATTAATAAGATATACATTTTTTATAAACCTAAACACACACGAAAAGGCATCACTACTCAATTTATTATTGAGTTTTTAAACTCTTATTTTCTAAAAAAAACAACAAGTAAATAAATATAAAAAATAATCACATTTCAGACTTTAGAGTATCTTAAAATGTGAATACTGTTCTAACGGATGCAGTGTTTTTATAAATTCTAAACAAATGAGAGAGAAAAACAAACAGTTTTCATGATAAGTCGTTATTATTTAATTTATAAAACCAGCAAAATAGTTATCTTTAACAAGTGTTATGAAAACTTATTAACCCAAGTTAAGCACATAAATATTTGAACTTAAAAGTTTCGAATGACATGGTTTTTTAAATTGTTCTTTTTTGCAAGTCAAAATTACTTTTTGTTAAAATTAATTTTCCTTTTTACTTCACTTTTTAATGAATTATACATATATGCTCAAAAATATATTATTTACTGTACATATATATTTATTTTTATTTCTTACGTTTTTTTAATGAATTGTTATATTCTTACTTTGTTTTTTTTTTAGTTTAGTAAATTTTTTTTAAAATTTAGTTAAATCTTATAGAAAGAAATGAAAGCTTTTAGATAATTCCTTTGTAAGTAAGTTTTTGTTTTAAGTTTGTATTGAAAATAAGTCAATATAAAAATTTTAATTATAACTTAAAATTAATGTCAACAATGCGTAAATTACAATAGATATTAAGTAATATTTATCAATTGTTTTAATTTATATTTTTATTTCTATTGGCAATTTTTACAACAAAAACAAAATTATATGTATTTTATAAATAACAAGAGCAAAACCAAACGTTTTTTTTGGAATTTTCACATAGTTCATTCATGTTTCAAAAATATATAGTATGTATATAATATCAGCAATATTTTGTAATATGTATATGATTTATGTATATGTAGTTCATTCAGACTTTGTAATATACTACTACTACTACTACATATTTAGATTACTCAATTCAAAGGCAAATTATTACAAATCAGCGCTTATTATTATTTGCTCATTTGTTATATTAAAATTATAATTAAAAATTGATCAGTTTTCTCTTAAGGCCAGGTATTTAATTATTTAAAAATTTTTAGCTTAAGTTTAGAAATATTAAATCCATTTAAAATTTTTTCTTTAAGCATGTTATTACTCTATCTTAGTCTTATATTTAAATTTAGTTGTGGATTTTTATATAATATTAATAAAATGTTTTATTATATTTTCTGTTTTATTATTTATTAGTTATGATATTCCTTTTTCAATTAATATAAATATTTCATAGTTATGTTATAACATTTTAAATGGTTTCGTTCTTTTTTTTAGTTTATTTGAGCTAAAGCGTCTATTAAACCTCATGAAAAATAATTTTATTAACAAATAAAACTTTCTTTGCAGTTTCAGTTTGCAAATAAATAGAATTACTTTAATAAAGGAAAACTTAATTATGTATTTAATTTTAAAAACAAATTTGTTTTATGTTTATTCGCTAGAGTTTAGCTTGGTTTTGCAAGATACACATTAATAAGATGTTTTTAATGGAAAATGGGCAATTTGCGCCACTTTCTCGAACAATTTTTATTCTTTGTCATCTTTAAATTTAGGGTTGGTGGATTTTTTTTATAAACAAATTTCTCTTAGAAATAAATGTATCAATAAAAAAAGTAAATTAATGCATCATTGAGCTTTGAATTAATTTCAATTAATTTCTGTTTTATATGGAAAAAAAATTAAAATTAACTTAAAAATGTGTGACTTCTGTCTGAAAAGTTTTGTTTCCACTATTATTTTTTATTTTCTTCTTCACTGGAGTCTGAATCAGAAAGGAAAAACATTTTTATTTAAATTTCACTTTGTCAACAAAGAGCACATAATTTTTTTTTATCAAAACAACAATAAAGAAAATGAATCATCTGCATTAGAGATGTGTACTCTATTTTATTAACATCGATAAACAGTCAACGTAGCCGTAATACTCTTAGAGAATACCATATTAGTATTGCTGTTGTGTCAAATTGGTGTTGTCTTAAAATTGCAGATGAAATTGCCCACCCCAAATAGAATAAGTGTGAGTAGTATTGGCATTGTGTTAAAGTGATGTTGACTCAAAATTGACGACGATGTTGCCGACGCAAAGTAGAATAAGGGTGAATGACTGAGAAGCATCATGCATTTTTCTGATGTGTGTAATTGTTGTTGAACTGTTTAAATGACGAAGGCATAGCAGTGGTCGCTGAATAGTACCGGCAGCGACTAATATTGGTTCATCCGCCCTCCTTAGTCAGTAATGTTAATAACATCGCCGAAGTAAAAATTAATAAAAATTGCTATACAGAAAGCTTAAGAAAGTTAATGGGCCTACTTAACACCAGGAGTGCTGCAACGCTACTCTAAAAATTTACTAACGCGCAATAGCAGAGTTGTGAAAGAATTAGCGTTCTCTCCCACTTCACTACCAAAGAAGGTAGCACATTAATTAATAGGCATTAATTGTCTAAAAAAAAGTTTACCATCGAATACCCTAGATGGAAGAGATACTGTCACAAGAAAAGTCGAATTTACAGCAAATATATTTGTTAATATGTATATGTATTTTAAAAACTTAGTTCAACTAAGATCAATTTTTCTGCTATTTCACATGTTATTTTGTGTGGATTAGGCTTTCTAAAACCATTTTTTGCTAGATTTCAAACAAGTTTTGGGTCAAAAACGGAACAAAACTTTAAGTAAATAAAATAACTACAAAAATATAAGAAATACGATGACACTAAGCAAATGTTATCTTAAGCTTTTAATGTAGACTACTCTACTGAAGTATTATAGAAATCGGTTACCATTTACAGAACTTACAACTCCCAGAATATTTTTGACATACGGGTTGTCAGCTTTAATGCCTTTAAGATTCACTGTGTTATTACAGGGTGCCTCCAAATACAATATTCGAAAACTTTATGACGTTTTCTATCGGTTCCGTATTTTAGTAGTTACGTATTTATTACCACTTTTTAACTTCAAGCCCTTGTGCAACGTTTAATACAAAGTTTACCGATAATACTGACGTATGTTGATGCTTTGTTACGTACACACTATGCCATTTTATGACATCGCAAGCAAACATAGTGTGTACTAGCGGCAACGTTTGCCACTTTCGATGTTTTTCGGTGTGTGGCAAACTGTTTGCGCGTCTAATGTGTACGGTTGTCACAATAATGCGACAATATTGCAGTCGCAAAAACAAAATGACAGCATGTTTTCATTTGGTCGCATTGAGTTGTTAATTTGAAATATGACGCCACAAAATGACAACAAAAGAAATGTCCAATGTGTACGAAGCATTAGTTGAATGAACTAAGCTTTTAAAATATATTAACAAATATATATGTTGCAAAGTGGTTTCTAGTTATAAGGCCACCACTGTACTTATTCCGTAAGCGATTTCATGAAAAGCGTTATTATTAAAATGTTAGATTTTCTGAAGACAACGCTGCTATTCTTTATTTAACCTCTTGATATCAACGTTTAATATTATTAAAAAAAGCGCGAAAACTGTAAAGATGTTGACAACTTGTAAAAAACCGCTTTTATCACGAACATTGCAAAAATTCGCCAAAAGAACAAAAATCGGAAACAAGTCCGAAAATTGATTAGAAACCGCCCAAACTGTAAAAATAACAAATAAAAAAACGCGAAAAACTTACAAGTTCGCGAAAAATTGCTAAATCGATACAATTAAAATTCGTCACAACTAAAAACAAAAGAGCATTTCAATAAAATCTTAAGATAAACGATATAAGCGGGGCTTGTAAATTGCACAATTTTTCTTACTTTCCTCTTAATGCAATTACACATTTGTTCAAAATAACTCCAGGCATCTCAACCTTTTATATTATATGGCAACGCTTTTTTATATTTTACCTTAAAAACAAACTTCAAAAATCCTTATTAAAATAAATAAAGAGAGAATGAAACTACCTTCTATTTATTATATCATGGTATAATCTATGGTTTTTACTACAAAAATGTCTGAAAAAATTTTGCTATTAGTGTATTTAATTTTTCTAGATGGAGCCGATTTAAAATGGCTGAATTAATTGAAAATGATTCATCAAAAATTTTCAATTAATACATTTTATCAATAAATAAAACTAGTTTCAACTACATAGTTCAGTAATTGAATCAATTAATATAATGATTAAATTTTCACATGCAGCTATTTATTTATATTTTCCTCTTTGATGACTTTAAATTTTTATTTCTAAAAAGAAAGAATTTTGCGTTTTAAAAGTCATTGTGTACACTAGGGTTATGCCTAAATTTTTGCAACAAATTTACCTATCACCATGTGATAGCCAATACTAAATTAATAATAAAAATCGTGATTGCGGGTCATTTTGGCAGAAAAACCTTCCGCACCAAATACAATTTCTAAAAACTGACAGGTATTTTTTTTATTAAATTAATACACATATTAGTGATGTTACGAATATCAATTTTTAATATTCGCGAATACGAATATCTGAAACAATATTCGCCGAATTCGAATACGAATATTCAATCTAAATAGTTAGTACCACTTAATATTTCAAATTTAATTGAAAAAAATCTACCCTTTGCGTCAATAACAATAAATTGAGAAAAACTGGCACAATACTATATGGCGGAATTTGAAATGATTAATTTAGCACCTGAATGCCACTTTTTTAAATTTTTGGTGGAAAGTAAATAAGGGAAAATACGAGCTTCTTTTACCTATACTCAGGTAATATTTATTGACAGCAGCGG
The DNA here is from genome assembly GCA_956483635.1 of Panzeria rudis. Classification (NCBI taxonomy): domain Eukaryota; kingdom Metazoa; phylum Arthropoda; class Insecta; order Diptera; family Tachinidae; genus Panzeria; species Panzeria rudis. The sequence goes on from OY101449.1 coordinate 1,494,660, forward strand.
CGAGTGTTCTGAGCGAGCGAATGTTTGATGGTACGGAGCTTATTTACACACCGCGCAATTTCTCCATCAAGCAATAGGCTTGATGGAGAAAATACTTCAAAACTTTTATTTTTGAAGTTCAACATTCCTCTACTGATCTTTGAGTATTACTTTAACATGATTAATAAATTAATTTAACAGGACTTTACTTTTTAAATACCATGTCGTTGTGAAATATATTTTCTTTCTTTTTTCTTTACTAAAAGAAGCTTATTGTTTTGCGTTATAGACAAATTTTTTTAGTAAAAATTAATATTTTTTGTTTATTTTTCAGTATTTTTTATGTATTATTTTTTGGAACGTATTCACAAAATATTCGTGAAATATTCGCTTGAATTTGGCGAATACGAATACGAATATCATGACAGAGGCGAATATTCGGCGATTCGAATACGAATATTCGTAACATCACTAATATATATACACTGTTTATCGTATTTGATAAAAAAATGAAAAACTATTATTAGTACAAAATCTTAGCTTACTAGTTCGCGAAATATCGCAACTTTAAGATAGGAAAATTCATAAAAAATATACTAAACTTACTTCACAAAATTATGTATATATTTAAAACCAGGAACCGTAACGGCTATAAATTTTATTTTAAAAATTACTTTTTAATCATTATATTTTGAGTTTTATTTTTCGCTTAGAAAATAAGTTATTTCTTGAGTTTTATTTACTCCTCAGAAAATAATAGTTATTTTTTTAATTTTATTTATTTCTTGGGAAATAAAAATTATTTTTTTAATTTTACTTTTTTAATTTTATTTTTTTGCTTAAAAAAAAGTAATTTTTAAACAGCATAAAATTAATTTAATTTAACAAATTTTAGTGTTGTGGGGAAATTTTTATTTTAAACCAATACTAATACAAAATATTCTACTAATTCATTCGTAGACTTAGGTTTTTGACAGCAGACTTAGGTTTTTGAAGTTTCAGTTTGGCCTCTATATACCCTATGGGCAGTATGACCAGATTTTAAAATAATATAAAGCTAAATCAGGTTTTAAATAGAGCTAAAAAGAGCTAAAGAAGGAATTTTAAAGCCGAAAAAAAGTTAGATTTTTTACAGCATTGCAATAGTAACTTCATTATTCTTCAATTTTTTATAGTTTAAATGGTGTTTATGTAGGTATAAATAATATGAAAATATATTTTTGGCTCATTTAAATGAAAAACATTCAATCAATAACAAAATAAATACGATTTCGACTGTGTACAGGGTGACCGTTGAAAATTTTTAAAAAGTGGCACAAAAAGGGGATTTTGAGGAAAAAAGTGGCACCAAAAAGGGGATTCTTTCACAAAAAGGGGCAACTTTTTTGAAAAGGGAATAATTGAACCAAATTCTAATATTTAATGAATTAATTTCTAGGGCGTATAATGCTTTTGAAATAAAATGAATCAATTTTGATGTTTTTTCGTTCAAAAAACTGACTGCTTTTTATATAAATCTTAGACAAACAATGCAAGCAAGCTTTGTTTGTATAAAATTTATGTGAAAGGCACTCACATTTTTTTTTAGCAATTTCCATAAAAAATTTTTTATTCAAGTCGCTTGTTTGCATATGGAAACAGCTTATTAGTAAAGTATCCGCTGAGTATACTGAGAGGAGAAAATCGTTAAGACCGGCCGAAGGCCGCTTTTCAATATACCAAGAAGAAAAAATACTTAAGCCCGGCCGAAGGCCAGCTACGCAAAGAATATTTTGTAGTAAAATAAAATTTCTTAACAATTTTAATTAATTTCCAAATATTTCTTTGAATCGACGATGTCGATTGGACATATTTTAAGCATTGTTGACGCTATTGGCAAATTGTTCCTGATTTTATTTCGCTTTTTAAAATGCAATAACGTCAATTGATCTTTTATTACTTGTCACCGATTGCAGAAGTAAAAAGTGAATAGTCAAAAACATGTACATATATTTGAATTTGTTTTCATTTTTAAAAGTGTGGCCATTATGACACATTTCAAAGTGTCATAATGCTCAATAATAATGTCATAAAGTCCATGGCACTATTAAAAGTGTCACAATGTCCATGGATGTTATGCCATTTTTAGCAGTGACATAATGTCTTTAGACATGTCTTTAGACATTATGTCACTGGATATTGTGACATGGCACCAAAATTTGCATGAAAATAATTTTAAAAATATTTAAAACTGCGTGATTTTCATAAAAATTTTCAACAAGACGTTCTTGTTCGTGTTAGTGAATCCGGGTGTTATTTTTAATAATTTTAATACAATAATGAATATCTATAGATCTAAACTCTTAAACTATTTCAAAATAGTTTTAGTCATAAGACTTTACATGATAGACTCAAAAACAAATTTTTGTCTTGAGATTTTTTTTTATAAAAACAGTTTCGTGCCATAAAAAGCTTATATTAAAACAAGAAGCATCATTTCATAAAAAGGGGCAAAAAGGGGCATAATATTACAAAAGGTGGCAGATTTAGGTCATTTTAAAAAAGGGGCACTAAAAGTGGCAAGGCAGTTGAAAAAGTGGCAAATTGCCACTATTCGCAAAACGGTCACGCTGCTTGTGTATTCAACAAACTTGAGAGAGGCAATTCAACACACATCAGAGAGCGTAATTTTTGCACCTTTAAATCCGATAAAATATATTCTTTTTGCACACACAAACACTTTTTAATTAGTTAAATTTTTTTATTTGTTTTATGATCAATTTTATGGTTCTTCTTTTTGTACTTTTAAAATATTTTTTAATTTATTTTTTAAAATATTTTTTAAGTTGATATTTATCGAAGTTTTCAACCAGTTTCTACATTCAGCAGTATTGCACTTTTGTTACTATTCGGGATAATTTTTTTTAGTACAAAAGAGAAAAATTGAAAAAAATGTTTAGCAAATCTAAATTTTTTGAGCTCAAATGTATTAAAAATTATTCTAAATTAATATATTCATAAATTAATGCAAAGTTAATTGTATATGTGACCTTCTCCGAGAAAAGGGACCTAGTGTGTCAAAATAAAGTTTTGAGAAAAACACATTTAAAGTTTCATACACCCTTTTAGGTACCAGAATCCACTCTTAAGTCCAAACCCGTTTTTTGACACACTATATCCCCTTTTCTCGGAGAAGGTCACATATATGTAATAACTAAAAATTCATGTTTAAAAAATATAAAAAATGTTAAATACTTTTTGTACCTACAACTAAGTACGGTTTTGGTGCTGTGGGGCAATTTTTATTTCAACCAATCCTAACATAAAATGTTCTACGAATACATTCTTAGACTTAGACTTTTTTGACCCGACTTGGGTTTCTGACAACTATTTGCCAACAGTCAGTCTCTTATGTTTTCTATGCCATGCACATACATATGTAAGTGACACAAATTTCAAAATCGGGTTTTTTAAAATTAATTATTGTAACTATATCGAACCCTATGTCCCTACAAATATTTAGTCTTCTACCGTCATGCTCGGCGACATTATTATCACTTGTAATATTTTATAAACTTTTTCCTTCTGTAAATTTAAAAATTCTGTGGATTTCTTGAATAGGGTGGATGTCCATTTTTGTAGATTTTGAGTTATTGATGCCAAATTACATTATTTTATATGCTCTTTTACATGGACCAAAAATTTCGCCAATAACATCGTCCAATTCCGAATTTTTTCTAAAAACAATGTAACTCCTTAATTCAATAAAATATTTTTCAGCTCTAATGAACTAAATCGACTTACAATTGCGTGCTGGCAATTTATTGCCGTTGGAAAAAAGCACGTAGCGACATGCGTTGATACTTTTGAATACATTTCCGAAATATTTTCTGGTTATTGTTCAGTTAATAAAAACTTATAATAGTGACTTGCGCGCAAGCATTTTTCATGTAAAAAAAATCTTGTGTGCTTGAATTAGTTCAATAGAAACTACTGTTATCGACATAAGCTTTTTTTCAGAAAACACTTTTAGTGTCCTTGGCAAATTGTTTTTTAAATTATTCTCTAGGATCTTACGCTGAGGGAATTTTTGCTTGAAATTTGTACACAAACTTCTTACCATATATGTTTACATGACAGTCCGAAAAAAGTTTGATAAAAATCACACGAAGTCCGTAGTATCAAAAATAAAGTATTTAAGCACTCCTGAAAAATTTAGTTTTCAGACATACGCGCTTATTCAAGAAAACCAAAGAATTGTGTCACTATATACACGTGCATACATATGTACACGTTCCTAAACGCACCACTGCGGTGCGTCAGAAAAGGAAACTTACTTCTTACGATGCCGAACCTATTTTGTTGAATGACTTACATATTTTATGGCGTATTTTATATTCTTGGGCTTCATCTGCTTAATAGCTGTTTTACACTATCTCACAAGCCGTTCGACTTCTGTAGAAAATGCAACCCTGATCTAATGAGTTTATGGAAAGTTTTAAAAAAGCAATAACAACACATTATATCAGGGTAGCATTTTGTGAAGAAGTCGAACAGCTTGTATAATAGTCTAAAAACAGCTTAACTGGTACATTTAAAAACATTTAAGTTCACTGTAATGCATTTATGAACGCACTCCACTCATTTTATATTTTTAAAGCAAGTAAATCGACATGTCGGATACTTATAGCACTATATTTATTTTAAAATAATACAGTGATAACATTTATAAACATATTTTAATTGAAAACAATTGTAGCTGGTAAATGAATATTAAGATTACTTGTTGTAAATAAATCTTACTTTATTACGTATTAAATACTTACAACATTAGCGCATAACCAGGGCTAAACACAAATTAAAACGTAAGATGAAAAGTTTTAGTAATACATATAAAAGTTTATTAATATGTAAATATTATGTAAGTAGGTATAAATTAAACTTTTATATAATTCAGTACTAAACTGTGCTATATACATACATACATACGTGTATATAGATATAAAATGTAATTCTAATAGCATAATTAATTATAAACCACTTGATAAAATTATATAAGTATAAAATATTCAGCAAATTGCTGTTAAAATAAGAATTTTACATTAATTTTGTAAAAATATAGTATACTAGTTGAAAAAATCTTAAATAATCTGCCTGTTCATAGAATCCGACAAGATATTTAATTTTAAGCGGAATTGTAATCCAATTCCGATTGTAAATGCGTTCAAAATTCAAAATATCGCTTTTAAGGCTCTTTCACATTGTAATACAAGATTTGAGATTTCTATTAGATTTTGTAAGACGAAAATCAAATCAAAATCAGTCCGACTTTCAAAAAATCTTAAAGAAAATCTTCTCATTTGGTTTCTACACTATCACATTTCAAATAAAACGTAACACACCGATCGCACGAGCAAAAGACAACCCTGATAAAATGAAAAGTTTGATTGTTTAGAAAATTTGCTAAAAATGACGAATACCATAATACTGTCAAATTTCTTTACATATTATTTGACAGATCATAACAATTTGTTTTCATACTGTTGGATTTTTACTTAAGATTTGAGTTTTTGACAGTATTAATACTAAATCTATTAGTCTGAAGAGCGCTTTACAAATTTGTGTATTTAGTAATTAGGGACTAGAAAAATGTGTTATACCTGTTAAATGCATAAATTATTCCGTTTCTCAACGTAAATTTCGCAAATTAAATTAAATTACAAATGGATTTCATGATTGCGTTTTGTAGAGAAAATGATATCAAACCAATCCGTATTGGATTATGTGAAAAGGCTGAATATTCACATTTCGCATGTTTTTAATTAAAAAAAAATTCATAAATTGGTGTTAATCTACACGTCTTTGTTACAAATTACGTTATGGCCTTCAGCTTCGAAGATTTGTTGCAACTTGTTACGTTGGGGTGGGGATGTCTTCTAAACGTTACCACAGTGTTTTGACGAACCATAACTTTTTCTAACGTTTGTCAAACTTCATACATAAAAACATCAGAATACATATATGTAGTTCATCTACACGTCTTTGTTACAAATCACGTAATGGCCTTGAGTTTCGACGATTTGTTACGTTAGATCGGGGATGTCTTCCAAACGTTAACACTGCGTCTTGACGAGCCATAACTTTGTTCTAACATTTGTCAAACTTCATACATTAATGTTTCGGCCCTTTTCCACCAATTTTAATTTTTTCCGATTTTAACAACTTTTTGCGAGTTTCTGCAACACATTATGCATTTTTTTTATAAAACTAATTAATTGCAACTTTTTTTTAAGAAATGTCACCAAGTCAAAACAAAAAATCAGCTGCTTTCTTGTGTTTTCGAAAAGATAAAATCACATCGAAAAGTAAAAAATTTTGTGGTTTTCAGAACACCATCAAATCACAATTGTGATTTTGAAATCGCAAGTGATTTGAAATCGTTTTTCAACTGTATACGAAACTGGCATCACTGAATGCATCATGTGTTTTCTCCCCGTCCACACATGCAATTTTTGTTGCAGCAATTTCTGAATTTGTGGGAGAGTGTTGAAATAGAAATATATACCATATATATTCCTCTCTCGCTCTTTCTCACTGAAAAATAAAGAATTGCTGCAACAAAAATTGCACGTGTGGACTGGGACTTTTTAAACTGACGCGAGGAAAAAGGGCTTTTTCATAATAACAGTCAATACCAAATAGTACTAAAATCGTTTTGAATTGTTGTAACCAAGTAAACCACACAACTTTGATTGAGTTTATATGCTCATTGTGTCAAAAAAAAAATTTTAATATCAAATTATCTCAATGAACCTACTCGTACTTACTAATTTCTTTATTCTTATAAACTTGAAGTTTGTTAAAAAATTTAAAATTCTTTCACAATGGATCTGAAGTATCGCCGATATATCGGTATCGGTATTCGTTACTTCCCTAATTTAAACACACAAGCAGAGATACGATGTTATTATTAGGGAAGTAACGATACGCCGTTTTGCCGATCCGATACCGATACCGATACTTAAAAATAAATATCGCCGATACCGATTCCGATACCGATACGAGTATTGAAATTGAGTTCAAGTTTAGATTAACAAAACTCAAGTGCAATTTTTTTATTATACAAAATTACAGTGTAAAATATTATTAATATTTAAAATTGATATTAATCCAATATAAAAAATTGGAAGTATTTTTTCAGGAGCTACATTTTCTTTGCTTCCAAAAAATCTATATTAAAAATATGCAGATAACACAGTGCAACAATCCAAAAAACACACCTACTTGACAGTATAGATTCGATTGTACTACCACGGGGTAGTAAAATCCTATACTAAGCTTGGCGAATTTGGTAACCAATTTCGTTTTATGGACCTCCAAAGCTTTGGAAAATCAACGGGCCCTCAAAAAAAGGTGTCATCAGCTTTTGGCCAACAGAAAATTCAAACTTGGTGATACCGCTTAACTATATATAGCAATAATGTAGCTAAGAGTTCCCTTAACAGATTTTATTACCATTTTATGCCAAAAAATTATTTTTTCGTGCACTTTTTTTGAAAAATTAAGGAAAAAATATTTATTTTCACTTTTTCCAGAATAACTTACAGGGACTCGTAATTTTTTATTAACAATATTTGGCAAAGTTGTAGCTACGGTAAAGCTGAACAACTTTTGTGAGCATGTCAATACAATCTGAATGTATCTGGGCACCCTAAACAGCCCAGAAAAACTAATTTCTACCTCAAACGTTTTCGTTTTTTACGAGTTAGGCTATATTTTTATTGAATTTTTTTGCTTTCTTTGTTATTGTTCCACTTCTTATGTTGCTGATTTTAGTATTTTATTGTTTGTTGTTGTTTTGCCAAATAATGGTAATGAAAAATTTGGAGTCTCTGTAAGTTATACTGAAAAAAGTGAATAAAATAATTTTTTTTAAATTTTTTTTTCAAAAAAGTACAGGAACATATTATTTTTCTGGGCACAAACTGTTAGTGAAACACAACAGAGAAGTATGCATATACTATTGAATATACTATTTAAAAAAAAAATATTTTTTTAGCATAAAAAAATAGTGAAAAACTACAATTTTTAAGGTAAAAGTGGTCTGTGTGAGCTATTAGAGTGCCTAGATACGTGCAGATTGTATTGATATGTTCACAAAAGTTGTTCAGCTCTACCGTACTATAAGTTTGCCAAATATTGTTAGCTCAAAATTACAAGTCCCTACAAGTTATTCTGAAAAAAGTGAAAAAAAAACAATTTTTTCCTTAATCTTGTCAACAAAAAGTTCACGAAAAAAATTTTTTGGCATGAAATGTTAAAAAATCTGTTAAACAGACTTTTAGCTACATTATTGCCATATATAGTTAGGCGGTATTATAAAGTTTGAATTAGCTGTTAGCCAAATACTAATAACACCGTTTTTTTGAGGCCCCACTGATTTTCAGAAACTTTGGAGGTCCATAAAACAAATTGGTCACCAAATTCGCCAAACTGAGTAAAGGGTTTTACTACCCCATTGTAGGACAATCGAACCTGTACTGTCCAGTTCTTGTGTTTTCCAAAAGTCTTTATTTGTCGCATAGTGTAATTAGTAGAAAAGCAAGAAAAAAATTTTAATTCCTTTATAATTAAAAAAAAAATACTCGCAATACTCGCATAAAAAAATTTTGAAAATTGGTAATTTTTTATTCTTTTTTCTTGACGAAAAATCATTATAGAACACCGAAAAAGAAATTTGTCCGAGCATCGCTTCCAATTCGGTGATTGGTAATCCAAAAACAGAACTTCTTGCAATGGCAAGGATATGTAAAACTAATTAGAAATGATCCAAATTTGCAATACTTCCGGATCGCGAGTTCTACATTTTCATGACTTCTTTGGAGTATCTTTTTTTGCTGGAATAAGATTTAAGAAACAACGAATTGAATTTAAATTCATGGTGAAATTAACAAAAAAAACAAATTTTTTTTACAAAATAATAGTATAAAATATCATTAATTTTTAAAATTGATATTAATAAGATTTAAAAAATAACGAAATGAGTTTAGTTCATGGTAAAATTAACAAAAAATAAATAATTTGTCAGAAAAAACTCTGAAAAATTGTTTAAAAGTATCGGCGTATCGACAGTAAAATATCGCCGATACCGATGTATCGGAAAATCTGAAGTATCGCCGATATATCGGTATCGGTATCGGTATTCGTTACATCCCTAGTTATTATCTAAACACATTTTGAAATCTTTTTAAATATTATGTCCTATTTTACTTAAACGTTATTTCTGTCGACATATGCGGTTTTATGCATCCTTGCTAGGATCTCGTTCTTACGTTATTTTTTCTGAAATTTTGATACAAAGTTATTTTTAAAAAATCAACGATATTCATACCGTGGCCACAATTTCAGAAATATTTTTTTTTGCTCTACTACAAATATCAGTTTTAAGACATACGCCTTTATTCAAGAAAACCAATGATTTGTTTATAGAATATGTAGTTTGACATTAAGCTACTCCATTTGCATCGCTGTTGATATTTGTCATTAAACACTAACAAACAAATATTACAAGCTGTTCTCTCAAGACCGCCTGTTATGTATTCTCCAGCGTTGTCAACTCAGTGCTTTTCGCACAGTTTTCAGTGCTTTTTCAACTTTTCGACGCGAAAAATTTTGGAGTTAGTGCTCGGTGCTTTTTTAGTCTAATTTTTGGTGCTTTTATTTTTTGACGGTGGCACTGAAGCCAAAATTCAAAAATTAATTTTTTATCTAAAAAATGTTTTTCAAGTGTAACATTCTTTGCTAAAACGCCCCATACACTACACCAGTATGCAAGCGCAATCAAGTGTTGGCGCCAGTGGTTTGGTCGTGTATGGGCATTTGGTGTGATTGTACGCTTTGCTGTAGCGATGTCAAACAGTGTTTGATATTTTGCTGATGGTACCAGTTTGTGGTATTGTGTATGATGAATTTAGCTCAGTTGAGAAAGGTTGTCAAAGAGTAAACATCGGGCTAAAATACATTTACTTGAATAAATTAAGTAAAACGGAACAAAATATACATTGCAATGTCTTTCTGAAACAAAACAAGTCATTTATAATAATTTTTTAATAAAAACCACGAATTTTCTTAATTTAAATTTTCCAAAAAAAATCAATAATAAATGCGGTGCGCACTATGTTCAACAACTCATCCATACAGAATTTTTAAAGAAATGAATATTGCACCAGTATGCTTGTATGGTATGTGTTTTGAGCACGATCCAACATCACTTGTTTGTACCAGTATACTGGAGTAGTGTATGCTTTGCTTAATGCAACTATTTCCTGAACACGTTTTTTGCAATCTGCCAGAAGAATGAAGAAATTGATTCGAGCAATCAGTGGTGCTTCATCTTTTTTTTTTGTCGAACCCCATTACAACTAATTGTCTAACCCCATTAAAACTAATTTTTGTACGTATTCCGTTTGCTTGGCACTTCAGATTTCAAAAACTCCGTTTTCACGAAATTTGACATACATAAACATATGCATATTCTACTCTTACGTGCGCATCATGTGGCGTAAGAACTAGCCCGATACTTTTTATGGCAAAGGGAGTCTCAAGGTCAAACTCCTGCAGTAAGTCGTACGTTTGTTGGTTGGTGCTGTGTTGCCGTGTTTTTGAATTGAGTGTGTAATTCGGCGTTGCCGTTTTTGTTTTTTGCCGGGAACTTCTGGGATTTAGGGGATTTTGTGTCCAGTTTTTCGGGATTCAGACCCGGTTCGTCTCGGTTTTCGAAACCGGATTTTTTGAAAAACCCGGTTTTTCGGTTTTACCGAATTTGTTGCTGAACTTGGTGCGATATTTGGCTGACGGTTTATTGACTGCGTTTTTCTTTGACTGTTGGTTATTTTGCTGTTTAACTGCGGTAATTCCAACTATTTTGCACGGGTATATTATTTTTTGCTGGTGGATAAATAATACTCTTATTTATGTCTGCGGGGAAGCGGAAGGGCGATATGCCTGGTGGGAGTGAGTCAGAGGTGTCTGATGCGAAGCTTATCGGTTTGAGCGATTTGTCGGGTGTGAAGAAGATACGAGGGTGAAAAAGAAGCGGATGAAGCCCGGTTCGCCGAAGTTGAAACGGGTGAATGATGAGAAGAATGTTTCGGTAGAAGGTGAAATGTTTCATTACTAGATGTTTACACATCTCCCCTATGGTCGGACTCACATTATTATTTTTTATTTCAAATGAATTGCTTGCAGTTTGATCCCATAGAAGTGAAAATCGGGCGGACAAAGTGTAGCTCGATATATTAATTGTCACATAACTCCGACATTTCTTGGTACATAAGATCTTTGCATTGAAGTCGGGGTTTTGTTTTTTACATATGTAATTAATTAATTACAGAGTTAACTACAACCGACAGGTCTTTATTACACAAAGTCTTTAAGTAGGAATAAAAACTGACTCAAAAGTTACAGTTTTTTCTTTATGATAATCCGCTCATTTCTATGAAAAACCTGTAGCAATAACTATGATGATCATATATGTATAATGAATTAATATTGGATATGATATATTAAGTTCTAAAAATAGAAAACTACAAAAAAAGTCTGAAAAATTGTTGCTTTTAGTAGCTTTAATTTTTCTCAAACGATTCGTTTTAAATTGGCTCGATTTACAGAACAGGCAGGATATAACAACTTTTTTAAATAAAACTAAAAAAAATTAAAATTCAGTGCTTTTTTTAAATAAGTACACAATTCCACTCACGAAATAACCGCCTGAGTAGACTCAAGAGAATTAAGTTAAGGGCCAAAGTAGAGATAAATTATTATTAAATAATAAACGGATACCACCCAACAAATTGGTAAAATGTGCAAATAGTACCAAATGAGTCACCGGGGTACCATCGTACTTTTTTGGTTTCAATAGTACCAAAACAAGTCCAATTGTACCAACTTTATCATCCCTGGTCAATACCAAGGTAGATTGAACAGGTACCACTACGACAACAGTTGTTTTAGTAAATTTGAGAATGTGTGCGTCATACAGACAATAGATTTTGACACATCTCTGATATGGTTCTATCAACAACGGGCATGTGTTAGTACATTTGAGAAAGCGTATGAATGTGTGCGACACAGACAATAGATTTGACATATTTCTGGTGTGTTTCTACCAACAAAATACATGTGTTTTTTTGTGTTGTCGTCCTGGTGGTACCTGAAATGATTCGTTTTAAATCGGGTCGATTTACAGAACAGGCAGGATATAACAACTTTTTTAAATAAAACTAAAAAAAAATTAAAATCAGTGCTTTTTTTAAATAAGTACACAAATCCACTCACGAAATAACCGCCTGTATAGACTCAAGAGAATTAAGTTAAGGGCCAAAGTAGAGATAAATTATTATTAAATAATCAACGGATAGCACCTAACAAATTGGGAAAATTTTGCAAATAGCACCAAATGAGTCACCGGGATACCATCGTACTATTTGGTTTCAATAGTACCAAAAAAAGTACTATTGTCATCCCTTTACACATCTCCCCTGTGAACGGACTCACATTATTTTTTTTTATTTCAAATGAATTGCTTGCAGTTTGATCCCATAGAAGTGAAAATCGGGCGGACAAAGTGTAGCTCGATATATTAATTGTCACATAACTGCGACATTTCTTGGTACATAAGATCTTTGCATTGAAGTCGGGGTTTTGTTTTTTACATATGTAATTAATGACTTTCGCATCGCAATTCAGAATAAGCCTCCTGGTTTAACTAATATACATATAAGCGTAAGATGATGGATGCTGTCGTAACTTATTTGATGCCATTTAAAATTTTGTTATTTATTTTTTAATATGGCGAGCTGACAACTTTTTTAATTCTTCCTTTGTTTTTCTTGCATTTTCTGTTTTTATTTAAATAGGTTTCGATATATCGAAATATCGATTTTTTTTTTAAATATGTGTATATGTATATATATTGATACTGCTCAAAAATATCGATACGATATATCTGTGGTTTTCTTGAATAAGCGCGTATGTCTAAAAACCATTTTTTTCAGGAGAGCCGCAATACTTTATTTTTAATACTACAGACTCTTTATGATTTTTATCAAACTTTTTTTTAGAGAGTCATGTAAACATACATATGTTGTAAGAAGTTTGTGTAAACATTTCAGGCAAAAATTCCCTGAGGGAAGATTCTAGAAAATAATTAAAAAAACAATTTGCCAAGGACACTAAAAGTGTGTGCAGAAAAAAAGCTTATGTAGGTATCAGTTGTTTACATTGAACTAATCCAAGCACACAAGATGTTTTTACCTGAAAAATGCATGCGCACAAGTCACAATACGTTTTTATTAACTGAACAATAACAAAAAAATATTTCGGGAATGTGTTCAGAAGTGACAACGCATGTGGCTATGTGTTTATTTTTAACGGCAATGAATTGCCAGCACGCAATTGTAGGTCGACTTAGCTCATTAGAAATGAAAAATATTTGAATAAATTAGGAAGTTACGTTGTTTTTAGAAAAAAAAATCGGAATTGGTCCATGTTATTAGCGAAATTTTTGGTCCATGTAACGAATATGGATTTTGAGCTATTGATGCAACTTAAACGAATATGGAAAGATAAACAAAAAACTAGGATTTTGTAGATTAATACGGTGGCGCTATTTTTGAGAGTAAAAAATAATCGAGAAAAACGTCAGAAGGTTAATACCATTGATAAACTATTAATAATATGACGACGAAAAGAGAGAGTGGTTCTACCCAAGGAAAATTCATACCAGGTAATCTCACTAATAAAACAAGTACAACATGTAACAAAAACCAAAAGCATTTTGTTTTTGTAAAATCATTGTTCGTACTCAAGGCCACAAAGCAAAGAGTGTATTTTGACATCCGACCATGAAGAAAATGCTAAAAAAAAAAGTTAACAGCTGTGTTGACAAGTTCACCTGTAGTGAATTCGCCTTGGTTCTACCTTTATATTATTGTATCATTCTGCTCTTTAATAGTAATTTCACTCCTGAAAATTTTTAAAATTATAATTAAGTTCTTTTGTCAAAAGTCCACAGGTTTAATATTCTGATTTTGTAGTTTGACTACAAAAAAATGCTAATTATCATTATCGCCAATAAAATTTCAAATGGATTTTTTTTCTTTTCCTTAAAATTGCGATCGCCAATTTTGTATTGCTGTTGCGTTCACCTTTTTTCAAGATTTTTTTAGTGGAAAATTATTCATGTGGAAAAATTTTCCAATCTTATTCACGATAATAGTGAGTGAATATAAAACATAGAAGAAGAAATAGCGTCAAAACTTTCAGAGAAACTATGTAGATTTCTTAAAAAGCAAATGTGCAAGTCATAAAAAAGCCATTTCGTTGCGAACAGCATTATTTTGAAGTGTTTTTATTACTGATATTAATGAGCTATAAATCGGTGAAAAAACTGCGTTTGCAGATGTAAAAAATGGCTCCATGAAAAATCGCCCAAAAATAGAAATGAAAAATCGCCCAAAATTTCAAAATGAAAAATCGCCCAAAATTTAAAAATGAAAAATCACAAAAAAAAAAATGAAAAATCGCTAAAAAAAAAAAATGAAATATCGCCCAAAATTAAAAAACACAAAAAAATTTAAAATTATAGTAAGTTAATTTTTATATTAAAAAAAAAAAAACTTACAGAAAAGCATAAATAGTCTTCGTTTCTTACCAAATTGCAATAAAAGTATGAATAAAAGGCAATATTTTCCATCGGCCAAAAATTATACTATGGCTCTCCAAGGATAATTTAGATAATTATCATAGATACAACAAAAATTTATAAACATATAATACAGTAATGATCATTTATTGAAGGCCGGAAATTTAAGACGTCAAGAAAACCGCAGCTCAAAATTTCACATATCACATAGAGTCTAAAGTCCTTCCGTCCGCCAAAAGCGCGTTTCAAATTAAATATTCCAAAGGCAACTAATCTAAAAAATTGTCGTAAGCGAAGCCGAGATTTGATATACTATGGAGTTTAAAATTGTTCCGCCCGGCCGAAGGCCGGCTACACGGAGTCGTCGAAAGCACGTACCAAATTAAGGATTCCGAAGGCTCCGTATAGCCGGCCTTCGGCCGGGCGGAAGGATTTTCAACTCTTTGGTATGTTAAGTCTCGGCTTCGCTTACGACAATTTTCAATATTAATAGCCTTCGGAATGCTTAATTTGGTACGTGCTTTCAACGACTTTTCGTGTAGCCGGCCTTTGGCCGGGTGGAAGAATTTTAAACTTTTACTGCTATAGAAGCCAAATAATGATGGAGATGGAACACATTGGAGAAACTTTCAATTATTTAATATGATATAATATTTTAAATTCTACATTCGATTTTGATGATTACCAGAATTTTTGGGTGTAAAATTTTGGGCGATTTTTCATATGAAAAATAACTTTAAATTTGTATGGACAACTTTTTGGGCGATTTTTCATTTTTATTTTTGGGCGATTTAGTTTTGGACGAAAATTTTTGGGTGATTTTTCATATGGGCGATTTTTAATTTTTATTTTTGGGCGATTTTTCATGGAGCCGTAAAAAAATATTAAACCAAAAAAAAGTTAGACAGTTTTTTGTAACTCCTGTAAAATCTCAAAAAAGGACTTGTTACGTTTGCACGTTAAGGTGACGATATACAAAACTTCAATGCATTTGGTGCGTCAACTTTTTTCACAACCGTGAAAAAGTGAAATTGCTGTTCTTACTTTTTTTTCATGCCCTATTTTGGAGCTGGAGCTTGCATATTTACAAAAAATGGAAAAAGCTATACCCTAATGCACATACTTATTTAAACTTAAGCAAACGAATAAAAAATAGTTAAATCAAACTAAAGAAAAACAATTATGCATTTCAATATAAACAATTATTTTATACATACATACGAAAAAATAAAAAAGTAAAATAAGATTTTCAACTAAATTTAAACAACAATTTAAAAGGAGAAAACTCAAGTCATTTATTAAGGAAAAAATATTACATAATTAAACTTGCGCATTGCTTAGTGTGTATTAATATCTTTTAGGATAATTATATTGTAATCTACAAAATAATACACATATATTTTTATATAAATGATATGAAAAATATATAAAAAAAAACTTATACCATAAAAGTTTGTACAGCAACAAATTGTTATTTTTAGTAAATTCAATTTGGTATAATCGAAATACACACAGATATTAATTTTCTTCAAAACTTTCCGCATCTCCTCCAAGGAAAAGTTTTGACATATTTTTTACAAATATATGTACATACAGTATCAAAATTTTTATTTAAAACAATTATTTATAAAGCCCATACAAAAAATTTACCATCATTAAAGAATATTATTATTAAATATTAACTTTACGTTTGTAAAAAATACTAAGAAAACATTTAATAAATAAAACTGAAATTAAATGATTTACCCAAAAGATAACGTAGTTGTTAATAAAAATAATAAAAAATATATATAAATTGTAAAATTATTATAAATTTGAAAATTTAGCCAACTTTAGATTGTTTAAAGGTATGTATCCAAAAGGTACGAGTATACAATAAGGTCGCTCGAAAAAAAGTTGAGCCGATCACACCCTAGGATTAACGATTGGTTGAAAACAATTCTAAAAATAATTATTTTAGTTTTTTGCCATGCCCCTGGCTACCGCCCTTTTAATTTTTTGTACGCGGCGTCGCCATTTGTAGTCTGATTATCATCAGACTACATCATTACATAATGCATATCGTTGTTCATGGCTTGACTATGGCTACATTTTTGCTTTGGTAAAGTTTTAATCCGACATCAAATTCGGGGCGCCACTTATGACATCTTGAGTCCTTTTCCCAAATGTAAAATTTTTTGCACGTGGCAAGAAAGCTCTCCTGAAACTTAGTATGTCTATCTTATAATATTCTCACTTTTATGCCACGTCTCAAAGGTAAGCCCGTTTTTCTTTTTCAAAAACATGCTACATCAAACCAGGTCAAATAAAATAAAAAATTATATCATAGAATGAAAAGTATATCAATTACGTTTCTAAGACTGTAAAAAAATATATTTTTACCACACCCCAAAATATAGCACTTCTTGTGTTTTACATATAGCGCCGCCATTTAAAGTCCGTTATTATCATGCCTCATATAGTTGAGTATAGCTTGACTGTCACTTACTTTTTGGCTCTGTTGACTTTTTAAACCGACATCGAATTCTGGGCACCACTTATGACATCTGGGATCCTTCCCTTCTTATGCACGTGGCAAAAAAGCCCTTCTAAAACTTTGTGTCTACCTTTTAACATACTCACTTTCATGCCACGCCCCAGAATTAATATTTCCTTTACTCATACATATTACATCGCTTGCCGTATATAAAAAACCAGCAAAGTGCTGTATTTTGGAGTGTGACAAAAAAATTTTACAGTTATAGATATACATTTCATTCTAAGGGGTGAGTGAAAATTTTTTTTATACATATATATGATCGACCTGGCTTAAATGCAATATATGTATATGTGAAAATAAAAAATGGGCTTGCTATTGGGGCGTAGTATAAAAGTAGGTATATTAAAAACTAGATATACTAAGTTTTAGAAGTTTATATAAGGGGGGAAAGATATAGCATAAGTGGCGCCCGGAATTTGATGTCGAATTAAAAAGTCTCCACAGGCAAAAATGAAGCCATAGTCAAGCCATGAATAACGATATGCAATATGTTGTAGCCGTGCCACAAATGGCAACGCAGTGTACAAAAAACTAAAAGGGCGGTATCCAGGGGCAGGGGCGTGACAAAAAATGTAAAAAAATACTTCTGGAATTTTTTTCAACTAATCTTTGATCTTAGGGAGTGACTGGCTCAACTTTTTTATTTTGTATGGAGGCCGAACCACTGTATAAAAAATCCAAAAATAGCGTTACGTAATATTTATGTGAATTAGAGATGAGCGATCTCGTGATTTTTATAGAACATCGTGAACACTGAACGTGATTTAAAAATCGCTGTTTCTTAAAACTGTGACTGTGATCAATGTTTTCAGTTCTCTTATAGCAATGTAATTATCAAATACACACATTCATCTCTACAACAAAAACGTTGTTCTTTAACATACCAAGGCAGATTTAAGTGCGCCTTAAAATATAATTTGAATTTTAAAAAGAAATACTAATAATGAAGAAGAGAACCCAAGAAATAGCAGCACTATTCGTTTATTGTTATTGTACGCAAACAAAAACGTTATTACCCACACAAACAGTGAAAGATCATAATTTCCTGTATGTAACAAATAGAAAAGAACAACTTCGCAAGTATCAGTTACTTGACAAATTTTGTCACGTCTGTGAATCGTGATTTTTCAGTAACAATGATTAAATCACAGCTACTGAAATATCGCTCATCTCTAATGTGAATAGGCCCTAGGCTAAACCTCGAAACTCTTCATTAAGATAGAGTTGGATATGGAACAACGAAAGAAAACTAAATTAATTCTATCTTACGCAGCAGAACATATACATATATATGTATGTACTAGGGTTTCATTTAATCGGGCTTCTGCTTTAATCGGTTAATCGCTCGATTAATTAATTGAGGTTTTGGTTTAATCAGTTAGTAATTTCGCTATTATTCGGCTAACCGATTAATAAAGTTTTTTCATAAATGAAGTAATTTCAATAAAAAAGTGCATAAATTATTTATTATTTTGAGTTTATTTTAAATGAAATTTATTTGCTGGTTAAGCATTGTCTATATGCATTTCATTGGTGCTTTACCAAGTCGTCAGTAGACTTCAAACATACTTTTGAGCAGTTACAAGCCTCTTACCTTATGTACAGATTTTCAAAAACCATTTGAGACTTTAAAAATAAATAATTTTAAAAAATAAGCATACACACAAAAAAATATAAGAGGTAATATTAACAAAGCTTGCATAGGTTATTTTATATGAAAATTACAAACAGGTGTCTTATTAACTAAGCCATTAGGCAATTTGTACACAACATTTTGCCTAAAATCCAAGTTAATTTAACTATTTCTATTAGGTTCCTTCTTCGAAACAATTTTTTTTGTGTTTAGTTTTTTGTCATATTAAAATAAATTTTTGTAGAATGGTAAGCAAATTTAATTGTATTTTTATGAAATAAATTAATAAATTTATAAGTACACAAAAAAACTCATAGGTTAAATCTCGTAAAATTATGATATAAATTTAACTAAGTGAAACGGTAGAATGGCATTTACAAAGTTTTTTAGGTGATTAAACAAAAATTTTAGTTGATTTCTGTGTTCGAAAATTCAACAAAAAATTTTGTTAAAACTACTTGAAATTTTTTATAAATTATCTATGACCACATGGTAGATTCATATTTTTAGTTTTGGTAGATTAATTTAAACATGGTTTCATCTTCCTATCGTCTTAAAGAATTTATTTGGATTCTAATATGTAGTTTTCCAACAACATTGAGTTAAAATATATGAATTGCAATTTGAGAGAGATCTTATACATATATTAACAAATTGTTTATACCTTTAGAACATCCAAAGGCACTAAAACTTTTTGTGACCCTCTTAAAGGTTTCTCGCGATATATATCGGCATATTTTTGATCTCTCGATGGCAGTTGATCTGTTGCCTGCAGTTTTTGCAATTTCTAAAATAAGTATAGAGATTGAATGCCAATAGCGGAATAACACATGTATAGGTATACATTAGAGATGAGCTATCCCGTAATTTTTAAAGAACATCGTGAACAGAGAACGTGATTTAAAAATCACTGTTACTCAAAACTGTGACTGTGATCACTGTTTTCAGTTCTCTTATAGCAATGTAATTATCAAATACACACATGCATCTCTACAACAAAAACTTTGATCTCTATTATACCAAGGCAGATTTAAATACGCCTTAAAATATACTTTGAATTTTAAAAAGAAATACTAATAAGGAAGAAGAGAATGCAAGACTAGCAACACTATTCGTTAATTGTTATTGTACACAAATAAAAACGTTATTACCCACACAAACGGTGAAATATCATAATTTTCTGTATGTAACAAATAGAAAAGAACAACTTCGCAAGTAGCAGTTACTTGACAAATTTTGTCACAACTGTGAATCGTGATATTTCAGTAACAGTCATTAAATCACAGGTACTTAAATATCGCTCATCTCTAATATACATAATTCAAACTACCTGTATCCAAAAACTTTTCTGCAATTGTAGATTTGCGATCCATTCAAGACAATTTTCACCTGAAGTCATATTAGCGTCCGCGTCATTACACTAAGAAAAATAAATTTATTACTGAACCAGGACGATGAGAAAGAGTAAACGAATCGAAATAATCTGAATATAAAATTACTAGGGAACTATAGAAACTTACTTTATTGATTGTGTATACTTTATGAAAATGCTGCATTTGCTGCTATTGATTAGCGAAGTCCTTGACCCTACGTCCCATGTATCCTAGCGACTACATTGAGTTTCCTAGAACCCCAAATGCTTTTAACTTATCCTAACCAACCTCAGGAAGAAAAGTTATTTATACGTGTAAATATTTGCGGCGAACGCGTTATAGATATAGATGTATTCAAGGTAGACCAACACCAGGTAGTCGCAAGAGAATTCGCCGTAGAGAATTTACATTTTGGCTGTCAAAAAAGCTAATATAGATTATATATAAATATTATTCCAAAATTCAGCTGTAATAATCGAGTAATTTATTTTGTTATTGTGACAAATCCAAGTAGAAATTGTATTTTATTTTTAAGCGGTGTCTGATAGGACTCGAACCGACAACATCCGGTATGACAGAATAGTACACTACCCACTCGACCACAGGGGAACTTATATATGTTATAAATACCAGTTAAGCTGGAGTTAATATCTGAATATAGTTACGGAACAGGTTCCTGAGTCTCATTGAAGAGATGCAATTAATATTATATAGATACTATGTGATAGGCCTTAGGTCCATGTGCATCGAATTTGTTCAGTGCCGTTTACTACAATACTAGACGGAGTACCAACTACATTGACTGAAAATGGTTAATATGTGACCATTTACACAATATGTCTTTTTCCACCATTCACTACTCCTTATTTTTGGTACCAGTCTCATTTTCTCAAGTCATAGGACGAGTACTTTTGGATCATTTGTCACCAAATTTTCCGCAGGGTTTCTTCTATAAATTCTTTTGAAATGTGTAGTTGTTTTATCATAGTATAAATTTGTTAATTAGAATGGAGTACCCTACATTCTATGTTTTGACAGTTGCCTTTTACAACAGATGTTTTGACATCAAGTGGCCTCAGTATGGCAATGCCACATAATACGTTAGTATTTTCACTCATTTTCTTAAAATTCTGTTTATTTAATAAACTATAAAAGGACTAAAGTTATATAGATAATTTGTGTAAAATGTATATGAACAAAAATATATAAAGACCTGGTTAAGAAAGGATAACAATTTTGATTTAAATTGTGCCAAGCTTATGCGTCATAAATCAATGTGTTTAAAAAATATGGTGTATTTGATGTAATAAATATTTATCTCTAATATTCTAGCCACATATTATTGCTATTAAGAAGCAGCATTAATATATATAATCGATATCTTAATGCGCCGTCTGAAATTGTAGCGGTTGGCTCCCCTGCTCATCCGCTTCCCCTATCATTCACGACAATTGCTTTTAAACATTTTGATCTTATCTGGTCATGCCTAAATTTGAATTATACAGGATTCCACTAAAGCCGAACGCTGACAGTCTATTGAATACTAGAGGTCGAGATAACTTGCAACAGGCCCGAAACTCACCAAGTTTTCCACTAGATAAGTATCAAGATTCGTCCGATCCTAAAGTAGTGTCTAATACCAGTAATAAATTCTCAACCGACGCAATGAATCCATATGTTAAAAATATGACGCTGCAACAACGTTATCCTCGCTTCCTTGCATTGGAAGTAGAACAATGGTAAGGTAAGTAAATATTTATTTAACTTCTATGAATGTACATATTGTTTTATTATTGTATAATTTACAAATAATTGAGGTTATATTGGAGCACAATGGATACGTCCAGCGCTACACAGCGTATGAGTTTTTAAAAGGAAAACGTCTGTCAATAAGTAAACGCAAATACTATCTTTAGTTTTATTGGGTTTGCTCACTACATATCTATTATAAAAATTATTATTATACTACATATCTATTATAAAAATGTTAAGTAAAAAATGTCGCCGGCTTAATTAATGTAGAAAGGGCGTATCTTTATAACAATAAATAGAACAATTGTATTTTTATTTCAATATTTCGCTACTTCGATGCTACTACGATGCTACACAAATATTTAATACACAAATATTTATGTTTTGAATCGACATTATTAATAAACACACTTTTCTTATAGCACTATTTTAGAATTTATCCACTGCTTTTGCGCCTTTTTGAACAAGCTGAATTTTATTTTTATTTTTGCAATAAGTGTACGCGGGTGCCCAAGCTTCTATATATGTGTCATGACGCCGTACTTAAGGGGCGATATTATAGATATTAAGACCATATTATTACTTTTTTTTGCCAAAAGCTAAAAAGTAGCGAAAAAATACTGGGTATTTAGATCCAGTATTTATCAAATTAACGTTACTAAGAAACGAATTATCAAATAGAGTATAAGTAGACACTTGTCAGTCCATGCTATCCGCATGAAATTTGTTCCAAACTGACTTGAAAGATTAGATTCCAAGCAACAAGCTTACTGAAAAAAACAGATATGAGTGATTCCACGTAAAACGGCCCTATGCAAGGAAAAAATTATTTTCTCATTATTATAAAAATCTCTCAATTGATGTTTTTTGGAGAATGACAATTATAGAAAAAATAAAAAAATACACTATTTAATATTTTTTAATCAATTTGAGGAAAGAAACTTTTTGCTCTCCCTCTTTGTATGTTTAATATTTATTTCAGATTTTCTTTTATTCCCTTTCTTATTATTAATAAAAACCGTTATCTCTGCAAAAAATATAATTTTTTTGTTTTTTATTAAATTTAAAACATATTCTGCGTTCTATCATAGACAGCAGAATACTCTAGTATTCTGCTGTCTATGATAGAACGGATGGCAAATAATTTAATGTCTTATTATTTTCTTATGAGTTTATCTTTATATTATTTATATTAATTAAATCAATAAAAAGATTTATTTCTTAAATTTTTTTAAATTTTCCTACTAGGTCACACCCGTCGGTCACACCCTCTCATTTTAAAAATAGTTTTTTATAAGTAAAATCATTGTTTGTCAAACAGTAAATACATAATACAATTAAAAACACTTTGAACGGATATCTATATCAAAGTTATTGTGTATTACAGGTATAGCTACACATGTATGCATGTGTTGTTTAATAATTCGTTAGAAAGCGGCGTACTTCGTTGGTGCTGAAAACGTTTTCTTCTTCAAATAGAATAAAGATCAAAATTTATTCATTTTATTTCAAAATCATTATATGCCCTAGAAATTCAGTACATACTAGAATTTGGTTCAATTATTCCCTTTTTAAAAAAGTTTCCCATTTTTTTCGAAGAATCCCCTTTTTGGTGCCAATTTCTTCCTCAAAATCCCCTTTTTGTGCCACTTTTCAACGGTCATCCTGGTTGGCGCGCCTTTTGTAGTAGAACCAACGACATCTTAAGACAATCGGGCATGTTCTGAAAATCACGTTGATTTGAAATCACGTGATTTCAAAAGTAAACTGTTAATAACTGATTTGTAAGTGGATTGTTATTGTATTTTAAGTTTTTGTCATTTACAATAGAACATTTTACTCAAACTTCCAACGCTATAAATAGTCTTATTAACGAAAGCAATAATTTAGCCTAATGACATGTATTAAAATCTAGAGTCCGATCGAAACCAGTTTTTTGAGGCCGAACCCGAACCGAACCTAATATTCGGCAAAAAGGCCGAATATACGGCCGAATCCGAAACTTGCCGAAACTTTTTAAGCATAACTGATATTGACATTTTAAAAATTAAACAGAACTGAAAAGTAATTTGCTTTATTAACGGCCCTTTTTACAATGTGATTAAAAGTTAACGTGGTCTTTAACGGAAAATTCGGCATACAAAACTCTCCATTAAAGTATACGTTCGATTTTAACTGTACACTGTGAAAAAGGGGGTAAGAGTATTTCTACATACATACAGTGTCAGTCAAACTAATAGTAGAAATTGAATATATTTCAATCCATCGAGCAAATTTAAACTTAAACATTAATGAGCAGTGACTAATAAAAACTTAGCACGAAATTAGCTTAAATGATGAATAGAACTGGAATATTGGGTATGTGAATATTGTATGTGTACCGACATTGAGGAGTGTTTTATCATTCTATTGATGACGTTATACCAATCAAAAAGTTGAGTCGGAATAACTAAGAAGATATAAAGTGGAATATTTACCTATTTCTGACACTAAATTTATACGATTTCATTCATTTCTACTAAAGTGATGTTTTTTTGTTTACGCCCGCGTTTCATCGATGATATACACAAAGAATTTTTCTCGACGGTATTGAATTTATCGTGAAGATTGAAAATGAGCTTTCTTCATATTTTGAAATTATTTAAAAAAATCTATTTAAAAAAGCAAATAATCAATTTCAATGCGAAATTGTAAGTAAATTCGATTGCGAAAAATCGATTTATTATAACATAATACAGATTTTCGATTGGAATCGAAATCGGGTTACCATTCCCTAGTTTATGCTATTTATTTTGGCAACAAACAGTAGAATAGTTTATGTTACTATCAGCCATGTCACAGATTCCGTTCGGATTGGTTTTGATTCCGTAGTTGTCATTCCGAAAAATTAAATTTTTGGTGCTTTAGATTCCGTTTATTTTGTATTTCGTTTTTACAATGATAAAGTTTTTATACCTTGAGGTGCTTGTTTACTCTTGTTTTTAGATGCAAAGCTCACATTAAGCTTTTTATTAACATGGAAAGCTCATGGCCAAATACTTATTTGACGCTCCAAAAAGTATGCACATTTTTTAGTATTTACTGCAAAGGAAGTCAGTGTTTTTCAATTCCACTTTGATATTTAAAATTGGTTTGATTACGAAGAAAATTTTCGTTTTTCGTTTTCTGAAGAAGCAACTTACGGAATTGAACCACTTCGGATCGGAATGGTATTCTGTGACATGGCTAGTGTGACTAGATTTTAAAATAATATAAAGCTAAATCAGGTTTTAAATAGAGCTAAAAAGAGCTAAAGAAAGAAATTTTAGAGCCAAAAAAATAAAGCAAAATTTTTTTACAGCATTGCAATAGTAACTTCATTATTCTTAAATTTTTTATAGTTTAAATGGTGTTTATGTAGGTATAAATAATATGAAAATATATTTTTGGCTCATTTAAATGAAAAACTCAATCAATAACAACCACCCAAGTGCTGAAAATAGCATTTCGCAAAATAAATACGATTTCGACTCGAAGTCACTAAACTGGTGTGTTGGAAATCGCAATCACAAAAAACTTAGCTATTTCAATTTGCAAGCAAAGAGGAAAGTGAAATCTAAGTGAACTTTCCTCTTTAAAAAAATTTAGTATCAAATTGCAAAAATAAAAGCATTCCAGTAATATTTAAACTCTTTCTATTTAATATAATTAAAAAAAATAAAATTTTTATACATTTTAATACAAAATACTAAATTAAAAAGTATATTGCTTTATTTCGACTATTGTGTTACTTTTGTTTACTTTAAAAACAGATGCATAAAACATATAATATTAAGCAAAAATAGTAAGGGAAAATCTAAAAATAGTTGAAAAAGAATCTTTTTCGAAGATTATTTCGAAAAATAAACAGAACGCGCTACCCTTAGCACATGCAAAAGTGAGATTTGCGATTTTAAACTCACAAGTAATTTTTGCCATTGTAATTCCAAAAGAGTAATATCACCTATGCTAAAATTCTTTAAAATTTTCATAAAATTTACTTTTGTATTGCTTAGACTGTTTTCTAATGAAAAGATGTTTGTGATTTGTAAAGTTGAAAAGTTATTTGGCAAACGTTGTCGTAGTTGGTATATTAATTGTTTAATCAAATTTCGGCAAGTGTATCTAATTTCTTTTTCTATTTCAGAATCTATTATGTTTTTTTTTTTAAATCAGATATTGTTCAAACTTATAGTTCAAATACGGAGTTGGAATTAGAAAACCGTCTAAATTTGATTTTAAACGGCCAAAAATTTCGGACTTTAAAAGGATTTGATTACAAAGATTTTTCAAAAGCAAGTGAAGTTCTGAAACCAATAGCATGGGGTCCACGTCGTTACTTTCGTCGTTACTTTATAATGAAAACAAAAACAAATTTAAGTTGTTTGTTATTGTTTTCAGTATAAATAAGAGAACGACATCGACTTGTCGACATCGTGGGCCAGGCCCTTTATTTACTTTTTGAACATCAGAAAGTAATGGCTTTAAAAATTTCAAATGGAGTAAATATTTTTCACTATAGAAATTGTTCAAGACTTTAGCTTGATGGCAGGATTCCGAAATAGATGCAAGTTGAAAGTGAGTTTTTAATTCCAACCATTGTATACTTATTACACCATGATGTCGATCAAATCTGCCGCAGTGAATGTTTCTGCACTGCCAGATTATTATTATTATTTTTTAACTACTTTATATGGTTACGGCACATAAATTTATTCTGATAAACTGTTTTATTTATTTTGAAATAGAAATTAATTACACGAAATTGAAATTAAAGAAAAAGCTAGAAAAAGCTAAATGCATTGTTGAAAAAAGCTGAAAAAAAGCTAAGAGCTAAATGAAATATTTCGAGCTAAACATTAAAAAATGAAGCTAAATTTAGCTCCAAAAGAGCTAATATGGCCACACTGCGTGTGCAGGCTGCTCTTGTTATGCTGAAAAACAAAAACAAAAAAAGAAGTGTAGAGAAGCTCGTGGAATTAGATTGTTGTAACAAATTTCTCCAGTCTAATATGCAGAAAAATTGTGTTTTACTTAAAATTTACTGTTATTTTGCAGACAGGATATACTAAACAGTTTCGAATAACAACATATAGAGTTCAATGGTCTTTTGATACAAACGAAGATGTCAAGTAAAGCAAGCAGAAAGTGTGTACATATGTATGTGGGTATTTAAAGAAATATCCAAAACAATACTTACATATCGACATTAAGCCATGAATAGATACATCCATACATACATACATACATACATAAAAACATGCATATATACCTACATACATATATGTATGTATTTACATAACTATTTGTTTATATTTTTTCCATTTACTACAAGCTGTTGATGATATTAAGAGCGTTCGTTTATTTAAAATCTAGCGAACAAATTTTCCAAATGGCTGTTTTGTTTTACATGTTGCGTTGATAAAGAAGCAGACCAACCGGGTACCTTTTCGGTCATTTAATCCCATCGTTCCAATGTGAAACATAGAGCCATAACCAATGAACTCCATTCGTTGTTCTTGAGAGTTTAATAATTTTGTTTCGTTCCAGGTCTTTGCAATTTTTATCATTTTGATTTCAAGTTCTCCCTCCAAGTATGATTTGCCCTTAATCTTCTTCAGGTGTCAATTTATTCCCCTTATGTTGCACTCTCCAAGGTCTGCTAGTTCGGGAAGTGATGGGTTTTCCAAGTTGACGTCCTATTTCTAGATAGTGCTGGACATCGGCAGAGGTCTCTTCCTCCTGCTTATTCTGACAACATCTGCAGAAGTCGTTCTAATCTCATAGCATTTGGACCTCATAGCATAAGTACCGATGAGACAGTGCCCCGTTATGACCGCTACGATTATACGCAGCTGTTGACGAGGAAGCCTCAGTATGGTTGCAGATAGGCTTGCCACCCATACTTTATAATAAAGTATTGTACATTATTTCGGATAAGTGTACTCTATGCTTTATGAGAACAATAAAGTACGCGAAAATACTTTATTTCGCATGATTTGATTTATTTAGAATTAAAAATAGATTCAGGTTATATTATACCACATTTACACTATGAAACTTTTTTGCATGCAATTTTCATTTTAAGTGAGAGTGTTGAAATAAAAATGTATACATTTTGTATTTCTTCTCTGTCTTTCTCACTGAAAAAAGAGAGTTGCATGCAACAAAGTTGCGTAGTGTAAATATGGTATTAGTCAGTCAGTTTATTTATATAGATCACTTTAATCGAACCAGCTTTTGACTCTGGGAAGTATAAACCGAAAAAATACAAAATTATCGTTATCTGGAAATGGCCGAAATGAATTTTTTTCTTTACTTTTCTCGTGTTAATCATATGCTCATCACTCTAAAAAATGCATTAGAAACTTTATGCATTTTGCTTGTAAAGCAGTGTAATGCAAAGCAGTGTAATGTTGTTGGCTTGCCTGAAACTAGTCGTGAATTTAAGACCGCAGGTAGTCAAACGCTATTCAGCCAAAAAAAATTAAACTGTTGTCTTCACCGGAACTGACTAGCGTCTAGACTAGAAATTGCATTACTAAACAAACTTTATGATCAGATATACAGTTCTGAAGGTTTTGCGGAATTATCTACTGCAAGTAAATAGCAGCTAGTGTTTAATAAGACTGATGATAATTTATCAAATTTGTATAAGGTAATTTAATTTTTACTTTATTATCCTGCCAAGTCAGCACTCACAAAGAGAGTTTTTTCTCTAATGAAGAGCAAATATCGAGACGAAAGAAGCAAAACGTCTGAATCTGATAAGAAATGATTTAATTATTTACTTTAATTAAAATATAGACTGTAAAGATGCTGTGCAATTGTTTAGAAATGATAATTATTGGACAAAAAACTTCCGAAAAGCAATAAAAAATACGTTTTTAAATATAAAAATAAAGATAAATAATTGTACTTTATTTTTATACTGTGCACTTTTTTGCTTAGCCCTTAATAACGAATTTACTTTAATTGGCAAGAAAAAAGGTGGGAACCCTAGTAGCAGATGTTGCGAAGTTATACTGGGGCCAGATAGATCTAGAAACCTCACATGTGATTTCATTTGTCCATCTGCTTTGTGCTTCCCTAAAGAGATGGTGCTGAATTTGAATTTGAGCTTTTTAGTGGGACCCCTAATAATTACACTGTGGAACAAATTCAAGTTGACTGCAAAGTTCGAAGGTCGATTAAAAAAAAAAATTCGAACTAACATAAACAAATGCCGCGATACGGGTCTTCTAATTTAGCCCCTATTTTCACCCCTCACTCTCAGAATCGACCTAACTTTTGCTAACTTGAATTTGTTCCACAGTGTTATTAGAGGTTCCACATATTGAGTCGAAAATAATTAAACTGGCATTGCTCTACGTGGTGTCAAATTTCTTAAGCTTCCTTAAGAAGGATCTAAAATTAAAAAAGGTCCAGCACGTACAGATTTTGAGTTATATCGCAAAAAAGTTTTTGGAAAAATTGTACCAAATATTGTAATTCTTGTGTAAATTCTTTAAAATTGAACCTCAAATCATAAAATATTTCTGCGTATTCGTGTCGGGAACAAGATTTCCTTTCTTTTGAGTGTAATTTTGTTTATAGTTTGAGTCACAATAAGTGAGTTTCATCGCAAGGAAGTTAGAAATATAATTTTTCAGTTATGTTTGAGTTTTGTCTCAATAAGTTTTACATTCGCGCAGAACTTTTGCAATTGGCTAGCACACAAAAGATGGATATACTAAGGAACATATTCTTGGCAAAAAATTTAAAATCTATTAGGTAGCTCTTGAGATACTTATATGAAAAACAACTTAAAATTTCAGCTCATTATATATTTAACGATATAACTGATATTTATATTAACATAATTAAATCGCGAAAATTCTAATTATGCAATTTTATATTGTTTATTGTGTCCAATCATATGGGCATGAAGAAAAGTTAGTTTCAGTGTTGAGTGGTGTATTTATTTTTAATGCATATTTTTTTCAAAAGAGTTCTTAGTTTTAAGCATAATTCGACTTTTTTTGTTTCGCAAATCTTACACCAGATAAATTGGTGATAATATATCATTCCAAAAAATAATAAAAATAAAAAAATAAATTAAAAATTGAATTTATTTTTCTTATGTCTCATGAACTACTTGATGGATAAAATTTTTTTTGCCCACATATGATTGTTAGTATATCTGGTTTTTGTGCAGTATAAAAATTGAAATATTTATTTGCGTATATAACTTTTATAGGTTCACAGCTAAAATAACTCAGAAAAAGACATTTCTAACTTCATTCCGATGAAACTCAGTTATCCTGTCACAAACTAACCGAACTCTATCTTTTATCTTTCCTCATGAAGCTTGTTCTTTTATGTTGGAACATTAATTTTAAAGTATAATTGCAATGTTACAAATAACTGAATTTAGTCGTTATAAAAGCGAATGCAATGTCTTACAATTAATCAAAGAGATAGACATTCAGTTTTTGATATTTAAAAATTGTAGTAAGGTATATATACCACTGTATAGTAAAATTTTACTGTTGTTTTCCTCTTTACCACATCTTAAAAAAATTCAAGGGTTTTCATTTTTTCAGTCGTGGTTATCATTTTCATGGAAACGCCCATATAAAAACGTTGATATACTGTTGGTGTTAAAGATTTTTATATCCACTTTACTCGGGATACATACATATATGTGGAGTTCTGAATCTGACTCAGATCGATGTTTATGCCATGCAGACCCTCCTTTGCTGTCGATAATACTTCCTATGAAAGGTCAAGGGCGTATTATTTGAAATGATTTAGAGTGCATGTTGGTAAGTTATTAAGCTTTAATGGTCTTCGACGTAGGGGCAGATAGCTAATGCTGTCATGGTGAAGTCTTTTTTTGTTGTAGATTTCTAGAGGGTGGGAGTCGTGGTTGACATAACAGAAGCCAACCCAACTTCAATTGATAGAGACAGGCAAATGACGGTAGTTCTTCAATTTTCTCAAGTTAGTTTCCGTTTTGTAATGACACCCGTTTCCTATGGGGACCATAACATTCAAATTTGTTTTCAGACCAGTATGTTTTTTTTTTGTCTTGGTTAATTTACCCAGATTGCGAACAAGAACCACCCCCATCCGGCGAGCTGAGCCTCGCGAAAACGCAAGCATATTGGCAACGTTTGCAGTCGGGCCACAATAAATAATTCATATTCCAACGAACAGCACAAAGATGGCAGCATCAATATTTCGAATATGAGGTCAAATCGATCAATTTGTGAAACTTCATATGATGCAACATTATAGATTGATTCTTTATAGCTGTTATAACCAGGGACCGAAAATAACGATTACTTTTCAAATTTAAACTAAAAAAATCAAGCTAAAAGAGAAGTGCTACGTACATAAGGAATATACCAAATTAATCTTTGTTGCATGGACTACCTTTAGATGCATTCATTTTTACTTGCTTAAGTTTTATTCCTCAGAAAATAAAAGTTATTTCTTGAGTTTTATTTATTCCTCAGGAAATAAAAAATATTTTTTGAGCTTTATTTTTTCTTAGAAAATAACAACTACTTTTTGATTTTTATTTATTTTTTTGGTTAAAAAAAGTAATTTTTGAACGCCATAAAATACAAAAAAAACGGATTTTATTTAACAAATAAGAGTTTTTCCAAAATTAAATAAAGAAGAGTTCTTGCAAAAACTATTATTTGTGAAAGCTCTTGATATTTTTAGTTATAAATAAATGTATTATTTTATTTAATTATTTCATGAATTACCCTGAAAATCTATTCTTGTTTTAACAAACAAAATAAAACGATAATAAAACTTATGCTACGTACACACTATGCCATTTTATGACATCGCAAGCAAACGTGATAGTGTGTACTAGCGGCAACGTTAGCCACTTCCAATGTTTTTCGGTGTGTGTCAAACTGTTTACGCATCGTGTACGGTTGTCATAATAAAGCGACAATATTGCAGTCACAAAAACAAAATGACAGCATGTTGTCATTTTATTGCATTGACTTTTGAATTTGAAGTATGACGCCACAAAATGACAACAGAAGAAATGTCCAATGTGTACGAGGCATTAGTTTATATTATTTTTTCACACAAAAATGAGAAAAACCCGAGTAAATTGAAACATTTTACGATTAACTCGAATAATTTTTAAACTTACTCGAATAACTCGAGCGAAATAAAAGTTTTACTCGGTTGTTCGAATAATTTAAAAACCTCAATTTCGATATTTTGATTAAGAATCATTGATGCCAACTTTAGCTCTATTTTACGATATGACAAAAAACGTTATGACATACTGTATTGTCATATCTTAAGTTTTTTACGATAAGACAACACTAAGATAGCCATACACGGTGTTGTCATATCGCAGCGTTCTCATACCGTAAAAAACTTACGATATAACAATACCGTATATCATATCGTTTTTTGTTATATCGTAAAAAAGAGCCAAAGTTGGCATCAATGTTAAGAATTGAACAATTGAAAAGTCGATTAAAATGAATACCCTAATATGTATGTATGCTGAAACAATGTTTTCAATGAGGTTAGAACTTTGACTTGGTAGAAATAGAGATTTATAGTAAAAAGCAGAGCTAACATTAAAAATTTTGTTTTTACGCCGCCAACCTACCACAATAAATTGTGAGTTAATGTTTCTGACCGGGTGGAATACTTTTTTTTATTTACTTTCCTGTAAGGCTACATTTTCTCTTTCGGCTGCTGTTTCTCTCTTTATGTTCACCTCCTTGCACATATTTAATTAATATTATTGTACAATTATAAACAAAAAAAAAAACATTTGAATTTATGTACGAATACAAATTTATCGTGAAGAAAATCTTAGAATATATGTATGTACATATGTATGTACACTTTCAGCGGTTAAAATTGCACATTTGATTTCTTTATGCTTAAGTTTTAGGGTTACAATTTCGATTTAGTTAGAAAAGTTAGGATTATACTTATTTTACTATGAAAACTTAAACTTTTTTGTTAAAGATATTTCTTGTAAAAAAAAACCTATAAAAACATGCATATGGGCGAAATGCCCACTTTTCTATTCATAGTATTGTATTGGGCGTGGCACCACCCACTTTATTAAATGTAATGTTGTACTGATTGTGTGTGTAACTACAAGTAATTTGAAAAGTAAAATTAGTTGAAGAAGAATTTGTATCTACATATTTACATTTTGTGCCCATTTATCTTATCATAACATTTATATCATTTGCAATAAAAATAGTTTTTCGAATCTTCTGATAACGAGAAACCGAGAAACCGAGAAACGAACAGATGGTCAGACGTCTAGACGGAAAATGAAAAAAAAAATCAAACAACGGGACCAATCTTTCATATGCAATAAAAATTTTCAAAATCGATATCTAAATGGCGGAGTTATTCTTAAAAAGATATAAGGAAAAATACAAACGAATTGATAACCTCCTCCTAGTATTTTTGAAAAAAAAGCAGCTCACGTTGTATAAATATGAAAAATATGTTGTTGTTAACCCTCTAAAATCAAAAATTGGGTTGTGAGCTAAGTATAGATCATTTCTAAAAAGAGTATATTTAAAAATTTTTTCCTTGCTTTCGTATTTTCTGCCAAGACAACATACAGAAAATATCACATCACATAAAATGAGTTTTCAAGCTGCATCTAAAGGTGTAATAAAGTTGACCATTCGCACCGCAAACAATGTAATATTCCATAAAAACAAAAATTTTTCAAAAGTTTTTAAAAGCTAGAGGACAATTTTTTGTCTATGAAAAAACTATCCATGTTTTTAAAGAAGTTTTTATTCATAGATCGTCACCTCATTATTGGTTTAGGGCATCGCCTACTGTTTATTGAAAATAAGTGTATAACAAGTTCGGCATACAAAACTTGCCGTTAAAGTTAACGTTAACTTGTAATCGTACATTGAGAAAATGGCCGATAGTGAAATAAATTTAAAAAAATCAAAAAACCAGACTGCGTAAAAAACTAAAAAAAAACCAAGTCCAGTGTGCGGAACATAGCGACTTTTACATCCGGGAATCATTATTGTGAAGATTTGAAATTTCGTTTCTTAATGCTTCCCGACTGTAAAAGTTGCATTTTTTTCTTTTAGTTTTTTAATGCAGTCGGGTTTTAGATTTTTTAAATTTATTTATTATTTGTTTTCTTTTTAGATTTCGTACACAGTTTGGTTGGTTTTAGATTTTTTTGTTTAAAGTTCACTTTTTACGCAATTGGATTTTTTGGTTTTGAACCAACTTTAAACTGTTAAAGATCCTAAATGGTTATTCGAAATAAAAAATGATAAGAGAAACATAACGTTTATTTTCAAATACCTGTTGAATGATACCAATTTTAATATAGTTCGCCGACTTTATTTTTTCGCTTTCACAAAACGTTACAAATGAACAACACAACAAACAATTTTATTCGATATGAATCTGTTGATTTTTCTTACAACCTTTATACAATTAGTCAATACTTGGTGGACAATAAATGTATTTATAAGGCAAAACAAAAAATAAACTTCTTACATTTTGTAAATAAGTTGATGTTAATTTTTCCCTTGTTCGTTGGAATATTAATCATACCCAATTCTTTCTGAATTAAACGTTACGCAAAAACCGTCCGAAATAATCATAATTAATAAACAATTACCTACTGGCTTGAGCTTTTCACATGTTTACATGTTCCTATGTACTTAATTAAGTATAAAATCAAACCAAAAAAGTTTGTCTTAAGTAGAACAAAAAGAAATCAGAAAAATGAGAATGAAGAAAAATAAACCAATGGCAACGCTGGGAAAGTGCTGTTTAATATCAACTTAAAAGTGATTTAATTCTCGTATTCAATTTCCACGAAAAAGTTGTATATATAAGAATTGAAATCATATTAACAGAGCCACCTGACAAGTGCTGATAAGCAAAATTCACGTGAACAGTGACGATGGAAGTGTAGCGGCTTCTGAAAGTGGCGCTACTCTGTTCTGCTGTGTACGTTGAAAAATTAAGTTTATGTTAATTTTTTCCTTGTTCCTTGGAACATTAATCATGACCAATTCTTTCTGAATTAATCGTTACGAACCTTAGCCTAATAATCAATTTGGATTCAAAAGCAAATACGTTCGAAATATGTAATCAGAATTAATAAACAACAATTGTATTTTTATTTCTTCAATATTTCGCTACTCCTTTGTTGCTTATTGTTTTTTATATAGAAAAAATGACCTTGTGTACTTAAATCGCAATTATAAATAATTTTAAAATTAATAATCTCTAGGTGAACATACCAAACACTTTATAATAATACTTTAACAAAAATTAATGAATAATATGTGTATTAAAAGGATATGTATGTAATAAATAGTCTATCATTTAAAAAATTTAATTAAGAAATCATCCTTTATCATCGTTTTGTTTTTGCAGTTTGCTCTCAAATAATAACTACTATTAATTTTCTTCTTTTCCCTAATCGGACCAATGAAAAATTTAAAATAGACTTATAGTATGTTACGCTTGTTCGAAATCCTTTTTGTACAGAATCGTGAGGGACATAATGTTGCAGCCTTTACAAAAGTGCAATCATTTAGTTCTTGCACTCTTCAGCAGCAAGTTGTGTTTTTTTAAATCTCTACGTATTTTACCAAATACATTTGAATTTTCTGAAATCAAATATAAATAGATATATACAGGATATAAATTTATGACTTGAAATTTTAATGGATTAAATGAAAAAAAAAATTTAAAGAAAATAATTAATTAATAAAAATAACTTGAAGAAAATTTGTTTTAAAAAGAGTGTTAATTAAAATTGAAAAAGTAGAACTCTATTTGTAAAGAATGAATAAATAAAATATATTTATATATAAGGAACATACATATACATATGTACAGCTGCATCTATGTAAGTCATAAAAAAATTAAAAAATAATGAAAAGTTAAGCCATTCTTTTGGTAATAAATATATTTGTGTATGTATGTACTTACGAATATATTGCATAAAAAAAGTTTCGATTATTATTATTAATATGCAGATATATCTATGTGTGTATATTCATAAACATATAGATACATACATATGTATGCATAAATTTCAGTCATAACTTGCCCACACCCATATTTTTTCTAGTTTAAATAAATCGTATAGTTTCATATTGGCTTATATTATTAATTGAATTTGCTTTTGAAGTTTTTACTTCATTGTACGGGTACATATCCTCGCTATATTCCTAGATTCTCACATCTATTTTTCTACGTTCTATTCGCCTTTCTCCCGTTATTTATGAACTGTTATCTTTTTGCCGTATTTTGTTTTACATAATTGAATCTGTACATAGACAAAGAAGTACATTTCTAAGAATATATGTATGTGCTCTTGTGAATATATGCATATATACGAGGGTTACTATTTGAGCCTTTGAGCCTTGGTACCAGATAAACATTTCTACAAGAAGTTTAACATTTTTGCCTATAATTCAGTTCAGATTTCTTCAAACTTGAGCGTTATATGATTTACAAAATGCATTAATACATCAATTCGAGGTAATCACAAGAATTTATATTTCACAAATATGTATATCGTCAGCTTATTATTGGTTTGGCGCAATGCCACGAAGTCTGAACGCAGAAAAATGACAAAGAAGGTTTACATAAAGTTTTCTTAAAATATACCCGATAGAATTTTTTGTATTTTCACCACTGCTTCTTTCATGAATGTAGTTAAAAGTTACTATGCCTTTATTAAGAGTGAAAAATCTTGTTTTGTGCCCCATACACAATTGTTTTCTCAAAAGTATCTTTTGAGTTTTTTGTTGTCTCTAATGAAAATAATATTATATATCTTATTAGAAAAGACATTTACATGGAATAAGAAGTCAATATTGATGAAACTTGGTATTTTACTTGGTTTTAAAAAATTTTTTTTTGGTTTAAAAAATGTTTGTTATATGCATTCTTTATAACAAAGTGAATGATACTGATTGCTTATTACATACGTGAATATTTTGTGCAATTATATTGACTTTGAAAGTGGATTATCAATATCACTAAGTTCAAATAAATTAAATGCTGTTATAATGAATTTATTAGTCGAACTCTAACAAAAGATCGTCAAGGGAAATATATACTCTGAACTGAAAGTCCCGTCAGTGTTGAAAGTCCCAATGTGTTCAGTAGTCGTATTAAAGTTGTAAGCTAAATTAGAAAATAATACCAGAGATGTGTAGATTATTCTGTTAAATATCTTAAGAATAATAAATAACGACTTTCAGACAAGATATAAGCAGCATATAGTTCTGGTCTAACATTGCTAAATTTTGTTCTATCTGACAATTAGAGCTGATAAATAATACACTACAAGATTATGGTCATATAATGCTTGCGGCAAACTACATTAAACCCAAAACTTCAGAGATATTTGTAAAAAGAATGGCAAAATATATGCAAGCAGCATAGAGTAAGTTGGAGTATAACACTGCTAAATTGTGTTCTATCTGCAAAATTAGAGTTAACAACAACACACGATTATGGTCACATAATGTTTGCGGCAAACTATTTTAAACCCAAAACTTCAGAGATATTTGAAAAAAAAATGGCCAAATCCACAAATGGGTCGTTAAAAATGGCGGGTAATCTGGTACAGTATGTTCTGCGATCTTCGGTTAGATGATATCATGTCCTGAATTTATTTCTGTAATTAAATAATCGCAGTATAATTAAGAAAACCCTGAAGATGACACATCACCGAAACAGGTCTGTTTCTAAAACAAATTTGACCCTGTCGGAAAAAGAAAGATATGAAACTCAATCGCAACCAAGCTTAGTTGCTTCAATCACTTTATCGCTTTATAAGTATATCAAATATATTCGAGGCTACGCACTATGTGACGTATGGCTACGGTGACCAACCGTACACTATTATAGTGAACAGTACACTATTTTAGCCTCTTGTCCACTATTTTCTTTGTGTACGCTATTTGACCATTTTTTTAATACATGCCACTTATGAACAATTTCATAAAAAATCTTTGTAATAGAAGTAGTAAATACCATATTGTTCAGGCCAAGTACCTACTGTATGCCAAAACCCACAGTGTTCTCTTTATATTTGCAAAAAAATTTCCTGCCCAAATGTGCCCCTCCCAGAAAAAAATTAAACAAGACATAAATTTAAAAAATCAAAAAACCCGACTGCGTAAAAAAATAAAAGAAAACAACTTTAAACCGCCACAGATCCTAAATGGTCATTCGAAATTAAAAATCATAAGAGAAACCTAAAGATGATTTTCAAATACCTGTCGACTGATACCCATTTTGATATAGTTCGCCGGCTTTATTTTTTCGTTGGCCGCCATATTGAATTTTGACTACTGTCATATCTTTATTATCTATATATATCCCCGAATCTTGTATATCCCCGAATTAAGACGAATCGATTGACGTAAGAATCGTCAAAATCGGTCTACGCGTTCGGTTTAATAGTGCCGCAAAGGAACACCCATACATACATACATACATACATACATACATACATACATACATACATACATACATACATACATACATACATACATACATACATACATACATACATACATACATACATACATACATACATACATACATACATACATACATACATACATACATACATACATACATACATACATCCATACATACATACATACATACATACATACATACATACATACATACATACATACATACATACATACATACATACATACATACATACATACATACATACATACATACATACATACATACATACATACATACATACATACATACATACATACATACATACATACATACATACATACATACATACATACATACATACATACATACATACATACATACATACATACATACATACATACATACATACATACATACATACATACATACATACATACATACATACATACATACATACATACATACATACATACATACATACATACATACATACATACATACATACATACATACATACATACATACATACATACATACATACATACATACATACATACATACATACATACATACATACATACATACATACATACATACATACATACATACATACATACATACATACATACATACATACATACATACATACATACATACATACATACATACATACATACATACATACATACATACATACATACATACATACATACATACATACATACATACATACATACATACATACATACATACATACATACATACATACATACATACATACATACATACATACATACATACATACATACATACATACATACATACATACATACATACATACATACATACATACATACATACATACATACATACATACATACATACATACATACATACATACATACATACATACATACATACATACATACATACATACATACATACATACATACATACATACATACATACATACATACATACATACATACATACATACATACATACATACATACATACATACATACATACATACATACATACATACATACATACATACATACATACATACATACATACATACATACATACATACATACATACATACATACATACATACATACATACATACATACATACATACATACATACATACATACATACATACATACATACATACATACATACATACATACATACATACATACATACATACATACATACATACATACATACATACATACATACATACATACATACATACATACATACATACATACATACATACATACATACATACATACATACATACATACATACATACATACATACATACATACATACATACATACATACATACATACATACATACATACATACATACATACATACATACATACATACATACATACATACATACATACATACATACATACATACATACATACATACATACATACATACATACATACATACATACATACATACATACATACATACATACATACATACATACATACATACATACATACATACATACATACATACATACATACATACATACATACATACATACATACATACATACATACATACATACATACATACATACATACATACATACATACATACATACATACATACATACATACATACATACATACATACATACATACATACATACATACATACATACATACATACATACATACATACATACATACATACATACATACATACATACATACATACATACATACATACATACATACATACATACATACATACATACATACATACATACATACATACATACATACATACATACATACATACATACATACATACATACATACATACATACATACATACATACATACATACATACATACATACATACATACATACATACATACATACATACATACATACATACATACATACATACATACATACATACATACATACATACATACATACATACATACATACATACATACATACATACATACATACATACATACATACATACATACATACATACATACATACATACATACATACATACATACATACATACATACATACATACATACATACATACATACATACATACATACATACATACATACATACATACATACATACATACATACATACATACATACATACATACATACATACATACATACATACATACATACATACATACATACATACATACATACATACATACATACATACATACATACATACATACATACATACATACATACATACATACATACATACATACATACATACATACATACATACATACATACATACATACATACATACATACATACATACATACATACATACATACATACATACATACATACATACATACATACATACATACATACATACATACATACATACATACATACATACATACATACATACATACATACATACATACATACATACATACATACATACATACATACATACATACATACATACATACATACATACATACATACATACATACATACATACATACATACATACATACATACATACATACATACATACATACATACATACATACATACATACATACATACATACATACATACATACATACATACATACATACATACATACATACATACATACATACATACATACATACATACATACATACATACATACATACATACATACATACATACATACATACATACATACATACATACATACATACATACATACATACATACATACATACATACATACATACATACATACATACATACATACATACATACGTACATAGGCTGATAAACACAATACCCTTCTTTGCGTCGCGCAGTCGGGTAAAAAGTGTTGCCACTTTACAATTTTCAATTGTATGTTTTAATATGATCAGAATAGCTTTGCTTTTAAAAAGCGATGTTGAATCACATGGCTTTAAATTAGGGATGTAACGAATACCGATACCGATACCGATATATCGGCGATACTTCAGATTTTCCGATACATCGGTATCGGCGATATTTTACTGTCGATACGACGATACTTTAAAAATTTTTTTCAGAGCTTTTTTAACAAATAATTTATTTTTGTCCGATTTTACCATGAATTAAATTCACTTCGTTATTTTTTAAATCTTATTAATATCAATTTTAAAAATTAATAATATTTTATGCTGTTATTTTGTAAAAAAATTATTTATTTTTTGTTAATTTTACCATGAATTCAAGTTCAAGTCGTTGTTTTATAAATCTTATTCCAGCAAAAAAAAAAGATACTCCAAAGAAGTCATGAAAATGTAGAATTCGCGATCTGGAAGTATTGCAAATTTGGATAATTTCTAATTAGTTTTACATATCCTTGCCATTGCAAGAAGTTCTGTTTTTCGATTACCAATTCGGTGGAAGCGATGCTAGGACAAATTTCTTTTTCGGTATTCTATAATGATTTTTCCTCAAGGAAAAAGGATTAAAAATTGCCCATTTTCACAATTTTTTTATGCGAATTTAAACTCAGAACTGTATTTTCATGTAAATTTAAGTGAATAAATATAAACTTAGAAGTCTTTTAATAATTAAGCTATAAAGTTATTTAGAAGAATATTAGTTGATAAATGTCCTTTAAAAAAATCGATTTTTTAAAAAGCATGGCGAGTATTTTTTAAAATTATAAAGGAATTAAACATATTTTCTTGCTTTTCTACTAATTATCTGCATATTTTTAATATAGATTTTTTGGAAGCAAAGAAAATGTAGCTCCTTAAACATTACTTCCAATGTTTTATCAATTTTAAATATTCTCTCTTATAATGTAATTTTGTATAATAAAAAAATTGCGATTGAGTTTTGTTAATCTAAATTTGAACTCAATTTCAATATTCGTATCGGTATCGGCGATATTTATTTTTAAATA
Organism: Panzeria rudis; assembly: GCA_956483635.1. Taxonomy (NCBI): domain Eukaryota; kingdom Metazoa; phylum Arthropoda; class Insecta; order Diptera; family Tachinidae; genus Panzeria; species Panzeria rudis. The sequence goes on from OY101449.1 coordinate 1,537,073, forward strand.
TCGGTATCGGTATCGGATCGGCAAAACGGCGTATCGTTACATCCCTACTTTAAATCGCATGTGAGTTTAAAATTAATGATTATTATTTATTTATTTTTTTTCAACGAACTCACATACTGCTTTAGCCTTTTTTGGCTTTTCTGCAGAAACACCCAGGGTCTTGGCAGGAATCGAACCTGCGACCCCTGGCTAATAGTCTAGCACACTATTCACTACATTACGGGGGTACCCATGGTCAAGCAGATATTTTTCACTCTTGTTTTTAATTTTTCTATTGTATAGAACATCAAATTCATTTCTGAAAGAATATTATCGTATATGATTTTAAAAACGGTCCTATTATTGATTTTAAAATCACATGTGATTTGAAGCCATGTGATTTTCAGAACAAGCCTGAATGTAAATTATGACGTTTTAAATTTACTTCTTGATACAACAGAAACATAATTGAAAAAAAATTTCATCAACACCCTAACCAGTTTTATAGCTCCTAAGCCATTTATTATGTATGCCTTTTTCGCCAGATATAACGCTTGTCTTTTAGATTGCTTATTCGACAGACAGTCAGACTACGGCAGTACTTATTTTCATCGATTTTATCTAAATGTATAGCTTTCCTTTATTTTTTCAGCTTTCCATTCTTTATTTCTACTTTCTTTGCCATGTCAGTTTGGAATCGATGTTGTGATACCACTATACAACTTCATCCGCACTGACCTGTACCACAATATCCGAACTCGAGTTTAATTTAAATATCACTGCACAGTGGGACAGAATCAAAATATTTGGAAATAAATCAGACATTTCTAAACAGATAATCCGACCGGTATCACACGCACATGACAGTGAAGTATTCCTATTTAATTTTAGAAGATGAACTCTCCAGGCTGCTCAGAAGCAGAGTTATAAAGTCCCAAAGTAAGGCACTTTGGGCATGTAAAATTTTTTTAGCGCTTCTGATTTTTTTGTTTCTAGTCCGATTCCAAAAAATTATAAAAAATTAAATTATATACTTATCTCTTATAGGTTACTAGCCGTTTGAAAATTAAAAAATTTCAACTTTTAAAACTTGGCCCTTTTCAAGATATCGGATCCAAATAACAACAGATTATCACAATTATTTCCTTGTTAGTTAAAAATGTAAAATTTTTAAAAAAGGGTTGTTGGCAATATTCCTTCCGAGCTGGAAAACAAACAATTTTTAATTTAAAAATTGAAAAATTTTGAATTATTGACAATTTTGCCCCAAAAAGCAACATCATTATTTTCTCCATAAAAATATTTTTCTTCGGGAACATACATACAGTCCTAGTCTTATATATTTATACATTTAAAAATATCAGTAAGCTTTGAAATAAAACTAAATTTGCTGACCACAAATAATTTTGTAACAGAAAACTTCCTCTATTGCAAACCGTAATCTGTATAGACTATGCTGGCTAATTTTTTTAATGTTTTAGTTCTCGATTACTTAGCGTTTACACGTGCAGGTGCAAGTTCGAAAAACTCAATACAGTCTTACTTTTTTACTAATACACTTACACTTTTCGCACTTGCAGCCAACTTGCAGCTCACTTGCAAGGGATTTTACAAGACAGTGATTTTTTGACACTTGCAACAAGTAAAATGACAAGTTAAATAACAGTGTTACCCTATCAACAGTTTAGTACACATTTACTGGATTGCAATATAATGTTATTGTATTTTTACTGATTGTAAATAAATTTAAAAGTTAATTTAATATTATTTTCCTTAAATACAAATAAATCAAGCAGTTAATGAAGTTTTAAAACATAAATATCGTAGAAAAAATACGAATAAAATGCAATGTTATCTGATTCCCTTAAAATTAAATATTTTTGTTTTATTGGCAACTCTGAATTAAAACGTAAACAAAATCAAAAATGGAGCCAAAATTAAGTCAAGAAAATATTATAAAGTTAATAAATTTGTACCGTTCCTATCCCATTTTATGGGATATGAACAGCAAATTATATCAATAACAAAGAAATTTTTTTAGTTGTTCTGCTCTAGCCGACATTTTTAAAATGAACTTTCACCTGCCCGTGTACACATTCAAGCAACTTGCAAGACAGTTGGGAATTTGTTCGAAATTTTCGTTGATAATACGTACACAGAACTTGCATGCAAGTACTTGCACGTCTAAACGCAGGGTTAAAACCATGAAACAATTTCATACCCAAGGTTTCAAAATTAATTACACAATATTATTTTCTTTCAAAAGTAATTACAAATTCCTAAAAAGTCGCTAAAGAAAAGAAACCCTTTTAAAATAAGGTCAGTTGCTTTGTTAAAAATCAATTTTTATTTCTAAGATCCATATATCATTGCAAAAAGGCCACTAAAAACTGATGAAATGCCAAATATAATGGGTATCACTTCCGAGAAGCGAATTGAGATTGTAAAGAATTTTAAAATAATTGAGTTATGAATTTTTTAGTCGAACTGTATGGCTTTTATTCAAAGTTATTAAATTAGTTTGGCTTAAGTTCATTTTTAATTTAATCTTTCGATCAAATTATTTTTTCTTTAAGAAAGAAATTCTAAAGCATGTAAATATTGAACATTCAAAGAAAAATTTGGCTGTACGGAAGGTTGAACTGACAGCTGTTTCGTGACCACCAAGTCTACTCATCAGAGTCCTTTACCCACACTACCACTGACATTGGCAACAACACTAGCGAAAATCCTACTAATATTAGTAAGCTCAATTAACAGACTGAAATGGAAAAAGCTTAAAATAGTTGAACATGCTAAGAAAAGACAGTTAGTGAAGTTCCGAACATTTAGACAAAGTTCAATAAGGTGCGACTCGCCACAAGATGGCCCATATGTATATCGTAAGAAAAATAATAGATAAATCTCAAAAAATAAAACAAGCTATTAAGGGTTTGCAATGGAGTATGGCCACAATCCAACGGAGTTTTTTTACAATGTATTATGGACAGATACAACATATAACGGATTTGGAGATCTGGTATCAATAAAATACACTCCTAAGACAGCCATTAGGCCTACACTTTTAAGTTATCATGCTTTTACTTCAGATCACAGATTGTTTCCTAATTAAAATTCGATAATGCGCTATGCAATGAATCATGGTTACGAAAAACGTTTTTAAGTAGAGTTGGGCAAACTTTTCTTCCATAGCCACCCCAGAGCAGTGATGGACGATATACATCGATGTTTTAAATTTTTACCCGACTGCGCAACGCAAAGAAAGGTATTGTGGTTATCAGCCTATGTATGTATGTATGTGTGTTCCTTTGCGGCACTATATAAACCGAACGCGTAGACCGATTTTGACGATTCTTACGTCAATCAATTCTTATTAATCCGGGGAGTGTCACTAAAGATATGACAGTAGTCAAAATTCAATATGGCGGCCAACAGACGCCATTTTGTTTATACGAAAAAAATAAAAAGTCGGCGAACTATATCAAAATGGGTATCAATCGACAGGTATTTGAAAACCATTTTTAGGTTTCTCTTATGATTTTTAATTTTTTTTGATTTTTGATTTTTTTAATTTATGTCTTGTTATACCTTGTTGTCATGGACCATTACAAACTGAAGACAAACATCGGAAGAGTAATAAATCCGAAGATATATTGTCTGATGAACTTTCAGGAATCCTGTTGGAAGCCTGAACAAAAATCCGTTAGAAATTCGGATATACTTTAACCCGCATTTTCCAAAACTTAATATATAAAATCGCCTTTAAATATCTGACAATGGTGGGAACATCGGTTCCGTATGAAAAACCCTTTCTTCGTAAGCGACATTGGTGATGACTCAACAAAGTAACTGATTGATTGGCAAACTTTTTTACAAAGTATTCATAAAGGCCGTTTTAGACTATAATACAAGTAAAGGGTCCGCCAGATAACTTTTTTTTTTTGAAAATGCTATAAAAAAAAACTACTGAATATTTTCTCAAATTTCTTTTTTTATTTGAAAGTACAATCCTTCCGGTTAATAATGAAAAATAATTTCATTCAAATGGCTGCCTCGGCTGGCCATGCAGTAGCCTACACGATCGGTCCAATTTTTAAGCACATTATCGATTGTGTGCAGCTGTATTTCACCAATGGTTTCACGAATATTGTCCTTTAAAGCGTCAATTGTCTCTGGCTTGTCGGCGTAACACTTATCTTTGACGGCACCTCATAAATAATAGTCCAACGGTGTCAAATCGCAGCTCCGAGGTGGCCAAACGACATCAGCTCTGCGGCTGATAATGCGATCTTCAAAAACAGGGCGCAAAACATCGAGTGTAATTTCGGCTGTGTGGCACGTAGCGCCCTCCTGTTGAAAACAAATGTTGCCAATATCCTCCTCTTCAATTTTTGTGAACAAAAATTCGTTCAGCATGGCCCGATAACGATCGCCATTGACTGTAACGGCCACCCCTTGCTCATTTTCGAAGAAAAATGGCCCAATTTTGCCTCTGAACCAAAATCCGCACCAAACAATGACTCGTTTTGGGTGCGTCGGCTTTTTAATGTATGCGTGCGGGTTTTCTGTGCCCCAAATGCGACAATTTTGCTTGTTTACATACCCGCCAAGATCAAAATGAGCTTCATCTGAAAATATGATTTTTTTGGCAAAATCGGCATCTTCTGTAAGTCGATCGCACGCCCACTTAGCGAAGCGTTGTTCAAGCGTATACACAACCATATTCGTTCAGCGGAATGATAAAACTAATTATCTGTCAAATCAGACATGAGCTAAGTGTTACTATTCACGAAATAAGCACTAGTTGAAAAAAAAACGTTAGATGGCGGACCCTTTATTAATCAGAAATTAAATCAGGAAGGCATTTTCGCCAAAGGTATTAATACTGAGTGGTGTTATAGTCTGAAACGGCCTTAAGAAGTATAGAGATATGTATTATTTTTTATAATTGTAAATGTAATAATGCTTTTGGAAAGTACATCCATGTTGTTTTAATACCCGACATTCATATCTATTATGTTACAATAAACAATCGATGTATAGAAAACATCGATGTATTTTACGACATATCGATATAACGTCGATGTCTCTATGTGATGCATTGCAACGAAAAAAACATCGATGTGTTTTTTCAATTTCCATCTCTACCCCAGAGCCCCAATCTTAACAGTTTAGTAAATGTATGTGCATTTATAAAATGGAAGAAAGTTTGCAAATTTGCCGAAAACGAGAGGTAAAAGGCAATGAAATGTCAAATTTATGGAACGGCCTAGAAATCGAGTTTGTACGCTATTTGATTGTGTCTGTTGTAGCTAGGATACATTCTGTCATAAATGCCGATAGTAATGTTATGGGCTGGCTACTAATCAAAAAATTATGTTTTTTTTGCGTTTTTTCTTAGTTTTAATGATGTGTAAATACTTCTGAAAGTAAATAAGTTTGTGTAAATAATTTTGAAAACTTGGGTATAAAATTGTACCGTGTTGTTAATCGAGAACTAGCAAATATATTTAAAAAAAATTTAGCCAACATAGTCAATACAGATTAATGTTTGCAATAGAGAAGATTTTCTGTTGCAAAGTTATTCGTGAAGTCGACAAATTTTGTTTTATTTTAAAGCTTACTGATATTTTTAAATGTGTATATACTAGGCCTGTATAACTATTATATATGTGCCTAAAAAGTATTTTCATGGATTAAAGACATTCACCACAGCAGGCTACCGACCACAAAATGTTAAAAATAGAATACATGTCTGTATACGAAAATGGTTATTTTCACAGCTACACGACTACAGGTTGTTGTCCATGCTACTTTTGTCGTGTAGTCAAATTAAAATAATTTCTATTTTTGTTGGCTACAAAACAAAAATAGTGTTGACAATATAACAAAATATGTACAGGAAATTAGTGTTTAGAATACTTTTTATTGTAAAATAAAAAGGAAAATTACAAAATTTAAATGTTACAATATATATGTATCGAGTTTTTAAATAATTAAATTTATATTGTTATACACATGTTAAAATAAATAATTGTATTTCTATAATATTTATTGAAGTTCATGTACATGTCATGAATCATGTATATTTTTCGGCTTAAGTCTCGTTTATGTACTTTTCCACGATCATGCTCGAAGTTAATTTCTATTTTTGTGGGCGACAATGAACAAATTAGTGCTGCCAACATAATGCGAAATATGAAGTAATTAGGAGCTTAACAAAAATATTCTGAAACAAGCCAAGAATACCAACATTGTTAAAAATAAAACTAAAATTATGCGGTAATAGCAGTTTTTAAAATGAAAATTTTAGTATAATTTTTTCGGCGCCCACTCTTATATCCGGAGTTACGGGGTTCAAAACTTAAATTTTTTATTAATCATAATTCCTACAATATAGAATATATATAAACGATATAAGTATCATTACAAAGAACTCTGAAATACCTTTGCACTCGTATGCAACATTTTTAAATCCATTAACCCATTGCGAGCAAAATATAATTTAAAATATTTTTTATACGACTTTTCACGTGAAAGCACCGTTCCAATACAACGGAACGTAAGCATGTATTTAGTTTAATATAGAACCTTCCAAGCTTTAATTTGATATATACTTGCAAGCTTTCATCGATGAAATAAGTAAAGCCCTTATGACACTACATTTTTCTTGCATGGTTTTGATATAGGATTGAAAGAAAGAAATACCAAATGATAGAAAGAAACAACTATACAAAATGTAAACAAAACGTAATGGCTTCTTTAAGTGTTGCCTACTTTTTATTTATAATAAAACGACAAAAGAAAAAAAAGTTGAAAAAAAGAGGCGGTAAGTCGCTGAATTCGTGAATAAACCGCTAACTTGGCAGCACTTTAATGTTTCAAGCGTGAAATGTCAATTTTAAGTTGAACATTTTTACATTTTTTTTTTTGACAGGCCCACATTTTTTATCGATAACATTAGTAAAAGCTTTGACAATTTGGTATTTATCTTAATATAGCTGAACTCTTTGCACCAGGTAAAATTTCCTATTATATTCTATTTGCACTGTTCTCCAAAATTTGAAAAATGGAGAAAAAATGTATTGTCATAAGGGCTTAAGTTATGGCACTATAAAAATAAGATTTTAAAAATAAGTTAACTCATAAACTCATTCTTAAAGAACCATAACTTACGTCTTTATTTTTATACAAGTGAAACATTTAAAAGTGGCACCACTGAAATATGTACTTCTATAACAAAATGTCAGCTGGTAAGGTGTTGCTGCCGCTTTCAAAATAATTAAGTAGCTGTCTACAGGGCGACAAATGTATCTGGCGACATTTGAAGTCGTGTAGCCTGCTGTGGTGAATGTGTTTAAAGCATCACATGACATGATTTTTGAAAAAAATTTAATCCAATTTATCATTCTAGTTGGCCCTAGACCCATGCGAATTCGACCTATTGCAGCAAAGTTTTGACTTTAGCCTACATGCTCTAAAATCGCAAAGCTTCGACTCAAAAACGAATGCCACTTGCAGAAATTCTTATGTGTCGACTCGTTTGTCAAATTTTATGTCTACCTTTCTCTTTTAAACGTCTAAAATTATTGGACTTATAAGTAAAAACTCGTACTGAAATAGCTTTATTTGGGTTTACAATTGTAATGTTCCTCTATACGTATACTTAATCCAGTATATTATGTATTTCATGTGGAATTAAAATGTGCGGAATTATCAAAGCATTGTTGTTGCAAATTAATATTTATAACAACAATGCTTTGATAATTCTGCACATTTTAATTCCACATGAAATACAGAACATACCAGAATATTTAGTATTACGTATAGTAATTTTTGGAAAACAAGAGGAACAAGGAAAATTGCTATGTCTATGTGAAACTTAATACTGATCGGATTATCCATTTAGAAATTACTGGTTTACTTCCAAAATATTTGGATTTTTCCCCACTGTACAACACAAAAAAAATTACAAGTTTCTAACGACTGATATTGGTAGCGTTTTAATAGTTTATATTTATCTGGAACTTATTTAAGGGAGAGTTGAAAAAATTCCCCCTTACAGATTGCTATAGAGAATCGACATAGGACATTTTGTTGTCATTACGTTTAAGGTAAACACCAAGATTAAATTTTTTTGGAACATTTTATGGGTGTTTTTTTGATCCTCTTATAAAAAGGAACCACTCAATTTAAGGTTTTCTTTACGAATAATAATTTCAAAATCGAACATTTTCACATACGACATCCATATTTTGAGGTAGCAAAATGTCTAAAATATAAGTTATTTGAATGGAAATATCATTGAAATTTGTAAGCGATGCAAAACTAGTTAAGACTTAAAAAAAATATGATAGTACAGTGCGCATGGGATAACGTCAACACCCCATTTCGTCAACTTCCCAAAACGTCAACACTTTTTTATTGACATTGTCTACTCTAAAACGTCAATCAAACCACAAAGCTATAAAACGTCGACTCTAAATAAAGCTAAATTTAGCTTTAGTAGCAGCTAACCCATGTGTATCACATATATCTGTGCAGAAAAAAATAACAGATTCCTTTTAAGATATGTAAAAGTTTAGATATACATACATATATGCCATGATCTAATGTAAAATATTTTTGTTGCTTTTACTTAGGTTGAAAACCATTTTTTTATTTGCTTTTCTTTGTTTTCTTTGTTTTCAGTAATATTTTGATCTTAAATTTGCACATTCATAAACGTCAACACTCGCGGCTTTTATTAGCTGACGTTATGCCGAGCGCACTGTATTTGGAATTTCAGCAGATTTCTTTAAATAAGCTTAAAGGTTTGGGTTATTCTAGTAAACACATTCAAAATATACATTTTTTAATTCCTTTTCGTTTGTTAACGACTTTATATTCACTTCCACAGAACGCTCCTACATAAAAATACGTTGTGTAGTTTAAATATATGCAAAGACTGTGCGTATACATACATACATTCATATATAAACATGTATGTACATTTTATGTTCAATCTTTTGCAACAGCACCATTGTCAGTGCAAAGTTTGTTGTACTATTTCCCTTTTGTAATTGCAGTGTTTTGATTCTTGAATTCTAAACGAATATAAACAAATAATAACACAATAGTCGCTCTACTTATTGAAGAAAATAAACATAAAGAAAACACGAAAAGTTACCCGATTTTCTCTTTGCTTATTAATAGAGAGCATACTTTCAGGTTGCCTTCCTGGTGAAAAAGTCTCCAATGTTATTTCTCAATTTTTAAATGCTTAAATATATTGAGAGTATGCGTTGAGGTTCTCTCGTACTTAAAGTTTTATATCAACTTCCGTTTCTTCTTTCGTTGCAATTTTTATTTGCACAGTGCACTATTTGCTTTTCTGCATAAAGTTTGTTCTCTTCAATATACGAAAACGTAACATTCCGTTCCTGTGTGAGTTTTTGAATATTTTTCCTTTTAGCCGCACCCTAAAATGCTAACCATTCATTGTATTTTCCTCGTTGCATACTTCCTTAAATATCTATTCATTTGCTCTTCTGCAAGTGTAAGTTTCTGCAAGGTGTGTCTATTAAATACAGAAGTGATAATAACAATTCTAAGAGAATAGTGCGTATATTTTATGAATGAAATTGCTTTATGCAGATTATGTTTAATTCTGTGGTTTTCCTGAATAAGCGAGGATGTCAATTTTTGTCGACTTTGAGTTATTGATGCCAAATTACATTATTTTATATGCTCTCAGAAAAGATCATAAACTTTTTCGGTTAGCTCTATTTTTAAAGATATACCCCCATATTTATAAAAGATTAGTAAAGTTAATTTATGCACTAAAACCGGTTTTCCCATACAAAATTCGTACATTAAACCAACATTAACTTTAATAAATATGGGGGCTAGTGACTAATATTTTCATAAATTGCGGCATTTTTTGAATTCTTTGCATCATACTTCCGGGCGGGTCCTCAAAATAATAAAACAATCTATATTTTATTAATCTACAAAAAATATCTTTCTTTTGAGTGTAGTTTTGCTCATGCGAGTTTTAGGATACCTTACTGGTATTGCCAGGATGTTGGAAATTGTGTTTTTTTAGTCCTTAAAATTTTGAATGAAAATTGGAAATCCATTGAGAGGATCCAAAAATATTTAGAAAGCAACTTAAGTTTCAAAAAATTTTTTACATGCCTAAGTCGTACAAAAATAGTGTTCCTTTTATAAGTTTTTTGTATCTTTACAGTACTATTTTTGTACAACTTCAGTATGAAAAACTTTTTTTTGTTGAATGTTTAAGTTGTTTTCTTAGTTTTTCAGGACCCTCAATGTATTTCCAATTTTCATTAAAAAACACTTCTTTTTTGTAATTTTTAGGGATTAAGTAAGAACACACCATTGTCAACATCCTGGAAATACAAGTAAGGTATCCTGAAAGCCACATCGGTGAAATTCCACTCAAGAGAATGATATTTTGTGTAGATTAATAATTCATAAATTATTTTATTATTTGGAGGAACGGTCTATGATGCGAAGAATACAAACAAATGCTGTAATATATGAATATATTAAAGTCACTATATCTTTAAAACTAAAGCTAAGGGAAAGTTTTTATGGAGATTTCTGAAGTCGGCAGATGAAAATACATAAGAATTATCTATCTCTGAAACATTAAAAATTTTTGTTTTAAGACTGAAGTCCAAATTTAAATGTGTTGGTTCATATAAAATTATTATATTCTTTTATAATAATTATATATTGTACTGAAGTAAAAAACAAACAGTATTTGAAATAAAAAAAATTTTGGTTACTATTTTTCGCATTTGGTTACCTTTTTTTAAAATTTTGGTTACAAAAAATTTTTGGTCGCGGCAACGCTGATTGTAGTGTATATTTGTTTGCTTTATGCGTCCACCTTTTATACTAATTACTCCATCAGTGCAGCGTAATTGGCTGCATTTTTGTAGTATGTGTTAGTTTGTATTCGTTTTAAATCAGTGGTGCCCAAACATACACTATCTTATTTTGTGTTTTATTATGGGCTTCGCGGCTAAACAGATAGGCTTTGAGTCTCACACACAGTGTACGTGTGTTGATGGTAAAAAATAGCCTATGCATGAGAGCATAGGAAATTGAGACAACGGCCGCCACAGTTTTAAGTAAATAAATTTGTTCTTTAAGTGTATTGGTTTGAAGCCGGAGTTCCTCAAGGCAGTATTTCAGGCCCGTTACTATATCTAATATATGCTTCCAACAAGCAGTAGTATTCATACATCAACTTTCGAAGATAATCCATAATACATAAAACCTCCGAAAATAGCGTTACGTAATATGTGAATAGGCCCAATATCAAGAAGCTAGAATTGCACCCAAACCCTCTAGCCCGCAACATTCTAAATTATAGAGGCCACACTCGTCTGCGAAGAAGGGACATTCTTGCTCTCAGCCGAACACGAGAAACAACCGCAGAAACAAATACTTTTTTCTGGCTGGCTGGATTTACAATTAAAAACTTTAGAGTTAAGATATGATTACTTATTTTTAGTTCAATATTATTGAAGATACAATAAATAAAATAAACGTATAAAAAAGTATGTTGGTGCACATTTGCTTTAGCTAAACGCATTGTTGTGCTCTTGTTGTTGTTTATTTTGATTGTTTGTCTTGTGTAAATAGCCGACAAAAACTAATAATAGCTCACAATCAAAATCAAATCACACATTCTTCACGCACGTTCTTATGCTCTTTCATTTAGTGGTCGATGAGACCACTGACGAAACAGACATATGAACTTTGACAGTTGAAAGTTGCTCAAATCAGTTTTTGAGGTAGCTTGTTTGAGAAAGAGACAACAGTTATTTGCTTGTGTTTCATGTTATCCAAATAAAAATGCTGCACATTTCAAAGTTTGCTTTACCAGTAATACAAAGAAGAAGAGTCTACAATAATATTCTATTTTTTTAAAAATTAGTTTGGATTTTAAGTTGGTCCCAAAATTTAAACGTGTTTTGATTTTCACAAGAAACACTATAAGTTAGCCCTTTTTGCGCTTTTTCGAAATTTTTTACTGAATATTGCTTTATACCAGCGTTGCCCAAGCCCTATGCGCTTGGTGCTCATTTGTTTTTGTAAAAGCACGTAGCTATAGGCTGTGTGTTTTAATACACACAGCACTCAGCACTAGCAATACGTGTGTTTGGCTGTGTGTTTTAATTAGGAATGTAACGATACGCCGTTTTGCCGATCCGATACCGATACCGATACTTAAAAATAAATATCGCTTCCAAAGAATCTATATTAAAAATATACAGATAATTAGCAGAAAAGCAAGTAGAAATTTGTAATTCCTTTATAATTTTAAAAAACACTCGCCATGCTTTTTATAAAATCGATTTTTTAAAGGACATTTATCAACTAATATTCTTCTAAATAACTTAATAGCTTAATTATTAAGTCTTCTAAAAGTTTATATTTATTCTCTTAAATTTACATGAAAACACAGTTTAGTGTTGAAATTCGCGTAAAATGAAACAAGTTGGGAAAATGGATAATTTTTCATCATTTTTCCTTGAGGAAAAAGCATTACAGAACACCGAAAAAGAACTTTGTCCTAACATCGCTTCCAATTCGGTGATTGCAATGACAAGGATATGTAAAACTAGTTAGAAATGATCCAAATTTGCAATACTTCCGGATCGCGAATTCTACATTTTTATGACTTCTTTGGAGTATCTTTCTTTGCTGGGAATAAGATTTAAAAAACAACGAATTGAATTTGAATTCATGGTAAAATGAATTTAGTTCATGGTAAAATTAACAAAAAATAAATAATTTGCTAAAAAAAATCTGAAAATAATTTTCAAAGTATCGTCGTATCGACAGTAAAATATCGCCGATACCGATGTACCGGAAAATCTGAAGTATCGCCGATATATCGGTATCGGTTACATCGCTAGTTTTAATACACACATACAGCACTCAGCACTACCCTGCAGACAAAGTCTCTAGTAGGAAGCTGGAACTATACTAGTTGCTTTTTACTCCGGACTAGTTGCCCATCTGTCCTTTTTTCATATATCGAACTATCGATTTTAACAATAGGTTGTCATAGGGCCCAAACTAGTTCATTTGTATACAGTTATATCCCAGTTGGAATCCTAGTTATTGTAAACTTGTGCTGTTACTAGTTTGTTTATTTAGATTTTGTGACTCGTAAAAAACTTTGGCTCAACCGGGGTACGAACACACATTCCTCATATTTCAAGGCAAGTACTCTACCCACTGAGCCACATTCTACTTATTTTTTTTAAAGCTAAAAATATGTTTTATATACAAGTCGTATACCTGAAAATTTCGTCCTTTTTTGATTAGTATCGTTATTGTCTCGATACAACTAGTAATATGATTGCTCTTTTTTTACTAGTATCGTTACTAGTCTTGTTACAACTAGGAATATGGCTGTCCTTTTTTGACCAGTAACATTACAACTAGTAATATGACTGTCCCAAAGCGTTTCTAGTGTAAATTTAGCTGGTGGGTAGCAATACGAAATACACAAACAACTTTGTCTTATTAGTTTTTTTCGTCGTTCTTCACTGTATACAGGCAAGTGCAAAGCCACAACAATTAAATAAATGAAATATTTTTTTTCTTTGTATGCATTGGTTTTTGCAACAAAAAATATTGAATAAAAATTAGTTTTTCTTTAAATGTATTGGTGTTTGCTCTTTTGGGCACCCCTGCTTTATACGTATCTTTTTCAATTAAGAATTTTTTAGCCCATTTTTCCAAAAAATTTTGCGCATTTTGGTTCCTAAAATTTGGCAGCACTGGTATGCAGTATATTTTGTATGAATTTCTTACACAAGTCAAAGTAGGATATGACGAATAATTTTATTAAGGCATTTGCTACCCATTTAATAAAACTATTTCATAGGTATATTTTGAGTAAAATGATTTTAAATGTATGAAACCGTTTATTAACGCATCTACAAAATCTTGAGAAAAATAGTTAATTCATACAAAACAGATATGCATAAACATGTACATCTAATATGTATAAATACATACATATGTACATTTTTCGATGTGGTGAATTTCATTAATTTTTCTTAATTTACACCACACTTTTCTATTTTCTTTTTTTTCGCTGACATGTTCTATCGTTTATTATTTTACAGGTTTTTATACATTTTAACGCAAAATATATTTTAGTTTATTTCGGTTCTATTGAGTTGAAGAAACGTCTTCAGTTTTTAATTAATTTTCGGCTTTACGTTTGATTTTATTTTTATTTCGTTTATTTCGTTTTCATTCTGAGTTTTTATTAATTTTCTAAAATAAAACGTTATAAATTTTATTTGTTTCGATATCTATTTTAATTTTTGTTATATAAAAAAAAAGTAATACAGTGAGAAACTATAAAAAAAGACATGGAGAAATCAAAGAAATAATTAATTTATTATGTATATATAATAAAATTTTTTGATAAGTCTTTGGAAACAAATCGTGTGTTGTTTCGTAATCAAAATAAAAAAAAAAGAAAATTGAATTTAATTGAAAAATATTGTATAATTCTATAAATAATTTTGCATTGCAAAAGATTTGTTACAAATTTCAAATTTATTTTGAGTTTAATGGAATATTTACTAATTTTTACTTAGACGATTTCTAACCTTAATTTCAAGCATTTTATATGGGATTTAATGTACATACTCGTATGTATGTCTACATATACATGCTACATAAATACATATGATATAAATTTTCCACTTAAATATTTTTAGTATTCAAAATCTTAAAGTTCTGCAATTTTTAATACATTTAAACAAAAAAAAATAAATTTTTTTCAAAAAAACATCGATTTAAGATTTATTTTTCTTCTTGTAAAACTCCGCAAAAATAAAGTGTATATGTATTTAGCATTTACATCTATTATAGATTTTATTTGTCGCGATTAACTTCTTTCCATTTTATACAAAAATATAATCATATTAATTTTAATTATAAATCAACTGCTTGTATTAATAAAAATGTGCATCTATACAAAATAATTATTTCTTTTATTTGGATTTCAAAATAACGCATGCGTCCTAGTGTTTACTACACAAAGTTTCCATCCGCTCCTCTTCATGCATGTGTAAAATTCTTTTAAATATTTCTAAAAATACATCAATACGAGTACATACATGCATACATACTCGTACATACATACAAATAAACATAAAAATTTGAAATCTGAATTTTTTTGTTTATACAGCTTGTGAACTTATTTGCTCGCACATTTTTTGTTTTCATAATTCGTTTTATTTGAACGATAAAATCAAGTTTTTTATTTCAAGTCGGAAGTTATTATTATTCGGCTTAAGTTCAATAATTAAATTAATGTGTGTACATTCAAATTATTTTTAAGAGTGGAATATTAGAATATCTAATCAGACTAGCAGAACGGATTAGTACTACTAATTTCGACAGCCGCTACGCTGTTATCATCAGCGTCCTTAGTTTGCTTTTACCACGTTTGATCGTGGATACTAGTATTAATGAAACATCAGTTATTTAACCAAGTTTTATGAGGAAATATAATATGAGTATCTTATTCCTGTTTATCAATATGGTGAGCCGAATTTTCACCTTCTGATTATTTATTCCAATTTTTCCAACTCATATTTTTATTTATGGTTTTGCGGTTTTGCTTGTACGTAAGCTCCGCCTACGATAAATCAAGCTATTGTTGTTGTACATGTTTAAACATTTTATTAAATATTTTATTTTATTTACATTTTTTAAAACAAAATCAGTGTTGTTTGTAGTAACCAAAAGTTGATTTCATTTCCACTGTGATTAAGTAGACATAATGGCCTGGCACACTACCGTGCACCTAGATATTAATAAATGTAAAGGGTTGAACTTGAAAAGTTTATAATAAATCAATCAATATTATTAGCAATTAAAGTATATATTTAATTGAACTATCCATTAAACCTGCAGTTTACTAGTTGGTGAAAAACCATTAATTGTTGGGTAAAATTTACTAATAACAGCTCTAATGTCTTGGAAAGCTTGGACAACTTATTGAACGTTTGTATGGCTTCCATTTTTCTGCTCAGTTTGCATATGTATGTATCGATTTGTAACGACTTATCGCACTTAATAAGATTTTGAAAAGGAAATGCGAAAACAATTACCGCAATTTAAATTAACGCATTTTACCTGTGACAACATAACCGCTCCTTATACATATAATGGGTGATTTTATAAGAACTATCGGAAAGTAAAAAAAAAAAAACACATAAAATTCAGAAAAATGCATGAAATATTTATTTGGATCGATAGTTGGGTCGATATAATTTAATGTTTGAAGATTATTTCATGCAAATGTTGGCCGCGGCTGCGCCTCAAATGGTCCATCCGCTTAGTCCAATTTTGGCATACTCTTTCCAACATTTCGGCCGGTATCTCACGAATAATGTTGGCAATGTTGGCTTCCAGTGCGTCAATCGAAGCGGCCTTGTCGCTATAGACATTAGCCTTAACATAGCCCCACAAAAAATAGTCTAGAGGCGTTAAATCGCACGATCTGGGCGGCCAATTGACTGGTCCCAAGCGTGAAATAAACTGTTCACCGAACTCGCCTCTCAATTGGTCCATTGTTTCGCGTGCTGTGTGGCATGTGGCACCGTCTTGTTGAAACCACATGTCATGCAAGTCAAGCTCTTCCATTTTGGGCAGAAAAAGTTTGTTATCATCGCACGGTAGCGCTCACCATTCACAGTAACGTTGTGATTCGCATCATCTTTGAAGAAATACAGCCCAATGATGCCGCCAGCCCATAATCCGCACCAAACGGTTGTTTTTTGTGGATGAATTGGTAGCTCTTGCAATGCTTCTGGCTGCTCTTCACTCCAAATACGGCAGTTTTGCTTGTTCACGTATCCATTCAACCAGAAATGAGCCTCGTCGCTGAACACAATTCTTCGATAAAAAAGTGCGATGAACTTTCTTAACAGAGCACGCATTTTGGTAATAAAATTCAATAATTTGCAAGCGTTGTTCGTTTGTAAGACGATTCATGATTAAATTATAGACCAAACTGAAGATGTTTGACAGTGACACAAGATATAAAACGTGCGTGAGCTGTCAAAACTAGTGTTGCCAAAAAGATAATAGCAAAAAAATCACTCGTTATATGTATACATAATGCCTTTATATGAATATATGCAGCATAGGATGACAATGAAATATTATTGAGGCATTTGGTATAAAACTAACGTAGTGAAAATTTTAACCAACTCGGATAACTTTCAGGTGTGACCAGTTCATATCTGGTGAAGTTTACCACTCCTTAGACCTCTCCAATTTTGTTAAAAATTTCAGTTAAATACAATAAAAGATTGTTTTTTTTTTTGGAAATTATGATATCGTATCTGTCATGACTTTCGAATCAATTCAATTAGAGTGGAAATTTTCGAATCTGAGGTGGTGTCACCAAACCACATATTTTTGTATTTTTTGAAATATATAATATATGTTTCATATTAATATCCTATAGTGTTAGTTTTATTTCCCATGCATAAAATATATTAAAAAACTGCGTTCCAAGTCACTTTTTCCTGTTTTTGCAACATTGGTAGTTCATAAGGGAATGCTTTTTATATCTCGTTTTCTCTGTATTAATTTTAAATAAATATTTGTTTAAATTCTGAAATTAGATAGATAAGAAACTAAAAACAATATTTTTTAGTTAAATGCATATTTTATCGGTAAAACAGCTAATTCTATTTGCTTTCCCTATCTTTATGTTTTCGGAAATAAAACGAAAATAATTGTTCGGAAGTGAATGTCAGGACACCAAAACGTTCGGAACGGATTCACTTACACAAGGATGTGAAAGTCATGACAGACACGTATATTTTTTAAATTTCACAAACTTTTAACTTTGACCACTAGAGGTCGCACGTTATAGTTATCCAAATTAGAACAACAATTTTAGCCACCTGAGTTTCCGACATACTACCATAGTACTAATCTGCTTTAGATCGCCTTTAAATAAAAATATGTGGAAGCTACAGAGTTTAAAGCGTTAAATTAAAATCCCTTTTCGGGTTTTTTCTATCACGTACAGATTACTTAAAGGTAATTGTATTTCACATCTTTTGGTGTTTTATTTATCTAAATCGGACAAACCGTTCTCGAATTTTGATGACATATATTAGAGTAACCGCCCTATTTCGGAAGTCATATTAAACTCTTCATATTCCATACGCATACATATTTTTTATTTATAGGGCATATTTTGTTTTCATTGCCACCGTAGTATACAAACATATATTAAACAAGTATACTATATTATTAAATTTTGCCTTCTTTCTTTCATTGCAGTAGATTTTTGTAACAAATTGTGATCGATTATTCTTTATAACAAATAAACGGAATACATACATATATAAAAATTGATCGTGTTAAATTATACAAGAAGAATCAACAGTTGTTTTAAAGGATCCTTCAAATAGAGAAAGGTATTTACATAAAATTTGTTTGTTGTTTCTTAATATTTTGTATAATTTTCATTATTATTTTCTGTTTAATTACAGCTCATTTTGTTTCAAATTGTTTACAGACAGTATTATATTTAAATATTCTTTTTAATTAAGAAACGTTTATAGCCAAAAAGTAAATTATTATTATCTCGTTCACAGTTTTTATTAAATTGTGATCTTCTTCTTCTTCCTTTTAACAACAATTTGTTTGTTTCTAATTACACTGAGAACTAAAATTAAATTCAAAATATTTGCTATAACATTTATTTTTAATTTATTAACAAATCATTTCTAAATGATAACTACCAGCAGCTCATCAACCGGCAACAACATGGTTGAAGGTCAACAGCAACAAAATGGAGGAGCTATCACCGCTCAAAATACCCAAAATACCAATAATCCCAATGCAAATAATAACAACAATAATAATAATAATGACATTGATCCGAAAACCAATTTAATTGTCAACTATTTGCCACAAACCATGTCTCAAGAGGACATTCGTGCTCTCTTTGTTACTTTCGGCGAAGTGGAATCTTGTAAATTAATAAGAGACAAAGTAACAGGTTTGTATTAATATAAAATAGTAGATTTACTCATTTTTCATTTTGTGTTTCCTAGGCCAAAGTCTTGGATATGGATTTGTCAACTATGTCAAACAAGAGGACGCAGAAAAGGCCATAAGTTCTTTAAATGGCCTACGCTTACAAAATAAAACGATTAAGGTAAGTACTTTTAGATTGAACCATTTAACATTTACTGTTTCTATATCTTGTTATTAGGTATCTATTGCCCGTCCCAGCTCTGAATCAATAAAAGGTGCTAACTTATATGTGTCTGGTCTTCCCAAAAATATGACACAACCAGATTTGGAGCAGTTATTTAATCCATATGGGAAAATAATTACCTCAAGAATATTATGTGACAATATAACGGGTAAGTGATTGTTAAATGCAATAATAGAAAAATTAAACGAATTCTTTAAACAACTGATTACTGATTTAGTAAATTTTTGTTTGTTCATATTTGCATAAGAGCTTTTGAAAAAAATATATATATAAAATCAAAAATAAGCCAAAGCATTCTAATTTGTTTTATAGGTATATTTACCCGTATGTATTTATGTATATAGTATGCTAAAAATAATATTTTTTATACTTTTTTAGAATTATTTTGTTTATAAATTAATTTATTTTTGTTTATTTTATTTACACAAAACGTTTTGTTCCGTAAAGCCGGACCTGTTGATCAGGGTATGTTTTATCGTTTTAATTTATTAATAGTTGTTTTTATTTTTGCTTCCACTATCTAATTCATCATATTATTTTGAAACTATTCACAGTCAAATCAATATTAAACCAATTAAACAGTTATTCAAGTCTACTACATAATATCATTTATCTTATAAAAATAAATTATCATTTACCTTTTAAAACACATTTTTGTTCAATTGGTATCAATTGTAATACAACTTACTCTGCAACAGTTTTCTTTAATTTGTTAATTATATTTTCAGGTCTTTCTAAGGGAGTTGGTTTTATACGTTTTGACCAGCGTCATGAAGCTGATCAAGCTATTAAAGCTTTGAACGGTACCATACCTAAAAATGCCACCGAACCCATTGTAGTGAAATTTGCTAATAATCCCAGTAACAATAAGGCTTTTCAACCGCTTACAGCCTACTTAACACCTCAAAATCCCAGAACCCGAGGATTTCCAACTGGTGCAGCTGGCGCAGCTGCAGCTGCTGCAGCAGCTGCTATACATCCAACAGCGGCAGGAAGATATAGGTAAAAATAGGAACCTGTAGTAATTCAAAGAAAATATTTTATGCTGCTTTTTTCTTTTATATAACGATTTTTAAGGTAGAAATTTTAGCTTTTTTAAATCTATCGACCACTTAGTGCCAAATCTATATAATTAATAGGCGATACGTTTTTTTATGTTGCAGTTGACGCTCACATTATTTACACGATTTAGAGAAAACTTATAATAATATTTTGAAGATGTTCATTGACAGATGTGCTTGCTAAAATCGGTTCAGCTATAAGCGTTTAAAATTTCTACTAATACATGGGCGCATAGAACACTCTCTCAGTTCTCCTACTCGCTACTGTGTTAGTCCTTAGTTTTATTCTAGCGTATTTTGGTGTGACATTCAAAAATTTTCACTGAATAAGATCATCTACATAACCGGTCTTCGGCCGGACTTAAAGATTTTCTCCTCTATATGATATGTTAAGAAATGCTAAAATTTTTTAAATTTTATTAAAAACCACAACAAAATTTATTCAATTTGAGTATTATATTAAAATATTTATTCAGCGAAGCCACTATTCGACATACATAGAGGAGAAAATCTTTAAGTCCGGCCGAAGGCCGGCTATACAGAAAATATTTATTCAGCGAAGCCATAAATAAAATAAATGCCACTAACACATTCAAAACTTCTGTTTTCTTTACTGTGTAAGGCCCATTAAACAAGGTAGTCGCATCCGTACAACAAAACTAGAATTTGTATTAGAAAATTATAAAAATTTCCTGTACAACTGCGAGTAGCTTACAATGGACTCTCTTGTCGTTATATTTGGTTGTATTTTTTTTTCAAACAATTTAGTAGTATTTTCAGCGTTTTAATGAAAATCGTCAAATAAACTAGAAAGTTACAATATGGCATTATTGTATAATATTAATACTTAAGAGAGAAAAAATGACACACGTAAGTGCAAGCAAACGATAGGTGTCGATATTGTTGAACCGAAATTGACTAGATTTCGAGACAGTGGCTTTCGATCGCTCAGGTTTTCCTTCGACATCGTTGAACAGGCAGTTAATGTTATTTTATTTTTATTGTCATCAAAAATTCTTTTTTAACTTTTCTAATCAATCACCCTTATCGGGAATAAGAGGGGAACATTTTGGTTCACGTGAAAACTTTCCCATGAGCAAAAAATTGTGAATAAAACGAGCAAAATAGTACAGTAACACAACAACAACAACACAAAATTGACGATCACAATTTTAGAGAAAGGAAACACGTTTCACATGAACTTTTATTCCCGATAAGGGTGAATATTGTTATTTATATACAATTATAATTCTTAAATCATAAAAATATGCCTATGTCGGTACTTCTATTATTTTTAAACCTAAGTTTTGTTGTAGAAGTTACCAAAAATAAATCAAATAAAAAAAGTGCGTTTTAAAAATGTCAGTTTGGCCTCAGCCTTAAGGAGATGTATGTATATTTCTAACTACAATTTTTTAAGCTTTTGAACTATACTCTTGCTGTGTTGTCCCTTTTAATAAAATTATGAGAACTTTTTGGTCTTTACCAATTTGTGAATTATTTACATTTACTCCCTCTAGTATAAACTCACAGGTTCTAATCCATAGAATTTTTTATTCTATATTTGAAACATCGTTTCCTGTGAGAATTGCTCGATGCTGGAACTATTTACCATATGAACTACGAATCTATTCACATTCCAATGACGTTATATAACACTATTTCTGTCAAGATGTAGAAAGTGTGGGTTTCTATCAGTGTACCAGAAAGCGAAATGTTTACTGACGCAATCTGGACCGTATGTGGGCATTACTTTATAAAATGTTAATAGTGATTTTATCTGAATAAAATTTTTAAAGCTGCACTTAAAAAAGTCATTTACATAGTTTGATATCTAAATTTGAATTTCTTCTTCTTTCAAGTTCTGTTATTTCCCGATATTCACCATTAACGGGTGATATTTTGGCAAACACTATGTTGCCAGGTAATCCCATCAACAGCTCTGGTTGGTGTATTTTCGTTTATAATTTGGCGCAAGAAACCGAAGAAAACGTTCTATGGCAATTGTTCGGACCTTTTGGAGCAGTGCAATCCGTTAAGGTCAGTTGATATGCAAAAATGATGAAACTGATTACTTGTTATTTATAATTGAAACTATTTTAGGTCATACGTGATTTGCAAACCAACAAATGTAAAGGGTTTGGTTTTGTTACCATGACAAATTATGAAGAAGCTGTTCTTGCTATACAGTCATTGAATGGTTACACATTGGGCAATCGAGTATTACAAGTTAGTTTTAAGACAAACAAAACTAAACAAACGTAATTATTAACAAAATTGACTGCTGTTGTTACCCATACCACCACAACATTTAATAAAACCATAAATAATAAAAATAAAAATATGACAACAGCCTCTATATCTTCTGCTAACCTGACCACCGCAAAAAGTAACGATTTAAAAATGGACTCTTCATCTAGCAACACAACTACTTTGCCAAACTTTTCTTCGACCAATATTTCCTCAACAATCACTGCAGCATCATCCTCTACTACCACACAATCAAATACTGTATCTAGCACGTCCTCGGCTACAATAAATTCAAAATACTCCGTTATAAATAGTCAGAACAACAGCAGCAACAATCAATGTCAGCAACAGCAACTACAAAATAAGAAACCCAAAACAGCAACAACAACCATTATACAACAATCACAAGAAAGACAGCAACAACAACAACAACAACAACAACAACAACAAGAACAGCAACAATCATTGACTCAACAGCGGTCAAATAATTTAATAAATTCCCCTCCTTCATCCAGCTCGAATAATTCTTCATCGAATCCACATTCTTCCACCATGATAAAAACATCATCAAAGTTTGTTTACAACAAACCACAAAATCATTACGAATTGTTGCAACAACGTTTGCACATGCAACAAGAATTTGCTCAACTTTTAACGAGCTTGGCTCAACAACATCAACAGCCCTTTTCAGCCAATTCGGCTTCTTCACAAGCCGCTGCAGCAGCTGCATTCAATAATCCATCATTAGGGGCTTCTACCTCTGCAGCAGCGGCTGCTGCAGCCGCCACAACGAATGCTGCTAAAAATTCTTTATCATCGTTATTACCATTTTCAAATTGGTTCTTTTAATTTTTTCAGTAAAAATAATTACTACTTACTACTTACTATCTTGTATATAACGAGTTTGCTTGTATATATACATACATACATACAAAATAACACCAATACATGTACAGTGATTTTGACTACAAAATCAGAAGCAACATTTTGCAGAAACTATTTTTTTTTTTTAAATTAAGTAGTAAATAATACATACTGCAATTAAATTTAAAAGAAAAATCAAAACGATATACATTTGAAGTTTTCTCGCTATTTCTTTTGAACTACATATAAATTAATTATATTACGACATTAAGAAAGTTTATAAACGTAAAAGATTTCAAGTTTTTAAGTTTAATATTATTTACATTAATCGATTTTATCTATCTGAAACAGCTTAGTGTGTTTCTTCAAAATTTCCTTTTATGATTTTGAATTAAATTATTTTATTTGGACTTTTTTAACTTTTAAATCTGTTTTCTATAAAAAAAAATAATTATTATTTTTGCTCAAACAATACATATTTAGAATAATTGTGAACAAATAAAGTAAATTATTGTATAATTAAAAAACTTAAATATTTAGGAAATAATATTTAGATAAAAATGAACACTTAAGAACTTTATTAAATCTGTTACTACTTTGAAACTAAATTTTTAGTTTGATTAAAATGATTTCTATGATATTTATCATTTTGTTTTTGTTGTTTTGTTTTTTTTTTTTTGTAAGAATTATATAATTTTATTTTTTGTTTTCTGTATGATGAAAATAATTTTTATTAATTTTAAATTTATCAATTAAACTTTTACTAAGGTCATGGTGTTATTTCAAAACAATATATTTCAAGAAAAAAAAACAACATTTTATTGTGTTTAAGTATAAAAACTATTGAAAAAGAATACAAATAAAACAACATATTTTTTTTTAAATGCCTAGTTTTAAGTAAATATGTAACATTGTTTTTGTATTTTAAATATCTTTTTTGTTCTTTATTTTAGTTTAGTTTGTGTGAATTTCATTGTTTTGTTTGTTCTTTGATTGTACTTTTTAATAGTGAACATTACATTATCATACATTTTGTTTCATTCAGTTAAATTAAAATTCTTTTTAGTTTTAAGGTAAAAATTATTTTATAAACGAACCTTGTTCTTTCTTGTTGATTTGCTGTTTTTGTTTTTCTTATGTTTTTCTTCATATTTAAGTTTTATTTGTGAAAACAAATTCGATAATAAAATTCTTTTTAATCCAAACTTATAAGGCTTTTATTATTTTCGTTTTCTTTTCAAATACATAATACGAATGTTTCTTTACGTGTTCGAAGTTGTACAAACTTAACCGAAAGATTTTTCAAATAAAAATTTGGGTAAGTTGGTGGATGGATATAACTTCTTGCACGTACAGAGAAACAGACTTGATATAAACTAAAATTGATGTTTTGATAATATTCGAAAATATTTTTTTTTAGCAATCAAGTGTAAAATTCATTAACTTTGCAAACACAGGAGGATGCCACAATAGGTTTAATTTTAAAATTATAATTTGAAATGATGAAATAAAACTGAAACCTAAAAACGATTGTGGTTTAAAGAAAAATATAGAATTTCTTCAAATACAACGAATATTTTTCATAAGAAGAATTTTATTTCTAAGGGAGATTTTTAAGTTTGTATGAAAAACATTTTTTCCAAAAATGAATCGAAACAAGAGTTTCAATATTAAACGATTTATAACTAAAACTTTATCTGAAATGAAAAAAAAATAATTTGAAACAAGTAATTACATGAATATAAATAATTAAATATAAAAATCTGCCAAATTATTGCAAATACATATTTTGAAACGTAAAAAGTTACATCATACATACATACATACATACATATACAATAATATTAATTAGGAAGTAAAAGTAACCCTTACGAGTAAAATCATTCTTCGCTCAAATACATAAATATTTAATGGTGCTTTATTAACTACAATTAATAAAAATATAAACGTTTTGTATAATTTTAATTAGTCTCAAATTTAATTAGAATCCATAAATGTTAAAAAATGTTATTATTGCAAAATTTTATATGAAAAAACAGCAACAATATAGTGAATAAAAAAAGAAAACGTAAAAACATACACATACTATCATACTTTTAGCTGCTTTGTATGTAATTGAAAAGAATTTTCATTCAACATATCTTTAAATATTATAGAATAATTGTCCTTTGAAACAAAATATAATTGTTCAACTCACAACCTACATACCTATTGTAGGAGTTCTATGTTGTACAAATGCTTTTGATAATTTCTCCATAAACTGCATAAACATGTTTTTAACCGAATGTTTATGCAACATGGAAATCCTGCAAAGTAGTTTGAGGTTTGAGTAAATATGTAAATACAACAAATTATGTTAACAGCACAGAGTGACAAATTTGATCAATTTTAATTTATATCTCAAATGGGAACGGCTTAGACGAATACTGCCCAAGACATCCGGCGATCTTTTTGACCACTGATAATAACAAATGTGGAATTGTTGCATATCACTAGCCAGTTGGAAGTAGTAACTGAAATACGCAAACGGCAATGGATTGGTTATATACTTCGCCATGAGGATGACAATATTTCCAAGCAAGCCCTACGCTGAAATCCTTTTTAAGTTTAACTTGGAACGAACTACGAAATATAGCTCAAGATCGAGTACGGTGGAGAACCGCTATTGTGTCGTCTTATGCTACAGTGCGAGTTAAAGGAACGAACATATATCACTAGCGGATTTATTTTTTAATTATTAAAATATTTTTTTAATGGAATAAATCGAAAAATGTTTTTAATTAAAACTCTTAAGGTAATGAATGGTTTCGTTATTGGTTGAAAAGTAATTAATTTTTTAATCGTATCAACGGTTTTCGCAATTTTTTCTTTATCGGTATCTCAAAATTCGTAGTTGTAAAACAGCGCTAATTACTAGTTGAAATTAATAACTCTCAGTTGATAATTCCTACGTCAATGGGATCTTCGCTGCGGCCATAGACAACTAACTAGACCTGTCACTATACAACAACATTACAAAGATTGTATGAAAGAAAAATCAAATCTTATTTTCTAACGTGGTTTCTTATTGACCATCTCATTCATACAATCTTAGTAAAAACAACAACATGCATGAAAATTGCATAACACATGAGAACAACTTTTTTTAGCTGTCAAAATTGAGTATTCTGTTCCATATTCTGTGGCTGCGGCCAAATATGTTAGGGAAAGAACTTTCGACAACATCAGAGATATTTCTGCAACAACAGCTCTCAATTGCAATTTGTAACATCAAAATCGGTCATATAAAATTCATAAAATGAAAAACTACATCATCCAAGAATATTTACACACAAAGTTGCACATCTACATCGTACATGTGGTTTTCTTGAATAACCGCGTATGTCTAAAAGCCAATATTTTCAGGAGAGCCGAAATACTTTATTTTATCAAACTTTTTTTTTGACAGTCATGTAAACATATGTGGTAAGAAGTTTGTGTAAAAATTTCAGACAAAAATTCCCTAAGGGTAAGATCCTATAGGATCTCTATAGAGAATAATTAGAAAAAAAAAACTATTTTCTATAGAGAATAATTAGAAAAAAAAACTATTTTCCAAGGGCGGTAAAAGCTCATGTCGATAACAGTTGTTTATATTGAACTGATTCAAACACACAAGATTTTTTGTTCGTTAAAAATGCTTGCACACAAGTCACTATAAGTTTTTATTAACTGAACAATAATCAAAAAATATTTCCGAAATGTGTTCACGCATCTGGTTATGTGTTTTTTTCAACAGCAATAAATTTCCAGCACGCTGAAAAATATTTGAATAAATTAAGAAGTTAAGTTGTTTTTAGAAAAAAAAAATCGGAATGGTGAAACTTTTGGTCCATGTAAAAGAGCATATAAAATAATGCAATTTGG
The DNA here is from genome assembly GCA_956483635.1 of Panzeria rudis. Lineage (NCBI taxonomy): Eukaryota > Metazoa > Arthropoda > Insecta > Diptera > Tachinidae > Panzeria > Panzeria rudis. The sequence goes on from OY101449.1 coordinate 1,564,445, forward strand.
CATCAATCGACAAAATCGACAAAAATGCATATCCGCGCTTATTCAAGAAAACTACAGATATATCGTTACCTTAATAGAACCCCTAATATAAGCCCTAACCAACTATTTTTTCCAATCGATTTGTTTTTCGATAGATGAACTTCTAATAAATCGAAATAGTTAAAACACTCAATTTAAAAAAATAATGAGCTAAGGCGTTTCTATATTAAGGTAACGATATGTGTGTTTACTTAATTAAAATAAAATAATTTTTATTTAAAAATGCTTTTAGATCTTTCCGTAAGTCCTTGCAATGGATGTTACGTTGTTTTGCATTTTAGGTGACGATGTGTACATTGTATGTCATTGGACAGTAAGTAGTCTCAGTGATTTTTAAACGAGAAAAACAAAAATTATTCCTTAGAAGTCTGAAAACATTTTTACATTATTAAATTACGTACGTAAATTTATTTTTATTACCAATAATTTTATTCAATAAAAAATTTCTTTGTTAGATTAAACAGTGATATTTAGTTCAATTTATGCTATTCTTAATCTAACTCTACTATTTTAAAATACATACATACTTATTTATATACATACATTTATATATGTATGTATACTTAGATGTTGTGTATTCAAAAATTATAAATAGATATAATTAGACATTTAAAAGAAACAGAATTAATTAATGTTCGAATACTTGAAATTTGTTTATTGCTAATATTAAATTATAGTCTTAATAATATTGTAAAAACACACTTGTGAACTTCTTAAAGCAAATGATGATATCAACCAAATTCTATTAGATTTTTTTTCCTTGCGTTAAAAAAGTATAAATTACAGCAATATTTTAACAATTGAATATATTGCTCAAATATTAACTAGCTAGACTACTGGCAATTATTTTTCTCTATTTAAATATATTTCATGCAGTACTTTTGTGAAAAGCTTCGTCAACTGTAAAGAATAAAGTTTTTCGGAATAAAGTAGTCTTGCCACTTTTTTTCGTCATATAACACTGTATTCGTACAACACAATGACGAAGTTCTAACGACTGATTTTGGTACAGGGCACCAAAAGAAAATATATGTGTATCGGCGTTTTGAAAGTTTACATCTGGAATCGGCATAGAAGATCTAATAATCGTTACGTCTAAGGTATTAGATGTGTTCAACACGGGGAATATTTTTGTAGAACATTTTAACCCTCTAACTTTTCGCTTTATGGGTCTTTTTGCCCTTTTTTCTTAAAAAAGAGAGAAACTACCCTTTAGCATCGATGTAGCGGCCTGAAATATTCTACAAAAATATTTGTCATAAAATTCTGTTATAGGTCTTCAAAGACACTGGAGCTCCAAAATCAACTTAAAGAAAGCCAGAAATCATTCAAAACTTAAAATGTACTTTATGACAATCCACTGCCAAAGTGCTGATAATAAGGTTCGTTGTTATTGAAAATATTAATAAATTTACTCTCAACTTTTTATAAATAAATATTACATCTACAACTTTCTTTTGTATGGTGATCGATGAAATTTTTTGTAAGATATATTTCTAATACAAATCCGGTCGTACTAATTGTGAATAAGTACGAAATTAGCCCTTAAACACATTTTAATTTTTGAATGATTTCTGGTGTAGAATTTAATGATAAATAGTTTTATAGAATATATAAAATCCCTATATCGCCGTTAAAGGAGAGTTTTTACCATTTTCTAGAAAGGGCAAGAACAGACGCATAAAATGTTCCGAAAAAAATTTCTTCGTAATGTTTTACATAAAAGTTCTAAGCACATCGTATGCCTTAAACGTCTTACGCCTTATACTGTGCCGATTGACTATAACAACAAAAAGGGGGAACTTTAGCTCCCTCTAAAATCAATCCCAGATATAAAATTTGGGTATCGTCTACCAGAGTAAGTCGTTAGAACCTTGTCAATATTTTTCGGGTGGTACAGTGTAATAAGAGTAGATAATGAAGAAAACTTTGACATTATTTCTGCTGAAATCGAACTCAATTTTTAAACAACTAAAGGCCGTTTTTGCAATGTGCGATTAAAAGTTAACGTGGACTTTAATGGCAAGTTCGGCATGGAAAACTTGCCGTCAAAGTCCGCGTGAACTTTTAATAGTATATTATGAAAAGGGCCTTAAATCTAATATTTATTAAAAGTAACTCATCAACATTAAATATTAATAAAAATATAGAAGAATTGAAAAAATAAAACAATATATAAAAACAAGAAGCAATCGATTGATATAAAATTATTGATACAGTTTTGATATAAGAATTTTTTTACATTTGTAAAAACCAAAATAAATGAAAACAAAATAAGCGTTTTAAAAATTTAACATCGCACAATAATATACAACAAATACGTATATCGTTTTTTTATAATAAAAAATGCTTAAAATTAAGAATAAAAGATATTGAAATAAATGTTATACAAGCAGATATTAAATAAACAAAATATTTATATAAAAATTAAATAATAAAAACGTGAAACGTTAACATAGTAAAATGCGCATATCTTTGATATAATTAATATTGAAAATACACAGCAAAAGAAAATTTAAACGTTTTTATGTGAAATCAATGTATATTCACTTTTATACTTTTACAGAGAAAAAAATAAGGATATACATACATATATATATATATACATGTTTAATATACATACATACATACATACACATATGAATAAGAATCGAAAAGTAAAATTTTCATATAGTATACATAAAAAAAAATTCATTTTTTAGTGACCTCACTAGATTTTTCCTAACAATTCAGTAATAATAACCCAGCAAAAAAATGGTAATATGTTCTAATTACAAAACAATTGGGTAGCTGTACTTTTCAATACAAACTACCTAACGTCTGAATTAGTTTACAGTAGTTAAATGAATTACTTACTAGTAAATAAACAACCATTTATTCTCTTATTAGCATATTCGCTTATCATATATGTACAGATGTAAATGATCACCAGTTCAACACCTAGTATAGCCAACAAAATAGTTTTGCAGTAGACCAGTGACTAAATCACTTGACTTAAAACACAACAATAACGTAAAGTGGCACGAGGTCAATGATCAGCAGACATTTAATTTTTACTATGTTTTGTGTACATAATGATTTCTAAATATTGACATTTTTAAATTGTTCTTTTTAAGCCAAGGTAGGAAGTGTAGGAATAAAATTCATTATATTTTATACAATTTGAATTTATTTAAGTTTTGGAGTCTTTTCAATTCAGAAGTTTCTAATGTAATAATTTGAAAATATTTTATAAAAACAATTACAGAAAACAATATGATATAAAATTTATATTTATATTTAAGTATACAAAGTATTTTAAAATCAAGTACCTACAGCAAGTATTTTCTCCCAGTGACATCGCAATGTTAAAGTAATTTTAACTCATTATTTTGCCATCAAAATATTTGCTGGGGTAACAGTTATAAGAGAAATGGCAAAAAGGTCTTATTTAACCATTACTATTGATGAATTCAAATAATGGTTATAATCAACCATTTTCATAAGTTATATTTCATTTTGGTCATCGTAACCAATATAAGTGAGAATTATTATTTTTTGGTTATGAATAACTATTATATCAACCAAAAAAGTTTTTTAGTTACCAATAACTATTATCGAAAGTAATTTTATTTTTCGGTTATCTCTACCCGGATACATTTCGTATTTGAGATGTAATGGATGAATTTCTAAAACCTTTGTAGGGCAAGAAATTTAATTGTCTTTGGCAAAGTAAACAAAACGGGCAGTCTAGTAAAATATTTTTTATTAATTTTATTAATAAAATGTTATTTAAATAAAACTGTGATAACTAAAAAATAAAATTAATTTCGATAACGGTTATTGGTAACCAAAATATTTTTTTGGTTGATATAATAGTTATTTATAACAAAAAATAAATGTCTTATTTATATTGGTTAGGGTAACCAAAATAATATATATCTTACGATAATGGTTAAAAATAACCAAAAACAGATAGAGGTTATTTTCTCATAACCTTTTCTTCAGAAAGAAAAAAATAACAATTATTTTCGGTCCCTGGCTTTAATCAGTGGTCTATTGCAGAATAATTTTGTTACGCGCTTCAAATTTGGTTTTACGAACATGCAGACAAACAAAAAATCGAATTTGCTTCGCCAGGGGTTGAACTGCTGATCATCTGATCAGTGCAGGCACTACTACTGTACCAATAAGAAAATTTATAACTACATAATTGATTAAACTACTGTAAAGTAATGCAGGCAGTATGTATGTAGTTTGTATTGAAAATAATGTTATTGGGTAGCTGCAGCACACTACCAAGTTTTTGCTGGGTATGTACGCGTATGTATAGATTAGAAAATGAATTCAACAAATTTATTCAATTGTTTTATAATTACTAATTATACTGAAAGTTTTTTTAACTAATTTTTTTTTGCTATAAATAAATGATCTGCCAAAATTTCATTCAACGTTAAATAATTTTTCATCTGAAAAAGTGCAGGCAAATACAAAATAAACAGTTAATTTCTTTCAGTGTAATTTGAATTTAGATTCTGGTATTGTATTTTTCATATACTTAAGTAATATGGTTGTGTAAAAAGCTCTTCGTTTTACAAAAGAGATACATAATAAATTCACGAAGTCACTGAATAATATTTTAGTTCTTTATAATATATGATTTGTGTGTTGTTTAATGACATTTTCAATTACAATTAAAAAATAATTAATAAATTAAATAAAATCATTAAAAAAACATTTGTACTTAATTATAAAATTATACGTTTAAACTAAATAAATGTTAGTGAAAATCAATAAATAATATTTGTTATTCGTAAATTCTTAAATTTTAAGTAGTCAAATGCATCTTAACAAACCCACTTTCCTCAAATTCTTTCTTTCTATTTTTGTGTTGTTGTTTGCATTTCTAAAAAAAAAGATCATACATATTCAATTACCGTGCACGTATTTCATTAACAACATCCAGCATATTTTGTGTCTATTTTAATTGTGATTCAAACAAAAATCATACATACATAAATACTATAATTAAAAGTTTATTAAAGTAAAATTATTTGAAATCCATTATTTATTAAGAATACCACCTAATCAAAAAGATTTTTATGAAAAAAAAAATAATGAAGTAAATAAATGCATAAATTTTAATAGCATTTTTCCTATTGCAAAAACGTTTTAAGTAGACAAAAAGAAATAAATGCAATTATGGAAAATAAATCACATCAAGATCCAGCAAATAAATTATTTATTTATTTATTATATTAAAACAAAACAGTTTATTATAAAATTAATATTGATTAATAAAAAATTAAAATTTAGTAAATTTCAATAAAATGTTTATTATTTTCATGAGTGCCCGGACAAATACATACATACATACATACATAACCAGTGGTAAAATTCAACAGGCCTGCAGATTCCAGGCCTTCTTTTTTATGCAACTAAAATTGTTTTCAAAGCAGAGCTTCTAAAAGGCCTGACCTCTCCCTTCTAATAGACCCGATACGCATTACAAGCCCCCTTTCTGCCTTCTTGTATAAGGGAAGGTGCAAGTAGTATTGTATTTTTTTAGATTTTTCGTCCTATACGCATTCCAAATTCCTTGCTTTTAGAACGTCAGTTGGAAGTAGTATTATTTACAATAAAAAATACTATAGAATGTGTGTGTTGACATACTTATTTTTTTACTGCTTAAACCACCAACGTTGGCCGCTTAAGCTGGCAAATATAAGCTATTAATTGTCATCTTAAAAACAGAAAACACAAATTAAATGTGACTAAATCTCTAACGTCCTAGTTAAAAACCCACTCTAAGTGATCTTTGTGAAGAATATATTCAAGCAACAAACATCTGCGTTGAAAATTTTCGTAAAACTATTTTGATTTCATCAATGTATTCTCCTCATAGGATATCAATTACTGGAAGTCAATATAGTGTATTTTATAAATAGCTAGGCCCGCGTTTTCTTGCAGCTGGCATATGTTCCGAGGGTCACGTTTAATCGCTACCAAGGGTCGATCGTCTTTTGTTTGATACAATTTCTAAAATGGGTTTGAATGTAGGCTAAAAAGGACAGCCAACATACTTATTGATTATTATTGATTTTGGTCTTATTGATTTTGCAGTAGTAAAAGGTGTGCGCAGCGAAATGATCCAAGTGGAAACATCTTCAGGCCACTACCTCCTATTTTTACTATTTGCTCACATACTATAAAACTTCATCTCCCACTTGCGATTTAATGACCGACGACAGCCGCACGTATTGATTGGTTGAAATACAGAAAATTCTAGTGCCCATTGCTCGACAAATATGGCGTAGAGAACACCAGCTGACATAGTTGACTCTATTGGAAAGTTGGGGGCAAACCTTAAGCATCCTGTTTTAATTGCTTCTTCTACAAACCTACGGCTCAAATATATATAATAAAAAAAAAATATTCTGTAGATGTAGAACGGCTTTTATCTGAAAAAGAAGAGTTTGAAGAGAATGGCAACGTTACAGAACAGATCGCCCCAGTTAAAAATTTGACTGATGGAATGTACCAAAAACTTTTAGTTAGAACATAAAAAAACGCTTCTCTGCAAACATTTTTACATGAACTCGACATCTTTACCCAAAAATCTCATAGAAAAGCTAAAGATATTGTAGCAAACTTTTATTGAACTCAATAAGAATTTTAAACAATATCAAAGCTTAAACATGAACAAAGTAATCAATGATGTTTTTTTATTTTCTTACTGTACCATATACTACACAGGCAGGCTTTTTTCCTGCAACAACAACAACAACAACAACTATACATTTAATATAGTGTGATATAGTGTGACAACTGTTTTTTGGCCGGGTGCTGCCATGTTTTAAATTCGTGATTATTTTGGAATTGATAAAAAATTTTTTTTATAAATTTTAGCAATTCCCAAAAAAAAAAAAAATAACGAGCTTAAAAACACATGTTTTTTAACATCCTTGCAATACCAGTACGATATCCTGATATACTCACCAATGTGAATCTACTCAAACGAAAGAAATTTTTGTGTAGATTAATAATCCAGAAAGTATTTTGAAGTTTTGAGTATCGTTCGTGAAATATTAAGCAAATAATACAAACAATTATGTAAATTGTACAAATATTAAATGTCACTGTATCTTTATAACTATAGCTGTTCGCGAAAAGCTACTGATACTGTCGGAATCAGTATTTTTATTTAAATAACTCTAAAAAACCTTCATTTGTGAATAAAAGTAACGATATATTTTCTACTATCATTATCAGGGCTCTGACTTTCAGGCAAATAAAGATAAAGAGGTATCTATGCGAATTATCAAATTTGAAATATTTTGGAGACGATTTGTAGTTGCATATTTTGGTGGTAAGTGTATATTTTTGCATATTTTGGCAATAAATGCATATATTTGGAGTTATAAAAAATTTTTAATGCTGTCAATTTCAGTTGCTATTTAGTGCCTTTCTGGTAACCATTAATTTTCAGTTGTCGACTGGTAACGCAACTAAAGATCGGTTGCATTAAATAACAGACCTAATAATGTTTGTTTTTTGTTTTTTTTCTCTAATAATAATAATAAATAAAAAAAAATATTTTCATATGATTTTAGTTTTGGTACTTTGTTCGCAGGTAAATGCATATTTTTGCGCACATTTATCCTTTTTAGGTGCATTTTTTAAACGCTTAAAATCAATTTTTAGTTGCATGAAAGTCCGAGCCCTGATCATTATCTTTAAATATGCATCTTTGAATATATGTACATATTTACAACATGCATGCATATGTACGTGTATATGCATTTATATGTACGAGTATATGAGGGGTATATTTGCAAAGGCTGCTTTCTCCACATTTATAGTTTCTGTACTAAATATTAAAAACATGTAGCTCTAAGGATATTCATATTTATTTATTATATGCTCTGCTACTCAGTAAATAAGAATAGGATGAAAATATAACGCAAGTTTAAGCCAAATAATCAAATGAAATACAGATGTAAACTTTCAACGCCGAAATATGTGTGTATATTTTTTTGTGTCCCCTACCTGAATCAGTCGTTAAAACCCTGTTAAATTGAAAAAAATTTGATTTTGATATAAAGAAATTTTTTTAGCTTAAAAATATTTTTAGATCTGGTCACACGTATTACGACTAATGAAAAAATTATACAGTGAACAGTAAAAATACTCTTTTCATAATAAAAAAAATGGTTTTTTCCGTTTTTTTAGTTTTGGTTTGGAAAAAAAAAACAGAATAAAAACAAATAGCATGCATTTTTCAAAAGTGGTTGAGAGAATAAAAGCTTAACATACTGTGATCATAGCAAAAACGACCATTTCCAATGGACAATGCCGTTTTTGCATCAATTCGTAATTTTTGACCATACACTTTTATGTGATAAAAGTGTATCTGATTCTGCCATATTCACTAATCGGAAGCATTCATTAAATACAACTAGAAAGTATTATTAATTTTGACTTAGTTTTTTTCTGTTTGAAAGGTGACTTGATAGAGAGTGTTCTTAGCTATGTTTGAAGAAAATCGGTCCAGCCATTTAGGAACTATCTCATCTTTTCTAGTTGTATCCTGTTGAATCTGTATGTCTTTGACACCATACCTCCCAAACGGCTGGATCGATTTTATTTTGCAAATTTTGTTTGAAAGCTGACCTGATCCAAAATCTTCTAGGCTATGTTTCAAGAAAATTAGTCCATCTATTTTCTTCGGGGGTTTTTAAAATCTTTAATTTAATGTTATGTTTATTAATTTTAAGGGAGAACATAAAATCTTTATACAATGGTTCAAGTGAATGTAGCTGTTGATTTTTATATCCGTTTATAACATCGGTACTTCTTTAAGATAGAGGTATAAAATTTATAAAAATTATAGACTTTTAATATACAGTTGAATCTCGATTATCCGGGCCTCTATTAACCGGCTACATCTATCAACCGGCAGTTGTTTGCTTTGTTTTATATCCTATATTATCAGTGCTTTTAGCTCTATTAACGGTGCTTTTTGATGTGTAAACATCTATACGCAAGGGGGTAAAAATCTTTTTCACAATACAATCACAAATTTTGAGTAAGATTGTAATAACGCGATGTGAGCTGTGTATGAGTGTATTAATGTTATCATACGGACAACAAGAAGTACAGAGAAACTTAACAAGACCAAAGTCGATAGAAAGTTAAACTCTAGGGGGTTTCTTTCGATGCTTGACCAGTAACATAAACTGGTACCACGGGAACCAGTGGCACCACAAATGACTAGCCTTCCAGAGGGCTAAAGAGATAATGCTCGCCGTTAAGCGACATCATCTGGGAAGATGTCGCTGGCAGACTTCGTCTTACCCTCTGCAGGAAGGATGATTCTGTGTCTGGTTGTTTGGTGAGGTTTCCTTCGGGAGCTAATCACGTGGTGGCTGTGGTTGCTACCAAAATCGCTGGGAGAGGTTTGTTTAAAGGACTGATGCGTGACCAGTGCTAGTGCCTGGTTGGACTTCGGTCTACCACATGTCCCTCTTTGTAAAATCTATTAGTAAAATCTATAGGTAAGATTTTTCGGAAGTGATTTTCAAGTTTCATTCGTAATTTTTGTGGCTATCGGTAGCTTGGATTGTCCTCTTTTAGAGGTGATAAAAATTTTTCAAATCGGGTTTCGGATTCCTGTGATATTGTGCGATTGTATTTTGGGATCGATTTTGAATTTTCGTGTCGATATAGACATTCATTGTATATACACAGCGCATGTGTGTTTTAATAGTGCGTGTTTAATTTTTTGAGACTCCGCTGACAAAGGGAGTCTCAAGGTCAAACTCCGGCAGTAAGGTCGTACGTTTGTTGGCTGGTGCTGTGTTGCCGTGTTTTTGAATTGAGTGAGCATTTCGGCGTTGCCGTTTTTGATTTTTGCCGGGAACTTCTGGGATTTAGGGGATTTTGGGTCCAGGTTTTCGGGATTCAGACCCGGCTCATTTAAAAAAAACCGGTTTTTCGGTTTTACCGAATTTGTTGCTGAACTTGGTGCGATATTTGGCTGACGGTTTATTGACTGCGTTTGTCTTTGACTGTTGGTTATTTTGCTGTTTAACTGCGGTAACTCCAACTATTTTGTACGGGTATACTATTTTTTGCTGGTGGATAAATAATACTATTATTTTTGTCTGCGGGGAAGCAGAAGGGCGATATACCTGGTGGGAGTGAGTCAGAGGTGTCTGATGCGAAGCTTATCGGTTTGAGCGATTTGTCGGGTGTGGAGGAAGGTACGAGGGTGAAAAAGAAGCGGATGAAGCCCGGTTCGACGAAGTTGAAACGAGTGAATGATGAGAAGAATGTTTCGGTAGAAGGTGAAATGTTTCATTACTAGATGTTTACACATCTTCCCGGTGATCGGACTCACATTATTTTTTTATACCTCTATTAACCCTTGTTTACCTCTATTATCCGTGCAACAAAAACTAGTTTTTTCCTTCTCAGCCAAACATTAAAATTCGGTGACTCCCATCAAAAATAAAATCTGATCTTGAATGTTTGTATTACTTACGTAACTACTTTTATTGTTTTAAAAAATTAGTATGTACTTTTTGTGTTTTTATATAACATCTATTAACAGTGTTCTTCGACTATCCATGCTAAGTCCGGTCTCGTGCGATATATATATAATATATAATATATAAAAATAAAGATTTTTAGCCTTTTGGCAGTTAATAACTTTTGACTAAATCTAACGATATATATCTGCATGTATGTATGTAACTAGCCCTACAGATAATATTGGACTAGGTGGTCCATTTTAGCTGAAATGGAGTAGTTACAACACGGTCCTATGAAATGCAATCACGAACCATGTCATTTGCAAACAATAGTTTCAGTTAACCGGCAAATGTTTGTGTTTTAACGATTGCAATCGTTAAAACACAATGACTAGTCCGCTGTAATGCAGACATTGACCATGTCATTCATTTGCAAACAAGAGTTTGTAGTTAAGCCACAACAGCTCGTGTTTTAACAATTTTAACACGAACATTTCAGTGTTCCATCAAGTGGTGATATGGAGTAATTTTGAGACTACTCCGATGTAGTGCAAAGTTGGGTTATATGGTCCAACCTTAGGACATCGTAATGTTAGATCGACCATACTTTCTCCATACATTTGGGTTAGCTTTGGACTAGTCCTAGTCCTCTATGAAGTATACTTTTTCATGCATGTATTGGCTAGTCGCGCTATCTAGAGGGTAATGACTATTTTTACATTTACGTACATATCCGTGTCGCTTTATCATAACAACTTAAGTCGAGTTAAGTCAAGTTCGAGTTAAGGTCATATTCTGCTTCGTCTTCTTACAAACCATATTTGGGTCCAATCCTTTTTCAAATACTCTGATTTTCGAAAAAGTTATAACGGCTTGTTGTTTAACATTCTAGAACACCAGCACAATAGATTTTATATTAAATCGTTAATGTCTCCAAAAACGATTTTTAGACTTAAGATGTTAATGATAAAACGACACAGATATATTTGTGCAGTTGTGTCCATACATATTTTGTGCACATTAATGTAAAGTTTTTAATTCCATGAATAAACCATGATATGTATGTACATCTGTAGCAAAAGATTTTTTAATTTATCATTATATTACTTTCCTTCCATATTCTTGTTGAATATATTTTCATTAAAAAATGTGTGTCATATAAAAAAGTTTAAACCATATAAATATTATGTGCATACATTGCTATATATGTACATACATATATGTATATGTGTGTACATATGTACGTACATCTGTATTGACGTATGTAATTAATATGTACATATGCATGTATGCATGTATATACATATATAATTATATATGTGCAAAAAAGTTCTCTCTGGATACATTTTTATTTGAAGTCTTCGTATGTAAATTCATTTGTGACTTGTAAAGTTTGTGGCTAAGTGCATTTATTTATCCTCAACAGAAACAACACCAACCGAAGCAGAAGTCGTTTGAAGATTATGAGGAAAATATGAATTAAAAAAAGCCAACAACAACATTGTCATGGGAATAGATATGCATGTGTGTTTGTATAATATTTATAAATGTGTATATGAAAGAGAAAAAAATGTGATGATAATATCTATTACAGATTTATATTTAACTGCAACTAGAGATGGGCACAACTCACGTGATTTAAATCAATCATGCTTGAGAGAGTAACTACATATTTAAGTGTTTTATTCAAATACGTTGGCATGAACGTGAGCTCAAAAACATTAAGCGTGAGCGAACATGCATGGGTAGAATCTCAAATTTATACATGCATAGTTCAACTGAAAGAGTTAAAAACTAAGCAACAGATATTTCTATAATATATTTATTTTTTTATTATTGATCTCAAAATACTATTATGCTTTCATATGCTCTATTTTCATGTTATTATAATTACATAAGTTTACAAATTCGGGTAAACTTTTGGACTGGATGGAGTAAATGAAAGTTTTGCAAAGATTTTGTTTTTAATAAATTTAAAAATATAATTTAGTTTACCCGTTTTCCATCTCTGAGACAAGTCTTATCAAGCCCCACGTATAAGTAATATTTGTGTCACTTTGTGAGAATTTATTACTCATTCGATAAAATGATAAAAGAGTTCAGTGCAAAAATTCAAAATATTTTAAAACCGGTTGATACTTAAAAAAAATTGCTTTAATTGAAATAGTTCTTATGGGGTCCATCCATTATACAATATTATTGCATATGTTATTGTACATATTATTGTCGTTTTGACCTATACTAAGCAATAAATGACAGCATATTTTCAAAGAAAATATTGCGCAATTTTCCTGAAAGTGAAGAAGTAAACATAAGACTAAACAATGTTGCCACCACATTACACAATTTTTATTATTGTACAATAAATATTAAAAGAGTTTTGATTTTTGCCAATATATTGTGCCACCCTCGAATATGGCATACACATTGGCGATATTATTGTACAATACGAAAAATTGCACAATTATATTGCAAGTGGGTGGGTCACTTTAAATCTTGGTCATAATGGTTAACCATTGCATATTTGTGGGAAATCATTTAAATAGCATTTAAGTTTTTAGTTCTAATGTTGCAAATAAACAAACCAATGATTTGCAAAGAAAAAAAAGCAAGTGCACGTGCTTTTCTAAATAGATCACCGGCATATACGGTGAGAGAGAAATCTTGCTATAGCTTTCTCCCTCCCCGTATGTGCCGGTTATCAGCGTGGCCATTTTAGCATTTTTACAGCTAAATATATCATTTTTTATTTTGATTTAGCTGCAAATTTTCCATTTAGCAGTTTTTATAATTTTTTAATTATTTATTTGGCATTTTCTAGCATTTTTTGTCCAATATATATCAAATTATATGAGAAATTCATAGCAAAACTACTCAATTTAAATGGAAGAGCATTGACAAAAACAAAGTTTATATGGCTGTATAAAGCAGACCTTATAACCGAATTGAAAAAAAAGGAGAAGGCTATCAATTCCTTTGTATATTTTTATATGTCTGTTCATGTAAGATTCTGTGGAGTTTCTGATTCATTCAGATTCTGTGGAGATGCAAAATAACATTACTTCCATATATTATATTTTTATTAATTTCAATCGTTTCATTTTTGTATTCTATAACTGCTGCATTGAATTGCAATTTTAAAAGAAAATTGAAAAAAAAAATCATCGTGTTAATTTAATCTTTGTTCTTTAATAATTAAAAATTGGTGTTTTAAAAGGCTCAATAGTTATGGCGGTTTCATTATGGTTTATAACTTTTTATCGCAAATAATTCGTTAGTTATCATTACAAAACGTCTATTATTTTGCAGATATTCAAATATCATTTTGAACACTTTCCTGTGAAAAAATAAGGAAAACTAAAATACTGTTTCCAGGACATTTAGGAATAAAGGATATTTGTTTCATTTTAGTGGTTCTCCCAACAGGAAGACACATACATATTTGCGAAGAGAAAACCTAATCCTTTCAAAGGAGAATGATGCGATTTAAACTTAAAAAAGGTCGAAATACAAAGATTTAGACGGTTACCAAATAGGTGCTTAAGATTTTCGAAATGGCTTTAAGTTTGGTTTTTCCATACAAAGTTGTTATTTTCTACCATAAAAACAAAACAAGAAAATTTGTTTAAAAAGAAAGGCGACGAAATGTTAAATTACAAGAATGTCTTTATAATTCCTAACATTTTATATTTATAGTGATTTTGCATTACTTTTGGCAGAAAACTTTAGAGGTAAGCTATGAAAAAAGCATTTTAGAATCTTAGCATTTTATTTTTGACCCGATTTAGCTGCAAAATAGTTTTTGATGTGGCCACACTGCCGGTGATCTATTTAGAAAAATACGTGCATGCTTTTTGTTTTTTTTTTGCAAACAATCGGTTTGTGAATAACTTTTTCAATTTCTCAAGACTACAATTCTAAAGGGTTAGTGGTAGAAAAATAATTTTTTTTGTATGTTACATACTTACCATAATTGCAATCTTATTTCTGAAATATCCTTCAATTAAAATTAAAATAAAAAAAGTCGAAAAATATGTACTCAAATAATGTGAAATAATTAAAATTTTACCCTGGCCTGTAAAGAAAATATCATTTAAATAGAAATATGTGGAATATAAAGAGTTTAATGCGCTTAAATAAAATCCGGTTTTAGTTTTTTGCTATCATATACAGATTTTTTTAATGGGTATGATTAATATTTCCACGAGGTACATCAGTATATTTGACCCTAACTAGAAAACGGTATGTCCGATTTCGATCAACAAAACGTCAAAATATACATGATAAAAATACCTTCAAACTTTTTTAATACAATTTTTTGATTTGATCGATGCTTTCGGAGTTATTAAAAAACAAATTATTTTTCTTGCAAAATCTAAAAATTTTTCTTTCTAAAAACTCATAAAAAACTTTAAAATTGAAAAACTTTACATCTTAAATATTATTCTTAAGGACAGATGTTTTACAAAAAAAAAAAATAAGGCATATATCATGAAAATCGATAGAAAAATGTTGATTTTATTAGCAAATAAGTAAATACACCCAGACACTTAAAAAGTAGTTTTGGTAATAAATTAATTTTTGTTTTGGAAAAAATTTAGTATGAAAGTACCTTTTAAGTGTCATAATTAAAAGGCAAAGCTTTTGCATTTTTTAATTTTTTATTTTGCATTAAAAAACACTATATTTCGATACTAATTTTTGAATAATTCTGAAAGTGTTCATCAAATTAAGAAAACTGCCGTTCTCGAATTAGGGTGAAATATGCTGATGTAGCTAGTGGAGATATTAGTGATTGCTCATTAAAAAAATTTGTAACTGATAGAAAAAAGTTGACAACGAATTTGAATTTAACGCATTAAACTCTTCCTATTCCACATACTTGTATTTAAAGGACCGACAAATTTTTTTTTTGCTGACCAGTGCTCTACAGGGTGGTGTAAAATTCGTTAGAAAAATGGCGTTACATAATATATGAGCAGCCTCAAGTTAGTTAAACAAGGAGGATCTAGAAAGCAAACACTAATGAGAAGGATATAAATAAAACACAAGGATTATTTTTGTTTTCGTAGTTTTTCGTTTTAAGAGGGGAGTTTTTCTTTTTTAAATCGAATCTCCACTAAAGTTTCAGAGAAAGTGTTTTTTTATTACTCAAAGAATTTGTTTAGATTTAGGATAATAATATTATTATATATACTGTTTCCTTACATTATTTTATTGATACATGTTGGTGATAAATCAAATGGATTAATATTTTATTTTCAACATCTTAAAATCATTTTTTATATTTTTAATTCCTTAAAATCATTTTATTGATATTTAAATTTATGGGCTAAAAGTTGTTTAGTGGTTTTTTATTTAATATTTAATTATGAAATTTAATTTTGAGTTGTTTATATGTTAAAATATGTTAAAATTATTTTTCTTTTATTTATTTATTTATATCACTTAATTTGCTAAACAATTATAAAAATCAATGGCTCTCAATGGGTGACATTTGGAGCTCTATAATTGATTTGTTTGGTTTGATTGGGCAACTTTTTGAATCATTTCTTTAAATATATATTTGAGTACATTTCTGTATTTAAGTTATTTTAAATTTAAATTTGACACATCTTTTTTTGCTTCAAGTCGACAAATCTTAATAATATTTACGATGCAATTAAAACTATTTTATTATTCAATACTTAATTTTACATATTAATATGATAGAATAAACTATTTTGTTCAACTTTTTAATTGTAATGTTAAAATTTAAAATGAATTTAACATGTTTACATTTTTTCGCTTTTTGTTTAACAACACCGACTTACCATTACAATTTTATTTATTTTTTTTTTAAGAACTACTTTTGCTATTGAAAACTTTTTTTGTTGTTACTTTTTTAATGAACTAATCTCATGTTTCAGGACATCTCTCGCTATCTAGCATATATTCGGGTTTTGTTCATCTTCTTCTGAGTTTTTAGTCTAGAAGCAATCTTTAGTTAAGATTATAACCGGGCAATTGTTGTAGTTAATGTCGAGTTTCTTCACCAATCCATTGTTTTGATTCTTTAAAGGTTGCCTTTTTTCGATTTGATTCCATTTACTATATCCATCTTAATATAATCATACGTACACATGTCTATAAATGTTAAATATGTCATTCGTAACACCGTTTTGTTTTGTTTCATTGCTGAAGTATTAGTTTTAAACATGCTTAAGGTTATTGAGAGGTTTTTGGGGTCATAGTCCCGCATCCGCACCTGTTTAAAAGTATTAATAATGAATTGTTTCTCGCATTTGTCTGGTTATGATGGAACAATGGTGGCTTCATTATGGTCCCACATAAAGTAATTTTTTTTATTATTAAATATCGTTACGAAAATCTCCAGATATATCTGTTTTCAGCTAATTTCTTATTGCGATGTTTGTGTATGTATGCACCCAGCAAACATTTCTTTTGCTGAACTCCATCCGAAATCGGTCAGAGAGTCTGCACAAGATGCCGAATTTGTATCCGAAGTCGGCCAGAAAACGCCTCTATGTCTGAGGAAATTTTAAAGTCTTTGTCGAAACTTCTGAAAGAATTCTTCTATAAGCCATATCACAGAGTTCAATTCCGTTCGAAAACGGAGTTCAATCCACACCATTTTTGTAGCTGCTGGCGTGTGAAAAAGGAAAACACACAAATGTGTCAGATGTGTCAAGAGTGTTAGCAGCGCTGACATGCTGGGTAGATTGAATTCCATTTTCGAACGGAATTGAACTCCATGACATGGCAGATAGAATTAAAAAGTTGCAAGACTTCTGTAACTCTTCTTGTGTCATGCATTTTTTGCTGTTTATGGGCAGCTCATCAGAAAACATTTATTTACATTTTATAAGTTTAACAACTGTCATATTTATGCACAAACTTTCAAGAGACAAATGAGAATTATTATGAAATCTAAAGTCAGACGCTATGCAGAAGTGATGGATAAAAGTCGTAGCTCAGCAAATTTTCAGGCTATTCTATTAGATGCCTTAAAAAAAATTAAATTGCCTTTCGATCATGTGCAGACCAGTTTGATATTAATCGGATAATATTTCAGAGCATGTGCAGAAATGTCGCACTAGCAAATTATCGGCTATTCTGCTAAGTGTCTGAGGGATTTTTAGACAACTCGCTTGATTTTCGGGTAAGGTTTAAAACATGTTGGCAAAAAATGTTCACTGGTGGTTTTCTTAATATGAAGCTTGTGTGTATATGAGTGTGTGTCGCATATTTATTTTAACTTGCGTATGCCTTTAATAATAAGGACTTTTTTCTGTTTACTTAAATGTTTATATGTTTATTTGATATTAACTTACAACTAAAGTCTATCTCTTAAACTTTCCAGTAAAATATTTGTAATTTGTCTTTCTCTTTTTTGATTTAATTATCTGTTGTTGCTTTCGTAGCTCTTACATTTTGATCTATTGTTGTTATATTTTTTCCGATTACGATTTGTAAAGATCGTTCATGGTCGTTAATACTCATTTGTCTAGGTAAGTTGTATACTGAACAGTGATATTTTGGTACTTATAAATTAATATTAAATCATATTTTATACCAAAATTTCTATCTGATTAGCTATCTGATCTGATTTAGATAGCTGATCATCTGGGGCCGGCCAGTGTCTCAAAACTACAAGTTACAAATCTACAACTAAAATATACACAAAACTGCAATAAAATTTGTAAGTGTTGTTGTTTTGTGTGTACTTGTCGATTTGTAACTTGTAGTTTTGAGAAACGGGAACCTGACCTGACTGATTGTAGCTTTTACTTTTTGATCTATTGTTGTAAATTTTTTCGACTATGATTTGCTAAAGATCGTTCATACATTTAATTTATGTAAGTGAGTCGTATATTGAACATTAATATTTTGGTACTTATAAGTTAACATTAAATCATTAAATTTATATAAAAATTTCTTTTATTTTTATTTTATGATTCGAGAGTTTCAAATAAAATTAAATTTAAATATAAAAAAAATCTGAATAATTTCTAAGCTGTTGTTTTATGCAAAACACAATTTAATAGTAGTTTCGTGTACCATGTCATTGATATTTCAGCTCTTTTGTCCTAATTCCATTTGGTCTTGGGGAGATTTGAAAAAAAATTGTTTTGCTTATTTTCCCAGTTGTTTTTTGTTGTTGTTGTTCTTGTTTAACGACTTTATGACTTAAAAGTAAATTATATAATATATTAATCGATTACTGAAAATTTGTTGTAGTTTGTTTTCCTTTTGCTACCAGCTACCAGCTACCATGATGATTGTTGATAATTTTCATAAGAATTTTAATTTATACATATAAAAATTACAGTTAATGTTTTCAAAACTACATGTGTTCATTTCTAATCGTTAAAAAATAATCACTTGAAAATATATTTATGAATATTTCTATCAAATAAGAATATATTTGTTTAAAAAAGAAGTTTGGTTTGTTGTATTTTCTTCAAATTGTAAGCTTTCCTTTTTTGTTGTTGTTGTTGTTGTTGTTGTTGTTAGTTTAAAAAACTGCCTGTTATTTTTGCAATTCAATATTAATATTAATTATAATATATTTTCTGTATTGTATATATTGTTAATTTGCTATATCTTGCTTTAATAATTTTATGAGATATAATATACTGTTATGTATGTTTGCATATATAATTTGAAAAGTTTATAAATATTATTTATTATGTTTTTTTATTATTCAAACCAGAAGGTCAGCAGCGTCTTTAAGTTTTGTTTTTCTTTTCTCATTTTTTAAGTTTATCAGCTTAATTTTATAATACTTATTTATCCAAGTCCTTCTTCGTCTTATATTGTTCTAAATATTGTATTGAATAAATGTAAATAAATACGTTGATGTATTGTATATTGTATGTATGTACATATTTTTGTTAAATTTTAATATTTTTATATAATTTTTGGAATAATTTTCTATTATTCAATTCAAACCCTTTTGTAGGGTGTTGTAAATCATATAAATGCTGTTGGTAATTCCCACATAAGCATCTCTTTAAGTAAATGCTTTGTAGAAATTACCAACAACATTTATACGATCTACAATACATACAATACGTTGTGAATTGGCTATATATATGTAATTTGTTTTGTCTAATATTTTAGTTAGGCATGTATACTTTTATTCAATTTAAAATTTCTACAAAAAAATATAGTATGAGTCATTGTTTTTTTATTTTGTTGCTGGTAAATACACCGAGAGTAAGGTGTCAAATGGATACTCAAAGTCTTTAATAAACAGTTGATGGTTTCTCTAAGTGTATTTTATCTTTTATTTTAGTTAGTTGTATGTATTACTTTTTTGTATTTCTTATTCTAATCTTTAATGTTGCTTACTTTAATGTTGCTACCTTTTTTAATTGGTTTCTAAAATTATTTTATATGAAAGAACAAATAAAAGAAAATAAATACTAAAAACTTTTCGTCAGTTCAAAAATCATGTGCAAGATTCTGTAATTTATCTGTTTGAAGCTTTTACTGCACTCACTGATTGATGGTTTCTAAGTAAATTTGTTGTTTTTTTCAATTACAGCAACACACAAAAATTGGCCTGAAATTTTGACCAGGAAATCTGAGGTCAGTTTGGCACATACACCCTGAATTTTTTCAGGATTTTTTTTGCGATTTTTCGCAACAGACGCTAATTTCGAGTAAATTATGAAATATGGGCCAAACGGACCTCAAATTCGGATTCAGCGCGTTGAAAAACATGTAGGTAGAAGGTCTGGTCAAATATACAGCCCACTTTTTCTTTTTGTGTACCGGTGTTATTTACCACGATAAATTTTCTTAATAAACTACCATGTTTTAAATTTAAACAATTGCACAATTCACAGCCTATTGTAGGTGTTCGTGATCGTATAAATGTTGTTGGTAATTTCCTCCTAAACATGTTTCTAAATAAATTACTTACAACATTTGAACGATCTACAACACATACAACAATTCACAAGTTACTGAGTTTATCTTTTAAAAATGTTGTTGTTAAAGTCTAAATAAACATTTTTTTATTAGAAACATGACTAGATGGAAATTAAGAACATCATTTCCTTAACCTCCCAGCGAACATTTTCTGCCAAATTCGGCCCGACCTCGTTCAGAAAGTCTGTACAAGATACAAATTCCTATCCGATGTCGGTCAGTAACCGTAACGAGTGTCATATAAATGGTTGGCAAGAAAGCGGATCTCTTTTTTTTTTTGTCAGAGGATATTTTGAAAACTTTACGGAAATGTTTGAGTGAACTCTATACGAATTCTGAAGACATTTCTAGGGAAATTCAAAAGGACTTTTTCACGTTCCTAAACATTGCAAGAAAACTGTCTGACTTTTAAAATTACAAACTTATTAGAAATATCGTATAAAAATCGCATATAGAATCAAAAGACTTCTGTGACTCTTCTTGTGCCATGCATTTTTCTGCTGTTTATGGCATCCAATCAGAAAACACTTACTAATATTTTGTTATTCTAAAACTCACTCACAGAGACAAATGAGAATTATTGCGAAAACTGGAATCAGACAATGCTCAATAGTGACGGATAAAAGTCGTAAGTCATCAAATATGCAGACTATTGTAATAAATTCATCAAAGGAAATTAAATTGCCTTTCGATAATATCCACACAATGCTGATTTTAATCAGATAATATTTTAGAAAATCTGCAGAATCACCATACCAGAAAACTGCTGACTATTATTAGACAACTCACTTCATTGTCTGGTGAAGTTTCAGATTTTTTCTTACGTCAGACATGTCGGCAAAAGATGTTCCTGGCTAGGTTGTAAAAATGTTGTTGGTAACTGTCAATATAAGCATTTGCTTAGAAACATGTTTATATGGAAAAACCAACAGCATTCTTTTAACCTACAATTTTTACAAGAGGTTATGAATTGATCATATGGATTGTAATAAAATTAAAGATTAATTTTTTTCATTATATGAAGTGATTTTTTTAACGCTTGGAATATAGAAACCAACGAATATAACGAGTATAACGAATTAATTTGTTTACTCGACGTGCGACTTATAAATGAATCCGGAAATATTTCAATACAAATATTTAGTTTTTTTTTTTAATAAGAGAATTTAATATTTTAAGAAATCGTAACTATTGGAATGGTTAAAGAGTTTTTATTTTTAGTTTTAGATTGCCTTGCTTTTACTACATAGTAGTTAATTTTTTTGTTCAATTTAATAACAAATGTAATTGTATCAATTATTTAAGTAAAAGGTTTTAAAAGTATAATTTAACAATAACATTAGTAATATCGAAACTAATCGAGAATTGTTAAAAGTATTGAATTTTCTCAAAAGAAACCTTTGGTATTACAAACTTTATCTTTAGCTATTATTATAATGAAGATTCTATGACAGTTATGTCTTGGTGTTGGAGTATTTTTATTTATGTTTTTGTTGAAAATTTAAAAATAATTTTATGTTAAAATGTTCCACTAAAAATAGTTTGTTTGTTTTACATTTGTTCTTTAATTGTAGTTTTTCATTAACGTTGATAGAAAGGGTGGTGGGTAGGCTTTGTTTTATGAAATGACTTTGCTATGAATTTCTCGACTCTCATGTTTTTGTTCGTATTGATGACAACACAAATATGAGAAATGATGAATCGAACGAACTAAAGAGTAGAGATGATAACAGAAAATAAATCATAGAATAGAAGAAATAAAAGGACAAGACTTATTTTGAAGTTTTCATGAATTGTTTTTTGTTGTTTGTTTAATTATATTTTTATTAATATATTTAAAAGTTTTTGCTTTAATTAAAGTTTGCAAATTGATCTTGGTATAATTAGTGAGTAAAGAAAATGTAAAGAAACAAAAGTAAATACTTAATAATAAACTTATGATTATTAGAAACGGAATACATGTTTTAATTGATACTAAATATCATTGGTAAAATCTTTGAAATTAGGAAGCTTTCCTTCCATTTTTGCTGAGTTTGCTGATTTTGATCGCCATTTTTTGTATCTTGTTGTTGAAAGTTCTTTTAAATTTGGTCAATGTGTTACTCTTGTAATGATGTCGTAAAAAATTTGCCAAAATTTAGCTTGCAGCCAAATAAGCAAAACCAAAAGATGCTGTAACATTGGCCGTTGTAAAATTTCTCTTTGTGTTCTTCTCCTCAATTGCAAGAATAATTTATTTGTTCTTGAGGGTTCTTTTTGTAAATCGTGATAGTTTAAATTGTAATTATAAAAATAATAGTTATTGTTTTTACAAAACTCAGTATGACAAAAATATAACGAGGACATATTGGTTTCATTTTGTTCTTCGGTTGTATTAGATTGACCATCCAATTCGGATTTATCGGTAGGATCTGGGGAACTATTATATAGATATTCCTCTAAAAAGCCATTATGGTTTGATTGGTCAACTTGTCTGTTGTTGCTGTTGCCAGTCTGATTGCTATTATTACTGTTGTTCGAGTGTTGGAAATATTTTTGATGCTGTTCTTGTTGTTGTTGATGTTGCAACTGTTCTTGTTGAATACTTGGGTATTTTTGCGGTTTACGATAATATTACATAATAACACATTTTCCCTTTTCAGCCCACGGATTGTTCTTTTTATCTGGTGCATTTATAAGAGGATCATTTTTTTCATTTTCCTCGACAAAAGAACGCATTCTGCAAATGATCAAATAAAAAAAAAATGTTTAATGTAAATATGTAAATAAATCAAGGAAAAACTACATATTGTTAAATGAAATGCAATATCACGTAACTAATAAAAAATTTATAAATTATGGTGTATTAATTACATCATGTAAAGTTTACATAAATCTCGAATTTGTTTTTCTCATTTACGTGACTTTGTAGTTCATCAAATGATCTTTCGCTAAATAATGAATTTTACTAGGTATAATAAAATCTAAAGAGAACAAGAGTTCAATTTTCCTCTGGCAAAGGCTAAAAAAGGTTAATTTATTGTTAATTCAAAAAAATCATGTAAACCAAAATATTAGAGAAATTCTCGTATTGCTTTTCTGTATATGAAATTATTAAGAAGGACAGGTTTGCTTAACTAAATGACACGTTTAGACCTGCACCCACCCATTCATCTAATGTAGTATAAAATTATAAAAAGAAACAAATACTACAATTACATTGCAGTCATATAAAAGTGTTTTATATATTTTATTAAAATGCAAAGAATACAAAAAATGAACTTCTAACAAAAAATTGCTTACGAGTACATACGGTTTTGTAAGCAAATTGAAAAGCAAACAAAAAACTAAATGAAACTTACATTATAAAGAATGTAACAAAGTTGAAGGTGAAAACGTTTAAATGAGAAAATATGTTAGCCCCAAGTATTTAAGGCTACACGATATCATATGGGGGCGCATGTGTATGTATGAAAAAGTGGTTTATTTTTTAAGTGGTGCTACACAGTAATTATGCAAAGTACTCATATATGTATGTATGAAAATATGTACACATGTTTGTATGTTTATTTGTACAAGAAAGTGTTACACTTTTGTACGGTTTCTTGAGAGGAAAATTGTATGCCACAACTAGAACTAAAGAAGTCTGAAATTATAGCACGATTTGAGAGAAAAACAGTATAGAAACATAAAAAGATTAAAAACAAATTGTAAAGTGGCTTTGAAAAAGGCTGCATACATACAAGTACATATATGTAATTCAATATACACACATTGAACACTTTTTGTCGAGATGTCTGACGTCGGAAAAAAATCTGAAGTTTTACCAGACAATCCAGCGAGTTCTCTGAACTTCCCTTAGACATATATCAGAACAGCCGTTAATGTGCTGGTACGACGTTTCTGGACAATATTAAAAGTTTAATTTTTGTAAGACATTTAATAGAATAATCTGCACATTTTCTAACCTACGACTTACGACTTTTATCCGTTACTTCCGCACATTGCTTGATTTTATTTTTCGTAATAACTCTCATGTGATTCTTGAGAGATTGTGCATAAATGGGTAACTTTTTGAAAATATGGTTGAATGATTCCTGATGAACTGTCATAATCAGCAGAAAAATGCATGACACAAGAAAAGTCATAGAAGTATGATTTTATTCGCGCATTTTTAATGACATTTTTGATGAATTTCTAATATTAGCTCAGACTTATGATTTCAGACATTTTTCACACATTCTTCAGACATGTCGCAAACTCTTTTTTAGTTTACCAAGAATATTCCTTCAGAGTTCGTACAGAGTTCTCTCAGATATTTCGGTAAAGTTTTTAGAAATTTCTCATACAAAGAGGTTCGCATTCTTGTCAACCTTTCATATGATTTTCGGTACGCTTTCTGACCTCTAATACGAATTCGCATCTTGGACAGACTTTCCTGCCAAAATCAGGGCGAATTCGACCAAAACACAAAAATGTGTGCTTTAAAGTACAGGGTGATTGATGAAAGATGCTACCAAAAGAAAGCTTGATAACTTTTTTTCTATCTAAGTAATCTGGATTTTTTTTTGTTTTTGTAGATTGATCATTAGATTTAATAAAAATGGAAAACTGGGACACTGAAAAAGGAATCTTTGATGTCCGCCGCTATCACGCATTGGAGTTTGTAGTTTTGGTTCAAAGAGAATATAGACGCACGTTTGGCGGCGATCCTTTGAGTAGATGGACCATTATGAGACTAGTGAATAGTTTTGCAGAGCATGGGACAGAGAAACCCTTCCGTTCGAACAGAGGAAACTGTTGCTGCCGAAGCTGCTGCCATACAAAGCAACACCAGTATTTCAACAAGGAGATTATCTGCTCAAATGGGTGTCAGTAGGCAGACTTTGCAGACAATAGTGCATAAGGATTTGAGCTTATTCCCCTACAAAATTCAAATGGCTAATATACTCAATGTAACAAACTTGCCGATCCGCTTGGAATTTTGCCAGAAGATGATTGAAAATGTAGTAAAAGTTATCAGCCACATTATATAATATTTCACTATCAAATGCTTATGACATCTGTAAAATTTTTAAGCCTGTCAATTTTAATCTTCTAATAGCTAACTTAAGCGTTGCGCAGAAAGAAATACTCATATGTATATGAAAACCTCCTAAAGTGGGGGCAAGTATGTATGTAAGTGTATTAGGGTGGTCGTTAAGAATTAAATTTTTCCAGACGCCACAAAAAATCGTTCTTTTGTTGAAAAAAATTACGTTTTTTTTTTCTTTTTTTAAACAAAGTGAGTAACTAGCCGCAATCCGATCTAAGTGATTTTTTTTATAAAATCGTATGTTTTTTGAAATGTCTTTTCGAGTAGACGAATTTGAGGAAAACTGATAAAGTTTTGATTTTTTCATGAAGTTCATATTTATGGAGATAATCTCGAAAAATTATATAGTGAACAATTTAAGGATTAGTTTTTTTCGGCAGGCAATTAAATTTTTTTTTATCAAAAGGAAGCTATTTTTGGGGCGTCCGGAAAAATTAAATTTTTCACGACCACTCTAATGTGTATCCGTCGTATTTCCAAACACTAAACCATTCAAGATTTCGCATTTATAAAATCATTAGGATGTAAGCAATTTTTCCCTAGAATCCATGGGTCTAAATAGATTTCGTAGGCGAGGAACTAACTCTATGAAGAAAGCATCTTTACCCTAGAAACAGTGGATTTCGAACTTGCGGGAATTTCTTTAACTGACTTGATGCGTATAAAACCATCCCGTGATTGGGCCAGACCGTTTCCAGTTCAGTCTTGTTCAACTAACATTTGATTAAAAAATTGCAGGACTAGCCCCAGTGGTTCCCAAATTATGATGTCTTTGTTTTAGGAAATATTACAAAAGTGCTTGGCGTATACTTAATATTTTATCAATACATTAAATAATGATACTCATCCGCCATCGTAATTGAGACAAACTGTGCAGCTGAATTACATTTTAGACACATGTTTTTAGGGCAAAGCTGTTCGTAGAATCATTTCACTATCTACAATTTTTTTTGCCCCCATACAAATCGACCCACCCTAATGTATATACTCTCATTTGCTGCATTGTTAGGAAGCTTAATCGTTTAACTGAAATATTTTATTTGCATTTACATAAATATTTTAATAATAAGCAGCAGTTTGGTCTTTTTAAATAAAAATAAGAACACATTTGTAATTACAGTTAGTTTTTAGACTGTTCAAATTGTTCCTCGATTTTTGTTCTATTTATTTTCTTAAACACGTACACAAAATCGTTCTAAGAGACATCTGTTATGGCCAATACTAGAGATGTGCAAAAGCAGTGATTGTTGATCGTAATTACGTTCCTTAAGTAACCTTCTTAGCTTTGTTCGAAAAAATTATATATATTCCACACATTGCAAAAATCAAAATGCGTGTAAAGAGTGTTCCACGGGCGACCAATAGTATTCCCAAACTAGCCCAAGTGTATGAAATAAACGTAGTTCAAGTACAGTGCGTTTGGGATAACGTCAATACCCCATTTCGTCAACCTCCCAAAGCGTCAACACTTTTTTATTGACATTGTCTACTCTAAAACGTCAATCAAACCACAAAGCTCTAAAACGCCGACTCTAAATAAAGCTAAATTTTAGCTATAGTAACAACTAAAACCCATGTGTATCCCATATATGCGCAGAAAAAATAACAGACTCCTTTTAAGATATGTAAAAGTATAGATATACATATATGCCATAATCTCATGTAAAATATTTTTGTTGAAACCCTTTTTTTATTTGGTTTTTCTTTTGCTTTAATTTATGAACGATAAAAACGCTTTAAACTATTGTATAAATAATATTTTGATCTTAAATTTTGCACATTCATAAACGTCAACAATCTGATAAAGGTCAACACTCGCGGTTTTTATTAGTTGACGTTATCCCGACCGCACTGTAAAGCTATCCTCAATTCAATTGCCTCAAGGTTTCCTTTACTAAATTTTGTAAATACATTTCTTAGTTTACAAAATTTATAAAAAGGATAAGCCCCTACCTAAAATGCAGAAATATTACAAGTAAGTGGCAATTGAAAATAGTTTCAATTCAATATTATATTTTTTATTACAACAAAAATATAAAAAGAAGAAAGAATAAAGTGTTATTAAAAGGAAAAAAAGTTGTGAACAAAAAGGATACTAAATAAAACCACAGATAACAAGTTTTTTTTCAATCTTTGCAACAATAAAATTTTTGAGAAAAATAAGCATAAAACTTATAAAAGAAAGAGCATTGTACTTGAGAATTAAATTGAATTGAACGAGACACAAAAAGAAAACTACTTATAAGATGTTTTATTGATGAGAATAAAACTTAACCATTTCAAAAATATACTAAACGCACTCACTCTGGCAAATAAGAATGCCAATGCCAAAATATGAATTATTTGTTTCTTTTTCTTCAGTTCATACACAAGACACAAAAATATATAGAAAAATTAATTTTCTCTAAAGTATAAATGAAAGAAGAAAAACTATTATACACAGAAAAAATTATCACCAAAAAATTTTCAAACAAAAGTTTGTCTAGAAATAAGTTTAATTTTCAGTAAATGTTCTGTCCATAATCTATGAATTGTTTGTTTGACTTTTATTTAGAACGGAAACACCAAAAACAACAATAACAACTGTGTCGTAAAAAAACACCCCGATGACGACATACACACAAATAATAACAACAACAACAATCATAGCAAGAGGAGTGCAGTTGTACCAAGTTTGTTTACAAAAAATTTTTGAGTGAATCGATTAGTTAATGTCGTTGCATTAATTCTCATTAATTTTTTTTAGAGTA
The DNA here is from genome assembly GCA_956483635.1 of Panzeria rudis. Lineage (NCBI taxonomy): Eukaryota > Metazoa > Arthropoda > Insecta > Diptera > Tachinidae > Panzeria > Panzeria rudis. The sequence continues at coordinate 1,592,764 of OY101449.1, forward strand.
TTTAGATAAACATTCAGACTTGAACACATTTAACAAAGTGAAATCTGATAAATGCTTAATGGATGATGATGATGATGACACAGACAACATTTCTTTTGTATTTTTGTTTGATTAAGTAAATTATTTACCTTAATAATTGTTAACATTTTTAGACTAATTGTTTATTAAATTCAGACAGAAATATTGTTTGATATTTTTCAGAAAATCCAGTAAATATTTTTGTTTGATTTGGTAAATTGTCTTGTCTACAATTTGTAAATATTTTTAGACAAATTGTTTTATAGATTTAAACAATTTGTTCACTGAAAAAAACACTTTTTTTCAATCAAATTATTGAGGTATTTTTGTCTATATTCACAAATTCGTTTGTAGGTCCGTTCATTGACAAAATATTTACTATTTCATTGAATTCCTTTACAGAAAATGAAATTTAGTTTTTTCTGTGTACGTAGAAGGATTTATATAGCTTTAAGGAAAATTATGTTTTATGAAATTTTTAAATTTGGCAACCTTGATAGTTCATACAAACAAACATTTGCATATAAATGTGTAATAACCAGGGACAGGGGCTTCATACAAATGCACGTTTCTTCCCTTATGCCTGATTATGGCAAAACCAAAATATCTTTATGAATTAATGAGTTGCTTAAAAATGGCATCGATTTGTTAGTGCATATTTTTGCATGTTCTGATGAAAAATCATATTTTTACATATTTTTGCTATAAATGCATATTTTTGTATCATATTTTTGTTAAAAATTAAAATTTCAACAAAATTGTTGTTCAGAAAAAAAGTTTTTTTTCTCAAATCAAAGTCGGAGGTAGCAGTATTTAAATTTAAAGAAAAGTATCCTGATCTAAATCTAAAAACCTTTCTAAAACCAAATAGATTGAACTTTTTATTTGAAGATATGAAGTACATTTTACTTTTACATGTAAAAGGATAAGAATATGGTTTAATTTCTAGTTATTTTGTATTTCGACATACTGTACACATGTATTTGTATATCTTTATGAGACCGAATTAAAATCTTATGTTTTTGTTTGAGTAAAACTCTAGAAAATAAGTGCATATTCTATTGTTTTTTAGTGCATATTTCGCGGGTTTTATGTCATATTTTACGTGCCTAAAATACCTTTTTTAATGCATGAAGTCCTTGTCCCTGATTATTACCTCTCATAAGGTAATAATATAATTTAAATGTTATATTTTTGTTTTTATAGACATTTAAAAGTATGTGCATATTTTCTAGTTTTTAGTGCATATTTCGCGTTTTTTATGTCATATTTTAGGTGCTTAAAACACCTTTTTTAATGCATGACGTCCTTTTCCCTGGTAATAACACTATACTAGTCTCAAAATGTAACAAGCGGGGCACTACACTGGTAAAGATAATTCGAGTACGCTGATTTCAATGCTGCTAGCCGTTTTTCGAAGTTAGCTTTCACTATACTAAAGTACCACAAAAACGATATTTTTGTACTTTTGCGAAAAATTTCGAATTTAAAACGGTTGAATAAATACAACATAACGCGTCAGTTTGATTTTTTCGTGAAAAGTCTTTTTTTCGTATTAATTTTAGCAAAATGTAAACTTTAACAATTTTGAGTTTTAATCATTTAAATTCTAATAAATTTAAATAAAACAAATTTCTTACTGTACTTTTTATTCGCGAAAAATTGTTTTTTGAAAAAAAAAATTCGCGAAAAAAGTCACAAATTATCTTAATACTGTTCATATAAAAAATAAAATGTTACTTACATACTTACATTTTAAATTGTGAATATCACGAAAACGAGAGCTAACTTTGAAAAACAGGTAGCACTATCGAAATCAGCGTACTCGAATTATCTTTACCAGTATGGTGCACCGTTTGTTACAAACAAAAGTTGCAAATTCTAGCACAATATCATTATTTCATATGCACCATAAAATTCATATACATATGTGTGCACTTTAGGGCTTACATAGGTTACATTTGTATATATGTATACCCAGTGAACATTTTTGGCCGACATCTCTGACGGCAGAACAAATCTAAAACTTTATCTTTAGACATTTAGCAGAATAGTCGCCAAATTTCTGGTATGACATTTTTGAACATTTTCTGAAATATTATCCGATTCCCGACTAGAAATTTTCATGCGAACCCATTTGGGATCCAAGTGGGATCCCAATTGAGATGCAACGCAAAAACATATTTGGAACAGTATCAAAAACTTACAATATCAAAAACTCGCAAAAACTTGCTCAAATTGAAAAAATACCAAACTTTAATATTGATTAAAAATTGCTAAAACTCTCCTAGGGACAAAAGTAAGCAACAATCACTTCCATCGAAAATGAGAAAAAAAAATACAATTCAAAATCTGTGTTAGATTTTCCCAACAAGTTCTCAATAGTTTCCCACTTGGCAAGAACTTATGTAAAATCACTAACTTGTAGATGGACAATCCCAACAAGTTCCCGCTCGGATACCGAATGGGATAAATCTCTTGGGTTTGCCATGTACATTCCAAAGTGGGCATCAATATATATATTGAGAAAATTTCTAGTCGGGTTAATATCAGACTAGTCTGCATATTATCGCAAGGCAATTTAAATTCCTTTTAGACATTTAACAGAATAGTCTGAACATTTTCTGACCAACGACTTAAGAATTTTATTCGTCACTTCTGTACATTTTCTGATTTTAGTTTTCCTAATAATTCTCATTTATCTCTTCAGAGTTTGTGCACAAACGTTCGAGTTTTTAAACTTTTAAAATATGCTTTTTGGTGAGAAAAGTAACAGAAGTCTTACAAGTTTTTGATTCGGTGTTCGAATTATAAGAGACTTTTCTCATAAATTTCTAATTTTAGCATTGATTTTTCTCCAACATTGATACGACAGGACGTAAAACGTATGAGCTCTTACATAATTCTCTCCTACATATCCTCAAAGTTTTTAAAACTTTCTCAGGCAAAAAGGATCGCTTTTTTGTCAACCACTCAAATGGTTTTTGGTATGTTTGGTATATAATGGGTCCGCCAGATAACTTTTTTTTTGAAAATGCTATTAAAAAAACTACTGAATGTTTTCTCAAATTTCTTTTTTTATTTGAAAGTACAATCCTTCCGGTTAATAATGAAAAATAATTTCATTCAAATGGCTGCCTCGGCTGGCCATGCAGTAGCCTACACGATCGGTCCAATTTTTAAGCTCATTATCGATTGTGTGTAGCTGTGTTTCACCAATGGCATCACGAATATGGTCCTTTAAAGCGTCAATTGTCTCTGGCTTGTCGGCGTAACACTTATCTTTGACGGCACCCCACAAATAATAGTCCAACGGTATCAAATCGCAGCTCCGAGGTGGCCAAACGACATCAGCTCTGCGGCTGATAATGCGATCTTCAAAAACAGGGCGCAAAACAGAGCGAAAACGCATTGGATGGTCAGTTGACTTCAACTCCTGAACCAATTGGACTTTGTATGGCGTCATACCAAGGTCTTTATGTAAAATTCATCTCAATGATGTCTCCAAAATGTTCAATTGTTGAGAACGACGGTGAATTGATGTTGATGGCGCTTCACGCACACTTTCTGCCACATCAGCAATATTCTCGGGTGTACGCACTGTTTTTGGTTTTTCACGCTTTGGTTTATCGATGAGGATCCCAGTTTCTTTCACTTTTTTCACGAGATAACGAACATACGGAGCTGACGGGGCTTCTCTTCTTCCAAAATCCGTACGCAATTTTCGCACACATTCTGCAGCATTACCATGATTTTCAAAGTAATGTCGCAATATTTCCCAGCGTTGTTCAAGCGTATACACAACCATATTCGTTCAGCGGAAGGATAAAACTAATTATCTGTCAAATCAGACATGAGCTAAGTGTTACCATTCACGAAATAAGCACTAGTTGAAAAAAAAAACGTTAGATGGCGGACCCTTTACATATATCGCGACCTTAGTATTGTTTTGCCCACCGACCATTTTCAAAAAAAATTGAGTTAAGTATGGGGCATATATATTTTGAATACCCTCTTTCAGAATCCAAAAACTGTTTCGCAAAATTGCTCCTGGTTTCTGAGATATCAAGCATTCATTGTGCTCGATATCATCATTTTTGATAAATTTTTTGTAAAAAAAAAATTTTTTTTTAAATAAAAAAATAAAAATCAGAATTCAAGTAAAATACCAAGTTTCATCAATATTAGCTTTTTATTCCACGTATATATCTTTTCTAATAACATTTATACGCTTATTTTCAATATAAAGTAGAAAATTTCATCTCAATAACAAGTTACTCAATACACAGCAGTTAGTATACTTATGGAGCAACAAAAGCTACTTTTTACAAATAAAATAAAAAAAGTGGTTACAGGAGCACAAAACAAGATATTTTACTTTCAGTAAAAAGATGTTAATTTCTAATCGGATTGATGAAAGTTCACAAAAATATAAATTTTTCTTCCAAACATATGACGGAAGCAGTGGTGAGAATACAAAAAAATTGAGAAAACTTTATGTAAATCTTCTTTGTTGTTTTTCTCCATTCCGACTTTTTGGCATATGGGCTGAACCAATACTAAGGTCGCAATATATATATTATACATATATATAAGTATTATACATATACATAAGTAATTACATATATACACGCAAATTATAACGTGCGGATGTTAATGGCAGCCATAAGTTCCGTTTCGCTTGTTTTAAATTTTTTATTAAGGATACATTTTTTATGGACGGATACAAAATGAGAATGATATAAAAAAGCTGTTATATGCTGCAATCGCTTTTTATTTGACTCTTTAATTTATTGTTTCTTTTTTTAATATCATACATTTATTGTTGTGATTGTTGGGCATAAGGATGCATACAATAACATTTTATTAGAGGAAAGATGTTTGTAAAGGAAAATGTTTGTAATGTTTGTTCAGAGCTCCACATTTTATCGACCGATTTGCAAAAGTTTTATTTTATATGAAAAGTTATGCATACATACTGCCAATCATCCAAAAATAAAATGTATTAATAAAATTGCGTTTATAATTTTGCTCGTAATCAAGTTGATTGGATTATTTTGTCCACCTTAATTATTTACGCCTTATTAAGTTTGATTTTACAACAAGTAAAATAAAAAATATTCATCCCGAAGATTGTATATGTTTTAGGTGTGCATCTTCTCTTTCTATAAAAACGCCAAAAAGTTTATTTATAATTTTTATTTTCCTTTCATTCCTCATTCTCTTCAACATTATATAATTTAGAGCTTCATTACACGAATAAATGATAAAATTTCCAGAAATTTTTTTTAAATATCGCTCGTTTGCTGCAATGTTATCATAACTCAAAATTTGTGATTTTTGAGCTAATAACGCAGAACTAATCGCTATATCTTTCTTCATATTGTGTAAAAATTTCATATAAATATCTTGTATACTCAACTCTTGAGAAATGAAATTTTCTTTTTCCATTAAGTTGTGAGTAAATTGATATCTTTAAACTCATTTTTTGTAAAACTCTTTTTTTTATGATGACGTTGCAACAAATGAGCGATATTTAGGTTAGGGTCATTCATTTCCGACAAACATTCTGTCTTTGCAGCTACACAAGCAAAATAGCAATGCACAAAAATACAACTTTTGTCGAAAATGAATCAGATAAATGTACATATTAGTGATGTACCAATTTTCAATGTTTAGGGTTCCGTACATCACAAGTGAGAGGAACTCCATTGTTTCGCTACGCTAACCGTCCTCCTGTCTATCCGTCTATCTATCACCGGCTTCTATCTCGAGAACCGTAAGAAGTATAGACATGATATTATCACAAAATATGCGTATTCTATTCTGAAGGGTATTCTATCAGTTAATGTAATTTTTATGAAGTAATTTAGACAATGAGCAACCGTAAGAGACAAACTCACAGCTAGTGTAGCATTTTAAAAGCAACAGTAAGTAAGGACTGCTAAAAAAAAAAACAACATAAAATTTTTAGGGTATTCTATCAGGTAATGTGGCTATGAAATTATGTTGTATCTTGTGAACCGTTACAATAAAACACAAGAAACAAAGGGCAAGTTCATTATTAAAGGGTATGTCTTCGAGTAAGGCCACTAAAAACAAAACAATTGCAAAAAAAAACTATAAAACTTAAAAAAATCCAAAAACGAAATAAGTCACCGTAACGAAAAAAAATGCCAAAGCAAAAAACCGCCAAAACTAAAAAACGAAATAGCTTCCTCAAAACGATAAAAAAAAATGCTAAAACGAAAAAATCGCCAAAGCTAATATAATCTTTAAAATGTTAAAAACCGATAAAAACGAAAAAGTACCAAACGACAAAAATCGCAAAAATAAAAAATTGTCGCAAAACGAAAAACATCGTTTAAGCTTAAAAAAACGTTAAGACGATCAAAACTTTATAACGGAAAAAGTCCTCAAAAACAATCAAAATCGTAGAATTAAAAAAAAGAATATTCAAAATCCTCTATATTAAAAATCACATCTTTACAGAAGAGCATAAAAACTGTTTACTTCGTTTATTGATAGGTTCTTTTCAAATCTTTGTTCCATAATATATTTTAAAATTCAGGACTCAATATTGTGTATAATTTATATTTAAAATTATGCATTATTGACAATTTTATGAAAAGATTGAGGATTTTGGTATTCGAAAATACTCAATACGTTATAAGATAGATTTTTTTGTATAGTAAAAAAGTGGAAAAAAATAATATGATTAAGTTTTATTGCGGTATCTAAATTAAAGAACAAAACCTTTATATACATTGCGATTTCCGCGATATTAGCAATTTTTTCTGAAATTTTATCATTCTTTACAATATGTATGTATTTGTGATTTCTTCAAAATACTTAGCAATTTTTCGTAAACATGCGTCCTTGGCGGTTTCTAATCAATGTTAGGGCTTGTTTCCGATGTTACAACTTCTCGAGAATTTTCGCAATGTTCGGTATAGGAGTTTACACGATTTTTAAAATACATTAAACTTTGATATCATGCCGCTGCAGCGTGCTGTTAGCAAGTATTTGCGAATTTTCGCCATTTTCGCCATTTTTTTTACCAAAAACAAATCAGATGATTTCAGTTTAAATTGATTTTATTTAAATAATATTTTATGAGATAGAGGATTTGGCTTTGTAAAAAGTTAACTACGTAAGATAGAGAGATAAAAAATGACGTAAAATTGAAAAAATTTTATTTATTTTTAAATTTATACCACAGATTGGGCTTGTTTTATTTAACGCAATACTTTGCCATCAAAATGTGATTTTGCTCAAAGTCGAACATAGAGGCTTTTGAATATAGTCCATCAATATGTACATTAATATATGACATTCGTACAGAGCCCTTCGTGTGCGGGTCAAAGTAACCCTGTACTGAATAGTTTAGTATTCACGACTATGAATGATAATGCCAACTACATCCACCGAGTGCGAATATTATATTTGAAATTTAGTGTAATCTATGGTTCGATTTTGATGGCTGTCATTGTATGTATCTTCATATCGATCCCTTGTTGCAATAGAATCAGAACTCAAACAGCGTGATTTTCGAGCTAATAATGCAGAATTAGTTGTCATATTGTTCTTCATATTGTGTACAAATTTCATACGAATATCTTCTATGCACTCAACTCTGCAGAGAAGAATTAAAATTTCTTTAACCATTACCTTGTTAGTAAATTCGAGACTTTAAACTCCTTTTCTGTAAAAGAAGTTTTTTTTGAGTTATCACTCTATGGAAGCGAAGGCTCGATATAAACTTCGGAGGAATTGCAAACTTTAAATAGTTTATTGATAACACCGGCACAAAAAAAGTGAAATATAAACTTGATATTAACTCGAATTTAGCTTATATCGACTTAAGCATTTCTTCCTTATTACCACATATATATTAAAACACAAACTTTTTCAACGTAAATCCTTGTGCTATCCCTGTCGTTTATTGCATTCTTTTTTGTTTTAACTTAAGAAATTGCCTGCCTGGGTTTAATGTTTAACTCTGAAGCAGTTGATTTATTGATGCAGAAATTGTAGGGTTCCCCTTATATATGTGGACAAAATTTTTTTCGGATTTTGATTGTAAATCCTCCTGGAAAGTCCCTTTCAAAAAATTTCGGCCGCTTAAAGTACTGAGATCAAAATGAGGTACAACAATATAACATTTGTAGGCATCCTGCTTGGTCCTCATTTTTTGTGTGTTTAATTATTTGTTTCGTCTCAAATACAAAAGGTATGTGTTTAGAAATTATTTTTCATACAAACAGAGAAGTGCGTTCAGTGATCTTAGCTTAAGAAACCTTAAAAAAACCCTGGATGTGGCTACTCTCTGCTACTCTAATTGAACTTGAGGGAAGTATTAAGTTTTTGTTTACTAGTTTAATAAGAGACAATAAGACTATTGCCAACGACTTAATTAAAAATCTAAGGACTAGATTTAATGAGAGAATAATTCAATTAGTTTATAAATTCACTCAGGAATATTTGCTTCTAGCAACAGTGTTTTAAAATACAGTACAAAAAACGGAAACTAAGGAATTCGGAAATAAAATTTTTTTTAAAGAATGTTCGGTGCTGAGTACGATGCCAGTACGAGTCAGATGATCACCTGACAACAGAAGAAATTGTCGATAGTACTACAAGAAATCTTTTAACAGAATTAACCGAAACAGTTCGAAGTGTTAAGAAATTGAAAAAATTAAAACTGGACATAATGGAAGATTTTATATGTTTAGAGAAATACAGGAAAAGGACTGAGAAACTAGATAATCTGTTTTAAGGACAGCTTTGAACTTCTATAACATCTAAGATAAGCGAAAGGATTTTTCCAAGTCATTTTTTATCAAAACTAAAGAAAAGGATCGCTTAAACATTTAAACAAAATTATTTTTGTGAAAGATTGTTTTAGAAGATCTCCTTAAACTGTTGAAATAACTAATAAAATGATCTCACAAGCTTGTTAATTTTTTAATTAATACATATTTATGATTTTTTTGCTTGATTTAGTTCAAAAATTGATATGTTATGATGTTGTTTTTTTTACTAATAAGCTCAAAAAAATAAATAATTATATTCCTTTTTGTTTGTTCAAATTACTTGATTTATGAAGAAATTTTATTAATCGGTTAGTCAACTAATACCGATATTAACCGACTATTAAGCGATTAAGCCAAAACCTCGATTAATTAGTTAAAGTACCCTGGCGGAAACATAGTTAACTTTAAATTAACTTTAAGCTAACTATTTCGCAACTAGTTCTGACTGACACTTGCATTACTTTCCAATGCCAACAACTAACTATTTTGATATTGCGATGTCCTAGTTGGTAGTCAATTGTCCCACTCTGCACTACTTTTCAACTAACTTAAAGTTGACTTTATTTAAGTCACCTTGTAGTTAGTATATATATTTGCAAAAACATGTTGCTGGGGTTCGAAGAAAAGTTAACAATAAGTTGATTATTTTTGTAGTCGACTAGTGATTTTCCAACAGGGTAGCTAGCTATTTTTAAGAGACTGAGTATGTATGCATTTATGTGAAATGTACATATGTACGTATTGTAGATACTTTTGTGATTTCTAATACAATTAGTACTAATTCGATTAGCACACGATTTGCCAAGGCGTTTGGTTCATTACTCATTTCAACATTGACCAAAATACTTTTTCTTTAGGGTGTATTTTTTATACTAAGGTGTCAGCTTTAGTTGCAATACTTTTAATAAAATATTTAAAGTTTTTAATACATATTTTAGTTTAAATAATAACAAGATTTCTGGAAAAATTTTGCTTATGATAATTTGGCGCTATGGGTTCGATATACATACATATTTATTTTATTTTCTGTTCAACTAAAAATTTCTTCCTGTACATTTTGCTCAATAGTTTGTTGTTTCCAAAATGTTGTTTGCGAAATGCAAACATATGTATGTAGCACAAAGTTACTTACATACATAAATATATATGTACGTATGTACATTAGGGTGACTCTTAAAAATGAAAGTAAGATATCTTCCAGTCTCACCCCTCCCTACCATGATGAATATTGATAGAAAAAATTATTCTTGCAAAAATTTTCAGATCAATCGGTTTCGGATAAGATGTGCCGCCAGACCGCACAAATTTAGGAAAAATTTGTGGTTTTAGTTGCCATGCGATGGGAGGTGGCAGAAAGCATTGAAATTAACAACTGATGCTTGTAAATTTTCGGCCGTATGCATAACGAAAGCTTGGGACGAAATTAGCATAAGTGACGAAATTTAAATGGGTCTTAAAGAGTTTCTCCATACAATTTCACATAAAAAAGCAGCTTCTAAATTTTCGGCCGTATGCATAACGAAAGCTTGGGACGAAATTAGCATAAGTGACGAAATTTAAGTGGGTCTTAAAGAGTTTCTCCATACAATTTCACATAAAAAAGCACTGTACCTTGTAGTTGTTACTCATCACTACATTGTACATTGATTTTTAGTGTCAAATTGTCACATAGAACTCGTTAAGGCCCAACTCAATATTGTCAGTTATGCTAACTTCATGCCAAGCTTTCGATATGCATGTGGACCTTTATATTTATTTTTCTAACTATGAGGTTCAGAGAAAAGTTGCTAGAGTATACAGTGTTGTAAACTTCACAAGCAACGTTTTCTTCTTACAAAAACTTTTTTAATTGATGTTTTTGAAATTATGAAGTTATAAAATTTAATTTTATGGTTTGTCCTCAGTTTAAGCGGGCTGGCAGCACGGCACGTCTTATCCCCAACCGATTGATCTGAAAACTCGGCACGATCATATTTGTATCAATATTAACCATACAGCTAAGGGCTACCTTAATGTACATATGAATGTGTAGATACATTATAATTATTTATGTACATACATAATCTACAAATGGATAAGTATGCTGAAATTTGTTACTGACTACTGACAGGCTCGGATCCAGAGGAGGGGAAAAAGGGATATTTTCCGCCCTCCAAAATGAATAAAATATACGTCATTTCTTTGGAGTTTATAAAATGAATTTTACAAAATGGTATGTTTCATTTCATGGATCATATTCATGGATCCGAGCCTGGTTGCAAATGAATCACTAGAAAATATAAATGTCAGCAATTATAGTCTGTAATAATGAAAATATCATAGGATTCATTGGAGAAAACATATCTGAAATAACGTGTTGAAAACTAAGATTAATTACACTGTGCAACAATATAAAGTTTTTTGTCAAAAGGACAAGGTTATAGACTGATTCTGGTAGAGGGCACAAAAAATATATAACTGGACTTGTATCGTCGTTTTGAAAGTTTACATCAGAGATTCATTTTAGGGGAGTTAAAGTTCCCCCTCTTTTGCACACCTTACGTTTAAGGTATTAGATGTTTGCAGCAGTCTTATGTAAAATGCCATGAGGAAAATTTTTGTTGAACATATCAACCCACTAGCGTTTCGTTCTATATGTCTTTTCACCCTTTTTTTAATATGGGGAAAAACTCTTAAAATATCCTACAAAAAAATGTTTCAACTTGAACGCCTGAAATCGTTCAAATCGCTTAAAATGTGTTTAAGGGTTAATGACGTACTTATTCACAATTAGTACTAAAATATCCCACAAAACCTTAAACGTAAGGAATAGAAGAAGTTTTATTAAAATGTACTACATAGTAAATATTTAGTTCAAATGCCTCCATGTGGTACCATAAGAACTTCCTAGTAAGTAGTTTTGAATTCACTAGTGATTTCTCAATTAAAAGCTCATGCTAAATGTCTACAGTACAGCGCATTGTCTGGGGTAGAATTTGTCAATAGAGAATCGGTACGGTATACCCTTCCGGGTATATATTTATGCATGTAAACAACTTGTAGACATATTTATCCAAAATTGTTCGCGTCGAAGATTTGAAAAAGCACTAAAAACGGTGCGAAAAGCACTGAGTTGACAACGCTGCATATATATAGTATACACATACATACAACTTAAACGCATAACCCTCCTTTTGGCGTAGTCGGGTAAAAAGCTAACAACTCGTTTATCATATTTGATTTCAAGAAATATTAATATAAGTATTTATTTGTAAGACCTGTGATCAGAGTTGCCAGGATGATGATTGTATCATATTTTTGTATTTGTATTTATCTTTTAAGCTAGGACTTTAAGAATGAACTCTTTTATAGTCCTTAAGCGGACGCCATGCAATTACAATGTTTAAATTTAATTGTTATGGTGATTTTTTTACATATTTTTTTTAATTAATGAATTATGTACACATCGACGGCCTATATTCAAAATCCTCTACATATAAAAATCACAAATTTTCAAGAGAGCATACAACTGTTTAATTCGTTAATTGATAGGTTATTTCAAAATCTTTGTTCTATAATATATTTTAAAATCCAGGATTCAATATTGTGTGTAATTTATTTTTAAAATTTTGCATTATTGGCAATTTTATGAAGAGATGGAGGGTCTTGTTATTCGAAAATACTCAATATTGTATAAGAAGTACCGGCAGCGATTAATACTAACATATCCTAATGCACTTTACATTACAGCACCGTCTTTCGTCGGTATTGTAGCAGAACCGTCGGCGAAGTAAAAGAACTAATAAAATGGCTACACAGCTTAAACAACTCATGCCTCTACTTGACACCAGAGGGGCTTGCAACACTGCTCTACAAAAAAAACGCGCAATAGCAGAGTTGTACTTTTTCGGAATGACAAGTTTTATTGCGACATCTAAATTGAAGAACAAACACGTTTACTATACATTGCGCTGTCCGTGATGTTAGCAACTTTTTCTGAAATTTTGTTATTCTCTACAATATTAGTGATTTCTTTAATATATTTAGCAATTTTTCGTGAGCATGCGACCTTGGCTGTCTCTAATCAATATTAGGGCTTGTTTTCGATGTTGCAACTGCTCGCAAGTTCTTGGAATGTTCGTGATAGGAGTGACTTTTTTTTAAACACAATTAGGCAATTAATGCCTACCAGTTAATTAATTAATGTGTTACCTTCTTTGGGAAAGCGATATTGTAGAGAGAACAGGTGGTGAACTGGGAGAGAGATAGAAAGCTTAATTCATTTACAAATCTGCTATTACGCGTTTTTTACATCGTCGGAAGGCGGCTCTTATTGCAAAAATTATTTACTAAGATATATTCTAATATTGTTGTTGGATATGATGATGGTAAACTCTTTTATTTACATATTTTTATTTCTTTTGCTGGCTCATGTTTATTTCTCAAAGAAGTGAAGATATGAACCTCAAAAAGCAACAAAATGGCTTTTTTTTCTATTTTTGTTTGTCTTACAATTAAAAAATATCTACCAAAAGAAGGAGTAAATTAAATTTTATATACAATTTATGTCACAGATTACCATTCCGATCGGAAGTGGTTTCAATTCAGTAAGTTGCTTTATCAGAAAACGAAAAACGAAAATTTTCTTCGTAATCAAATCACTTTTAAATTTCAAAGTGAAATTGAAAAACATATGCAGTAAATATTAAAAAACGTGCATACTCTTAGGAGCGTCAAATAAATATTTGGTCATGAGCTTTCCATGTTAATAAAAAGCTTAATGTGAGATTTGCATCTAAAAATAAGAGTAAACAAACGCCTCAAGGTATAAAAACTTTATCATTGTAAAAACGAAATACAAAATAAACGGAATCTAAAGCACCAAAAATATACTTTTTCGGAATGACAACTACGGAATCAAAACCAATCCGAACGGAATCTGTGGCATGGCTTTCAGACATCTTGCAAGACCGATGCATGACAATGTTAAAGCATCGATGGCCTGTTAGTGACAGCTCAAAGAGATTAGTGAGAACATTTTCGGACAAAGGGCCTCTAAGTTCATACATGACAACAAGGGCGACACTGTCACTAATCTTTTCATTAATGACCATGTAAATGACAACATCCTCAGAAATTTCCCCATTACATTTTTTCGTTTGTTTCTTTTTTACACGTGTTCGACAATAACAATTTGAATAATTTGTCGCTCAGAAAGTATTTAATACAAGAAATTTTAATAGACATTGTAACAGGACTTTCCATCAGCTCAATTTCGCTCAATTATAGCAAGCAGAAATGTCTCAAAATGATTCCAACTGTTGACAGACTGAGCGACAATGTTCACAAGAAGTTCATTTGCTGGTATACGAAGAGTTGGCATGACCAGTTGAATAGTTTTTCTTTTACCCATTCTTTGAGTACGGTTTCTTTTAGATTGTCTTAAAAGAAACTGTAATCGACAAACATCGTTATGACAAATGTCGAAATTTCCTTAAATAGTCGTTGATGAAAATGTCATCTACGACGAGTTGACCAACCGGGCAGTGTTACAATTACAAAGGATACACACACACACACACACACACACACACATACATATGTAGGTAAATACTAATGCAAATGTTAAAACAATTAAGAATTCAAAAAAAGTTTCAGACACTTTGGGGTTGAAAATAATAGCTAAGTACATACATACATACATAGGATGTATGTATGTATGTATGTATATGTAAATACATACATATTTGTACACATACATATATGTATGTGTATGTATATAAGAACACCGGATAATGCGTATTTAAATATATTTTTTGAATTTAAAAATTTCTTAAACTGTTAAACCTTGTTCAGCCAGCTTTTAATACTTTTTTATCTTAAATTGCAATAAAATGTTTAATAGAATTTTCGGATTTTTTCAGTTTTTACTTCATTTTTTTTTCTTTTTTCACATTAAATACTCACTCTGCAATACTCTTAGACAATGGCCATCTTTCCATGTTGGCCTGATATTTCATGTTTTCGATTTGTTTCTTTAATGCGTCCCGATCCATGTTTTGTAAAGCACTGGGATCCATGGCGGCTAAAATTTATCAACATACCACTCCTGCAAAGAAAATATACATGCATACATATTATATTTTTAGAGCTTTCAAAAAATTTCCTTTTTTGAATGTGCAGAGAGAGGCAAAGATATAAAGAGACTTTATTTCAATTTCCGTTTTCGATATACATGTAACCACACATACATACATAAATACATTGTTGCCACTATGAAGTGGCAAAATTATCCCATTTAATGGCGAACTATGTTCTTTTGAATAAATTCATTTGGTTTCATCAATTATATAGAAAAAAACTATTATCTTCAGGTAGGCATACAAAATCTTTGAAAAGTTAAAAAAATTTTACTATTTTTAGAAAATCTGCTCTACTGGCCACATTTTTCATCGGGCGGGTAACAATTAAAAGCCAGGGCTCAAATCGTCACATCCGTTATCGTATCGGCAATCGTACTAAAATGAGTTACGTGACACGTCAATCGTAGAAACTGTATGAGGTTACAGTACGTTCACGTATGTCATAATCCGAAAATGGCGTTTTTACGTGACGAGTTGTACGTTCACGGATGTGACGATTTGAGCCCAGATTAATTGTATTATATATATCTAATATAATTTTTAGCACTCCGCCTATACCTGATATATTTTTATAATAACAAATGTAAAACTTTATGTTGAAAAATATTTCATTTTATATTAGCTGTTTTTCCTATATGGTATTTGACATTTATCATGAATCATGATAAAATTATATCAGGTATAGACGTAGGTTAAAGAAATTTTAAGAACTCAATGGTCGTTTTTTCTTAAGCGATTAATTTAGAATTTCTTAGAAAAATTCAATATTTTCGTCCAACCATGGATGTAGCGTGTATGCTTTAATAGATTTACAATTTTAGCTGCGGTAATTTTTGCTGTCTATTCTTTTGAAATATTGAAAAGAAAAAATTTTATTTTTGAAAAATTTTTGAGAAAAACGTCAAGCTCTATTTTTTGTAAAAATTTCAAAATTTTTCACTCTACTTTCAAAGTCTTGACTTTAATTCTTTTTCACGATTGTAAAATTGATGTAACCAAAAATTTTTTTCTGTATATTATCAAGATTTGTGTTAAAATCATAAAATATATTTTTGAAAATCTTGGCTATGGTATTACCGGATATATGTACGAAATAAAGAACAAAGTCGAGGCCAAAAAACCAAAATTTTAAAATCTAAAGTCAAATATTTTTAAAAATATTAAAGATATCTTAATCAAATAAACTGTATTCTCTTTATCTATTTATAAGCTTTACAGCAAGTTTAAATTCATTAAAACTGTATAATATTTATCAAAGTTATGATGCCAACAACGTTTTTCATGTCCGATTCAACAAGGTCATCCAAATTTCATCATTCTTAAATTTTAGGTCCTTCTTTATGATTTTGATATACATCGTTCTGTAATCGGATCTTAAGCTTCAAAGATACAAATTTATTAACCTTTTACCAATTGGAACTACTGCGTGTCGTTTGCATTTAAAGGAACCGCCAGTTATGACTAAACTTACACAATGAATTTTTAATATGATATTTTTATTTTGATTTAATTCTTTTATTTGAAAGGTAAATTGATCGAGAGTGTTAGCTATGTTTAAAAAAAAATCGGTCCAGTTGTTTAGAAGTTATCACCTCTTTTCTCACTGTATTTATCCTCTTGTATATGTTTATCAATTTTATTTTATTACTTTTCTTTTTTTGTTTGAAAGGTGACTTGATATAAAATCTTCTAACCTATGTTTGAAGACAATCGGTCCAACCGTTTTGTAGCTGTCATCCATTTTTTCGGGAGTTCTTAAAATTTTTAATTTAATATTATTTATATCGAAGATATCCTTCATAAAGGACTTTGTGTTCTTTACCTCGGAGATGATTTTGAGCAGTATCACGTTCCTTTAAACATAAAAGAGGATTTAGCCATCGATAGAGGAAATGCGGATTCCAATATATAAATGTATTTCGAAAAATATGTGACTTGGTGTAGTTTACCTCCCACCTCCGTTCAGCTCTTTTCGCTTCAAATTTCCTTGATGGAGAATTTTGTAGATAGTTGGAGATAAAACAGATAACACAAAAGGATTCCAATTACACATGAGCAGCCAATTTGGATAATTAGACACGATTTGGTAACACTGATTGTACACCAAAAACGTTACTGGGTTTCTCTCAATTCGAGTGCAACTTATATATCTCAGTATTTCGTGTATTTTCCCGGTCATGTGTGCTGTAATCACACCTTAAAAGTTATAAGGTCTGGAATTTGTTTTAAAATTTTGAGAACTGTTTATTTCTCACTTTTTTTCCTTTTAATATCTTGTGCTAAAATGTAAAAACTGTTTAGCAAAGTTTTTTTCCTTTCTATGGAAAATTCAAAAGGAGTAGTTAAATTATTTTTCCTTTAAACAATCTGTATGTGTGTGTGTACATATCCTTGCACAAATTCAATTTACTATTCCTTAGACAGACATATGCTCATAAGTAAGTATGTTCATATGACTGTAATATTAAATGAAACACAATTTTTTTAAATTCTCTACATAATCGCTTTTTTGCTCATATCCTCTCATTTAATGTTGGTATAAAAACTCTGCTGAGAGAGATTAAAAACTTCCCCAAGACGCACTGACACGAATGAAATAAACTCATTAAATTATTCTGTAAAATAAAAAAAATATGGGTTTGCGCAGAGTTCCGTCGAGCTGTGTATTCAAAGCTTTATGTTAAGCTGCAGAAGTAAAATAACATACAATACATAATCATATATATATATATATATATATATATATATATATATATATATATATATATATATATATATATATATATATATATATATATATATATATATATATATATATATATATATATATATATATATATATATATATATATATATATATATATATATATATATATATATATATATATATATATATATATATATATATATATATATATATATATATATATATATATATATATATATATATATATATATATATATATATATATATATATATATATATATATATATATATATATATATATATATATATATATATATATATATATATATATATATATATATATATATATATATATATATATATATATATATATATATATATATATATATATATATATATATATATATATATATATATATATATATATATATATATATATATATATATATATATATATATATATATATATATATATATATATATATATATATATATATATATATATATATATATTTATATATATATATATATATATATATATATATATGTATATATTAGAATATACACTCATAGTCCATGCACTCATATATACTCCATAGAGAACCTGGACTAGTCCAAATATATCCCAAATGTATGGAGATAACATGGTCGATTTAACATTACGATGTCCTAGGGTTGGGCCGTATAACACAGCTTTGCATTACATTGGGATAGTCTCAAAACTGCTCTACGTCACGACTTGATAGATCACTTAAGTGTTTTTGTTTTAACGATTGTATTCGTTGAAACACGACCAGTTGTCGCTTAAGTACAGACCCTAGTTTGCAAATGACATGGCCCATGACTGCATTACATATGACCATGTTGTAACTATAGTCCATTTCAGCTAAAATGGAGAACGTAGTGCAATATTTTCTGCAGGGTAGTTACACGAATTTATGTCTATTTCCATTAAAGCTTACAAATCTTACAGACTTCAAATTAGCACTGACATAAACCTCTGCTGTTTAAAATAAAATCATCGCTTGTTTTTTTTTTTTATAAAAACATTGCATCTCTAAATTACTTGTCCAGTTTACAGAAAATTATTTTTGATAATTTAGAGCGTTAAGTTTGCGTTGGTTTAAGCACTTTTTATTTTGGAGATAGTTCGGTAATTCGTAAACCGTTCAAGATAACTTAATGAAATTTTTCCAAAGTAAAAAGAATTTAAGCCACTGTGCAACGAGCATGGCTTCGTAACGTAAAGGAGGGTGATCAGCGGTGGATGACCAAAGTTGGCCACCTCGGACTTTAACTTTTTTAAAAATATTGCCAACAATTTATTTATGGTCTGAATATTAGCTAGTCCTTGATAATATCTATTAAAAATCTGAACAAACAGTTCTCCAGTTATGTTAACACACATACATATGTCGTACAACGGCTTCCTTTTTGACATAATGGTATATATCGAAAACTTGAACAAATTCGAAGAAACCGGGTACAGATTCAAATTCAGCACCCCAAATAACTTACGAAACCACTTTCCGTTGCTCCAGTCCAAGACCTTGATTAGATACTTCTGTTATTTACCGTTAAATCATAAAATTTCATTATGGAATACTATTTTTGGAAAGTAGTCTAATATTCGAATTTACATAAAATTTGAGCAACGGAGATATTGTAACAAAATTTTAAAGATTTTTCGATTAAAGAGTTTACTAATAGGTAACAAAATAATTTATATGTATGCCGAAATTATTAAAACGGGAAAAATATGTTTTAAAAAAATTAGTTTTTTGTACAAAAACTGTCACCTTGTCGTTATTTACCACCGTGTGATATCTAAATAACTTTTGATATATTTAAGCAGAACCTAGGACCTTAAAATACCTATAGTTTTGTTGCAATCGTTATAAGTTTCGTTATAAATTTGCTTTCAGAATCAGTCGAATTTGGATAGGGCTGGAGGGAGAGCCATCATCTCATTTGAACCGATTTTTCTTTTGCACACACATACACACACACACACATTTTTGATAGCTTTGCTTTCAAAAATTGGCAAAGTTATTGTAAGTCCCGGAAGAAATTTATTTTATTTTACCGAAAAAATAGTACCACCTTCACCCAAAAATTGGTTTTAGCCATTCGAGTACATACAGGGTTATTATTTAATTAAATATTTAATTATGTACATATGTAAAATTCTTTAATAATAGCCTTTTAGATATTTGGTTTTCCCCTACAAACAAATGGAAGATATCTCCTAAGGTAATAGTTTGGCAATATCCCCAAATTATCATCTGGAAGAAAATAATCAAAAGTAATATTTTTATTTTCTTTCTTCTACTTAAGGTCTACACTAGGGATGTAACGATACGCCGTTTTGCTGATCCGATACCGATACTCAATAAGAAATATCGCCGATACCGATACGCAAATAAAAATTGAGTTCAAGTCTAGATTAAGAAAACTCAAGCAGGGCAAATTTTTTATTATACAAAATTACAGTGTAAGAGATTATTAATATTTAAAATCGAATTAACCCAGTATAAGAAATTGGAAGTAATTTTTAAGGAACAACATTGTCATTGCTTCAAAAGAATCTATATTAAAAATATGCATATAATTAGTAGAAAAACAAGTAAAATTTTATTTAAGTTATATAAATATTTCTAGTGTCCTTAAAGTTTTAAAAAATACTCGAAATGCTTTTTAAAAAATCGATTTTTACAGGACATTTATCAACTAATATTCTTCTAAATAACTTAATAGCTTAATTGCTAAAATTTATATTTATTCACTTAAATTTACGTGATAACACAGTCTTGCGTTTAAATTCACATAAAAGGAAACAAGTTGCGAAAATGGGTAATTTTTCATCCTTTTTCCTTGAGGAAAAGTCATTATAGAAAACCGAAAAATAATTTTTCCTAATATCGCTTTCAATTCGATGATTGGTAACACAGACCAACAAAATGAAATTTTTTCTGTAAGGTCGAAGGATTCGTAGTAAATTTGTTTACACTTGGTACTGACAATCAATGCCTATAAATTACTTTTTTTGAATTGAATTGATCTGTATCTCGAGATTTTTCGTTATACATATATAAAAAAGAGGATGCTGCATCACATAATTTGAATTTACTCGAAAACAAGTTCTTCGATTAAATTAAAAAGAACACAGAAGAATCGGAAACAAAATAGCCTTTAAATTAATGCCGATTAATATTTTAACAGTATAATATTTTCAGAGATATTTAGAAAGTTTTATCAAAAAAATACATTTTTCAAAAAAAATGTAACAGAAAAGTTTTTAAAATACTCATTAAAATTTTAAACTAAAGAAAATTTTAAAATTACCATTGAGTTGTGAATAAATTCAGAACTTATGAAATGATTTTAATAAATTGTAGCTAATTTTATTTGTAACATATGAAGTTATCACAATTAAGAATACAATTTAAAAATTTCTTCAGCTTAAAATTTTAATGAGTCTTTTAAACTTTTTTTTAAATTATTTTTTAATGTATTTTTTAAAAAAATTAATAAGGAAGTACTTTAAAGGCGATTTTGTTTCCGATCCTCCTGTGTTTTTTTAATTTAATCAAAGAACTAGTTCTCGAGTAAATGCAAATTATGTGATGCAGCATCCTGTTTCTTCTTTATAACGGAAAATCTCGAGATAATTTATAGGTATTGGAGCTCAGTATCATATGTACGCAAATTGACTAAGAAATCATGGGCCTTAGAAATCGTGTTGACCTGTGTAATCGAAAAAGCGAACTTTTTGCAATGTCAAGGATATGTAAAACTAATTAGAAATGATCCAAATTTGCAATACTTCTTGATCGCGAATTCTACATTTTCATGATTTCTTTAGTGTTTTTTTTCTGGGAATAAGATTTAAAAAACAACGAATTGAATTCGAGTTCATGGTAATATTAACAAGAAATAAATGATGTTCTTTTTACAAAATAACAGCGTAAAATATTATTAATATTTGAGATTGATATAAGTAAGATTTAAAAATAACGAATTGAATTTAATTCATGGTAAAATTGACAGAAATAAATTATTTGTTAAAAAATAAACTTTGAAAAAAGTATCGTCGTATCGACAGTAAGAAATCTGAAATATCGCCGATATATCGGTATCGGTTACATCCCTAGTCTACACATAACATAATATGTATGTAAAATGAAATTGTAAAATTAATATTATCTCAATGCAGTGGTGTTAAACGTGACGATTTTTCATCATTTTGACGATTTGTTACATGAAATTTATCAAATGACGATTGACGATTTTTGGTTCAGTACCCCATACACTTTGACGATTTGTTGAGATCACTACCTGTTTCTTAATATTTCATATAAACGAACCTAAGCCTAATAATCAATTTGGGTTTACAAGCAAATACGTTCGAAATACTCATATTAATAAACAATTAGCTACTTACTGGCTTGAGCTTTTCACATGTTTTCATGTTCATATATACTTAAGTATATAACCAAACCAAAAAAGTTTGTCTTAAGTAGAACAAAAAATCAGAAAAATGTGAAGGAAAAAAAATAAACCAATGGAAACGCTGAGAAAGTACAGTTTAATATCAACTTGAAAATTATTTAACTCTCGTATTAATTTTCACGAAATATGTGAAAAATGTAAACACATTCTATAAACTTCTATCAAAATCTGAAGATTATACTAAAATAAAACAATAAAATTAGAAAACAAAGTTTATTGTGCAAAAACTGCACTGAAATGTGTTTGCATTTACATGGGTATATCGGATTAAACTTCTGTTTCTTATAACCTTGGATATTTTGGAATGCATAAAATGTTTAAATATACTGTCTCATAAACTGCTCAAAGTAGAAAATCGTTATAAATTCAAAATAATATTACATATAATCTAGCTTTGAATTGGCCAAAATATTTGTAAGATAGTCTTAAATTTGTGTTTAAGTGTTCATTTTTTTAATAAAACAGTTGAATTGCTACTTTCTATAGAAATGATTGCTTTATTTTTATAAAACACTGTTGGTTTTTCATAAAACAGTTGATTTTTAGTGTGACGATTTTTTTACGAAATATTTCGAAAATCATTACGATTTTGACGATTTTATTTCTTAAATTTGACGATTTTTGGGGAAAAATGCCTAACAGCACTGTCTCAATGTTATTTATAAGCATGCTTATGAGAGCGTTGAACTATGAGAGATGAACTGTCAAAAAACACACGTACAGGAAAATAGCTTAATGTGCATGAATAAGTGTTTATTAAAATACTGCCTGTTCATGGGATCCGATACGGAATTGGATTGGAAAAGGAACTCCAATCCAATTCCAATTGTGAATGTGTTCATGAAAACATAACTAAATTGCTTTGTTCAAAAACTGTTTGTTTTCGTTCAAAATTCTAAATATCGTTTACAAAGTTGTGTATTTAGTAATTAGAGCAGGCGCGGATACAGGTGGAAAGGGGATATTCCCCCCCAAACGAGTAAATTTCTATACAGTTACTAAAAGAAGTTTGGAAAAATAGATGTTTTACTTAGAAGTGAATTTGTGTAAAAAATTAAAAATAAAATAACTAATTATCCAAAAGCAGTGCATGTTAATTCGATGAGCATTTACATAAAATGAAATCTTATAGGAAAAAGAAAATTACGTCTTCCCCTAGCATTAGATTAAGAGAAAAATCGACATTTTGTTTTTATTATTCTGCCGACGTTTTCTCTAATGTTATCTCAAAGTTAATGTCTCGTGAAGACGCTGTGTAATAAATTCTGAGAAAATATGGACACAAAAAATATTTAAATTAATATGTACATTTTATTTCAAGAAATATATATGTAACATTAAAATACAAATTTTAAAAACACCCAAAGAAAATGGATGATAACTTCAAAATGGCTGGAGAGATTTTTTTCAAATATGTATAGATTAGAAAATTTTAGATAAAGTCACCTTTCAAACAAAAGAATATAAATTAAAATTGATCGAGCCGTTTGTGAGCTATGGTGCCACAGATGAAGTCACTTTTCAAACACAAAAAACTAAATCAAAATCGGTCCAGCCGTTTCGGCGCTACGAGGACATCCAGCTACACAGACACACAAATACACACTACAAACTTATAACACCCCGCTTTTTTGGTTGGGGGTTAAAAAAGGGCGAAAAATAATTTTAAGAATGCAAAATCTTCTTTTTATCTTCCTAATGATGCTTTGGCGATATCTTCCTATTTTCTTATAAGCGGTTATCTGGCGATATTGCTAGTTTATCATCTAGAAGAATCGCTTTCGTATTGCTCAGGAGTATTGCCATCGGGACACGTTTCTTCCCGAAGGAATTATCTTCCGCAATAAGAAATCGGTTATTGCCGCAATAGTATTTTTCATTCAGGCAATACGTTTGCTGGGTTTGCATTCATACATATATACAGACAGATATACATGTAAATTGGATTACAAACAGCTAAATAAAGCAAAAAGTTTTTTTTAGTTGTAAACAGGTGAGAAGCCCCACAAGTACATCTTTTAGTCTTTGTTGATTTTATTTATTTTTTATTATTTATTCTTGTTACATCTTTTTCAAGGGAATGAATCCTAATAGCACGATCACTGGTCACATGATACTTGATTTAATGATATTTAACAAGACTTTACGCAATTATGTTAAACTCAATTGCAACCAGTAAATTTCATATTAAGAAAACTCTGCACTAAATATATTTTAACGTGCTTCGATAATCCGCTAAGTGCAATTTTAGATATCAAAAACTTGGTTTAGACTTAACCGTACGTACCATAAGAACATAGTGTCTTAACTAATAAAATAAATAAATTTAGTAAACCTAAGAAGTAAAAGTATTAGAGTTCGGTAAGCATGAATGTACGTACGTACTTTAGGATACATTCCCTGCTTAAGCTGTGTCTTTCATTTATACTATAAAAATCAACGTTCTGTTTTATTTATTTTAGATTTATTTATTACTTGCTTATACAATTCAAATATATTGCTTCTGACATTGCTCCAATTACCGTTTGAGGTTTAAGTGTCATTTTATGGGTTGTGAACATCAAATAGGTAGAAAGGGTCAGCAAATTTTTAGCCACCCAAGAGGGCATAATTAAATTAAATTAAATTAAATATGTATGATGACGGCTCCAGAAAACTAAACTAAATACAAAGAAAATAATAGTAAAATTTTAAGACGAATAAATATTTAAATCCAAAGTGAAGTAGCAATATTGTGCAAACTAGTTTAGTTGGTCCAAAGTAGCCCATACGTATTTTTTAAAACTGAATGATTGTTAAGATTTATTTATAAAAAGAATTTATCAACTAATTTATCCGGTTTATGTATATTTTCTGCAATTTTCAATAGTTGTTCCTTATTTGACTTGCCTAAGAGTTAATTCAGCAACCATTTTTATGCCATGACTTATAGGAAACCAGGGGTAAATTATAGACCCAGGAGTAAATTATAGACTCCATACTATATTACTATTGAGAACACTGTTGTCTAAAATTTAGTCTATATGACGATATATTTAAGATATTTATTAGGTTTAAGGCCCTACAACGGGAAGAACTTTGTATGGGAGCCAAGTGAAATAATGTTTGTAAAATTAGAAACAATGTTTGTAAAAGTATCTTTCGAACTTCCACATGCAATTGAATTTTAATACGAAGTGACAGACGGATGGACAAATAGTTAAATAAGGCTTGAAAGAAGAATTATAATTCAACAATAATTTTGTGCATCCACTAGCAACAAGTTAAATGAGATTCAATTGAAAATTTTTCGATATCGCCCTATCCTGAACTAAACGCCATTTTTGATCGGTTTTGCCATAACACGATAGTTCTTACTATGTTTTTCCCAATGTGTGCCGTTGTAGTTAAATATTTTCCAAAGTTAATCACTTCTGACTAGGGTGATCGATTATTCGACATTTTACAGAAATCGGTTACGGTTTTCTAAATTCAGAAAAAACCGGTCAACCGATTTTTTTAGTGAGAAAATTTTTATAAGAAAGTTTCATTTTAATTTGGTTTATTTAAAAAACAGTTAACAATTCGTGTAAATACTATCCGCACAAAAACATAACTGTGAAAATAAGACCAAGTTCCTCCTATTCAAAAATTTGTTCCCAACATTTTAAATGATATTTGAAGTCGTGAGAAATATATCGTCACCTGAAACGCAAAACGGCATAGCTAAAATTTTCATACAGGAGAAGCAATAAATGTACTAATTTATGTAATTGGCCGGCTCTTTTAATATTTTCTTAGTTATATCGCTATTTTTGTTCGGTTGACAGTCTCAAAATTAAGCTTATGCAGCTATAGAGACAAAAAAATCAAATAATAATAGTAAAAAAATGTTCGCAATATTTTAATTATTTTTTCTCTTGTCCTGTATTTTGATTTAAAAATTATGGTCGTCGTACATACAGATATCTGTGGACTTTTGACAAAACCACTTAAGTCGACTTAAGACAATTGTACAAATACTGATATTTAAAAATACAGAATTTTAATGTGCGTTTTTAATCTAATCAGGACATTTATACGAATTAAAAGAATATTATATATATTTAAAAAAATTAACTTATGTACATATTTGTTAATTTGCGATTGATGAACAGGCAATTCCATATACGTCAAAAAACGGAACAAAATTAAACAATCGGTTAATTATGTTTAATTTTTATTTTTTCTCAAACACATACACACAAAAATTCATTCTGCTCTTTAATAATATTTTTGCTCTACTGAAAATATTCAAAATTATACTTAAGTTGTTTTTTCAAAACTCCACAGATATTATCATACGATTTTTTGGAAAAATTTTTGAACGAGACCTGTGTTAAATATCATTTTGATGATTTTAAGATTGGGGAAAAAGGCCAACAAAGGTCCGATAACCCTGATTCAACATGTCATCAGATGTAATATAAAAAAGACAATAGGAAACGGATATGAAATTTTTGTTTTTGAAAAAGAGTGATAATAAATATTTTTTTAAATCTTAAATGAAGATAATGAAGAAAAATGAAGAACACAGTTGAAGCCTACAATGAATTTTGGTATTCACTATTATTGTAAAATTTCAACATTTAAAAATGTAAATCAATTTAAAAAATCAGAAAAATCTACTTATATGTACATACATACCCAAATGAAATATGATTCAATTTCCGTTTCCTTTTGCAAGAACAAAGGGATATAAAAATAGAAATATATCGAAAAAAATATTTCTAAAACAAGCACACGACAATTCTGATTTTTAAAATTCACAAATAATATTGTTTTCACTTATACCTGGTGTTATTTAAAATTTAATTAAATTTCATTTAAAATTTAACGGACTATATATCACCATTATTGTTATTTCTTTTTTTAATTTGTATATTTAACCGTAAATTCTTCTTTGCAAACTCTCAAGTTTACGCACCTTCTGCACAACACTAGAAATGAACTGCAATCATTAACCAAGAAAACAGTTTAACAATATTGGCAATTAAAAAATAAGTAAGCAAACGACCAACTACGTACTACAATTATTAAAACACGACTGACTAATCTTCAACAACGGCTGCCGATAGTGCAAATGACTTTCGTAGTTATTCTTCAATTAAATGTAGAACCAACGTTGAGTAGCTATTTGTTTTTGTATATTAAGAGGGCCCAATAAATTGTTGAATGCTAACAATGATACAATGATATAAAGGTAGAACCACATTTGACGTAGAAAATTAATTTTGACTTTAGTGCCGATTATTTGATTATTGATTTTTATAAACAGAGAGGGAAACGTTGCCACACATATATAAGGACAACTTTTTATTTAAGAATATTTTTGAAATGTGTAATTTAAAACTCTTATTTTTCGTTTTATCAAATATTATATATTTAATTTTCGATATTTCAATCACCGTCGGTGATCTTCTTCAGGAAAAAAATGCAGAGTAAAGCTGTCCAACTTCTTCGAAACAGTTACCTTGAGCCCAAATAATAAATAATATTTAATAGAAAAAATTTAAAATTTTTTTTAATTTAACTAAACAAAATAAACCTTTATGAAATTTATTTCACATATTGTCATAATTTTATTTTAAATGAAATTAGTTTGGTAGTGTTTAAGCCATAGATTATACGTAGATAGTCAACTAAAGCTTCAAAAACCTAAGTCTGCTGTCAAAAGTCTAAGAAGTGTTAGTAGAACATTTAGTAAGAAAGTGTTAGTAGAACATTTTGTATTATTATTGGCTTAGAATAAAATATTCCCCACAGCTACAAAACCATAATTAGTTGTAAAAAAAGTATTTAACAAAATTTATATTTTTTAAACACGAATTTTTAGTTTTACATACAATTAATTTTGCATTAATTAATGAAAATATGAATCTAGAATCATTTTTAATGCAATTGAGCTCTAAAAATTTTGATTCGCTAACACTTTTTTTCCTTTTTTTGTATTTGGTACTAAAAAAAATTGTCCCAAATAGTATCAAAAATGCAATACTGTTGAATGAAAAAAACGGTTAAAAACTTTGATAAATTTCAACACACAAATGTCAACAAAATTAAACAAATATTTTAAAATTACAGCAAGAAGAAACATAAAATTTGTTATATGGCAAATAAATAATTTAATAATATAAAATAGTTTGTGTGTGCTAAAAAAATAAATTTTAGTTCATTTTCAAGTACAAAAATTACGCTCTCTGATGAGTGTTGAGTTGCCTCTCTCAGTGTGTTGGATAACAAAATACCCATAGGTGTGAAGAGAGTTGTCAATTTTTTTTTGTCAGGAGCCCAGTTGACTATCTACGTATAATCTATGGTTTAATCATTGTGTATATGCAGCATTTCATTGGTGCTTTACTAAATCGTCAGTAGACTTCAAACACAATTTTGAACAGTTACAAACCCTTTATCTTATGTACAGACTTTCAAAAACCATTTGAGAGTTCACAAATATGTAAATGATTTTCAAAAATAAGCAATGTAGGCTTTGAAAATTATACAGCGTTGCCACAACACTGTAAACTCAAAATGTTGTAAATACAAATTTACAGCATTTATTAAAAATATATGTAGCAATTTTTTTATATGATATTTTTTATATTTGAGTTTATTTATATTGTGCGACTTGAACGACTATGTATTTAAACCTGTACACTACATGTTCACAAGCAAACACCTTTACCACTAAGCCCCAGAGCCATATAAAATATCAGCAGCACAAAGTAAATGCAAACATAAAATTACTCTGAAAGCATATGAGAGAGAGAGAGAGTAAATTTATTTGTGAACTAAAGCCACATTTTTGGTTTTACAGTATTGCAATGGTACATGATTATTGAGAATATGATATTTCGATAGTTAAATCATAATTTTGAATTTGCAATGTTGTGGCGGTATTGGATTACTATGAACACAGTATTGGGAAATTAAAGTCATATTTTTATGTATGCAGTATTGTGGTGGCACAAAACTTTTGGAAGGGTCGTAATTTTGTATTTACAGTGTTGTGGTGGTACATATTTTTTGCATAAAGTCACAATTTCTGCTTGGGTAACCGAGATTTACAATATCTATTCACATGCCAATTTATTTATCGATTTTTAAGTCAGGATGGTAATGAGAATTTATTTTATTTTACCATGCTAAGAATAACAATAATGTATATAAGAACATACCGTCGCTAGCATGACCAACTGTCATAACTAGTATCTTAAAAATTTTACGAAAGTACACGTTTAACTTTTTTGTCCTAATTGTTCTTCATTTCACATTCAACAGGGACACCTAAAAATTGTGATAAATGGATACTAGAGTATCCACTCGAATAATATTTGTTCGATTA
The DNA here is from genome assembly GCA_956483635.1 of Panzeria rudis. Classification (NCBI taxonomy): domain Eukaryota; kingdom Metazoa; phylum Arthropoda; class Insecta; order Diptera; family Tachinidae; genus Panzeria; species Panzeria rudis. Next base: position 1,622,302 of record OY101449.1, read on the forward strand.
ATCGAGTAATTTTTTTTTTCAATTATTTGATCAAACAATGAAAGTAGTTAATTTCTATTAACGAATAACTCGAACAATTTATGTCAATTAATCGAGTAAAATGAATTTCTTAGTACAATCGTCCCTTTTTAATAGAATAATATTTTTTTTCGATTTCTAACTGATTCGATTACGAAAATTTTAAGCCACAATGGACCGAAATCGGATGAAAACTAAAAATGCTATAATGAAAACCCAAAAACACTCGCATTTAAATTTTATAGCCAATCTTTTGTGTCATATTTTTTTTATTTTTCTTTCTTTAGTGCATTTCTTAGTAAATTTAAATGCTAGTGTTTTCATTTTTTCATTATAGCATTTTTAGTATTCATCCGATTTCGGTCCATTATGGCTTAAAATTTTCGTCATCGAATGAACTATTCAACAAAATTATTAAACTGAGGATTTTTTTTATTATTTGTGATGCAAAGCTGCTTCCAAAAGTACAACAATTGGTGAGAACCGATAAAATCTTAGCTTCTCTCCACTATAACTCAGGCATTTTTTATCCGATGAAAGTCAATTAACCATTACTCGACGCGTAATTTAGTAGCGTTTCAAACAAGATATTAGCAAACCAGCCTTTGAATCTGGATGGCGCTTGAAAGGGAAGTATACATCGAAAAATGCAAGTGTACGTTAGTGAACGACCAACATCTATCTACATGTTTTATATGTAATGATATAAAACAGATTTTCATCGTATACCTGTGTAATCGGTTGTCTTACATTGAATCTGATCAAAATATATCAGACGGTGATATTTTGGAAGAAGAAAATGTAGATCTAAATGAAAACAATCTCTTGTACAAAGTACATATTACAAATTTTAAAGAATCTAGCACAAACTGTATTAGTATAATAGATGATTTCATGTATTTAGATAAGATAAAGAAAAGATCAGAAAAACTAGAGGATCTTTTAAATACAATCCTATCGCTATCACAAACATCTACTTTAAGTGAAAGGGTGTTTTCAATGGCAAGTTTTATTAAACTATATACTGTTTTTAAGAGACTATTTTAAAAGATGTTATTAAAATCTCGTCAACATTACATTATACATAATTTTTGATATACTATTATTTTTAAAAGTTTTAGAACTGTATATGTAGTACAAATGAATTGTTATTTTATAATTTATTTTTAGCTACATGTTTGTTTTTTTGCATTTTTCTGTTTTTTAATATAATAAAAGTATCAAATAAAATACACATGTATGTTTTTTCTATTGGATTCAATTATTTGAAGATTTTTTGAATTATTCGAATTATTCGAATTATTCGAATAATTTAAAACCCTTACTCGACTAATCGAGCAATTTTAAAATCCAAATATCGATTAATTTCTTACTCGAACAAAACCAAAAGTCAAATAAATGGATACTCTAATGGATATCCATGAGGACTGATGATGAAAGTGTGGTGCCATCCGAAAAGAACATTGTGGTGTTCTGCCGTGTTGACTGAAAATTATATTCATGTTAATTTTGCCATGTTCCTTGAAATATTGATCATATCTAATTTCAATATTTTGCCTAATATGTGTAATCACTTTCGATTCAGTTACGATAGTTGGTCACATTAGCGCCGAATATGTATGTACATATGTATGTAGGTGTGTGTATCCACGTGTATCCTGGTACGTAGTTATTACTTGTTACTAAAATGTCATTGTCCTTATCAACATTTCCTTATTGATAAAATGACATGCACATGAATACTTTGATTTGTTCTTCTCTTTTTTTGTGAGTCTTTGAACAAGATTCTAAATAAAGCAAACAAAGTGTCAAAGTTTGATGATTTCTTGTCATATGCCCAGTTTTATGTTCAGTATTCTATTAAATATATTCATTTTAAATTGCATATGTAAGAAATGAACATGTATGTAAACTCACTTATATCCTTAATGAATTTTATATTAGTTTCTGTTTATTCTTTAATTTATTGCGACAATAATCATTGAAACAAGTTTAATTTATATGCATTCAACTAAAAGTTTCAAATTCTCGGTTTTGTTACATCCTCTATAAAAACTTTATTGCTTATAAAATGCAAAGCAACGCTAAACGAAAAGAATTTGTGTGAAATTCGTTACAGGAAAGCTCGTTATCGTGACGTACTCGATATGATTTTCTGCGTTCGTTGTTTTTTTTAAACAGAGTTTTCATCAGATCTTGACGTTTTGAGATCCTAGGAAGCTCGTACGAAACGATTAAAAATATTTTAAAAGTTTTTGTCTTCGCATGAAACGTTTGCGAAAAGTTTTGTTTGTTTGCACACTCTGGTTTAAAGTTTTGAATTTACTAATAACTTAAGGTAAAAGAAAGTTGAGTATACAAGATATTTGTATGAAATTTTTACACAATATAAATAATGATATGGCGATTAATATGCTGTTGCCGACTTGAGTAAAAAGTTTGCATGGAAATCGTTAAAAAAACTGAGTGCTTTTCATATAAATTTTATACGAACAATGAATGCTTGTTTCCATTGTGGAAGCCCACATTATTCTGCATTATTAACTCAAAACTCACCATTTTAGAGCTATGGCTCTATTGCAGAAAAGGCTCAATATATCAAGCAATATTTTATTATCGTGCATCTCTCAGAGGGTTAACTTTTTTTCCTTGAAACATTGCTAAGACCACAATAGAGAGTTTCTCAAATATCGCATAAAAATTTTTCTACTAATCCCAAAAAAATAAAAACAAAATTCCATTTTTGTTTTTTTTTATTGATTTCGTAGAAATAACATAATAATAATTTTAACATATTTAGTTATAAATTTTTAATGTATATTTTTTATCATTTTATTAATTTTTTAATATAAAAATATTTTACAAATATTTATACATTCACTTTGATTTTTTTTAAATTTATTTTTCATATTTTCAACGTACATACTTACAATAATTGTTATTAATTTTAAATAATTGTATGTTGTGGCAAAACATTAAACATAAATTACATATGTAGATAGACATTAAATAAAACATTTAGATTGTTAGAAACATAGACTAACAGCAGCCACAAAGCACAAACTTTTGCAAACAGTTACAAACACAAAAACTTTTGCGTTTGTTCGTCTTACACATGTTATCTAATAAATTAGAAAATAACACAATAATAGTTTTATAAATGTATATACTACATACATATGTATAGCGTAATGTGTGTGCGTAAGTACATATGTATAAATAAACTGATAAAAGAACTAAATATAATAAGGTACCACTGTCGGATCATAATGTTCACATTGTACATATTTATAAACAAACAAAACAAAAACCAAAAACAATGATTCTTATCTCAAGCTGATCGACGTATCATCTTATGGCCGTATTTAAGATATAATAATTCTTATTGTATGTAGGTTTATTCTACGTTTAATGTAGTAATCTGTTAATAAATATTGATGCAATAAAACTATTGTTAAATAATTTTTATTCAAAAAGGATTTTTTTTATTTTCGATTTTTAATTACCAATTTAATTACAGGTAATTTTTATATAGACTTTTTTAAATAAAAATGTCTTCATATGTATGTATGTATATACATACATATCGTCACCTAAAATCCAAAAGGTCGTAAGCGACAAAAAATTCAAACAGACGTTTTGATTGATTATTTTTAACCAGAATATGTACATCTTTCCTTAAAAATTTATCCGTATAATCCGCATTGATTTTGTAAAGGTACGGTCACTTGGAAAATATTTCCCAAAAAAAAACGTGACCAACAGACAAGCTAAAATTGTATTTGCTTTAATTCAAATATTTTTTTAGACATGGGTTTGCGTTTATTAAAAATAATGTAAAAATAGCTTTTTGCGGGATAATTAACTTTATTATGTGATGTAAAAACCAAGTTAAATTACACTAAACCCTGAGCAAAAGTAGTGATTACGATTTTTTGGGCAAATATTTGCCAAATGTTACCGTACCTTAATAAGGTTGATTCTAAAATTTGACTACTAAAAATTAAATAGTCTGATATTGTACATACCTGTATAAGGTTTTTTGCTTTTTGCACTCACAGCCTTTGCACTCACAGCCTTTTGGATTTCAGGTGACGATATGTATGTATATAATTATTTAACAACAGAAATGTTTAAACTAGATTTCGGTCTTTAATTTGAGATAAAATACTTTGTACTCCTCAATTCTGTCAGCAGACATAAATGAATGCATCGCTTTTTAGGGTTCCGTATACCAAAGGTGAAAAGGAACCCTATTGTTTTTGCTACGTTGTCCGTCCATCCGTTCGTCTGTCTGTTTGTCTGTATATGGGCATTTCCACGGTAAGTACACTTTTTGTCACGTGCGACACCAATCAGATAAGCTTGTTTTTTTAATTCCTTATATATTCATGTACCTCTACATTAAGTAAAAGTTTGAGAAAAGTCGAGCCACAGGGTTCTGAAATACAAGCTTAATTGCATGGTATCGCACGTGACAAAAAAGTGGACTTTCTTGTGGAAATGCCCATATCATAGAAAAAATGAAAGCACGGTCTTATTAAGCGAATTAAACTCCTTAAAGACGCCAAAATTTTGTATGGTGAACTGCGTAGCTAAACTTATAATTAGAGTTTCAACTACGAATGAGGGGACGAGTTATGCCTAAAGTGGAAACATATTATCAAACAATGATATAGAAAAGATATTTTAAGGCAGCAGTCGCTTTTGAATACAATTTTATTGAAATTTGCTCAACAATGATTTATAATAAATAAACCTATTTAATTTTTCCATTTTTTAACGGCTGTTAGTGATTAAATTGAAGTTTTTAGCAATAAACAAGGAAATAATTAATTATAAATGTATTCAAGTACTGGGTATTCGTGTTTGTATTAAAGTATATTTGTTATATCTTAGCTATTTTCTTTTTTCATATAAGACCATTATTTTCACAGGAAACTAATCTCAAATTGTCCTAAATCCAAAATATTACTTTTTTCCAATTTCCTTTTTTCTTAAATATTCTAACTATTAGATTTTTATATATTTTCCATATCTTTAGATTTGTTTCGTTCAAAATAAACCACGTTTATTTTTGTGTTTTTTGCTCACTTGTACATTTGACTATTTTATTATAGCTCTTTTATTGTTATGTACTTGCTTTTTTGTTTTATTACCCACAGCCAATTAAAAAATTATAAGATTTTATAAATTCAAGGCATGGACCTGTATTAAAAAAGCAGGACAATTTAAGACTGGACCAGGACACCAGGACAATTTGTCTAAAACCAGGACGTATGACAACCCTACACTACATCAATAAATTGCCATTTTACATACTTGCATTTCTTTGATAGTCTTACTTGTCATTTGAATACTTGTTACAGTTACATTCTTAAATATTTGTTTAGTCTGCCCATGCCTTACTTAAATTTTGCTCTAAAAATCTCGAAATAAAATCAAGATAAAAGATACCAAGAAAACTTTATATACAAACATAAATATGGTTGAAATGCTTCAATTAAAATCTTTTTTTTTCCAAATTCCTGTGATTTTTTGTTTTCAATATTCCTATTTTACACATTTGGGCCGATTTCCTAAATGACAAAATGCATTGCAGTGATGCGGCTTCTTTACATTGTTTACAACAACAAAGCACATAAGACTTTGTTTGCATCACTGCAACGCATTTTGGCGTTTAAGAAGTCGGCATTTTTTTTATTTTTTTTATAAACAATCCTTAAACAAACTTTGACATTAAATGTCTAACCTTACAAAGAGCTTAAAAAAATACAATTCAATTATAAATTGTTATACATACATACATACTTATGTACGTACATATGTAAACATGTATGTGTTTTGAAGGTACTTTCAGTTGTTTTATTCTTATCGTGAAAGTACTTATGAATCACAGAGAAGACTTTTAACATTGAAACCAAATTATTTGGATTAAAAAACTATTTTTGAAAATTACTAAATTTCAATTTAATTGCAATTTGTATCGTGCTATTCTCAACTTCATATTTTATAATTCATATAAATTATGAAATACATAAATGATCAAATAATGATCAATGAAAATGGAAGATTTGGATTATAAAGTTTCTTAAACTATCGACTATGAGTGTTAACTAGATTTCGTTGGAAAAATCTTGGTTGCATAGAACAACTTACGGTGTGACCAGTGTATTAATAAATTTTGCATTTGTTTGATTAACCAAAGCGTATACATAAGTATGTATGTATCAAAGAGCTGCAACAAGTGTAGTATACTTACGGTGACCATTAATTCCATAGAAAATTAGTTTACACATTATATGGATTAAAAAACATAACAAAACTAATTGATTATTAGGCTAATGTTCGTAACGTTATACTCAGAAAGAATTGGGCTTGATTAACATTCCAAGGAACAAGGAAAAAATTAACATCAACTTAATTTTTCAACGTACACAGCAGAACAGAGTAGCGCCACTTTTGGAAGCCGCTACACTTCCATCGTCAGTGCTCACGTGTATTTTGCTTATCACCAATTGCGAGGTGGGCTCTGTTGAATGTTAATAATATAAAACGCTCTGGGCTTCCAGCTAGAGTTTTTATGTAATTTAAGCTGATTTCAAATTGTTTGCTAAATATGCTGGAAGTAATGAAAAAGTGAGCAAAAGTGAACATTTGTGAAAAAATAAAAAACGAACACAAAAAAAATAGTGGACAAGAGGCTGAAATAGTGTACTGTTCACTATAATAGTGTACGGTTCTTCACCGTAAGTATACCCAATACGTACACTTGTTTTTTGTGATGCAACCGTTTTTGTTCAACAACAAGTAATGATTGTAAACGCAATAGCTCATTTCAAACAATCAGTAGTAGTCACTTGTATTCGCAATGAACATAAATGTTTGTGATTACTTTCTTGGTATGATTGTAACCGCACCGGATCAAAACGAACATGTTATTCGCATCACTTTTTTAAAAATCTTTATGACCGTTTATGACTTGTTTTAATACACATACAATACATACATCCCAGCTACCATTTGGAAGATATTTTTAGCAAAAATCACCAAACTGAGTCTTTTAAGACATCTTAGATGATCAAAAACTGATTAATACTCGAAAATGACTCCCACAAATGATTACAAAACGGCTTGTTTGAAAAGCAACAAAAAAATGTACAGAATGTGCGCAATCACAAATTGATCATGCAGATGCTCGAAATTCATTTAAGTCTCGAAAATGAGTTGTAGTTGATTAGAAACGCGAGTCATAAAAGACTCTTTCAGAAGAGTCGTAGCTAGGCTAACAGAAGAGTCATAAAATACTCGAAAATGATCAATAATTTAATAAAATACTGAAGGCTCCATTACTCATACGTAACGTTGATGTAGTTGCATGTTGCTGATCGTTTCTGGCTCATAGCTTTTCAATGTGACAGAAACGATTAGCAACATGCAACTACATCAACGTTACGTATGAGTAATGGAGCCTTGGCTGGTTAGGAGTAAGTTTATATTAACTTTGTGCTACCGCTGTTGTATACAGTGCTTTAGCTGAGTAGTTGGTACGTGGGACTGCAAACGGAAAGGAGCTTGTTCGATTCCCAATAGATTTAAAACACAAACCGTAAGTAAAAATATTAAATCAGTCATTAAAATACCAAATAATAAATATTCAACATGACGTAAGCGCATTTGGAATACATCCATCCATCATCCTCTCAATCCACATTGGATAAATTATTACTCGCAATGATTACAAATATGACTTAAATATGATTCGAAAATGATTACAAGAAGGCTTAAATATGACACGAAGAAGACTCGCAACTGATGAAAGAACGAATCATAAATGACTCTTTCAGAAGAGTAGCGGGTAGGGTACCATTTTCTCCCAACCACCGCATATTCCGGTTTTTTTAATCGCGCCGATGAGTCGACAAAGACTCGCATTTGATTAGAAATTTAAAAAATACATCTCTATAAAATGTTCGTGCTATAAGACATTTTTATGGTTCGAGTATAATACTCGAACGTAAACAAAACTGCCAAAGGCTTGATTGGTTTGTAATTGTTATTTGCGCTAGTGAATAAGACGGCTCGATCATACTTGTTGCAGCTCTCTGGTATGTATGGTATGTACATTAGGATGTATGGAAGAATCTAAGCTTGGAATATTTAGAAAAGCACATGCATATTATTGTGACACTTATGGTGTTTTCATTTCTGCAAAAGATATTGGCTAAAAACAACATTTCTTTTGGCGTTGGTATGCCGCTAAACGCCCAGTACCATCGACGATTTTCAGCAGAATCAGTGCAAGTGTAGCGAGTTCTCAGATCAATTGTGAGGAAATGGTTGAATTTAGAAAATTTTTAAATTTAAACTCAAATGGACACGGCTTAGAGTTGTTCGATTAAGTGCAAGTTTTCACCATGTCATTTATATCTAAGGAGGGGAACTATAGCTCCCAGAGATATGTTGGAAATAGCAAGTCCATATCTTGTCGAGAAGTGCACTTAGAATCATAATTATAGATACATAAATACTGTACAATGTAATACAAAATAGTTGCTTAATTCACAATCTATCGCAGGAGTTGTAAGTTTTATAAGTGTTGTTTGTTATTGCCATATAAACATGTTTCACAAACAAGTTTTTGTATAGACTATCAACAACATTTGTTCAAGATACAACTCCTACAACTGATTGTGAATTGGGCAATTGTTATGTAAGAATAAAAATATCAGTTGATTTCATTTGAATTCCACCGCGAGTATTAGTTTTAATACAATTGGCCGATTCACAACCTGTCGTATGTGTTGTAGATCGTACAAATGTTGTTGGTAATTTCCAAATAAACATTTGCTTAGAAACATGTTTATGTGAAAATTAACAACAACATTTTTACGATATACAACACATACAACAGGTTGTGAATTGAGCAAATATTTTTTTTGTTTTAAATTAAATGTCCTAATATTCTGTCTGTATTTTAACTATGTGATCTCTTTATAATTTGTTATTTATATCTTTACTTATCATAATTGTAAGCTTTTATTGAAATTTTAAGAATAACTAGATTTTATTTTGCACTTGAGTTATGACGATATTTTCAAAATTTATAAATATTGCAAATGTACGAGTATTTGTTTAAGTTTGAGTTATTGATTGTTACTATATAGATAAAGGGTCCTTTCAATATAATAAAATGGTACTTTGCGAATAATAAGATTAATTGAAATAAAATTTTTGTTTAGCCAAATGAAAGTGTTTCTGTAATACGACGTTTCAGTATTTTATAAATATGTATTATCTTTTTTATATGTATATTATTTAATTTTTATGAATCTTAACAAATTATTTATTCATTGTTGAAGGTTAATTTTTAATATACAATTACTTCATATTCTTACATGCATACATACTTACACAAATTTTGTAGGTAGCTCCCGATCAGATGATTAGAACCATTTAAATTTCTGTTTTTAGTTGGCCATATCTTTTTAAATTTTTGGTTGACAGCTAAAATATTACTACCATCGGGAAGGGAAGATTAGAACAGATAACAGCAACATTACAGTTTTATGCAACAGTAGCTTAAAGGTCCTTTTCCAAAAAAAAATACAAAAAATAAATAAAAGTTATTCCGTTCATATGATTAGAACCATTTAACTAATTTTAATTAAAAATGCATTATTTTATAATTTATTAATAAGAACCATTAATATTAAGTTTATTGATAATATGTTAGACATTTTAATAGTGGGTGCTAAGCTCCGTTGTTTAAAATAACTTCATAAGTGGTAAAAGTGAACAAGAACGCTGATGAGACGGTGTAGCGGCCTCTCGAAATCAGTAGTACTGATCCGTTCTGCTAATCTGATTTGAATATTCCAACACTCCACTCTTAATATAAAATAATTTGAATTTACATTAATTCAAATACATATTGAACTAAAAAGCCGAAATAATAAAATTTTCAGACTTACGGCCATTTTCACAATGTATGATTAGAAGTTAACGTGGACTTTAACGGCAACGTGGGTATACAAAACTTGCCGTTAAAGTCAATGTTAACTTTTAATCATACATTGTAAAAGGGGCCGTTATACTTATTCAGTTCAAAATAAAAAATTACGTAAAAACAGAGTTTTTTATTGAACCATAAAGTGACTTCAAATAATCTAAAGAAATCTCATTCCAGGAATCTTTAATGCGACTCCTTCCAACCACAAACATTTGCAATTATGTTTTTAGGTAGGGAGAATATTGTGGCCAATGGGTTAAGAAGACGAACATTTTGACTTTAAATAAATTCTTTTACAACTCAGCATTGTAAATAGGAGCATTATCTTGTTGCAGAATCCAGAATCCTTTTCTCTCATCGTGAAAATAATAATTGTAGCCATCTAGGTCATTTAAGCTAAATTTTTTTCGTCAATTTCAGGTGCAATGGCCTGATAGGAATATCCTTGCAAACGATAAACATCGGCTCTTTCGCGCTATATTTAAATTACTTTTTTTTTTTTGCCCATTTTCCACTAATTTTTATTAGGAAGTAATATTCTTCTTCCACAAATAGTTAATATACAAATCAAATGGAACTACTTACAAACAATTTAAAAATGTAAAGTGGTTTTTATCATATGAATTGAAAAAATTTAATTTTTTTTTGTCTTTTTTCGGAACAGGACCTTTAAACTACTGTTGTTTAAGCTTTAATATCGGTGTGGTTATTTTACTAATATTAAGAAAAATCCGTTTCTGATTGTAACAAAATTTTAGCTGTCAACAAGAAATGTAAAAAGATATGGCCTACTAAAAACCGAAATTTAAGTGATTCTAATCATCTGATCGAGAGTGTATGTATGGTACATACATTAGATAGAGTGTGTCGAATTTATTATTTAGGTATTTAAATATTTTTTTTATTTTTATTATTTTTTAAATCGTAGGGGGGATAAAATTCTAAGTCCCTTTGTCCCACAAACCATGAGTCTAAAATGGATTTCGAGCTTGCGAAAGCAGTTTGGCGTATACTTAATATTTTATAAATGCATTAAATAATGATACTCATACGCCATTATGTATTAAGGACAACCTGACTCAAGCACTTTTTGTACATACAGGAAAAAGCTGCAATTTAAAAATAAAAACGGGTCATGTTAATTCAATAATTTTCAACTTAATAGAAAAATTATATTGAAATACATTAAATCAATAATATTCGACTTTGAGCCAATATAGTTTCCATTTATTTTGTGGGGTACATTGAAACAACATTGTTTCAAAGTTGAAACATATCATTTCAAGATTTTTATTTCATTAATACCTAAATTAAACTGAAATTTATATTGCCAAATATTGAATTAATAAGAAAAAATTTTGATTCTACATGGCAGCATTTAACAAAAAAAAAAATAATAATAATAATAATAATAGTAATAATAAAAATATTATTTCTTTCTATATTGTTTTTATATCAAAATAATTAAACTTTAAATTAATATTGTTCAATATTGAAATAAAAATTTTCAGCATATCTAGAATTAATTGAAGTTTCTTATTGAATCAATATGATTTTTATTGATTTCAAATTGTTTTTTCTCTGGGTATAATTGTTCTTATAATTAAGGTATCATAATTTGGGAACCTCTGGGGCTAGTCCTCTGATTTTTTTGGCCAAATGTTAGTTGTACAAGACTGAACTGTCATACCAATTTTTATTCTTTTTGGATAGGGTCTGTCTCAATCACTAGTTGGTTTTACACGATCTAAGTCTAATGTATGTGAAATTTCCACAAGCTTGTAATCTATTTTAGACCCCTGATTTCTAAGGCAAAGTTGTTTACAATCCTTTATAGAACCATTTCCACATCTACGATTTTTTATTTCATTCTTTTGCACCCATACAAATCGAGCAACCGTAATGTACATTCATCTGTACTTCCATACTTATATTGTATTTGCAACTTATTCCTGTACTTTTTTCATATATTCTATTTGCAATTCTTTTCAATTATTAATTATTCAACAACTCCTTAAAAAATTTATACATTACAATGTTCTTCTTTTTCTTATTTTCAGCATTTAAATATATTAATTATACTTTCTAAAATGTGTGTTTGTTTGGTTTTAATGCACTTAAAAATGTACTTTATCGGTTTTGTTTTATCATTTATCATTTATTACATTATAATATGTATTAATTAAATTCCTTTACCTAAAGACTAGAGGCTATTTTGTGTCTGTATAATTTTCAATATGGGATTTGCTTAGCAAAATTTTAATATTTTTTGTTTGTTTTTGTTTTTTTTTGTATCCTTTTCTTAAATAGTGATTTCTTTACAGTTCGTGACGAAAGTATGCGTAACATTTTCGTAATAAGTTTGTATAAGTATACTTTTTTACATTTTTTAAATGAGGTTTATGGTTATAGAAAATAAATTGTTTTCTTATATTAAAGCATGATACTTTAAGCTTTATTAGATTTTTTATTTCAATAAGAACAAGCCTCATGTATTTAACTTTTTTGAAAAGTATTCAATTTATTTAAAATTTATGCTATTTTTTCATTTGTAAACAAGTTTTTCTTATTTTATTTAAATGCAAATATTTACACTTCCTTAAGATATTTTTCTTCTAAAATTATTTATTTACTAATGAGGGGGTTATCCTAATTTGTTATGTACACCCCGTCTTCAAGAGACATTTAACATTTCTTAATACAAGAAATAACGTCGGCAGAATGACGTCACAAAAAATGCATGTTTTAAACTTTTGCTAAGGGGACAAAAATTTTAAATATTGGTGTAGTATAAATTTTGTAAATATTTTTTATACATTTCACATTATTATTCATCTGTTTGTAAAAATGTTATGAATGTAAACATAAATAATATACAAAGAATTAAAAAACATCTAAAACATTTATTTGTTGATTTTCTTTCTTCTTTTTTCCAGGGACCGTAACTGTTATGACTTTTCGAAAAAGTCAAATAAAAATAGTTATTTTTTGACCAATATGTTTTCGGTACAAAAATAATGGTTATTTTTTGACCATTATTTTTTAGGTGAAAAATAATAATAATCTCACATGGTGACTATCCTACTAATCAACATCGATTTAACTTGTAAGTGAATATAAGGAGCATCAATAGCTCTTATATACAATTTCGTTAAATAAATTGGTTCAATAATATCAAGCATTACAAGTTGTTAAAATAAACAAGGAATGCTGGGGTAGCGACCGTTTAAATTTTAACTTTTAGTTTTGACTAAAAAAATATCAGTTACATTTTAACTTTTATTTTTGGTTAAAAAAATATCGGTCAAATTTTAACTTCTATTTTTGACCGAAAAAGTATGACTAAAAAAATAACAGTTATATTTTGACTTTTTTGAAAATATTAACAAAATAAAAGTATTTTTAGATTTTTATTCCTTAGCTCACGACCATCACAATGCTATACTCAAATATCGTATAGACGAATTATTTCTGTCTGACTTTTTGAAATGAAATTTTGATAGTAACTGTTATTTTCGGTCCCTGCTTTTTTCACATATAATCAAACAAATGATCAAAAAAAAAACCTAAATATTGAATTTGACAGCTTTTGTTCTAACATATTTCCTCGGCCTTGTGTTTTAACATTGATTTTCAAACATGTGTTAGAACACAAACGCATTCGGTCCACAGCTTAATTTCCTGTGTTGTGACAGCATTTTGACAATTGCTAACAAACAAATTTCCAAACTTATGTCTCGTAAAGACGGGGTATTATTAAATTGTTAATGTTATATTCAATCAGAATTTAGTTCAATATTTTTTTTAACATTATAATTTGAACTTAAAGAGAGGTATTTATTTCTATTTTTTCAAGTGTTAATAATATATTTTTTATTATTCATCTATTATAACAATAATTGCGTTCAGTGTAACAATTATATATTGAAGTTTCTTTGTATACTCGACTACGGCAAAGCCGAAAGAAACATCAAAACGTGAAATTTTTCACTCAAATAATGTTTGCTCGATTAATCGTAAAATTAAAATCAAATAATGGCCCTGCCCTGATTGTGTAAAGCGTTAGTCGTTCTTTGTACTAGATTCAAGTAACACATAACCAGTATTCTTTAATCTATTACAAAAATCCATTTACGCCAACGCAACACAATCCCCAAGTCCCAATGTTCGATTAAATAAAGTAATCTACGAGCAATTTACGTCCGCTCAAATCGAATAATATGAGAAAAAAATTTCATGCATTTATTTCGAAGACATGTTTGTAGATATTTTAATATACGATCACATCACACATTCCGATCGTAAACGCAAAGAAAAGATATGGTTGTGGCATGGTTGCGTCAACACTGTCCTGTTTCCCGATATAGCTTATGGTTGTGGCAAAAAAGTTATTCAGGGGTGTCATAGAAACCAATCTTATAGGAATTGGATTTGAAACCGACAAAAAAATACTTTGGTGTAATGGAATCCAATGTTATCGGTTTTTTGTTCGAACTTAAATTAGTGTCGGTTTTAGGTGTCACAGAATCCAATGTTATCGGTTTTGTTATTGGAAATAAACCAATCAGCTTACAGCTGTCGTTTTGTTATTGGAAACAAATAAAACAAGCTAAAAGCTCCATTTTTTCATTTTATTTTTTTCACAGTGCTAATTTTATTTATAGAAATTTAATTGTATAATAGTTAAACAATAATTTTTTATATTTTCAATAAATTCGTTTTATATTTTCACAAAAAAATAAAATTACACAAATGTAAAAAATAAAATTACAAATGTAAATAATACAACGATAGAATGTATTTCGCACATCTTATTTTCTTTTCTATAACTTTTTTTTTATTAAAAACACAAGTTTTAACAAAATTTTAGCACAAATACCATAATTTAGTAAATTTTCAAACAAAAAATTGCATCAAAAGTAATAAACAAAATGAGCAAGGTAGTTCAACAAACAAAAGGTAGTCGCAAGAGAATTTGTATTTGGGCTGTCAAAAAAAGCTGATACACAGTTGACAGTTAAAGTATGGAAAAGAATTCGTGGTCAGCTGAGCTCTCGAGCCCAGCTGGTATTATTTCTCCTTGCAAATGAGCGAAACCTAAAACAGCTGATTCGAATATCGGTTTTATTTGCATTCGAAAATAAAAAATCCGACTTGTTTTCATGACACCAAATGAAACCAATATTGGTTTGCAAAACCGACAATTAGCAAAACCGACTTGGAATCTATGACACCCCCGTTTATTGTTTTAAATAATTGTGAACCTTAATTAGTTTATAACAAATAACTTATTTTTACATTTAATCATGACATTGTTAGCATTCATATTGTTTGTAACATGGTTGAATTTCTTGTTAAAAAATTCTAGCTTCAATCATGGTATATTTGAAAATACAATAACAGTATGGTTCTATAACAATAAAATATGGTTCTTGTCCATACTTTTTTAAAACAGTTTGTTTGCAATCAAGGAATGGTTACAAAAGAGACATTGCTCTCTAATTCCAAAAAAGTTTTTGTTCTATTCTTTGGTTGAAGTTTTTTTTTAGTTTTTTGTTTTACTTGAGAGCTATTGGTTTGTTTTTGTGCGTCACTTGAAAAAATAAAAAATAAATAAATTTAAAATAACAACAACGGATAAAAGTTACCAAACAATATTCGGCCATGTTCTGAAAGCCATTTCTTTTTGAAATTGCAAACTTTCAAAAACGAAAAATAGTGTTTTTAATCGAACAATTTAGTGCATTCGTAGCTTAGTTTGGATAAATTATCTGAAACATATGAGACATAAAAATTAACTGAAAAGCTGCAATAAGTGAGCTTTTTGGTTGAATTCTTTACTGAAAGTTGCCGTTTTCAAAACGAAATGCTTTCCAGAGCATGCCCGATTGCAAATAAAACATGTGTCAACAAATATCTATGTCTTATCTATGTGAAAACAGATAATAGTTTTTATTTCAGATTTATATGGATCTTTAGAGCCATGCTATTTTTATATACAAATATAATATGACTAGTTTAAATCATAGTATATTTACATTCAATTAAACATTAGGTTGTATCAATCATATTACTGTTATAAAAGACAACAATATTATATTTAGAACAGATTTATTATCATAATAGTATGATTTGACTTCAGCCATATAATTCCATCATAGCATGTTGCTCTTAGTTTATGGTTGCCTCAACCATGTTTTTTCTTTGCGTGTAATGGCTTCCGTTTATATTATACAGTCTTCAGATTCCGTTTATTTTGTATTTCGATTTTACAATAATAAATATATAAATATATAAATTTTTATTAATAAGAAAATAAAAAATAGCAACCGCTAGTAATTTCATGCGGTTTATAAACATAAATGGATAAATAAAAATGATTTTGCAAGCTTAAATAAATACCATGGAATATAAATCATTTTCAGAATGAATACATTCCGAATTTATAATTTTTGCTAAATCGCTTTTAATAAGAGTGTCAAAACAATTGGTTTTATGAGTTTCAAATAATCTTTAGAATAGACTTCTTGCATATAAAACAAACGAAAAAAATGCAGATTTTGGGACTGACTCCCACCGAATCGAACCAAACTCGGTATGGTAAGCCTTTTACAACTAACGTTTCGCTAAAAAGATTAGAGAAGTATTTCCAGTTGTTCTCAAATTATGATGCATTTAATGTATGAAAAATTACAAAATTAGCTCGAAACTGCTTTCATATAACTGGTTATAATTTCATGTCTTGTTTTAAAGGTATTATAATAGGGATTTAGCTGCTATAAAAATAAACAACAAAAAATTATCACAATTATAGAAGTTGTTTTCTTTCACAAACCGCGGTTCCTGATGCTGCAACTAAAAAAATTTTATTTTTAAAATTTTCAAAATATATAAAGGGTCCGCCATCTAACGTTTTTTTTCAACTAGTGCTTATTTCGTGAATGGTAACACTTAGCTCATGTCTGATTAGTTTTATCCTTCCGCTGAACGAATATGGTTGTGTATACTGACCATCCAATGCTTTTTCGCTTCGCTAAGTGGGCCTGCGATCGACTTACAGCAGATGCCGATTTTGCAAAAAAAAATCATCTTTTCAGATGAAACTCTTTTTTGATCTTGGCGGGTATGTAAACAAGGAAAATTGTCGTATTTGGGGCACAGAAAACCCGCACGCATACATTGAAAAGCCGACGCACCCATAACGAGTCACTGTTTGGTGCGGATATTGGTCCAGAGGCATAATTGGGCCATTTTTCTTCGAAAATGAGCAAGGAGTGGCCGTTACAGTCAATGGCGATCATTATCGGGCCATATTGAACGAATTTTAGTTCACAAAAATTTAAAAGGAGGATATTGGCAACATTTGGATTCAACAGGACGGCGCTACGTGCCACACAGCCGAAGCAACACTCGATGTTTTGCGCCCTCTTTTTGAAGATCGCATTATCAGCCGCAGAGCTGATGTCGTTTGGCCACCTCGGAGCTGCGATTTGACACCGTTGGACTATTATTTGTGAGGTGCCGTCAAAGATAAGGGTTACGCCGACAACCCAGAGACAATTGACGCTTTGAAGGACAATATTCGTGAAGCCATTGGTGAAATACAGCTGCACACAATTGATAATGTGCTTAAAAATTGGACCGATCGTGTAGGCTACTGCATGGCCAGCCGAGGCAGCAATTTGATTGAAATTTTTTTTCATTATTAACCGGAAGGATTGTACTTTCAAATAAAAAAAGAAATTTTGAGAAAATATTCAGTATTTTTCTTATAGCATTTTCAAAAAAAAAAGTTATCTGGCGGATCCTTAATTTACAACCTGATTCACAAAAAAAAAGCTTTTTGATTAATAAGACTTATAAAACAAATTTTTGTATGAAAATTTGTTTTATTAATCTGTTATAAGTCAAAAAAATTTGTTTATGAATTAAGGCATTGATGTTTAATTTCTCCACAATGTCGTCACCAAATGTCTATGTGGCACTCTTACAGGTTTCTTAGTTATTGGGCCCTTTTCCCATTGGCGTTGTCGTTTTAATTGTGGTTCCTATATTATTGTCGTCTTTATCGGCGTTTCATTCCTAAATTTTTATTCTTGAAATATATTGAAACGATGAAGAGAAGCTATCGAAAGCGTACATATAAATGAATGATTTTATTCCAGTTTTGACCTCTTTTATATTTGTAATGATTCTGAATGAGATTTTTTCCAGTTAATAATTAAAATAAATGCAAAAATCTATATCAAGTAAAAGAAATTAATTGAAATTAATCACAGCTATCACGAAAATTCGCATATAATCACATTATTTGAAACAAACCCTACTAACATTTATTAGAACTCGCTAAAACTGTAAGGAAAGTCAACAAATCAAAAAAAATCGCTATATGCATTTGATTGGCGCTTTAACAAATTGTCAGTAGACTTCAACCACAACTTTGAACAGTTACAAACCTCTTATCTTATGCACAGACTTTCACAAACCATTTAAGAATTTACAAATCACAAAAGAATAAAAATAGCGTAGTAGGCTTAGAAACTTATACAAAACCCAGCAAATAATTTGTATTCGCAATAAATCTATTTTATTTTTCTACACTTTTTTAATGAAACAATTGAAAACTTCAGATTTACAAAATCAAAGAACACAAAAAAAAAAGATTTTATTGTAATAAATGTTGAGAAAAGAAATAATTTTAAATAATGTGGTGCTAGAATTTTATTAAAAGTTATAGGAAACACAGTCGGTCGTGATGGATGGAAAGTAAAAAGATATATTAATTGGTGAGTTTGGTGAACTATTGTGGGTTGTTGTTGGGGTCATCAGCTGCATTATAAGATGACTACGGTTGGGAGGGCGACGTGAGTGGGTATAACATCTTTTGCACGTATAAAATTCGTTCATCGTTCGGGTAGTCGGGATTTCGTTTTCAAATTAGTTTGTTTTTATTGTGACGTTTCCTGTGAATTTTAATGCGGGTTGGGTTCCCACGGCTGTGCAGAGTTAGCTGAGGCGGCTTGGGAACCCAACCCGCATTACAAAATTTACATTATGAAATATTTCATGAAATTTGTGGCATGAAACTTTCTAACTTTATTTGCTAACAGAATAGACATAGAAACAAATTGTGTGGAAAAAGTGGTAGAAAATTAAATTTCGGAAGGTTTTTGACAAATTTCTTTAACCCATTTGCTTTTCCGCGCTTGCAATAAGCAAATAAAAAGTTTTATGAAGAAAATTTCATGAAATATTTTATCGTGTAAATTTCGTATAAGTTTTTTTTATTTATTTTAAGTTTTGAATGATTTATGGCGTTCAAATTGAGTTTGGAACTTGGGTGCCTTCGAAGACCTATGTATGATGTATATGTAGTAGAATTTCATGACAAATATTTTTGTAGAAGATTTCAGCCCGCTGAAGGTGAGTTGTTTGCACTTTTTTAGGAAAGGGACAAAAAGGCCCATTTTTGGCAAAAATATTTCTCGTGATGTTTTACATATAATTACTGAGCACATCTTACACCTCAAACGTAAGGATTACAACATTTCCTATGGAGGTGAATTTTAGCTCCCCTTTAAATTAGCCTCTTAAAAACGCCGATACAAGTATTTCTGTTTTGTGCCCTCTACCAAAATCAGTCGTTCGAACATTGCTATTTTGGGGAAAAAAATTCATTTTGTTGTACCGAATAATTCGAAAAACAATTAAACTAAAAATGATCTTTTCTGCTGAAATATCTTTAATAGAACTAAAAAGAAAACTGTAAAATAAAACAAACATAAGCCAAATGAATATTTATGTTATTTTTTAAAATAATCTTTTTTCTTTATTTAATAAAAATTAATTTAGAAAAAAATTACTTTGTAGACTATTTTTTACAAATTAAATATTTAATTAAACATGTTATAATAATTTCTTTAATTAATGTTTATAAACCCAACTTAACAGAAATATTATTTATTACAATAAAGAAACATATTTGAAACAAATTATTAAAAAGAAAAAAAAAACAAATCATAATAATAATGAACAAAACCTGTAAAATTAGCCTTCTTTCAACAGCTTTTTTGTTGTAAAGCTATAAAAATTATAATGTGTAATTTTGTTAACTCTCTCTTACAAGTTTTAAATATTTTAATTCATATTTTATTTATATTTTCAAATAATAATCATTTAAATATATAAAATAAAAATTATAGAAAAACTAAATAACTTAAATTTAAAGAAGATATTTTAATAAAGTTTAGAATATTTTATGCATTATATATGTATATGTAAATATACAGTGGCGCAGAAAAGTCTACATACCACTACTTTCAAAAACGCGTTTCTTATAATATCTGAAGATTTGCCATAACAAAAACTATATGCTATAAATCGTTCCATAGCATATAGCAGAAAAAAATACAATCTATTTTAGAAGTATTTATACCATATAGTTTTTGTTATGTTTTAGTATGTAGACTTTTCTGTGCCACTGTAAATATGTATGTATACTCATATACATTTTATTATTTTAAAAGCAAACTAAATAACAATTAAACAAATTGAAGACAACTTTAATAAAACATAATAATTACAAATTTTACTAAAAAGAATTAAATAAAACAGTATGAACCAAAAAAAAACAACGTTTCAAATTATTTAAATTATATTTTCTTCTGGTTATACCTGCATTATAATTTTATTAGATTACATATTTATAAACAAAACAAACAATAATTATTTTTAAAAACTTCTTCTTGATTAGTTTTGTATTTTCTGTAAAGCATTTTAAATGTTTTTAACATCATGATTAAAAAATTAACTAACTTTGTTTTTATATATAAAAATACATATACATATTAAATAAAATCATATCTATTGTTATTTATATAACTCATAATTTTCTACATAAAATATTTACAACAAATATTATTTGCAAAGCACAAAATAAAAAATTAAATTATCTTTAATAAAAATTTAAAAAAAAACCTGTAGCGCCGCAGTTCAGTGTTCGGTATAAAGGGTCTTGAAAAGTGTAAATGAAAAATAATTGCAGAGTTCGATGTTTGATGCAAAGCGTCTTGTGAAAGTGCAAATGCAAAATATTAGCGGTTTTCACTCTTGATGATAAAGTACTGTTGTAGATCTGGTTAATGTAGTAGATGTAGTTAAATTACTAGTATTTACCACAGGCAACAACAAAAAGTTTAGTTTACCACGCTTTGGTTGAAATACAACACAAAAAGCTGTATAAACACGCGTGTTAAATTTACCAGGACAAAACATTGACGAAAAACCAAACAAAAAAACAGCTGACCCATTAATTAAATTAATAAAAAGGAAAAATATACTCACGCTTTCTAGTGATAAGTCTTAGTAAATATAACAGAGATATAAACTTAACACGAAGAGTGAAAACCGCTATTACTGTATCTTTTCTATTAAATCAAACAAGAAAATGATGTTACACTTTCGCAACACCATTTGCATTAAACACTGAACTAAGCTCATGTAGCTTTGTGTTTTCAATATCACAACAATCAATGTTGCAAAGTGAGCAAAAGAAGCGGTCAGTATAAATGATAAAATTGTTACAATTGCAATACAAAATACGGCCACGTTCGGAAGGTGTGTATTTGCTTTATGTAGTGAACTTTATGATACATAATTATTATATAACACCAATTTTGGCATACGCATGAAATTACATATCGCGAAATCAGTCCTGTTTTGGCCCACAGACCTTTAAAAAAAATTGAGTTAAGTATGGGATATATATATTTTTTGAATACTCTCTTTCAGAATCCGAAAACTGTTTCGCGAAATTGTTCCTGGTTTCTGAGATATCAAGCATTCATTGAACTCGATATCATCAATTTTGATAAATTTTTTGTAAAAAAAAATTTTTTTTTAAATAAAAAAATAAAAATCAGAAATCAAGTAAAATACCAAGTTTCATCAATATTAACTTTTTATTCCATGTAAATAAATATCTTTTCTAATAACATTTATACGCTTATTTTCAATAAAAAGTAGAAAATTTCATTTCAATAACAATGTACTCAATACACAGCAGTTACTATAGACATGGACCACAGAAAGCTACTTTTTACAAATAAAATAAAAAAGTGGCTACTGGAGCACAAAACAATTTCTAGCCGGATTAATGAAAGTCCACAAAAATTTACATTTTTCTTCCAAACATATGTCGGAAGCAGTGGTGAAAATACAAAAAAAATCTATCGGGTATATTTTGAGAAAAATTTATGTAAATCTTCTTTGTTGTTTTTCTCCATTCCGACTTTTTGGCATATAGGCTAACCAATAATGAGGTCGCGATATGTACAGTAAATATTATATTACATATGGCATATACACGACTTGTAAACACAATTTTATTGTCGGCTTTACAAATCTTTTATTTCTCAGTTTCATTAATTTCCGATGAAATTTTTTTTTGCAGGTACTCAGCAAAACACAGTCAATATATAATATAGTCGAATTTTTCTATAAAGCTCTCTATATTGATTGAAAAAGCACAGCTTTTTATTCCAATTTTTGAGTATTTTGATGTCCTTATCTCCTTTTACAATGAACAAATTTAACTCACATTCGTTTTGTTTCCACATAGTGAATTATTTCAAACAATTTGCTGTTACGGATACTAATAACACATTGTACAGAGAAGAAATTAAAATATAATACGGGGATACCCAAAAGATGAAAATAAGAAAAGAAAAAAAGAAGAAAGTGTTATTGAAGATATTCGGTTGGATAACCGCCGCATATCGTAAGATCTTTCTGTAGCTGGATTATACCGGATTATCCTACTAATATTAGAAATGATTTGGATGAAATTTGGTAGACATATAGCATATGACACAAATTAAAACATAGGGTACTTTCTAAGGGGTAATAACGAAGAAACATTTTTACTTTTGGTACTTTTTATTTTATTTTTTGCCTGCGACTGTTCTGGCATTTCAGCAGCTCACTGACGAAGCCGCGGTTAAATGCTAATTTTAAACAAAAGTGAAAAAATATAAAAAAACTGTATAATGAAGTTTCCATACAATGAAGTGATTATCTATCTGGTCTAATGCAAATTTATTGCAAATCAATGATTCAATTGAACTAGTTCGTTTAGGAGCCACACAACTCTAGTAGATTTATGTTTTGCTTGAGAAGCTGAAAAAAATTGTTATCGGTTATGAATACATGTACACATTTAGGTAATATTGTGAAAAATTTAATTTCTCATAATTTCTTTTTAATGCATGTCAAACATTTCGTCTTCCTTTAAATAATATAGATTTGTTTTATAAAAGTATGAAATTTTTTCAATTCAATTTTATAGCAACTGTTACACTGAAAACATTTTTAATTGGTGCATGTTTTTTTTATTTTACTCTTATTTTCTGCTTTTTTTTTTGCTTTTTTTCGAAGCTTTTATTTATAATTTTCTTAAGAAGTAGTGAATATGTACATATAACTGAAAGAAATAACTAATAAATTTGGAAATAAAGGACCCAAGAACAAATTTTATAAAGAACATTTTTAGTAAAGAAAAAAATTTTCATACAGTACTCGTAGTCATAATAAATCATGGTTCATCGGAATCAGGCGTGGATCCACCAGTTTATGCTTTTGGGAGAGGAAATCTCAAATGAAACATACCATTTTAAAAAATTTCTTGTAGAAACTTAATAGAATATTTTTATGGTTTTGGGGGGATATCCCTTTTACCCTCCCCTGGATCCGCTTCTGATCGGAATAAACAAACAGTAAGTAAGCTTTGACTTAAGAATTGGGAAAAACTGAAAACTAAAAGAAAAATGTTTTAAATTTAAAACAATAAAACTTGCGCTTTTACTTTAAGACGTGAAAATCTACAATAAGTTTGAACTTACTGTCTGTTTTCTATCCAGGATCAAGTTCATATTTGATGTGAATCTGATTAGTCTAACCTATTTTTTTTCATAAATTATTTATTTGATCACAGGTGAGAGAAAATATTTTTCCATGGGTTTTTTTTTTGGAAGTAAATTAATCAAACTTTTTTTTTTTAATTTTGTTAAAATTTTACAAAACATATTCTTAAATATACAATATTAACATAAGTAAATAAAAACAAGCTCTGCTTTTTATAATTTGTAACATTATTTTTTAAATAATAAAAAAGGAAATCAATTCAGTTTAAAGAAATATAATAAAAATTAATCGAAAAAATAGAATTCTAAGAATACGTTTTTAGTGCGTACATACAATTAACAGAATCGTATATGTACGTGTGTGTATGTATATGTATTTTGCAACGTAACGTATTTAGATAAAACAAAACATGAGTTCAAACCATGTTAGACTTTTTATATGTATTTAGTATTTAACTTAAATAATATGTTTTAATTGTTTGGTATACAGTATTGTGTAATATGTATGTTGTATGTTACAAATTATGTGTCCTAATGCAACTTAATGCTTTTTTTTCTAACTTTAATAAAAACTTTTTCTCATGCTTATATACATGTACAATTATGTATCTATGTAAATATTTATACATATATTTTCTATATTTGTTGTATGAAAACTAGAAGTTAAACTTATATTTAATTAAATTGTAAATCTTGTTTAATCATCATCTCATCTCATCTCATTTCATTTTATTAATTTTTTTTGTTTGCAATATTTTGCTTTCTTACTAAATTTGCTATTTTTTAAATACATAATAACATTTACATATATAAAGTAAATAGTATGTAATATATTCAATTAGACTTTTTAAAGGGGGAGGGAAGAAGAAATATATGAAAATATGGGGCGCAAAAAGGTGTAAGTTATTTATTCTGTTAGTTATTTTCTAAATAAGTATATATACTATGTATGTGTATGTATGTAAATATATCTGCATGTTTATAATTTGTTTTATATTATCAAAAGTTTTTTTTAGTATTAGAAAAGTATTTAATAAATTTTGTTTGCGTATTTTTATTAAAATAATTTCTTTAAAAAATAATTGGAAATAGTTTTTCTTATGTAAACATTATTTTACTTCATCTAGAGTGCAATATTATTACATATATTATTTTGCAGATTTAACTTTTAGGTAATTTACGAAATGTCTGTCTGTCAATTATATAAATTTCAACATGTTTTTAGTCAATGTTTTGGTCAATTTTTTTTTACTTTTAGTAATAAATTGAAATGCATCAAATAATTTTTTGTAGATAATTTTTTTATATATAGATACATATAGTACAGAGATATATTTTGTTTTAAAGGCAAAATTGTAATAAATTTCAGAAAAAATTTTGCCTTTAGTTAATTTATTTAATTAAATTTTAAATAAATGCTAACGCTGTGTATCTTGTATTCTATATATTTTTTATTTTTTGTTTATGTGAGTATGTGTTGTATAGTTTTAATTTAGTTTAAATAGAAATAAAAAATAGAAAACGGACTATTGCACCTTATTGTTACGTAGTATGTTGAAGTTAATACAAACATTTACGATATACAAATAAAAGTTTATTGTAGACCTTTTGTTTATATTTAAGTTGTTAATGAATGAATGCATCGATCGTATCTGGATAAAATTGAATGCGCTTCAGCGTTGTTTGTATTGAATGTTGTTGATACATTAGAATAACGAAACATTTTAGGGTCACCTTGTAGAGCTGCTACTAAAATAATCCTCTAAAACGATATTAAAATGACAAAAAATATTGAAAGTTCACAAAAATATATTTTCCGGTGCATACAACTTATATTCTAATTCTCTGATTCATAAAAACTTAAAAGAGGTTAATAAATCATTTATTAACAAAATTTCATAAAGTTGTATTCAAAAACGTCTATTATTCGCAAATTTCCTTGAGTGTTTATTGCAGGTTTTTACCTAATATAAATCTAATTAATTTGTACAAAATGACATTTTCATCTTCAAATATCTTAGAAAATTTAGCACATTGGTGTACATGGTATACTTTAAAATAAAGCTTGAAGTATTGGCTATAAGCGCCGATATATGTTTTTTTTGATACACAATATATATATATATATATATATATATATATATATATATATATATATATATATATATATATATATATATATATATATATATATATATATATATATATATATATATATATATATATATATATATATATATATATATATATATATATATATATATATATATATATATATATATATATATATATATATATATATATATATATATATATATATATATATATATATATATATATATATATATATATATATATATATATATATATATATATATATATATATATATATATATATATATATATATATATATATATATATATATATATATATATATATATATATATATATATATATATATATATATATATATATATTTATATTTATATATATATTTATATATATATATTCATATATACGTACATTAGACTAGGTCGATGTGTATGGATGCAACAAATAAATAAAAAATTGTAGGGGAAAAGTGATTCTATGAAAAATTCTAAGCACCTTTGCCTAAGGGACTTTTTTTAAGAGAAGTAACACAATCAGGCAATTAACGCATAACAGTTAATTAATTAATGTGTTACTTTCTTTGGGAGAGGGATTGTGTAGAGCAACGGTTCTCAAATGGTGGTCCGGGACACCTGGGGGTCCGTAGCAACCATCCAAGGGGTCCGCGTGAAGAGACGAAAAACAGTGTTTTCAAAAATAATAAAAGTTTTTATTTTCGATCTACATACTTCTTTTTATCTTTTATTTATTTTTATTTTATATACTCGTACTAACATAAATACATAGTATGTATTTAAGTTTTAAAATCTTCAAACACGACCAACAAAATATTAGCGCGATCTTTTATTCTTCACTGCTTAATATAGAGTGCCCCAGACCCTGTATTGACCGTTATTGCCATCACTATCAAATCGGAAACAAGCCCTAAAATTGACTAGATATCGTCAAAGCTTTTAAAAATAAAAAAAATTTGAAAGAATGCGAAAAAATCGCAAATCCGCGAAAATTTATAAAACGTAATGAAGAGATTACTACTGTGATGTATAGTAACCGTTCTTGTTGTTTAGCTTTGAAATTGTAATAAACCCCCATCACAGCAATTTTAATTTGTGCATGTTTTCTTGTGAATTGAACGTTAGAAACAAAATGTACAAAATAAACTATATTCAACTTGAGCGATATTTATTTTCAATATATTTTTTTATTTTCTGTACAGTTTAATTTATTTTTTGAACTTCAATGATAAATATTTTAGAAACAAACAAACTAAAAAACTTTTTTCGGCCCTTGGTTTAAACTAGGGATGTAACGAATACCGATACCGATACCGATATATCGGCGATACTTCAGATTTATCGGTATCGACGATATTTTACTGTCGATACACCGATACTTTAAAAAAAATTTCAGAGTTTTTTTTTAAGAAATAATTTATTTTTGTTCGATTTTACCGTGAATTAAATTCACTTCGTTATTTTTTAAATCTTATTAATATCAATTTTAAAAATTAATAATATTTTATGCTGTTATTTTGTAAAAAAAATATTTATTTTTTGTTAATTTTACCATGAATTCAAATTCAAGTCGTTGTTTTTTAAATCTTATTCCAGCAAAAAAAAAAAAGATATTCCAAAGAAGTCATGTAGAATTCGCGATCTGAAAGTAGAATTCGCGATCTGAAAGTATTGCAAATTTGGATAATTTCTTATTAGTTTTACATATCCTTGCCATTGCAAGAAGTTCTGTTTTTCGATTACCAATTACCGAATTGGAAGCGATGCTAGGACAAATTTCCTTTTCGGTATTCTATCATGATTTTTCCTCAAGGAAAAAGGATACAAAATCACCCATTTTCACAATTTTTTTTCTGCGAATTTAAACTCAGAACTGTATTTTCATGTAAATTTAAGTGAATAAATATAAACTTAGAAGTCTTTTAATAATTAAGCTATTAAGTCATTTAGAAGAATATTAGTTGATAAATGTCCTTTAAAAAATCGATTTTTTAAAAAGCATGGCGGGTATTTTTTAAAATTATAAGGGAATTAAAAATGTTTACTTGCTTTTGTACTAATTATCTGCATATTTTTAATATAGATTTTTTGGAAGCAAAGAAAATGTATCTCCTTAAAAATTACTGCCAATGTTTTATCAATTTTAAATATTCTCTCTTATAATGTAGTTTTGTATAATAAAAAAATTTCGCTTGAGTTTTGTTAATCTAAACTTGAACTTAATTTCAATATTCGTATCGGTATCGGAATCGGTATTGGCGATATTTATTTTTAAATATCGGTATCGGTATCGGATCGGCAAAACGGCGTATCGTTACATCCCTAGTTTAAACATATTTATGAGTTTTTAATTCAACCTAAAAAACAAAATACAATCTGGGCTTCAGAGGGGGTCCGCGAAAAAAAAATTTGCTTACAAGGGGTCCATGAATAGGAATTTGGTGAGAGCCCCTGGTGTAGAGAGAGCAGGTGGAGAATTGGGAGAGAGATAGAAAGCTTAATTCATTTACAACTCTGCTGTTGAGCGTTTTTTGTAGAGCGGCGTTGTAGCCCCCTGGTGTCAAGTAGATGCATTAATTTGTTTTTTAAGCTGTGTAGCTATTTTTATTAGTTCCTTCACTTCGCCACGGTTCTGCTACGATACCCACGAAGGAGAATGCTTTGAAGTGCATTGGGATATGTTAGTATTAATCGCTTCCGGTACTGCCAAACTGATCAGTGCTATGCCTTCATCACTTTAAGAGTCCAACAACAACCAACACAATAACACACCAATGCACATCAGAAAAAATGCATGATGTTGCCTTGCCTGAAACTAATCTTGAGCTCAAGACCTCAGGGTTTGTAGTCAAACGCGCTAACCATTCAGCCAACAGCACCCTCACCTGTGGGTCTTAAATAGATTTAGATAAGTGCCTTAGCTCCTCCTAATAGAAAAAAATTGGCATGACAGTTCAGTCTTGTGGTTCCCAAATTATGATGCCTTTATTATAGGAAGCATTGCAAAAATAGTTTGAGGATGTATCAAAACAGGACGGCGTATGAGTATCATTATTTAATGTATTGACAAAATATTAAGTATACGCCAAACTGTTTCATGTATTTTTGTATTTTTTCCTATAATAAAGACGTTATAAAACATATTCATGGTTAACATAGTCATGATTTCTAGGGCAAAGTTGCTTAGAATTCTTTGTAGAATTATATCCCCCTCTACGATTTTTTTGTCAACAAAATAGTATAGATAAATACACGCCAGTTAGTACATCATATTAAGCTTCTTTATTATAATTTATTGTTTACACTTACGTGCATCAAAACTAAAACCCATTGTAGGGTCTGGTGGCGTATTCAACAATCCACTATTAATATTAGAAATTCCCCCAGTAGTGCTTGCAGCCACCGAATTGTTGGAGCCGTTACCGCTATTTGCTGATGTTTGAGGTTGTTGCTGCTGCTGCGTCATGTTCATAGAATTTGTACTATTCGTACCTAATATTGATCCCTGAGATGTTTGAGGTCCATGCGGGCTATGAGGAGCTAGTACTCGTAAGCCGCTTTGTGTACCACCACCTCCAGGACCACTACCACTTACGCCAATCGGTACACCATTTCCACCGGAATTAGCTGCTGCTGCTGCTCGGCCACTAACAACAGCTCGTAGTTCTTGTTTGACATAATCAGAAGAGGCGGGATTGCCAGCTGAAATTATTAAAATTATGAAAGGCATTACAAAAATAATATTTCCATAGACGAGTACATACTTATGCGCATATGCATAAGGGTGGATATCACACTTCTTCAGCAATAGGGTGTTAACTCAAAATTAATTCGAATATTTACATCTATTCAAGGCAAAAATCTCAAATTATTTTGCTATTAAAGATAACACCTTAAAAACTAGTTTTTTCACATGAAATGAATATTTTCCTTGAGTTATAAATGTTTCTTTCGATACATCAGCTATCAGCTAATATACTGAGATGTTACTCTTTATTTGGTATACTCAAATTTATTTTTAAGTGCGAACCTCCAGATATGTAATTCCTCTTGGTGAAACAATTTAATTGTAAGGAAATAAAAGTTTATGAAATAGATCCCGATGGTTTCTACATTACTGTTACACCCATTTGTGTTAAACATCACCAAAAGAATATAAATATATCGTCACTTAAAATGCAAAACAACGTACCATCAAAAAATTCAAAATCTCGTTTTTGATTGATTACGATTCTGCTGATGGAACTGCATGTCTGTACAAAATTTTATGCATCTGTGTTGAAAAATAACGATTTTATAATAAAAATTCTAAATAATGTATCAAGTACATGATTTTCACAAACCAAAAAGACGTACAATCGCACTTTTGTAATGCTTTTTTTATTATTTTTAAACAAAGTAAGTAAAACTAGGATATTATCATTTCTTATGACGTTTCATCTAGTTAGTGTGCAAAACAAAATCAAAATGGTTAATAGCTGCGTTCGAGTATTTACAATTTTTACTGTACAAAATTGTCCAGTAAAAACCCAGCAAAAATAAATTTTGTACAAGGATGCAGTAAGATTAAATAGAAGGGCTTCGGAGATGTGCAGAGAAGCGCGGAGAAGCACACAGTACATCCGCTCTGCCTTACGAGGTTGCAATAACGTAAGCGAATGAAGAAATTTAACGCAAACATGGGGAAGGCGGTCGGCTATTTATGTTGTTTTTCATGTTTTTTAAACCCGAAGTTTTTTTTCAACTTAAACTTTTTTATAGTGCATCCTCTCTCTCTCGCTTGCATGGATACAAATATGGATGCGAGTGTTATTTTTACTTCGTAATTTGATTTTTTATTATTCCATTGAATTGTGTATGAAAATAAATGTGCCTCGGTAGCTTAGTGGTTAACGTTCTAGCCTACCATGTGAAGATCGTGGGATCGATTCCTGCTTCAATACGCGAGCAAAAAGTATTTAATAAAAGTAAATTGTAGTGTAATATAGTTTCCAATTGTGTTTGTACCAGTTAATACATAAATAAATATAAAAACAACATAAAATAATTTCAAATAAAAAATTTATCCAAGTGTAGGTGGAATTGTGATATAAGGAGCAAAAATTTTTTTAATTATATACATATAAAAAAGACATGAGGTTAATGCATCTAAGATGCGCAGAAAGAAGCTCATACCTCCAGACCTACCAAGTGGGACATCCCATATAAAAATCATGTAAAAACAAAGCAGGTTGGTAAGGGAGGGTACCGAAATCTCTCCCTTACAAACCTGCTTCCGGTAGGCGGATATTTTTGCTGGGAACCAGTAATCATGAACATGTGATTCAAAAGATAAATAAACAAAGAAAAAAAAACAAGTGCGAAATATTCGCATTTATAATTTTTAAATTATTTTTACGTTCTTAAATGCAGTACTGCCTGCGCTGCACCAGAGTACCAAACTTGTTTGAACATGTCGCCGCAAACCTATTAATGCTATTTATTGCGTGGTTGTTGATTTTATTGCTGCATTTAAACACATTTAAACTCAGCATGGCAGCGCAGTACTGCATTTATGAACGTGTGGTGTCTTAATATTTTATTGAACCTGTAATTTGACACATATTTGAACTGTTTGTTTGCTTAAGGCCCCAATTCACAGTCATTAGTTAGCTAATGACAATAGTTTAGCCAATGATATTTTATTCACACTCCTTTGTTTACCATTAGTTAAACCGTCAAATGCCATTGGTTAACAATTAGTTAGATGCCTTGGAACATGATCCAAAAAGTATACAGGTGTCAGCATAACGCCAGCTGATTATTTTTTGTTCTGGTAGTTTTGTACATAAGCAACGTCTAGCACGTGTATTTTTTTGACAAGCATTATCTGGTTTTTTGTTGTATTTGTTGAACCTGCATACTTATTACACCATGTTTTAGAAAATATTACTTGCATATAGCATACTTTTAGGAGCGACAAAAAATATGTACTCCATTAGCTTTGTGTGCTTAAAAAATTTTATATTGCCGCCTAAGATCTGAAATATTCTTTATTTCTTTATTTTTGCTTGTTTATTTATATTTGATAGGGTTACCATTCTTTACCCATATTAAAAATTTTAGTTAAACCATACACTGTAAATATGAAGTTTTAGTTAAACAATAGTTCTCATTTTAGTTTACTAATAATTAACTAATGACTGTGAATTTGGGCCTAAGACTAACAAACTTTCATTGAAACGTCGTTTTGTTTCAGAAATTTACAATTCAAAATAACATAACACACAACTTAAAAAATAATAAAAATATATATTTTTTTTCTTAAAAAGTAGATCAGTTGTCGCATTTTTAACTCATATATAAAAAGTTGCTTTTATACCTCAAATATTTTCGGTTTTACAAAGTTTTTTGCTTCTCCTGTGAACTTATGAAAAGTGATGTTACGTTATTTTGCAGTTTAAGTGACGATATTTTGCCTCTACTTAGAATTTGAAAATTTTGAGTTGCTGCTTTTTTTGTTTAAAAATGCGATAACTAAATAACAACACTTTTGGTGAAAAGTTTTACCCCATATTCATAAACGATTATTAAAGTTAATGTATGCACTAAAACCAAAATTAGCTTTAATAAATTTTTATGAATATGGGGGTTAAGGTTTAAGTATTTACATTTAAAGGATATTGAATTTTTTACATGGACTATGTATTAATTTTTTATTTCCAATGAAATTTTATTATTCAGGCTTAAGTTCGTTCAATTTAATTTTACAATTAAATTATTTTTATTGAGAAAGGATTTTTCAAAGCACGCAATAATTGAAAAGACAAATTCTTGACTTTGTATAAGGGTCGAACTTAATTTTCTGGGACAACCACGATCCCATCATCAGAGCTCTTTGTACACTCTAGGCCACCACGGCCCCAAAGTCAAGCAGATAAATACCCAACTTTAAACCAATTTGCATTAAACAAACTATATTAAATGACACCCAAAATGTTGTTTTTGTATACCTGAATTATCGTAGTATCATAATATTACAATATCATGAAGCCTTTCTGCTGCCGCGCTCCGGCCCAGGTAATCAGAATCTATAGTTCGTTCAGTACGCTCGCACTCATTCTCGATAC
This sequence comes from Panzeria rudis, assembly GCA_956483635.1. NCBI lineage: Eukaryota > Metazoa > Arthropoda > Insecta > Diptera > Tachinidae > Panzeria > Panzeria rudis. The sequence goes on from OY101449.1 coordinate 1,655,487, forward strand.
GCTTTTTTTCGAACTTGTGTTTGATGTTTGATATTGTTTGAACTGAATTGTAAAAACAATTTTAAAAAAATGGAATCTGGAGGACAAAGTACGTACTTAATTTTAATCTAAAATATATGTAATTGTAATCAGTATTTAGTATTACACATGGACCAAAAATGATATGTCAGAAAATTTCTGAGTTTATCGTAAGTTATTTTTACAAATCATCGTTTTACTAATATTTCTGTGGAACATTTTAAAAATATCTTCGTTCTTCCCTTGCGCCGTCTATTTGAAAGGGCCGATTTCATCTCCAAATTATACCAGATTATAAGATATAGCCAAACAATGCCACGTAAGTAAGAGGAAAAACTATAACCGAATTAAAATAAAAGAAATGTGTCTGCCCCACTGAAAACGATTGAATGTAAAATTCATTTTGTTAATGTTCTAGAATGTTAAAAAATAAACTGTTATAACTTTTTCAAAATGGGAGTACTTGAAAAATGTGGATTGTAAGAAGACGAACCAGAATATGAACCTATCTCGACTTAAGATGTTATGAAAAAACGACACAGATATGTTAACTGTATTCACCCATTCATTTTTATTATTTTCCAACAAAAAAAAACTCGATAAAATAATTTTCTTCGGTTTCTGAGACAAAATGCTCGTTAGGGGCTATTCACATATTACGTAACGCTATTTCCGGAATTTTCAACCAACCCCCCTCCTGGACCGTTACGTAATATGTGAACAGCCCCTTAGTGCGGTGTGGTGTTAGTTAGAGAACGCCGGACATCGCTAAATTAGATGCCGAGACATTTTAACCTGGAGCTTTTCTGGGTACCAGGACATGCAGATATGCCTGGTAACATAATTGCGAATGAGCTAGCCAAGTCTGGTACCCGCCCGCTTGTAAGAAAGGGACATTGACTGAATTGTAGGGGTCCCACTGACAAGCTGCAAAATATGAATGCAGCAGCAACTACTTAGGGAAGAACAAATCAGATGGAGTAATGAAATCACATGTGAGGTTTCCATATCCATTTGGCCCCAGTATAATTTCGCAAGGCATGCAACCAAACTGGGAATGGCACAAAAGATCCACTAGGTGTCGCAGTGCCGGTCTTTGGACCAGATCTTTTTCCTATTTAGTTCAAACCACACTAGAACAGACAATGCTTAAACACTGGCAAATAAATTTCATCCGAAAAACTTTTTGATAGCACACTTTTTATTGCCATAATCGAATGAAATCTTACCTGGAAGGTGTTGCGATGCTTGCGGCATACTTGTTTGTCGTTGCATACGTTGAATTTGCTGTTGTTGGTTCTGTTGGAAAACATTGCCTGCACTGTAGGGAGACTGCGGCGAGGGTGAATTTTGCGTTGGGGATGCAAAACTACTAGTATCATTTGTCTGAAATGAATTTTGGCGTTGGAGACCAGCGGAAGGACCTTGAGGACCTGACTGGACGCCTGGACCCGGTTGAGCAGCACCGCTAGGGGAATTTAAGCTTCGTCCCCGTTGTTGTTGGTACTGCCGACTATTGTAAGGACTAACACCCTAATAGAGGAAAATAATTGAGAGTTTGAAGATAAATTTATTCATTTTGAAAAAAATTTTCATTTGTTGTGGGTTAAGCTTGTCTATATGCCTGCATTTCATTGGTGCTAATACCAAATCATCAGTAGACTGCAACCACATTTTTGTAAAGTTCTAAAACCTCTTATCTAAGCATCAATGAAATGCAGGCATATACTGGGTGTTTTTTATTGAGGTATAGAACTTTAAGTTGGCATCACTTTTTTAACTGGCGGCCATTTTGTCAGCTGTCAAGTGATTAATATTTAGTTTGGTTTGCCATTTCATCATGAACAGGTTGACAAAAGAACAACGCTTGCAAATCGTGCAAATTTATTTCGAAAATAATGGTTCAGTTCGCGAAGTTTACCGCAAGCTCCGTCCATTTTATGGTCGACATAATCGTCCATCAGAGCAATTAATTCGGTTAACCATGGATCGTTTTCGCACTACGTTTACTCTATGTGATAATACGCATCCGCAGAGACGTCGAACAGTGCGCACCGAAGAAACAATTGCCGCTGTAGAGCAAAGTGTTGAAGAGGACCCGAATGAATCGATTCGCCACCGTGCACAGCAATTGGAGCTTTGTCCATCAACTTTATGGAAGAATTTGCGCAAAGATCTTGGCTTGCGACCTTACAAGATCCAGCTTGTGCAAGAATTAAAGCCGCGAGACCATGCAATGCGTCGTGATTTTGGTGTATGGGCCGAAAATGAGATTGATCTCGATGCTGATTTTCATCGCAAAATTTTGTTCAGTGATGAGGCTCATTTTTGGTTGAATGGCTACGTCAACAAGCAAAATTGCCGCATTTGGAGTGAAGAGAATCGACATGAGACCCTTGAGACGCCATTACATCCACAAAAACTGACTGTTTGGTGTGCTCTATGCGCTGGTGGAGTCATTGGGCCATACTTCTTCCGAAATAATGCTGGAGAGTCAGTTACCGTTAATGGAGACCGGTATAGAGCCATGATAACCGACTATTTTGTTCCCGAATTGGATGACATGAATGTGGATGAGTTGTGGTTCCAACAAGACGGCGCTGCATGCCACACAGCGCACGTCACAATCGATTTATTGAAGGAAACATTCGATGAGCGCATAATTTCGCGGAATGGACCTGTCAATTGGCCACCAAGATCGTGTGATTTGACACCATTGGATTATTTTCTTTGGGGATATGTGAAGTCGCTCGTCTACGCCAACAAACCAGGGGACTTGGAAGCCAACATTCGTGGCGTTATTGCCAACATACGGCCCCATATGCTCGAAAAAGTGGTTGAAAATTGGACCTGTAGAATTGGCTTTATTCGAGCCAGCCGCGGCGACCACATGCCCGAAATCATATTTAAACATTAATGGCATAAAATTATCCTTCCAATAAAGCCAAATTGATGGACATTAAAACGATTTTCTTGTGTTTTATTTCAATTCGAAGTTCTATACCTCTAAAAAAAACACCCGTTATAAAAACTTAACCCGCAACAAATTAAAACTTTTTTTATTAAAATTAAGTCGGAAGAATATCTCAAATAATGAAATCATTAAATACTATATTCGTTTTCTTTTATATACCTGCAGTTGTGCACTTAACATAGGGTTATGATGTTGTAATGAATGACCCCTTTGTTGGGCATTTACAGAAGTTTGCGTTGGCCATTGCTGCGGTGAGGCATTCGGTGTTATACCTGGTGACGGTATACCAGAGTTTCCTGTCGTGTTCGATCCTTGGTTGCCGAAATGAGGTTGTCTTGGTGATAGTTGGGCTGTATTACCACTCTGAAATGCAATTTGCTGTTGCTGTTGTTGACTTAACGTTTGCTGAGATAATTGCTGTTGCTGAGGTGATAATCTTTGTCCACTTTGGGAATATTGCTGCCCATAGCCTACGTTTTTATATTAAAATATACAAGCGAAATTAAGGACCTAATTGTGTAAACCACGCCACCAAAGTGAAATTTATATAGAGAACAAAAACAAAATTTGAAATATTTTATAAATTTTATTTATTTTTCATACAAATTTTAAAATTTTTGAACGGTAAAGCAACGCTTGAATTTCTTCGAGTTTATTGCTGAAGAGTTTGTATGGAAAACAAACACGAATTTTTAAAATTGGTTCAAATTTCTTTTTGCTCTAATATAAATTACACTTCGGTGATGTGATTTATACAATTAGGGCCTAAGTTCGGTAGATAAAAAAAATAATTTACCTGAATTAGATTGTGGACTAAAGGAAGCATTTCTTTGGCCAGGACTTAGTTGTTGTTGTAGCATATTTTGGGCAAAATTTGGACTTAATTGTGAATCGGGTGGCATATTTGTGCGTGACAATGTAACGTTCGGAGCGACCGTATTGAGTAGGGTACCGATGTTGGGATTTAGACCTTATCGAATTTAAGTTATGATTTTATTATTCCAAAAGAGCAAGTAAATTATATTAAAATACTTACATAATTGATCACTGCGCGCTGTTGCATTTTCTGGCACTAACATGTGTTGTTTTTGCTGTTGCTGTAACAATCGTTCCTTTTGCTGTTGAACAATTTGTTGTTGGGCCAAAGTCCGGTAGCGATGCGTTGATGAGATTACACCTCCTCCAGGGGTAGCAACAGCATTCATAGGAGGTGCCCTACCACGTGGTGAATAATTTGGCGGTGGTCTCTGAAAATTTTGATTAGCTCTCATGGTTTCCAACATTTGCTGCATACGCATCATTTGAATTTGCTGCTGCTGCAGTTGCTGAGGTGTCATTCCGCCAGAATTCGAGCCGGTTACAGTCATCATACTGCCTGGGTATGCAGGTGGTTGCGACTGGGAATGCTGTTGATGTTGCTGCATTTGTTGTTGCAGCATTTGTTGAGCAGTTGGATTACCAATCACAACATTAGGACCATTTCTAAATGCTGAAGTTTCTACCATGAGCGATTTTTGTATTTCGCTTATGGCTAGACGTTCGTTTATTTGTTGTGGTGTTAAACTTGCAGGAGAGGTGGGTGTAAATGGCTGATCATCGGTAACATAGTCCATAACACTGTCAAGTATCTTTGATAATTCAGAATCGCCATCACCCAAGCAAGCTATGGAGGTACCAATTGTTGCACTAGGCGTTGAGGTAGCTGTTGTTGAGGGAGCTGTTGTGTTTAGAGGAGGAGTTGCGAATGGATGGTTCACCGTAGATGAGGATGAAGAAAATTCCATTTGTGTGTGTTTTTGCTGGTGCGTCTGTGGCGGACGTTGTATATTTGGTCCACCTTGTAAATTATCCAAACCCTGTTGCTGTTGTGTGAGGTAGATGTCGGAAGGCTCTTGTAGCTGCTGCAGTGCTTGTTTATGTTGTCCTCTTCCTCGACCAGATGCCACCGGTGCAACCGACGCCGCCATTGTTGTTACAGTTGAGCATTTGTTAGACATAGTTGTCATTCCACTACTAATACTACTACCCGAGCTCGTATTACTAAGACCACTTAGAGTCGATGAAACACGACCTGCGGCAGTAGGTACTTTATCAGGAATGATCTTGATACCAGTTTGAATGTTCATGGTAATGTTCTTTGGAGGATTCCTTAAGAGTCGTGCCAACATTTTATTGGTTTCACATAATTTTGAGGGGCGATCGTCGTTTCTTTTAGCTGAGAGACCGTCATCAGGATCATTTAAAGAACGTTTGCGTGTCATCGCAGGGTCACCTTGATGTTTAAGGATTCGTCTTAAGTCTTCAGGTGATAAGTTGTTGGGATTAGTGTGGGCACTACCATGAGAACCATGATGTTCATCTTTAACGCGTACCATATCACCAGAACGACCCATTGATGAACCGCCCTTTTCATCATCTTCCGATTTAAGTAACTAAATAAGATAATGTTAAAAAATATTGAAATTCTTGTTGTACTGTGTTTTTATTATAAATAAATAAATACCTAATATATTTATAATTCTTATAAATTGCTTATCATCAACCCAATAAATGCTCAGAAAACTAAAATTCGAGTACTAAAAATTTAATTGGTAGTAAACTTGAGTTCAAAACTTAATTCATACTGGCTTTCACCCGTGACTGCTGAAATGCCAGAACAGTCCCAAGCAAAAAAGAAAAAGTACCAACTTCCCCATTTTTATCCGTTAAAAAGTACCCTATATTTTAATCTGACCCATACGCTATCCGTCTTCCAAATTTCATCCAAATCCATTAAGCGGTTTACGCGTTTTGGTGGTTCAAACATGCAAATTCACAAATTCACAATCATACAAACTTTCTCATTTATAATATTAGTAGGATGATAAGCTAGAAAAAATCGGATCATTAAACAATGCCTTGGAAAAGTAACCTATTGTTAATTGTAAGACAAAAAATTCTACTCAATCTTTTTATGGCTACTAAATTTAATTGTAATACAAGTCCTGAATTAAGCCACAATTCAATTATTATATTAAACTATTTTAGCATTGTAATGTTCTCCTTGAGTTCAAGTTTTCTTTTTACTAGAGAATACAACTGAAATAAAGTGTACTACGAGTATGCAAGTATTATTCAACCCTGGAATATGTGACTTAAGCACCCATAATTATAAATTCAATTTCAGGCCAAATAGCCTATTGGAGACTTACCGATAACAACATAGGATTATTGGAATTTGCGGATTTTTGCATTCCGAACATACGAGAAGTCCCCATACCTCCATGGCCAACAACACCTTGTCCCATTTTGAACATTCCAGGTATATTGGACTGTAAGCTTTCCTTGTCATCTTCTTGTTTATAAAACTATTGAATAATTTACGAAAATGCTTAAGTCAATTTCAGGATTTCAGTTTTTTCATGTTATTACGTACCTTAACATCCTCACCATCCGAGCCATGTAGGGAAGTTGTGGCCCCAGAATGAGTTTTATTTGTGAGTAAATGCCGCAACCTTTCCGATTCAGTGGCTGGTTTGGCATTCAGCTGTTGTTGTTGGGGTTGATTCTGTTGTTGTGTATTTGTTGCTAAAACGGTTGCCGTACTATTACCTAATATTAATTGATTTACACCATTAGATAAATTTCCAGTAATGTTAACACTACTGCTGCTGGACATGTTGTTGTTGCTACTACTGTTACTATTGTTATTATTCAAATTATCCTTTTCCATTTTTTCACTGTTACTATCGAATGGTGGAAAGCCGAAACCGAATGATCCGGGACCACCACCTACTCCCGCCGCTGATTGACTCGTATTAGACTGAGGAGATGGTAAACTAGCAGCTGAATGTGAAGATAACTGATAGGGAGTAGATGGCGAAGGGCATACAGCAGGACTAAAGCCATGTCCTGCCGAAGGAGGTCTCGGTGTACTCACAGGCGTAGTGACAGAAGCACGGGAGTTCGGTCTCGAGTCGTTCCATGCAGAGACCGATGGATCAATTTCAAATGAGGAATGTGGCAAGTCTAAATCAAAGTCATTACTATAAAACGAATGACCTTCATGCCCAGCAGGAGAAGCTGCAAATGAATTGACTAATGCAGAATTACTCGATGACCCTCCTGATGTTGTAGCAGTTGAATAGCCAGTTCTTTGAGAGCTCATACCGGGGTTATTGTTACCAGAAACCGGACCACCACCACCACCACTGACATTCCCTGAACTAACACTACCATTAATAACTGCAGATGTCATAAGAGGGCCACCTACATTTGTTGTCTGAGTTGTATTTGGTGGCATTCCACCTCCACCTACCAGCCCACCTAAACCTGAGACATTTACCAGAGGTGAAGAAACGGAATTGTTGTTAACGAACGAGTCCATAGATAAATTAGAAACTAACGAAGATACCAAAGACGATCCAGGAGACATTGCGGCCATACCACTGGCAACCAGTCCACTATTTCCAGACATCACACCTGTGTTATTACTATTCATATCATTTTCCGTATTTAATAAAGTTTGAATTGACATTATAAAGTCACTTTCTCCAGGTGTGTTATTAATAAACAATCTTGAATTTGCTTTCACATGTACATAGACATCCGGCGCTCCTAAGCGTAACCGAAATGGTTTTGATGTAACATTAGATATAGGATGATTAATACCAACTCCACTTCCTGGGGATTGCGAGGCATGTAATGCATTAAGCCCACCGGTGGAATCCTGTATGTCACGTAAATGTGTCTTTAAAGCAGATAAGTCCTGAGGATGACACAAGTCTTGCAATAATCGCCCCGACCATTGCGATAAATGCATTTTGAAAGGTTCTCTTAAGGTGGTGGCGTCTAAAGTTATTATTTTGCCATGAATATCTAGTTTAAAAGTAACTTGTTCGATGGTGGGATGTTGCACATGCTGTTGAATATTCATTTCCAAAGGTGATTCATCTTCAGGTCGTGTTATGAGACACAAAACTGAGGAGGAATCGCTATCGTCTGAAATAAAATATAATTATTAATAATAAACAATAAAAACTCTAGAATTAAATGTTATATTACAGTTGCATTTATCATACCTTTAACAGGAGCAGCCATTAAAACAACTTCTTCGTATTTTGGTGTTTGGTCCACTGAATTACTATTATCATTATTTATGTTGGTTGAAGAACCTGAGGTTTGCGTTGCTGAACGCATATCTTTGACTAGCATTCGAACTTTGGTCGAATTGCTACGATCCTGTTTACTACAATTACTATTATGATCATCCGTCTCACACCCCATACTCCAAGCTGAGTTCACATTATGAATGCCACCATTACCGCCTCCACTATCATTATTTCCTCCTCCTCCATTCAAGGATGATGATGATGACATGTTATTAATAATAGGATCTAATTTGGCATGATCTTCTGGGTAAAGGTACATATACAATGGTTGACGATATAATTCTTGTTTCTCGTAACCAATCAGTTCCCGTATATTTTGTGTACACGATTCAATAATGCCTGCTGAGTTTACTTGCAACAGCACCCAACCCACAGAGGAAATATAATGTTCTAAAGCTTCAAAGTATGCCGAAATTTCAGGCACTTGTCCATTGAGCAGCGACGGCTCAGGCAGTGGTGGTTCCGTTGATGACACTTCACCTTGTTGCACCGGATGTATTGAACAATTATCAGTGGCACAACGACTGCAACGTGTTGAGGTGTTTTGGTTATTGGTAATCGCATTACTTGCTGAGGTTGCTATTGATGAAGATGTTGTAGTTGATGGAGATGTTGTAGTTCCCGTCAATGCCGTTGCTGACGTCGACGAAGATATATCTCGACTTTGACCTCTGTCGCATATATCACGATACTGAAACAATAAATATGTACATTCTTACATTTCATATATTTTATGAAGGATTTTCGTAGTGCTAACGAAAGATTTCGTTATATCTTTAAAAGGTTTAGGGCATATTTTGCATGAAAATTTTTATTTTACGAGATCGCACTTAAGAAAAACTTTACCCATCTGACAACTGAATGAAATAACTTTTTAGCTATCATAGCACATCAAGGAACATATCGCGATAAAGTTGACCAATGTCCGTCTGTCCATCTGTCTGTACGCGAAACTGATTTTTCGAAGGCCCTAGAAAAGTTACAGACTTCGGATTTGAACTGATATATGAGGATTTGTTTCACATATATTTTTATTGATAATCAGCAAAAGAAAATCGTTACATGCCATGAGATTTGAGTAAAGATTCGGATTGCCGAATACATATAGCACGTTACTTTTTTTTACTATTTTCTTGTCTGCGGAAAACAGGGTATTTGGCCGTAATCGAGCCTGCGACCTATCAGCAGTGGGAGCTACAAAATATTTTTTATCCGATTGCCAGCTGGGTGAAGTTTTTCTAAAGTTATATCTTAGAATAAATACACAGAACAAAATAACATCAAACAGCCACTGACAAATCAAATCATTAATATTTAATTTAAATGCAAAAATATATTTAGTGAATAAAAAAATTAGGTTGTTGATTCAACAAACACAGGAATTTTTTTTTGAGCATACCGTGTTAATTAAATTTTTTGTTATGTATGGCGCAAAAATCCAAAAGTTTTTGTAAATTGTTTTGATAAAAAAAGTTTGTGAAAAAAATCAACAATGTTGATATTACACATTAAAAGTTTTCTAATCAATTAAATTACTCAATAAAATTATTTGCTAAATTATATCATAACGGAATTCACACACATAGAAGAAATATAACAAATCACGTTTTGCTTGTATTTATTATTTACTTATTTATTAACGAGTTGCTCTGTAGCTGAGAGGTAAGTATGCCAGTCTATTAGTCCAGAGGTCGCCGGTTCGATTTCACCCAAAAACATTTGGTGTTTTTCGCAGACAAGCAAAAATCGCTTGTTGATATAACAATTATATATGATAATAAATAATAAAATTTAGTTCGAAAATTTAACATTGTTAATATAACAATAATTTCAACTGATATAATTTTAAAGTCTAACAAAAAAAAAATTAAAAAAATGCATACATCACACATACTCCGTAAGCTTTGCTTTTTTTTGCTTTTTTGCAGAAACGCCCTTGGCAGGAATCGAACCTGGGACTTTTCGGTTAATAGCCTGGCACACTAGCCAGTAGAAATGAGTGATATTTCAGTACCTGTGATTTAATTACTGTTACTAAAAAAATCACGATTCACAGTTGTGACAAAATTTGTCAAGTAACTGCTACTTGCAAAGTTGTTCTTTTCTAGTTGTTACATACAGAAAATTATGATATTTCACTGTTTATGTGGGTAATAATGTTTTTTATTTAAGTACAATAACAACAATCGAATAGTGTTGCTATTTCCTGTGTTCTCTTCTTCCTTATTATTATTTCTTTTTAAAATCAAAGTATATTTTAAGGCGTGTTTAAATCTGCCTTGGTATATTAAAGAACAACGTTTTTGTTGTAGAGATGCATGTGTGTTGTGATAATTACATTGCTAAAAGAGAACTGAAAACAGTGATCACAGTCACAGTTTCAAGTAACATTGATTTTTAAATCACGTTCACTGTTCACGATGTTCTTTAAAAATCACGGGATCGCTCATATCTACTAGCCATTACACCACGGAAGTCAACAAAATATTTGTTGATATATTTAATTGAAAATATTTTTTGTAAAGCATAATGTTTATTTTATTAAATTTATTAAAAATATTTCTTTTTGTTAACACCTCAATTGTGAATAACACAATACTTTCAATTGGAAATAATCGAGTTGATTTTATTTTCTAATGTCACAAACACCGTGTTTGTATTTACAAAAATCGTTGTGGGTGCCATTTTAAATAGTTTTAATTATATTTACAAATAAATTATGTAATTGTATTTACAAAATTTTTTTTTTGTGTACTTTTATTTTACTTGGATTTTTGCACCTCCATACAGATAAAAAATATTGTGATATATTATGCTACTTCGAATCAAAACTTACAATAAAATTTATAAGTATATCGACGTAGTTGTGTAAAAAGGGCCAATCTGCTGTGTAAAATGGTGAGAGGTTGGCCCTTTTTTACGCAACTACGTCGATATGAACTCATGTACTTACCGTTTTAACAACTTGATTTAATATAGCCGCCTTATCAGGTTTGGTTGAGGTCATGTCACCTCGTTTATTAAGTTGCAAAAACTCCGAGAGTTGCTCGATATAATTATTTTCCAATTCACGACGTCGTTTTTCATTGTTACATTTGTTAATTTGGGATTGGGGCTGAAATCATAAACAAATAAAGGAAATTAAAAAGTGTATATATAAATACAAATAAGGATTCTTCAATATAAGACTGTGACCAGAGTTGTTAGAACACTATGAGAAAGAATAGATAAATATTGAGTGCAAAAGGTACATTTTCGCATACTTCTAACGAGAAGACAAGAATTTGAATCGAGGAAGATAACAGAAAATTTATTGAAACATTTTTCTAGTACGAAAAATGAAAAATATACGTACAGACTAGTATAAAATGAAAATTCTTTTACAATTTATAAATGGATAATTATATAACTTACCAAATTTGCTTTTGAATCATTTTTTCTGCGTATTTTTCGATTTGACGACGTTGTGGAATTGGCTGAGATCGGTGAGGCCACCGCATTCATATTGGCAGAACGTTGTAAAGCGGCAGCAATATTGGCAGCTGTTGTAGCAGCTTTATGTAATGAATGATGATATTGTTGCTGATGATTTTGCAAATGTATTGGCAACAAATTGTTATTATTAAGCAACGAATTGTTGTTGCTTAAATATATATTCTGTTGTTTTTGTTGCTGTTGCTGATGTTGCTGTTGTAGGGCTGAAAATCTGGCTAATATATTTGCAGCTGCTATAGGTGAAACAGTGTTAATGGAATCCGTTGTTGTAGTTTCACTTCTATGGTTGGCAATTAAAGGTGATGTTGCAGCAGCCCCTCCACCGCCTCCCGTGTTGCCAGTACTACCTATAGTGGTGGGGAGGGGAACAACACCTG